>JAJTUV010001795.1:0-600000 GCA_021653895.1 Mastomys natalensis
TTAAACACTTCGAAGTAGCCTCTCTGGGCCTCAGCAGGGACACCCCTCCCAAAACAAGCCTGGCCTCTGAAGCTTCCTTAGTCTCAGAAAGATTCCACATCTCCTTTTTTCTTTCGTTGACTCTAAAGCCAGAACCATGTGGCCAAAGCTGCCAAGTCTTGCTGTTTGCTGGGCTGTAATATGGCCCCCTTGTTCATTTACATCTTCACCAGCTTTCTTGGTTTTGAGGGTTTCCTTCACTGTCTCAAAATTAAAAATTTTAATTATAGTATATTAAAAGAAAATGTTGGAAATAACCATTGGAAAACACAATTTTCATGCTATCTATAAACTCTAGGACACTATACTGAAATTTAGAAGAAAAGTTTTAATCGCAAATCTAAACTATATAGTAGAAAACAAATTATGATATTTAAGAGAATAATAATAAATTATATCTTTACTAAAGGCAAGAATTAACAATTTGCATGATACTACATGCAATGACTTTCCTAGATGCCTAGGAAAACCTCATTTTTTTCAATGAAAAGACAATTGATAAGCCACAGCACATTACAGTAAAATCCTTGAAACATGCATGAGCCAAACCAAACCCAATCCTTTTCTGTGTGTTTATGATTTTATGAGTGTGGGTGTATGCAGGTGTGCTCATGCCAGACAACAGCTTGTCATCCCCCTGGAGTCTAAGCCCCCACCATTTGGGACAGGTTCTCTTGTTATTTCTGAAACTCATTGATTAGGCTCCCACTGTCTGATTAGCTAAAATGACTGGCCCGAGCTTGTGCCATTACACGGGCAGTCTTATGTGGATGCTAGAAATGAAATTCAGGTGCTCATGCTTCAAGGAAAGGCATTTTACTGACTGATCACCCCCCTATCCACTCTTTTAAAACTCTGGATATAGTAGTTGAGTTAATATTAAACTTTAAATGTTGGAAACTTCTATAGCAAAAAGAAACGGTGTAATTACCTTACTTACACCTTTCACAATTGTCCACAGCACAAAATGAGGCTTTCATCTTCACCACATTCACGAAGCCCCCCAGTCCTGCTTCTTATGTTATTCTGAGACAAGCTAAGACACATTTCATATGTTAATACTTAAGTATGTGCAGGAAGACATTTTTTGAACCCATATCATAAAATTGCCGTAAGGATTACTGGCAAAGGTATTAGTTTTGTAATATAGTTAAATATTTTTAAGCAAAAGTCACTCTTGCAGGGATTTTCCACACCAATTAAAAAAAAAAAAACCTCTATTATTAGAGTGAAAATAAACGAGTATTAAGAAGATGCTATTATGTCTATACCCTATAACTTAAGGGAGAGCTAATTTGTACATTGTATAATCCTATCCATCTTGACTATTGCTTCTCAGCCCAAGTAATGAAAAGCACTGCAAAAACTAGACCACATTCACAAGCCGGGCAGTGGTGGTGCACGCCTTTAGTCCCAGCACTTGGGAGGGAGAGGCAGGTGGGTTTCTGAGTTCGAGGCCAACCTGGTCTACAGAGTGAGTTCCAGGACAGCCAGGGCTACACAGAGAAACCCTGTTTTGAAAATCAAAAAAAAAAAAAAAAAAAACCACAGTCACATAGCCGCAGCAAGCCATGTAACTGCCTTGTAGCCTCTAAGGTTAATGCTCTTTGTGAGCACACTGATCCTAGAGTATCAAGAATACTTTAAAAAAAACATTTAGAGGGTTAGGAAGGTATATGGTATAAACTTTCCTACACTAAGAGGATTTATGAGGGGGAACTCAATGTGGGATGTAGTGTCAGAGTTTAAGAGTGTTTACCATTGTAAATGGCAGATCCTAAGTAGAGCTGAGGATTAATGAATGAATATGATAGCGGGGTTTAAATTATTTTGGGAGGAGGGTTAAATTAATATCATTGTGGTCAAATAGCTTATTTAAGGATGTTAAGAGGAAAACTACTGGTTCAAAGCCAGATTCATTCCCTTCTCTAAACCTTGAGGTTATTTTTGGGGTATGGGGGATTGTTTCTCAAGCTTCCATTTTTGTGAAGGTGTAAGGTAGTCCAGTGTCTCTGGGTTACTGACTGACACCAAGGTTATTTTCTGACAAAAAGACTTTAACTAGATATGCTAATACTGAATAACTGGAGTAAGTCATAGCAATAATTCCACTAAATCACCTTTCGTAGTCTGTTGTACAGTTTTTCTTCTGATGTCATTCTTTTTACTGCAAAATTGAACAAAATAGTGCTAGCATCTCATTTATAGTCACTGTGACCTTTGCCTCAGGTTTGATTGCTAGTAATTCCACCATATTTAACTGTGCTATGGAAGTTTTACAGATAAAAAATATCAGATTTTGTATCTTTGATCATTAAAGTCATGTGCTGCGTCGGTCATTCTCATTTTTCACATTGTGATGTTTCTTACACTAATGTGCATTAGGAACTAGACAAAAGCTGTGTTTACAAATGTATGCAGTTTTGTGAGCATGAATAAGCAGCCCACTTTCAATATCTGCCATCTTTTCCTTGCATACTTCAGCTAGATCCTAGGTCCCTAAAAGGAGAGTGCCTCGAGCCTAGAAAAATGTCTATTGTATCACAGTTTGAATTTTCATTATAAAAAGAATAATGGATTTTAAGGTTGGCTCATGATTTTCTGCTCTGGTACGGACATGATGGAGTGTGGACACAAATGCTTTGAAAGGCCAGAAAGTTAACACACACTGATAAAACTGATTATGCCCAAAACAGTGAGAAACTGTGTCCACAGAGGATTCTTGGCTCAGATAAAGTTCTTTTCCCTAGACTGCAGCCTGATGTAAAAAACAAAACAAACAAAAAAATCAATCACGAGTGCTAGTTTTTTTTTTTTTTTTTTATGATCCTGACCTTATATGAGGGAGGAGAATAACCATGGCTTCGGGCTTCTGACTTTTCCTTTTTAAAGGATCTGCTTTAGTGACACGTTCATGTACCAAATGGCCTTCAACATCACAGCAAATATAGAACTCAGGAGAGTGTAAGGACCAGGCGGAGGACTCAGGGAGATGCTGAGCTGACGCTGTCAGTCCGGAACCTTCCAGCCCTACCCGGACTGAGGAAGCCAAGCTCTACAAGCCGGGACAAAGCCCCTTGCGGTCTACAAACGTCGCTATGACAACACGCCCTAAAGCTGGCGCTGATTGGCCGGAGGCGCGCGCGGAGCCTGCTGGGAGAACGCAAACCCCCGGCCTTGCTCGGGCCGTTGAACTTGGCGGGCCTGATGCGGGCAGCAGGGCCGAGGCGGGCTGCCTCTTTCCCCCTCCGTGCACCCGCTACCTCGCCCGCTGCAAGACGGCTTCCGGCCTTCCTCGAGCTTTGTCGTAGACCTCCTAGTGGATTCCCAGGGCCCAGGGCTGAAGGATGTGGCGTTGACTGAGTGCTTGTCGCCGCCGTCTCTGAGCTGCAGCAACTCCACCCTGTCCTGTTGTCTCCCCTTGGCCACCAGAGCTTTCCGTTTGGCGAGGACGACAGTGAGGGGGAGATGAAGAGGCCCTGGACGAAGATGCCTGTGAGTCAGAGGCCAAAGTGGAGAGCTTGGAAGGAATAGAGTTACGGGGCGCTCCAGGTAAACTCAAGGCCCGACCCTCACAGCCCTTGTCAAGACTCCTTAGAGATGGCATTCGGAACGCTTTGTTGCTCACCCCCAGCAGTATAACCTCCTGTTTTCCAGCTCAAAGGCTGTGCAGCACTGCATCCCAGGGTGCTTGGCAAATTCTTACAAATGGTCACTGATTCCCTATGATTCCCAGTTCCCTTTCCTGAGACTGACTATTGCAGTCTCAGTTTCCATAGAACCTTGCTGTCCACAGTCGCAGCACACAAACTTGCTGCCAGGAGTCTTTAAAAATCCTAAAAACCATGTCGTCGGCTCCAGAGCTCTTATCCATAAACTTAGCATTAAAATGTGTAGTTGGTGCTGCGTTGTAGTAAGTAGATGCTTTTAATACAGAGTTGGTTACGGATGCCTGTAATATACTCTGCAGAGACAGGTTAACTGATCTGAGTAAGAACATTTAATGAATAGTGAGTGTTCATCAAAGGGGTTAGTTAATAACACCATCTTAATGTTTATTTACGTTGATTCATTCAGCAAACATTATTTTGCCACATATTAGTGTAGGTAAGGGACCATAAACAAGATATACAAGACTTCTATTATCAAGAAAGGAAAGCCCAAACATTTCACAAATGACAAAATGGTATTAGACTACAGATAGAAAGTCTACTTGGGCTGGAGAGAGTTCGGTGCTTAGAAGGCCTAGCCCCTCTTGTAGAAGACCCAGGTTCACTTCCAATCACCCACAGGTGGTTCACAACCATCAGTAACTCTGGTTCCAGGAAATCTGACACACTGTCTCCTACTGGCACCTACATGCTCGCACTTGGTGCACATAAGCTCATTCACAGTTGCATATATATCAAAAACAAACCTTTAAAAAGGTGGGGATGAGAAGATAATTTTTTAAAGGTCTGCTTCAAAGGCGTATAGTACTTATAGCCCAGGGCTTAGTACTCAGATATCTCTTTCAGGTTCACTTTTCCTTATACTATATTCTTATTACTATGGAAACTGGAACAAAGGCCCTGTCCCTGTAGGAATATTTCTAAGACAGAATATATTCCTTATGACATCTCAGGAAGCATTTACAATTTATGATTGTCAAGCTGTGTCAGGCATAATACGGGAGATTTAAGAAATTCCTGCTGCAAGGCATGCTTTTAATATAAGTGCAAGATAGCCCCCCATTCAGTGAAAGGGGCATTCATATAAGAATTAGTGAATCAAGCCGGGTGGTGGTGGCACAAACGCCTTTAATCCCAGCACTTGGGAGGCAGAAAACAGCGGATTTCTGAGTTCGAGGCCAGCCGGGCCCTACAGAGTGAGTTCCAGACAGCCGGGGCTACACAGAGAAACCCTGTTTCCCCAAAAAAAAAAAAAAAAAAAAGAAAGACAAAAAAAGAATTAGTGAATCAAATAGACGCTACTCACATGCAAAAAGAATTTTGTAAGGGTGAAAGTTTGTACATTGGTAAGGGTTTGGGAAATCACAGAGAGCAAGTGAGCAAGCTGCTTTTCCAAACTTCTAATAGCAACAAGAAACAGGCTTTTCCTGGTTAGCCTAGTAGAATTTTGAATTAGAAAATTTTTGGAATCTTTCACAAGCACTTTCAGGGCAGCGTGGATTTAACATATTTTAAAAATAATTAGAAGGCTTTGATGAATACCTTCAATCAGTATTTAAAAGAATGAAGCAGTGTGTCATAGTTTAGCAGCCCTATGAATAAAGGCCATCAGAATACAGTTCAGCTACTGAGACTTGCATTAGCTTCCCCGGGGCCAAAACTCGAACCAATAGGAGCCTGCAGGGAAGAAGTAGGCCTATTTGGTTCTCATTCAAAGCCAGAATAAGCTGACAGGACTAGTTTTAACCTTTTTCACATTTCAGTCCTTAACCAAAGGACTAATTAAGACTACATCTAAAAAAAAAAAAAAAAAAAAGAATGCAGATTTATTAAGTTTTGTGGAGACAGAGGACAGGAGTTTCACTTTTAGGGCATAGCTATAGACAGCACAGAGGTGTGACACATTCATCAACCTGCAGTCAGCAAACCAAAACATGAGTCTGCATCAGTTTGCAAAAAGGGAGGAGCTAACTCAGGAGTTTGGATTTTATGGTGAAGGTAAAAGGCTCACTGAAGAATGTTTGGGGTGATACAAGGATTTTGTTTAAGGGGAGAAATGGATACAGCTGTTAAGAAGGGTTTGAAAGAAAGGAAAAGACCATTTATTGTAAGGTTGGAGAAGAAAAATGGCTTGAAGAAACTATGTATTTGGAATGTGGGAGCATGTGGAGTTAAAAATGGGAGTTTGGGGTTTTGGGTGACTGGTAAGTGTGGGTACTTTTTCACAAGGATTGGAAGAAAGTGAACTTTATTGGGAGGCTGGATAAGTCCTCAAATGATTGATTTTTTTGGGTACTAACTTTAGTAGTGGGATGTTTGGGAAAGAAGTTGGGAACAAGATAAAGGTCTGAGCCATATACTAAAGTGGGACCAAGAAGATGTAATATTGACTTGATATGGAAAAGATAAAGTCATTCTGCAAGACAAAAAAGAAGGAATGTATAAAATAATATATCAGCAGTGTCTCTTTCCTTCCAGAATACAGATTCTATAAAGGGTGAATAAACAAAAAATAGCAGGAAAATTAGTAACTTAATCTATAAAGTAGTGAAAATTACATAACATAGTTGATGAGGCCATTGTTTGCTAGAATGAACTCTATAAACACACAAAGAACTAGGGGTCTATAATAAACTAGATTTTAGGAGTGAGGGAGATGCATCTCGCAGAATGCTATCTATGATAACATTGGATTTAATCATCAGCATCACAGTTTTTTGTTTGCTTGTCTTTTTTTTAAAAGGAGGCTGTAGAGATGGCCCCAGGGGTTTAAAGGGAACACACACTGCTGTTACGGAGGACGTGATTTGACTACCCAGAATCCACATCTGATTTTCCCACAGCTTCCGTAACCTTTAGCTTCAGGGCATCTAACTAACACACTCTCTGGCCTCTGTTGGCTTTGTACTCATGTGTACACACATGTACAAAACAGACACACCCATTCTGTTTTGGACCCTGATAGTCTTTTCCATGGAGCCTGGTCTTTAAAGCTTTATCTAAGTCTTGTGAGCATTATGAATTAGCAAGTTGCTCTGCTCTTAGAAGAGGCTCTGCCCAGAAGAGTTACAGAAGAACACATAGGGGGAATGGAGACTGACAGGAGACTGATAGCCTGAAGAGTTGTATTTTCACTAAGAAACTGGCAAAGGGAATCAACTATAATACTTAGTTTGCTCCAGTCCCTGGGTTCAATTCCCAGCATGAAAAATTAGAGAACACAAAAAAAAAAACAAGCCATAAGAATAGACAATTTAAAAAAAAGTTCAAACTTAGAAAAAATTGAAAGACAATCCTAAAAAAATACCTGTTTCCTCCTTTACCCAGAATCCGTGATTGTTAACACATTTTTGCTTTGTATTGCTCCGTATGTACACACATTATTTTTTCCAAATACTTTTAAGGAAGGATAAAGGTCTGGTTAGGATTATATGTAGTAATTAGCTGTCCAAGTAGAATTTTCAGGAATACAAAAAGATCAGCAATGTTGAAACTGAGGCGGATGGATTGGTTTGGATACTCCCATGGATTCTTAAATAATGTGGTTTTAGAAGTAAAGGCAGTTTGATGGGTTTAAAAATCATTTAAATGATTTGAAAAAAATGAATCTGTTAGAAATATTCCATTTTTGTTTTCATTGCATAGCTAAGTTTTCTGAGTGAGAAAGTTCTCTGTAATCAGTGCTCCCCTTCCCCTCTCTCATAGCTGTGAAGCGGTCCCAGGACAAACAAGAACAAAAGCAGGTGCTATTACGGGAAAAGCAGTCTGACACCATGGAGATGTGGTTTTGTTGGCAAAGAAAAGGAAGGGGCGTGGCCGGCTACAACAGAAAGTTCTAGAGTAAACTAAACAGTGTCTCTTCATTGAATTCTGAGCTCACAGAGATCCACCTGTGTCTTTTTCCTCAGTGTTGGAATCAATGTTGTGCACAACCATCCCCAGCCAACCTTTCTATCTTAATCTTCATTTTCCCAAACATAGCTAAGGAATAATACTAAAGGGTACGCTTATTTGAAGGAAATAGAATCAAACTCTCCTATAACCTGCATTTTTCCCTGTTAGAATTAATATATTTTCAAAACCATTGAAAACATTTTTTGTTCTGAGAATTGAACATGCTAGGCAAGTGCTCTCACCTTTGAGTTACACCCCAATTCTAATTAAATCTTTTTAAATATCATTTTAAAGTGGCGTCCTAAAAATACTACAATAGAATGTATTAATATATATCAAAATTTGTCACAGTAGTTGGAGGTTTTATTTTCATGTTAGTAACCATGTTAACATAAAAATCATAGAAATTAAAGCCTTTATAGTATTAGAAAAAATTTTCCTTATCAGTTTTAAAACTAATTATTTTTGTTTTGAATTTCTTGCTAGGTTGAAAATCACAAGTCAGGAGACTTGGCATAACTCAAATGGTTGTAGGTACTATTCTGTTCAGTTGTTTCCTATTATACACTACCTGTATTCTAGAATGTAAATCAATTCCTGGAAAAGTACATGTGAGGGAAGCCCTCTTTTGGGTTAGGGAGGACTTTAAAAAGACCTTATTTGGTTGGTATTAGGAAGGCTTAATAAGAGCCCCCGGTTACAGCCTTTTCACTTGCTGGGTGGCATTGCTAATTATTTTTAAAATTCTGTACTTCAATTTCTCCATCTATAAAAGAGAGTTGAAATTGTATATGTCATAGGATTTTTATAAAGATTAAATAAAACAAAGGGATAAAAATGACTGATTTTTTGGGTTTTTTTGGTATTATTTGTATCATTGCCATCGTGATCTTCTTAATGCTTTTTTTTATTTATTTCGCATATTAACTTGTATTTTGAGACCCAGACAAGATCTTTTCTTACCTTATTAGCCTAGGGACCCCCCCAACCTGTCCCCCAGTAAATGGGAATCACATCCAGGACCCTCTACATGCTAGACAAACACTCTGCTACTGACCTATGCCCTTAGGCTCAATATATTAAAAAAACATTTTTCAGGCTGAAGATATAACTTAATTGGTAGAATGCTCACCTAGCATTCATGAAGCCCTGGGGTCCTTTTCCAGAATGGCATAAACTGGACACGTGCGATGGGACACGCCCTGTCTCCCAACCTGCATTGCCAGTATTTGGGGGGGAGGTTGGAAGCATCAGAAGTTCAAGGTCACCCTGTGGGGTTACAATAAAAGCAATCAAAAGAAATAAATTTGTTCACACAACAAAGTCTGTTCTTTTTATTATACCAAAAATGAATATGTGTATATGTATGTATCTAAAATGTCTGTTTTGTGCAACAGTTGGTACTGGGGTTTTGATTTTGTTTGTTTTTAACCCATTGAATTGAATTAAATTCACAGTCTGATTACTACATTGTGTCTGGACCCTACCTACAATCACTTGTTAAGACACAAGGAGTTACTTCAAATCATTTTTACTCAGTATATAAAGGAAAAAGTTTCTTAAATTAAAATAGTAAGAGTGCCTGGTCTGTGGAGTCATATAGAGCAAGACTGAAATTTTAGTGTCGCAAAGTTGTTTTACATTGTTTTGACCCTGATTTCTTCATCCACAAGCCAGACATTAGCAATCGAGTAGTTAATAGGATGCAATTGAGTCTACTTCTATTTTCAAAACTTAAGACTTTGAGCAGATTCTTCTGTGCTTTGATGAAAGAGAGAGCATACTGTTGGTTATGGCCGAGTATATTAAAAACTCTCAATACAAGTTAGATATTATTGAGTATGAAAGGTGATAGATAATTATTATGAAAAGCTGTTATGAGAACAAATTATAATAATATAAAATCCATGCCACAGTAATTAAACATACAGAAGGGTATAATTATTTGTAAGGATTAAATAATTTTCATGTTTTGGATTATTTAGCATTTTAGTGCTACCTTATTACTTAACTCTGACATGACTAAGGTATTGTTGACTGATTTTTTTTTTTTTAATTTTTGAGACAGGTTTTCTCTGTTAGTTTTGGCTGTTCTAGAATTGCTCTGTAGACCAGTCTCCCTTGAATGTATAGAGATCCACCTGCCTCTGCCTCCAAGTGCTGGGATTAAAGTGTATGCAACATCTGCTCAGTTTCTGACTAGAATGTAGTGGTCATGCCAGGGATATCACATGTAGGCTGACCATTTAGCTTTTTGCCAGCTTATTTTGAGTTGTAATCAGTACATTCTTTATGCCTTTCATTTTGTTTCCTGCTTTCCTTATTTATTGCATTTCCTCTTTGATTTTATAATTATATCTTATATAAGAATCACAGATTTAAAAAAAAACATATATTTGTTCATGTATTTTTTGTATATGAGTGCTCTGTCTTCATGCACACTGGAAGATGGAATAGATACCATTACAGATGGTTGTGAACCATCACATACTTGCTCAGAACCGCTTAACCACAGTGCAATCTCTCCTGCTCCAGATTTTTTTTTTCTTAAACCACAGAAATAGTGTATCTCAGATTCCTACTAAAGCTAAAAATCAGGAAGACAGAGAAGTAATTGGTTAAGGTTTCAGTTAGTAGAAAACTTATGACTGAATTGATTTCCAATATAAATGCCTCTCTTCACAATATCAAGATGTATTTTAGAAACAAATGAGTCAGCCTTACTATTTATTTACTTTTTTGACAGTTTTGAGTCACTTTTTTTTTTATATCCCAGGATGTCCTTGAACTTGCTGTGTCATCCTGACTGAACCCAGCCTCAATATTCTCCCCACTTCAGCCTTCCAAATGCTGGGATTTCAGTTCTAGGCTACCACAGTTGGCTTAACTGTTGAATTATTTAATTAGTGCACGTTTGTTATAGAGTGATGACTTTTGTCATGAGATTTTTGTTCAGTATATAATGTACTTTAACCATATCCATCCCACTACCTATTCTCTCTCCCTCCTCTCATCAGTCCACTTTTCTTAAATCTCTGATATTTTGTTTTCATCTTTTAAAATTTAAAGAAAACCTTATGTGGTAAGTTGGATCGTTAAAAAGATTAGTCTTATTGTTGATTTCATCGACAGACATACTCATTTCAGATGTTTTTGTTAGAGTTATAATTATTGTAGGCCGTTAAAATTACCCATTTACAAAATTTAAATGTCATTATTTTTGAACATCAATATCATAAAAACCAGGACATTGGACTTCACAAGTTATTTTATTTATTACAGTTTAAGTAATTATTTAGCTACCTGCCTAGATTCTCTATGGTCTCTTTTAGGCTTCTTTTTGGTGTGTGTGTGTGTGTGTGTGTGTGTGTGCAGATGCCTATGGAGTTTGTAGAGGGCATGGACTCCTGGAATTGTAGTTAAAGGAGGCAGTGCTCCCTCTGATGTGCTAAGCACTGAACTTGGGTTCTCTGCAAGAACATGCTTTTAACAACTGAGCCATTTCTGTAGCCTCATTCTTCTGTAGTCTTTAGTTCCATCAATTAACTTTATATAATCTTTATACACACCTTGAATGCATATAAGTAGCTAAGTCTCTACAATATTGATCCAATAGTTACCTAAACAACATTTTGTGAAAACAGTGCTTATAAAAGCAGTAGAGATGTGATGGGTCCTGGGATTTGAGCCCTAGGTTCCAGTGAAACCCTGTTCTTAAATAGCAAGATAAGCCCTGTGAATTGGCTCAGTGGGTAAAGGTTCTGGCTGGCCTGTGAGCCTGAATGACCTAAGTTTGATCCCCAGGTCCCACAGTAGAAGGAGTAAATCGACACATGAAAGTTGACAGTAGCATGCTATACCCACACATGCATATACCACATACAGTATTTTGTGAGCATTGCACATGCAAGCACACAGACACACACACACACACAATGACCCAGTTCATAATAGCTATATAGCAAACATTCTGTAAAAATATTATATAAGAATCAAGGAATAATAGGTAATTAGTGAAGAAGTCATAACACTAAGATCAAAATTGCTTTTAGATGGATAGTATTTGAGAGTTTCTGTGTAAAAGAGGCAGCTGTCTTCTACCCAGTAGAATTGAAACAAGCACTCACATAAAACACCCAGCTGTGATTTGTTCTAAAGTGCAAAAACTTTGTCTTGTGTTAAGTTTTATTTCCTTTTAGGTACTGGAATTACACTGACAGAAAACTGTCCTTATTGGCATGTCTACTCAGATAGGTAGGTCTTGGGAAATGGAAGGATGAGTAAGAGTAGAGCAATGGAACATAGGAAATTTGTATCTGATTTTTTAACTAAGGAGAGAGAAGTCAGTCAGCAGTGATTGATTGTAGACTCCTAGAGAATCTAGTTGGAACCGTTTTCTCAACAGTACATGGATTTTATGATGAGTAACAAATGTGGCATCCACCATGTGTTTTTTACTAGCCAACCTTCTTCATCCTTTTTCCCAAGAAAACAATCAGACATTTTGATTCTGGTGACAGCAAGGCAGTTAAGTAATCAGGGATCTGAGCATGTTTTGTTTTATATCTAGCTCTGTAAAATCAATGAAGAAAACTCCAGATTCTTTTTTTTTTCTCTAAGGAAAATGGCTTCTTTATATTTCCTTTAGTGTAGCTATGAAACTAAAACTTTAAGGCTTATTTCATTCTTATCCCTTCATTTTCATTAAGAATCTAAAAGGTTTTTTTTTTTTTTTTAATAACATAAAAAACAAAGTTATAATTCTCTTGAGTTACTGCCAGTACCTAACAGCGATGCCAAAATTTATGTGTGGGAAAAAGCTGGTTTCAATGCAGGTGATTTTGCTGAAGCTTAGTGTAAGAAACTAGTCTTTTGCTGCCAACCAATTATTAGTATTCCTGTAGAACGTCTTACATGTTTTACCAATGCTTTCTTTTATCCCAGAGTTACTTGAATAAAATATTGTCACTAATGATACATGTTCTATAAGAGAAGATATATTCGTGTCTAATTTAGCCTCAGCCTTTTTACTATTATGTTATTTGGGTATTTCTATTAAGTGCTACTCTTTGTTTAAAATCTCACAGGAATTAAATCAACAAATAGAAAAAAGAAAAGAAATGGAAGAACGTGAAAAAAGAAAGATAATTGCTGAAGTAAAGCACAAAGAATGGGTTCAGAAGAAAAATGAGCAGGTGATGAAAAACAAATGCATGCATATACTTCACATCTTCACAACGTCTTTGTTCCTCCCTCAGTATCTAAGACTGCGTAACTTTTGCTTTTTTACTGTCTTAGTCAGGGTTTCTATTCCTGCACAAACATCATGGTCAAGATGGAAGTTGGGGAGGAAAGGGTTTATTCAGCTTATACTTCCACATTGCTGTTCATCACCAAAGGAAGTCAGGACTGGAACTCAAGCAGATCAGGAAGTAGGAGCTGATGCAGAGGCCATGGAGGGATGTTACTTACTGGCTTGCTTCCCCTGGCTTACTCAGCTTGCTTTCTTATAAAACTCAAGACTACCAGCCCAGGGATGGCACTATCCACAATGGGCCCTCCCCCATTGACCACTAATTGAGAAAAGGCCTTACAGCTGGATCTCATAGAGGCATTTCCTCAACTGAAGCTCCTTTCTCTGAGTTGAACTCTTCTCAACTCCAGCTTGTGTCAAGTTGACACACAAAACCAGCCCAGTACATTTATGTAGCCCGAAATTGGCTACTTTGTGGGTTCTTTTTTCATCTACCTTTCTTCACCCCTTTTCTTCCACCCTTTCAACCTCCTAACACTAGATAGGAGAGAAAAAAAGATAAAGGGGAAATGGGACTATATTAGCATTAGACTACTTTGTGCTGATTAGGGGTATTGAGTTCCTTGGGACAAGTTTGATTTTTGCTGTCAGGATATCTAATTTCTTCTTGTTGTTTCTTTTTTGTGCACTAATACTTAATAAACCACAACTATCAGCAACCAACAGTAGCCAACCAACAGCCCACACCACCACCACCACCACCAGCTTCTTGGTGCCTTAGCATTTATATATTCTCTGAAGAGTCCCCAGAATTCTAAGCATCACAGTCACAAAAACTATCTGTAGCTGGCAAAATCAGACCCCAGCTAGAGCACGAGGCAAATCATAGTCAGCTGCTGTGGACAGTCTGAAGTAGCCCTGTATCTCACATCTGGGATTAAAACAAAACACGTTCCATAATATTTATGTATTTTTCAAAGAAACCAAAAATCTCACTAATTTTTATTTTTATGGCATTTTGTTTGTTTGTTTTCCCTACTTTCATACACATTAACAAATGTCAGTCTTCTGCTCTTTTATGGCTTCCACTAGTATCTTCTTGCAAGTCTGTCACTAAGTCTATCTCTAGTGGAATTTCAAGGGCTTGGACTTGCAAACCGATAGGTTCAAACTTGAACACCTGAAGCAACCAATGGCAACATGTCATTGCCTCTTCTTAGAACCTTTCTTCAATCTCCTTTATTTTACTTACTACTTCTCAAAGAGTGAGGCATAATGAGAATGCTTGCTGTTAAACATCTTTTAATGATGTTTCTGAGTAGTCTTGTTACCTTTTGAATTCAGCTTCATTGTTTCCTCCTCTGCTCTGGAACATAGGGGAAAATACCACAGATAATTTACCCAGAAATAATACTGAGTGATTAATCTTCTGTCCCATCAGGATTATTGCTGAAGTCTTAATGACAGTCCCCTAGGTTTCAAGTCTCTTTTCCATCTTCTGAATGAGATTTTTAGAATTCTAGCCTGGCTGGCTGACACAGGGCTTTGCAATCTAAACTTCCTCTGGCATTTCTCCCACCTGTGCTTTCCTTTAATCCGAGATGTGCTTTTGCTGGGCTCCTCTTAGAGATCATGAGACAGCCATAGCCCATCGTTTCGTATAGTTTTACTGAACAGTTTTAAGAGGAAAAATGGTTTGTATTAACGCAGACACAAATAGGAAAAGCGTATTTACTCTTTCTCACAATGATAAGGATTTAACCCATGGCTTCACATGTGTAGGAGTCTTGTGTTCATTCATCTATACTCCCATCCCTACATTTTTAATTTTTTAAGATACAAGTAGGTTTTTGTTTGCTTCAAGAAATTTAGTCTAGAGCTTTGGGTATACTTTCTAGCTCCCAGGAATATACCCCTGAGAAATTTTGTGAATGCATCCTTACTTACTGCTTTACATTTCATTACTTTTGATTTTTTGTTTGTTTGTTTTGTTTTTTTAAGGTGTGTGTGTGTGTGTGTGTGTGTGAATCTCTGTGTCTTCTGCATGCTATGCAAGTTCTCTACCATCTAGTTACATTCCCAGACCTTTCATTTTTTGTTATCACTATTTTTTTAAATAAAAATATTAGGCCCTAAGAATTGAACCCAAGGTTTTGTTTATGTAAAGCTAACACTGAACTACTAAGTTGAATACTTTTAGTCCCTATTTCAAATTTAATACACTCTTGTATGGGAACATAGATCAGAAATCTTTAAAGTACTGGGACTGGGAGTGTATTGCGGTAATAGAATGCTTGCAGTGTGTGCAGGCCTTAGTTAAAGCTTCAACAAGCAAGCCAATGGGGAGTGGGGTGGGCTGGGGAGAAGGAGAAGGGGCAGGGAAAGACAGATTGAATGAAAGGTTATTGTAAATTTGTCTTTGCTCAAGTTTTTTGTTTGAAATGGTGTTGCTTCATTGTTAAAGTCTACATTTAGGAGTTGAGACAAATATTTAAATTATAGGACAAAGTTTAAATTTAATTTAAAGGACAAAATTATAATTTTATCCTTACTGTTAAATTTAATGCCCATTTATAATACTAAGAGGACCAATAGTTGCAGGTAGATTTGATTATAAGAAGAAAATTGATTAATTGTGTATATCTGCAAATTTAGATTTCTTTTTTCACTCAGAAGTCAATTGCAATGATTTTGTTAGCTTGTTTCATCTGTAATATAACAAGAAAGTGTTCTTTGTGAATAAAATGCCAAGATCAAAATAAAGTATGTAACTGTAACAAGACTTTGTGTGATACCTTTTGGAAATTTAAAACTATAAATCAGAATAGTTGTTGGTGTGTAGAATACCATTTTCTCATCTGAAAGCTGCCTGTCTTCACCTGTATTAAGTATTGTTGCCATGCCAGGCATACATAGCTGTTACTTGTTTAAGTATGGAGGATAATACTGATAGATCGATGGTATATTTGCTGTTTTAATTGTTGATGGAATATCGAATTAAATTATTGAAGAAATTTATTTATTTATGATGGGCAGGGGAAGAAGTTGCTTGCCCTGGTAAAAATCATTACTTCAAAAGAATAAGAATTGGTTAAAAATTGAATTTACCCAGTATTCTACAGCACTCTTGTGCTTAAGGAATAATTGATTGCTCCTTTCTTTTTTCTTTTCCTTTCATTTTCTTTTTTTCTTTTCTGTTTTCTTTCTTTCTCTTTCTTTCAAAATTCTCTGAGTTTCTTTTTCCAGCTTTCCCTACACTTACCTCTGTTTGGAAAGAAGCTCTCCTGCTTCTTTTCCAGTCTGGCATCTAGGATTTGCTCCTCTGTTTACATTTCATGGTGTGTGGTCCTCTGCAGCCTCAGCTTCAATCTTGGTCAGCCCTAGCCGGCTGCCACCTCTGCCGTTTTTACTGTACTCTATCAGAAAATCAGACAAAAGGAATTTATGTATCCATTAGCAAACTTGGTTTCCTATAACTATAAATTGTTAAATCCTCTTTTAAACAAAAGGCATATCTCATCTGGGACTTTTACATTTGTGTTGTCATACTGGTTCTTTTTCTAAAGTCGGTTTTTAGTGTTGATACATATTTGTGAGAACAACCTTTATTTTCAATGCTTTAAAGTTACTTAAAAAGAAAACGGGTTTTAACTTTCAAACACAAGTGATATTTTGTGTGAATTACAGCTGCAGCTCAGTGGGGTCTGTGACTGATGGTGCTGCTATCAGTGTGTCCTTCAAGCTGTCTGGTGATGTTTGCTCAGCCTTTCTTCTGTGGGGGCAGGCGCTGTCTGAGGAAGAAGTGCACAATCAGAAACGTTTAACTAGTCTTTGTTGTCTTCTGTAAAAGGAGACATGCTGTGTAGGGTGTGTAGGAACCAGTGTGCTAGAAACCTGAAGGCACTCTGCGGCTCCTCTGCTGTTCGCAGATGTTCTGTTCTCTCCTTAGGTCCTCGTGACAGCCTTGTCTAATTAAAAAAAATATTATGTATGCATGTATTTGTTACCTTCAAACTCTTTACTAGCATACTTTATTCAGAGTTCTCTGTGTCATTTCTCTGTTGCTGTAATGTAGTTGTGACTACTCCCACCCCCATGCAGTCTTGCAGCTGTTGTATTTCATTGAGCTGTAACTTGCATATTTTATATCAATTATAAGTCTGTGAAGCTTGATAAACTTTTGTACCAGTACAAGCAACCAGCACTGCAATCAGGTGATAGAGCATTGCTGTCATTCCAGAAAGTTCCCTATATCCAGTTAACACTCAGCACCCTGCTCCTTACACCAAGCTGGCCCTAGGAACAAGGTTAACACAGTAATCCTGTTCTGAAAATTAGATTTGCCTGTTAGAGAATTTATTTAAATAAAATGATAGGATGCACCCTCCTTTGATTTGTTTTTCTTTTGTTTTTAATTTTATCATAGTATTTTATATATTCTTGATTCCTTTCCTTTTTACTGTTCTAATATTCTGTGAAATAGCACAAATTACTTATTTATCCACTAGCTAATAGGAAATTGAGTTGTTTTCAGCTTATACTGCCACACAGTTTCATTTGTCTTAGGCAAATGCTTTAGAGCTCTGTTGCTGGGCTGCATGGAAACTTTTAACTTTATGGGAATCACCAAACTTGTACGGTGCTTGTCCCATTTTATGTTCTCATTATTAACATGAAAATTCTAATTGGTCTATGCCTTTGTTAAACTTGATCTTATCAATCATTTTTATTTTGCATCCTTCTCTAGTTAGTATGCAGTGCTTTACCATTGCTGACTTATTTTATTGCTCTCACTGGGAGACTTATTAGTCCAGCTAATAAAAACTGGAAGTTTTCTTATGGTTTGGGAACCTAAAAATCAGGAGGAAAGGATGTACAGACTTGGACTGCTCATTATGTCTCTTCTTGGTTTACAGAAAAAACAGCTGTGGTTTTGTTCCTTAAGTGACTTTATATCTGTGTACACATCCCAATATGACTTTCTTTTCTATAAGGACACCACTACTCTAGGGTTCAGAGGCCACCATTATGACTTCATTTCAGTTCCATTTTAAGTGTAACCATGCTAGGAATTAGAACAGCAGCACAGAAATCGAGTGGAGCAAATTGGGTCAATAACACTTTTGACGTTTTCTCTTTTGTAGTTGACTTTTTTGTTTTGTGTATCATTTGCCTATTTTTGGAAGGTGTTAAGAAGATGTTAATTATGCAAAAAATTCGGCTCAGTGACGTAGCATTTACTCAGCGTTCATAAAGGTCTGGATTTAATCCCTAGCCTTTACCATCTCTAAAGATACAAAAAGTAGGGTTCTGTATCTTTTGAGATGGGTTACCATGCTGCCAAGGCGTCTGTGAACTCCTGCACCCAAGCAGTTCTCTCCTTCTACTGAGCACATGATACTCCATACATGCATGCTGCTGTAGCTGCCACTGAGTTAATTTTACATGAGTTTTGTTTGTTTGTTTTTCTAGTGCTGGTGATTGAACACATACATTCCAAGCAAAGGCTCTGAGAGAGATTTCCAGCCTTTATATCCAGGCCCAAGTCCCTTGGCAGATATATGTGCTGCAAATAATGTCTTGCCATTTAATTTTTGTTTAATTTTTTTAAAAGATATTTTGTCTGTATAAGTGTTCTGTCTGTCTCTATGTCGGTGTACCACATGCATGCATAGTGCGTGCAGAGCCCAGCAGAGAGAATTGGATCTCCTGGAACTGAGTTTGGTTATGAGCTACCATGTGGGTTCTAGAAATTGAACCTGAGTCTTCTGTAGGAATAACTTAGTGTTCCTAACTACTAAGCCTTGCCTCCAGGCTCTGACTTTAATGATTTGTGTTTTTATTTTAATTTTAAAGCTAGCATACAAAATAATGGGTTTTGTGATGATACTTTTATATGTATGAGCCAATGCATGTTGTTCTAATTGATACTCATTGCCCAGCTGTCCTCCCTCTGCTCAGCCTGCCCTCTGGTTGGTGTGCTAGCTTCATATTACCCACTTATGTTTCATGTTAGATGAATTCATTGCCCTTTCTTTTTCTCCTCCCCTTAAGATTATTTCTCCTAGCTTTTGAGTTTCAAAACACACACACACACATACACACACACACACACACACACACACACACAGACACACACACACACACACAACCCCACTTATTTGATTTTACTTCTAGGTTCTGCTTTTAAGAGTTGTAATGTGATTTCCAATCCCATCCTCCTCAAAATGTTATATTTCATTTTTTCCTTATGCTACATCCTCTATGCATTTTTCTTATTCAAATTCCACTGTGTATATGAACCACGTTTTCTCATCTTTTGATGGACATTAAGGTTAGTCCCATTTTCCAGTTATTGTGAATAGTGAAGCAACAAGTATCAATGCACAAATATCTCCAAGTATTTTAACTTAGTCCCAGCAGTTGGGGATCTGGGCCATATTAGTTGTGTTCTTTAGTTTTTGAGAGGCCTCCATGCTGATTTCCATAGTGGCTGTACTAAGTTACATTACCACCATCACAGAGGAAAGGCTCCTCCTTCCCCATATCCTTGCCAGTATTTGTTTTCTTGATAACAGCCATTTTGACTAGAATAAGATATCTCAAAGCAGTTTTAACTCGTTTGCCTCATAGCTAAGGATGCTTCAAACTTTTTTGAGAATGTCTGTTGAGCTCACCAGTCAGTCCATTTATTGTTTGGATTTGTTCTTTGAGTATTTGACTTTTACACTTGATAGGTTCTAGATTATTCATCCCCTGTCTGTATGCAGTTGGTGAAGTGTTGTTTTCTTCATTCTACAAGTTGTTACTTTACTCCAGTGATTGTTTTCTATGTTGTATAGATGCATCTTAATCTTGTGTAATCCTATTTGTTGATTCTTGGGATTGTTTTCTGTGCTAGTGTATTCATTTTCCAAAGTCCTCGCTGTATCTGTATCCTGCAATGTTTTTCATAAGACAATTGGAGGGGGCTTGAAGACAAGATTTGACTTTTATGTCTTTATTTTCCAACTTCTTCTTTCTACCTACCTCTCTCCTACTCTCCCTATTTTACTCTGCAGCCCAGATTGGCAGAGAACTTACTGTGTAGCCCAGACTCGATCAAATTCCTATTAGTCCTGTCCTTGCTCCCTACATATTGGGACCACAGGTGAGAGCTGTTTGTTCGACTTTGAATCTATGTAGGAATTGTATAGCCAAGCATTTACCTGTTTCTCCTCTAATTGCATTGTGGATTTGTCCTCTGTGACTCACTGATAGTTGTCATTTATCTAGGTCTGCACTGGCAGACTGTTGAGGAAATGCATGCATATGTGCTTGATATTTAGAGTGCAAGGAATGCTCTTGAAAGCATATAAGATTCAGGATGATCAGTAGGTTATACTCTTATGCATGCATGCGAGTCTTTCTTGAACACCTACCAGTCATTGTCCCAATCTCTGAGTAGCCTTCCTGTTATAAAGGTAATTGCAGATATTATGGTACTTCAATTAAAATTCCTTCATTTTTATTGAAGGAAAGAAAAGAAAGGGAACAAAAAATTAATAAAGAAATGGAAGAAAAAGCAGCAAAAAAACGGGAGAAAGAACATTTGCAAGAAAAAGCAAAAGAAAAATATCAAGAATGGTTGAAGAAAAAAAAAGCTGAAGAATGTGAAAAGAAGAAAAAAGAGAAGGTATTTTTAATTAAAGTGACCAGGCATAGTACATACTTTGTTTATATGTGTATTTTAGAAACAAAAGTATAATAATTCAGTCAGTCAATACTGTTTTCATATAAAAATACTGTTTTAGTATAAAATACACAAACTATCATTACTCCTGTTATTTTGTGTTTAATCTTTAAAATGGATAATGCATTTATGGAATTCCTTGAAATTTATTAATAAGCCTGTAGATATTTATCAGTCAGGTTCAAAATTTTTGTTACTGCATTTAACCATTTTTATAGTATTTTATAGACATTTTACTGCTTATGGGTTGTCCGTCAAGACAAATTTACATTTTTTGTTATCTTCTTGTTATTGGGTGGTGGACACTTAATATATCACATCACTGATCATATTTACTTTTGTTCTTTGATTATAGAAACATAGTTCAGTTTTATGGCCAGTATGTCACTGGGGCAGAAAGCAACTAGGGGAAGACAAACAAACAGTAAGACTTGACTGGAGTATCTAGTTACAGAATATCCCAGGGAATACTATGGTCTTATCATTTTAAGGAAAAAGAAAAGCAACGGCAAGCAGAATTACAGGAGAAAAAGGAAATCGCAGAAAAAAAGTTTAAAGAATGGTTGGAAAATGCAAAAAATAAACCTCGTCCAGCTGCAAAGAGTTACGGTTACTCCAGTGGAAAGCTCACAGGTTGGTTTGTATGTCTTGTGGCTTACATAAGTATGGTTTGCAGAAGCAAATGGTATAAAAGTAACTTTTCTTTGAAATTATATGTTGCTTAGGATGTGCTATAAATTTATTGCTCTCTGTTCATTTCATATATAAATATATTTCTTAAAGGCAATAGTTGCAAAACTGCACTCTTAAATTTTACTTATTTTTGTTTCTTCAAAACAGTCTTCCTTTGTTGTCCAGGCTAGCCTCGAATGTAGGACCCTCCTGCCTCAGTTTCCTGAGTGCTAAGGCTCACAGGCATGAATCACTGGTATTCACACACGAGTCATGGTACTGCTTGTTTCCACTGGTCTGCTTCCCTCTTGTCTCCTTTCGTGTCACAGGTTCCATTGTCTTATCTTTCCCTCACCGCTGTAGATCTAGTCCTTCCCTCTCATGATCCCCTTTCATAATATGCACAGAGGTTTCACATATGAGGGTTCACATGAAGCATTCTCCTTGTTTTACTTAATATGATTTCCAGTTTCATGCATTTTCCTCAAAATGTCATGATTTCATTTTTTCTTCTAGTAGAATGAAATTTTCATTGTGTATATGAACCATAGTTTTTTTATCTATTCATCTTTGGATGAACAGCTAGGCTAATTCCATTTCTTAGGTATTGTGCTCAGGCAACAATAAACATGAATATGCAAGTATCTCTCTGGTATGTTGACTGTAAATCCTTTGTGTGCATGGACTGAGTCATAACGGCAGTTCTATTTCTAGTTTTTTGTTTGTTTTTTTCAAATCTCTAAAACTGCTTTCTAAAGAGGCTCTATCAGGTTTCATTGCTATATCAGAGGGCTCTTCTTTCCCCTCCCACTCCCCCACACCCTGCCAGCATTTATTTTCTTGATGACAGCCATTCTGACTAGAGTAGATCTCAAAGTGATTTTAATTGCTTCGAGACTAAGGATGTTGAGAACTTTTTAAACAAGGTCTCATTATGGGCAAAGAACTCACAGAGATGACCCTCCTCTGCCTCCCAAGTTCTGTTATTAAGGTATATATACACCACCAAGCCTGGCAGCCTTGTCAAATCCATATTAGCTGTTTGTATTTATTTTGAGAAATACCTTCGCAGTTTCAAAGTTTCAGGTTTTGCACTAATGCCCCTTGTCCATTTTGGGTTTATTTTTGTTCACTATGTCCAATATAAGAAATATGGCTGTGATTCATTCTTTTCATTATAGAAACCTAGTTTTCCAGCACTTATTGTTAGAGTTTGCAAACTTACATTTTAAAGCAACAATTTTTAATGTTAGCAAACAAAAATTCATGTGGTTGGAAATGTAGCTCAGTAGTAGAATATAACCTTAGCAGATGCCTGACTGCGCTCAGGCGCCAGGATTCCAAAATAATTCTATTATTTATTGGATTATTGAAGCTCAATTGAGATATACTCAACAGTGTCATTTTGCTTTTCTATTTTCTACCAGTGTATAAGTCCATTGAATTCTTTTTGAAGAATAGTAGACATCACATGACCAAACAAACGTACCCAGTTTGCCTTTAGGCTTGGACTGATTATGAATGGCAGTGCATGTTTTTCTTTGTGCTTCATGTTAGAAACTCATACCTTGCTGACAGCTGCCTTTACTTTTTTAAGTGATTTATTATTAAAATACTCCCATTCTGTTTTGTTCACACACTAGAACACACTCCAGACTTTGTTTTGACCATCTTGGTGAAGTGTGTGTTGACATATCTTTGCAGTCAAAGTGGACTGGGAGTGTCTGAAAGACACATTCTTGCTGTCAGGGTTAGGCCTCTTTTATTTGTCACAGGACCATCTATCATGGATACTGAGCACTGGCGGGCATACTCCTTTAAAAGGTTTTTAACATTTTGTTTGGAAAAATGATAAGCAATTATTTTAACCTAATAATCAGACAGTAAAGTCAGAATAGAGATATTGACTAAAAGTTAATTATCAAAATAATGGATTATCACCTTAATGCTTTGGATGAACTTAATCCTCACAAGCAGTCTGTTATTTAGCAAACACTGAGCTTCTCTGTCTCTATCCTTTATGTTCATATCATTGTTACAAATTGCACAGTACAGGGATTTCTGTCTCTGCACCGAGTGGAGGACTTGAAGCCAGTTTATAAAATGTTCTTCCTGCACCCCATTGTGGGTTGTCGATGTCACCAATCTGTAAGCACTTTACGTGCACTGGTAGAATGACAGCTGGTGGTCTGAATTAGTGTGGCATTGTGTATTCTTACTGATTTGACAGTAATGCAGAGGTTCAGTGGTTCTAAACAGGAATCATGAATTATTGTAGGTTCTCATACAAAATAAAGTGATTTTTAAAAAAAAATAAATAAACCTTAGTATCTGATAAGAGAAAATACCACACAAGTAGCCATTTCCAAAACTGAGTTAAGACTATAAAGATTTTAAGAGTTATAAAATGAATTGCATAGTAAAATTTTGTAAGCATATTTATTTAGATAGGTTTTCATAGTATTATTCCAATTCTCTGAATTACTTTGTATCATTTAATGTTTGATATAGTGATTACAATATTAAAACAATGTTATTTCTTTTAGAATATTTTGGACTTCAAGTTATCTTACCTAATTTAACAATGATAATTTGTCTTGTTACCATTTTAATATTTTTTTTAGGAATTAAAAAAATAAGTGATTTCATCTAAGAATTTTTTCTTGGTCATTCTGATTTTTAATGATCTTAGGTTTTTACAGTGGAAATTCCTACCCAGAACCAACTTTTTATAACCCAATTCCATGGAAGCCAATTCATATGCCCCCTCCTAAAGAAGCTAAGAGTGGACCAGGAAAGAAGAGTAAACGACCTGCAACAAGTCAGCCTCTGACATCGTCCTCCCTGGCAGTTCATAATGCCAAGAGCAGCCTTTGCCTTGGAGCTCTGTGCCGAGCACAGAGATAGAGTGTGTGCACATAGCATACCTAGCTACCTGGAGCTCACGTTTAAAATCAGAGCATTTTTCTTAAAACTTCTTATTAATCAGTAAGTCAACATTTGATGTGGTAATTGACAAGTACCAAAATTTTAAATTTGTACATGGAACCCTTAGAGTTAAAGATAGTTTTTACATTTTGGTTTTTATAAACCGTTAAGGTTGATCTAATGATTGTGTTTTGGTTTTTATTAAAACTCACCATAGTATCAAGAAACCAACAGTTTTCTTGTGTTCTTTTGTATTCTGTTATTTGCTTGTGTTATATACTTAGAAACATAAGATTAATTTGTTCAAACAGACACTGCTAAACCTTACTTAAATGGGTTAGAAACCAAGAGAAATAAATTTCAGTGTTTGCAGTGTTTGTTAATGGTTTTTAGTACAGTTTTCCATGAAGGTATTTTAAAGTTTTTCTTTTTGCATTTATTTATTTTGTGTGAGTGTGTATATATGTGTGGGCATGCATATACTATAGCATGACTGTGGAGATCAGAGGATAACTTGGAGTGAATCAGATCTCTACTTCTCCTGTGTGGATACAAGGATTGAACTCGGGTCGTCAGACTTTTGCAGCAAACACCTTTACCAGACAAGTTGTCTCATTGGTTCCCTGTGGAGGTACTTAAAAAAACTGAAAGACCGCTCTGCAACATAGAAATAAGGTCGGAATTGTTAAGACAAAA
Organism: Mastomys natalensis; assembly: GCA_021653895.1. Taxonomy (NCBI): domain Eukaryota; kingdom Metazoa; phylum Chordata; class Mammalia; order Rodentia; family Muridae; genus Mastomys; species Mastomys natalensis. Next base: position 24,887 of record JAJTUV010001795.1, read on the forward strand.
TTTTAAAATACTGTTTTGTGTTGTAGATCTAAGGCTGATGTTTTTATAATGTTGAGACACTGGTAATATTTTGTTACACTTTATAAAATCTTTTTTATATACTTATAATTGGATTGCTGGCTTTGAAATTGAGGCCATCATTAGATCATTTGTAATACTTGCTACCTTAAATGTAAATAAAACTGAGAACATTCTGATAAAATTGCCACTTTTTTTAGAAATCTTTTTTAGGTGATAATCAAAAAATGAAAATGTATTTAAATATGATTTCTATTTGGAATATATTCTGGTTTTGCTAGATTAGTAATGTCAAGTTTCTGGTGATTGAGAGTAGTAGTACTAATACCAGTAAGAATACCAGTAAGATCTTTGAAGGGTATAGGATCGAAGATCTAGGAACAGTTTAGAATTGGTTTTATTGGGTCAAAAGCTTTAGAGACCTGATCATTCTTTTTGAACACAGTTACTTTTATAGAGAAGATGGATAATTTTCCATGGTTACACACACACACACACAGCTGATGTTAAATAGCCAGCAAAGATCCTAAGAAGCAAGCATCTAATAAAGTAGAAGAAAGTCCAGCCCTCTCACTGCCTCCATCCTCTACATTGGTTTGTTAGGGAGACATCTGGGAGACTTCTCTGTCATTCTAATTCTTGGATAATTTTAATGGTTCCATTCCAGGCATTCTTCTGTTTCCTCCTTTATGCTACAACTTCTACTTACTTTGTGGATATAGTATCTTCTCTAAGGACATTAGCTAAGATTACTTTTTTTTATTTCTCTAATTGTTTTGCATCCTCTAGAACCCCTCCTTTTTCATTTCCTCACTCTTATTTTTGATTTTGGAGATTTCCCTCAAATGTGTGTTAATCCTTGCCTCACTTGACACTCCCATTGTAAATCTGGATAGGAATAGGGGTATCTGTATTATGAGCTATCTGGGGTTTCTTTAGGTTCTATTTTTATTTTTAATCTGAGTGTGTGTTTGTGTGTGTGCGCATGCGTACGTGTACAGGCACATGTACAAGCACCACATTGAGTATAGAGATCAGAGGACAACCTATGGAGGTTTGACTATGGATTCTAGGGGGAATCAGACTTGGATCCATCAGCCTTGGCAGCATATGTCTTTACTCTCAGCCATCTCATTGGCCCTCCACCTTACTATTTTGAGACAGGATCTTTTACTGAATCTGGGATCTTATCAACTGGCTGCATGCACTGGCCAGGCTAGTGAGCCCTAATATCCTCGTCTCCATCTCCCACTACCAGGATCATGCCATCTTGCCTGGCTTTTTACTTGGGTGCTGGGAATCCAGCCTCAGGTCCTCATGTTTGTACAGCAAGCACATCACTCAACTAAGCCATCTCCCTGGACTTGTTCCCCTTTTAAAGGTATCTAATTCAGCATTTAGAAACATTTAGATGTTAAATAAGAGCAGAAAGGAATATGGGAACCTAGAGGAACCATGGCGAATTTAAAAAGAAGGGGGGGGGGATGCATCTATCATAATTTCCTTAAAAATAATGGAAAAAGATTCTTTCCATACTCTTTCCAGGGTTATTACACTTACCTACTTTCTACCATTCAAAGACTTTTTGGAATTTTTTGTCAGCCATTGTATCCTCTGTTCTCATTGCCCATGTGGACTTTAAGTTTTCTTTCTTAAAGAAATTTCATTAGATTTTTAGAGAAGAAAGTGAGAGATACTTATGTGTGAATGATCTGCTGTGTTTAATTGGATACACTAAGTTTAGTTAGGAACATATCAACATCAAGGTGCTTATAGAACTACATGTTTGTTGTCCAGGCGAGAAATTTTATTTAATGGTAGATTGTTTTTTATTTGGTTGGTTTGTTTTGTCTTTAGAGATAGGATTTCTCTACGTAGCCCTGGATGTCCTGTAACTCACTCTGTAGACCAGACTGGCCTTAAACTCAGAGATCCACCTCCCTCTGCCTCCCAAGTGCTTGGATTAAAGGCGTGTGCCATGATGATAGATTCTTAGGCCTTGTCAATTTAATGTAATTATTGAAGCTATAGGTGGGTAGCCTGAGCTATGACATTCTTCCACTTATTTACTCAACTGGTGGTTATTGAGCACCTATCATGTTGCTAATAAGGAAACGGACCAGAATGGAATGTGAGGAAAGAAAACCCTAGATGAGCAACAAAAGCAGTGGAGGGACAGAAGACGGGTCCCCACAGTGTATGTGCTGGGAGACTGAATGGGAAAGTCTTAGCATCTAGCACTTACTATTCAAGGCTTGGGTGCAGTCACTCTGTGAAGCCATCTGGCACCACACTTGTAGCACTGCCTAGATTCTAGGTTAAAAATCACCATTTAATCTGAGACCTGTTAAAACTTTCATGCTGGCTGGCATGAGATTTAAAGTGGAATTTAACTGAAAGCTCACGCTAGGAAAGGCACATGTAGAGATGGTTAGCCTTTTTATGTGGGTCAAGGTAAGCACTCAGGAAAAAGAGATTAAGCTGAAATGCAGGTTGAAGGCCCCCAAATAGACAGAACATAGGATGCGATCATTTGGAAGCCTGGGAGGTAAAGGTTTAGAATGCTGGTGGTTCCACATACATTCTCAAAAGGCCAGTGATAGGTGATAGTCAGCGTTTGAATATCAAAGCATCTTTCCAGCAACTTGAATCCAATGACACATTTATCCAAAGGTACATAAGTTTCCAAATTCTTAGTAATTTTCAAAGAAAACTTGGAATTCCAAGAGAAAATACACCATCATGGCCCCAAAAGTCTGAAGTGCTACAGATAGAGCTATTTTTTAAAAAAAAACTAATTCTGTAATTAACAGTTAAAAGCCTGTGCTTTCATGAACTTATTATACACATGGCCCAGGTAAATAACAGTACAGAGTAGGTATACCAATAAATCACACTTTTGTGACTACAAAGTAATGTTTTCTTAATTCACAAAGAAGATATAGCTAATACTGTGCTTACTATACTATTAATATCTTAAATTCCGTTCATATGTTAGTTTAAGAAAAGAAAACCCATGAAGTTACTTTACAGAGAATATTTACTTCCTTCTATTGGTCATGGCAATCTGCCTGAGTAAAGTTTTCAGAGCAGGCAGTTGTGTCATGAATTACCTCTTATAGTTGAGGAGAAATAATACACCAGGAGAAGGTGCTGCCTTCAGCTCAGGAGAAGTCAAGGAACGTTCCATCTTCTTCCCTAGGAACCTCCATGCTCTGTGCTCTTCAGTTTCTTTTCTCATACCCATGGAACTTCTTGTGAACTTGGGAAAAGAAGGTTCTCCACCCTACTTTTCTCATGGTTCTCGGAACCACCAGCAGGCCAAATCGAGAGGGAAGCTACCACTGTTCATAGTTGGTGGCAGCGCGGGGTGTTTATGCAAGGAAGGTGTTTTGTTAATTTCAATAGATTTAGTCAAATGATCAGTCAGCATCCACCTTTCTATAGCTCACATACTCTTAGTCAAGGGCTTTCCTCCCAGAGTGTAGGTTGAGACAAAAATGCCAACACAGGTGTCTTAATCACTAGAATTGCTGTGAAGAGACACTATGACCACACCAACTCTTAAAAGACAAAACAACCAATTGTGGGTTTGCTTACAGTTTCAGTGGCTTAGTCCATTATCATCAAAGGAGAAGAACATGGTGGCAGGAATGGCAGGCATGGTGATGGAGAAGCAGCTGAGAGTTCTACATCTGGGTCTGAAGGCAAAAAGCAGAGAAACTGAGCCTGGCTTGGGTTTTTGAAACCTAAAAGCCCAGCCCTAGTGACATACAACAAGGCCACACCCACTAATCTCTAAAATAGTGCCACTCCCTGATGATTAAGCATTCACATTTTTGAGTGTATGAGGGATGGGGGACATTCTTACTCAAACCACAAGTAAATCTTAGGTATCACTCAATAAAGTAGAGGAAATGGTAACCAATTTATCTGTCCAATGAAGACACTATAATTATTGGTCATGTAGGCATCTTTTTCCTGTTTTGATTCTACTTTTGCCCAGCCTCTGGGAGGGGGCCAGGATCAGGACAGCACTGGAGTCTCATCTTTGTTGGCTGACATGCTTGGCAGAGAGACTCAGGCAAGTCTTTTTAAACCCCTTTAAGCCTCATGTTACAACTGAAAAACAAGTTCAATAATGCTGAATCCTTAGGGGATGGGTAACAGAATATATGAAATGCTAATATAATTTGGTGAACTCTAGCTCGACAACATTCACTAGGTTTACATAGGGTATGAGTAGAAAATAAAATTAGAAAAAGTAGAGGCAAAACTTAATTTTTAAAAAAATGTCAGCCTAAGCGGCATGCTACATTAGATACAGTTTTTGAGTCAAGTAGTGACTTGATGAAAGTTATATTTTCCAATTAACCTGACATTGTTTTGTAGCACGGTGCTCGTGGGAAGTGAGTCCAGATCAGGAAACAAGGGCCAAGCTAGGTAAGAGGAGTTACGTTTAGAAAGAAGTCAACCTAAGATGTATGAAAGAAGCCCATACCTCCGAGTTCATCGTGGATCAGACTAAACCGACAGTCTTCCCTGGCAAAACACATCCTTCATCTCAGCTTGTTCATTCGACAGATTCATGCAGTGTGTACTGAGGGTCGCCCTAGAAGGTAGTGCCTTAGCCAGTGGCCCAGCTCTGCCGTGTCTTCCTTTCTGAGAAGCTACAATTCACATGCCCTTGAGGACTTGACCTACTTTCTCACTTTAATCTAGCTAATGACTATTTCTGCTGATTCCCTACTCTAAACCAGTAACTGCTTCCGCATATCAGCACACTAGCACTGTAGTCTAGGGAAGACTCCAAAGCCAGACGCCACACCTCAGAACAGTGACATCACAAGGCTCTTTGGAAGCTTCTCAAACGATTCCAGAGTGCAGCTAACTAAGGAAACCACCACCAAGTGTCAGATCTCCCTTCTCCTTCAACTCTCATGTAGATTACCACACTAGCTTCTGGTTTGGTTACTGTGTGTCTAATCTTATCCTAACTTTAGTGTGTATCTTCTTCACAGCAACCTGGTGACATGGGGACAGATTAACCATGTCTCACTGTTCTACTTACAGCTTTTCCAAGGCCCTCAACCTATTTTCCTCTTCCTCTAACTACAGTGTTCACCAGTCCTTGATAGAGGGCTGTGCAGTTTTAGCTCGTTTGTTTTCCTTCTGGGGAAAGAGGAGGAGTAAGAATAAAGCAAAAGTATTCCGCCTTTATAGCTTGAAAACCATCCTCTTTTCCACTCCTTTCCCCCTGCTTACTCCTACCCATTCTGATATATAGTCTTTTATTAGTGGGCCTAATCCTTGAAATGAAACCAAATTCAGCGTTTTAATCTAACTCAGTTTCCCTACTCTTATCCTTACACATCCTTGTTACTTTTACTACACAGCATAAACCATGCTGGTACTATATTTTGTTTTTTTGCTTAGTTCTCTCTCTTTCCGGAAGGTCTCACTTGTTACCTTCTTCTCCGCTGCTATCTTTAAACTAACTTGAGGTTTCTAAAGCACCCATTAGGCCTCAAGTCAGAAAGTACCTCAAGGGAGCCTTCTTTGGTTCCTTAATTTGATAATTTGGGCTCTTCTTTCTCAAATATTTTATATATGGTTTTCTCTTTAATCTTATTATATTTTATTATAATGTCCTGTCCTAATGGTTCCTCATTTTCTCTTCTTTAAATTTTCTGCATTTAATTTTTATAATATTTTGATTTTTTGCTCTTTGGCATTCCATACATTTATATTATGAATTTTTAGGCATTTTTTTATTCCTGCTAAATTCCTGAATCCCTCTTACTTTTATTTTTTTATTTTTTTATTTTTTGTTTTTTTTTATTGTAAAATTTTTTTTTTTTTACATTTCAGATGTTCTCTCCTTACCCCATTTCCCCCAATCCCTCCCAGTAACTCACTATCCCTTCCCCCTCTTCCCGCCTCCATGATGGTATACCCCCACCCACCCTCCCCTGTACCTCACCTCCCCACCCTCGAGTATCCCCCCCACGACGACCAGCCTTCATGGGTCAAAGGATCTCTTCTCCCACTTATATATAGCTCCCTTGCCTATATAGCTGGAGCCTTGAGTCCCTCCCTAAGCACTCCCAGGCTGGTGGCTTAGACCCTGGGGGCTCTGGTTGGTTGGGATTGTTGCTTTCCTCATGGTGTCGCGAATCCTCTCAACTCCTTCAGCCTTCACTCTATCTTCTCCATTGGGAACTCCATGCTCAGTTTAATGGTTAGCTGTGAGCATTTGCCTCTGAGTATGTCAGACTCTTGCAGACCTCTAAGGAGACAGCTATATCAGGCTCCTGTCAGCTGTACATCCTGCATCCACATCAACTCTACCTTTGGTGACTGCCATATGGATGGATATCAGGTGGAATAGGTCTGTAGACGGTCCCTCCTTCAGTTTCTGTCCTGCACTGTGTCTCCATATTTGCACCCTTGAGTATTTTGTTACTCCTTCTAAGAAGGACTGAAGGCTCCCCTATTTGGTCATCATTCTTCATGAGCTTTATGTGGTCTGTGAGTTGAATCTTGGGTATTTCAGGCTTCTGGGCTAAAATCCAATAATCAGTGAGTGAATACCATGTATGTTCTTTTGTGATTGGGTTACTTCACTCAGGATGATATTTTCTAGTTCCATCCATTTATATATGAATTTATCAAATTCATTGTTTTTAATAGCTGAGTAATATTCCATTGTATAAATATACCACATTTTTTGTATCCATTCCTCTGTTGAAGGGCATCTGGGTTCTTTCCAGTTTCTGGCTATTATAAATAAAGCTGCTATAAACATAGTGGAGCATATTTCCTTGTTATGTGTTAGAGCATCTTCTGGATATATACCCAGGGTGGTATAGCTGGGTCCTCAGGTAGTGATATGTCCAATTTTCTGAGGAACGCCAGAGTTTTCATGTGGTTGCACCATCTTGCAATCCACCAACAATGGAGGAGGGTTCCTCTTTCTCTAATCCGCCAGCATCTGCATCACCTGTTTTTTATTTTAGCCATTCTGATGGTGTGAAGGAATCTCGGTTTTGATTCATTTCCATGACCAAGGTGAACATTTTTGGGTTCGCATTGGATTTCCAATTGAAATCTTTTTTAGCTCTCCATTTTAGGATGTTGTAAGATCATTCTTTGTATAGATGGATAAGACTTTCCAGGGTCCTTTCATGCGCCTTCTACGGATGTCCAGCTGTGTCGGACTTCCGCTATTCGGGCTCCACTTTCCAAGCCTGTGTTGGTTTATGTGAGGTCTTTTCACTTGGACTTGAGCTTTGTACGAGGAGATAGGAAAGGATCGATTTGCATTCTTCTGCATGTTGTCCTCCAGTTGAACCAGCACCATTTGTTGAAAATGTGTCCTTGTTCCACTGGATAGTTTTAGCTCCTTTGTCAAAGATTAAATGACCATGTTCTGTGGGTTCATTTCTGGGTCTTCAACTCTATTCCACTGATCTTCCTGCCTATCTCTGTACCAATACAGGCCGTTTTTATCACTATTGCTTTGTAGTACAGCTTGATGTCAGGGATGGCGATTCCTCCAGAAGTTCTTTTATTGTTGAGGATGGTTTTCGCTATCCTGGGTTTTTTGTTGTTCCAAATAAATTTCAGAATTTCTCTTTCAAGTTCTGTAAAGAATTGAGTTGGTATTTTAATGGGGATTGCATTGAATCTGTAGATTGCTTTTGGCAAGATGGCCATTTTTTACTATATTAATCCTGCCAATCCATGAGCATGGGAGATCTTTCCATTTCCTGAGATCTTCTTCAATTTCTTTCTTCAGAGTCTTGAAGTTCTTGTCATACAGATCTTTCACTTGCTTGGTTAGATTCACCCGAGGTATTTTTATTATTTGTGACTATTGTGAAGGGTGTCATTTCCCTAATTTCTTTTTCAGCCTGTTTATCTTTCATGTAGAGGAAGGCTACTGATTTGTTCGAGTTGATTTTATAACCTGCCACCTTGCTGAAGTCGTTTATCAGGTTTAGGAGTTCTCTGGTGGAGTTTTTTGGGGTCACTTAAGTATACTATCATATCATCTGCAAATAGTGATATTTTGACTTCTTCCTTTCCTATTTGTATTCCTTTGACTTCTTTTGTTGTCTAATTGCTCTGGCTAGGACTTCCAGTACTATATTGAATAGGTAGGGAGAGAGTGGGCAACCTTGCCTAGTCCCTGATCTTAGTGGGAATGCTTCAAGTTTCTCTCCATTTAGTTTGATGTTGGCTACTGGTTTGCTGTATATTGCTTTTACTATGTTTAGGTATGGGCCTTGAATTACTGATTTTTCCAAGACTTTTACCATGAAGGGATGTTGGATTTTGTCAAATGCTTTCTCAGCATCTAATGAGATGATCATGTGGTTTTATTCTTTGAGTTTGTTTATATAGTGGATTACATTGATGGATTTCCGAATATTGAACCATCCCTGCATTCCTGGGATAAAGCCCACTTGATCATGATGAATGATTGTTTTGATGTGTTCTTGGATTCGGTTTGCTAGAATTTTATTGAGTATTTTTGCATCAATATTCATAAGAGAGATTGGTCTGAAGTTCTCTTTCTTTGTTGGGTCTTTGTGAGGTTTAGGTATGAGTGTGATTGTAGCTTCATAGAACGAATTGGGTAGTGTTCCTTCCGTTTCTATTTTGTGGAATAGTTTGAAGAGAATTGGTATTAGGTCTTCCTTGAAGGTCTGATAGAATTCTCCACTAAAACCATCTGGTCCTGGGCTTTTTTTGGTGGGGAGACTTTTAATGACTGCTGCTATTTCTTTAGGGGTTATGGGACTGTTTAGATGGTTTATTTGCTCCTCATTTAACTTTGGTACCTGGTATCTGTCTAGAAAGTTGTCCATTTCATCCAGATTTTCCAGTTTTGTTGAGTATAGGCCTTTGTAGTAGGATCTGATAATTTTTTGGATTTCCTCAGTTTCTGTTGTTATGTCTCCCTTTTCAGATCTGATTTTATTAATTTGGGTACTGTCTCTGTGCCCTCTGGTTAATCTGGCTAAGGGTTTATCGATCTTGTTGATTTTCTCAAAAAACCAACTCTTGGTTTTGTTGATATTTTGTATAGTTCTTTCTGTTTCTACTCGGTTGATTTCAGCCCTGAGTTTGATTATTTCCTGACGCCTACTCCTCTTGGGTATATTTGCTTCTTTTTGTTCTAGAGCTTTCAGGTGTGCTGTCAAGTTGTTAATGTGTGCTCTCTCCAATTTCTTTTTGTAGGCATTTAGAGCTATGAGTTTTCCTCTTAGCACTGCTTTCATGGAGTCCCACAAGTTCTGGTATGATGTTTCCTCATTTTCATTAAATTCTAGAAAGTCTTTAATTTCTTTCTTTATTTCTTCCTTGACAAAGTCATCATTGAGTAGAACATTGTTCAGTTTCCACATGGATGTGGGTTTTCCCTTGGTTCTGTCATTATTAAAGACCAGCCTTAGTCCGTGGTGATCTGATAGGATGCAGGGGATTATTTCAATCTTTTTGTATCTGTTGAGGACTGTTTTGTGACCAATTATATGGTCTATTTTGGAGAAGGTACCATGAGGTGCTGAGAAAAAGGTGTATTCTTTAACTTTAGGATGAAATGTTCTATAGATATCTGTTAAATCCATTTGGTCCATAACTTCTGTTAATTTCAGTGTGTCTTTGTTTAGTTTCTGTTTCCACGATCTGTCCATTGGAGAGAGCGGGGTGTTAAAATCCCCGCTATTATTGTGTGAGGTGCAATGTGTGCTTTGAGCTTTAGTAAAGTTTCTTTTATGTATGTAGGTGCCCTTGCATTTGGAGCGTAAATGTTCAGAATTGAAAGTTCATCTTGGTAGATTTTTCCTTTGATGAGTATGAAGTGTCCTTCCTTATCTTTTTTGATTACTTTTGGTTGAAAGTCGATTTTATTTGATATTAGAATGGCTACTCCAGCTTGTTTCTTGGGACCATTTGCTTGGAAAATTGTTTTCCAGCCTTTTACTCTGAGGTAATGTCTGTCTTTGTCACTGAGGTGCGTTTCTTGTATGCAACAAAATTCTGGGTCCTGTTTATGTATCCAGTCTGATAGTCTACGTCTTTTTATTGGAGAATTGAGTCCATTGATGTTAAGGGATATTAAGGAAAAATGATTGTTGCTTCCTGTTATTTTTGTTATTAGAGGTGGAATTATGCTTGTGTAGCTACCTTTTTTTTGGGGAGGTTGTTGGACGATTACTTCCATGTTTCTTCTAGGTTGTAGTTTCCTTCCTTGTGTTGGCGTTTTCCATCAATTATCCTTTGAAGTGCTGGGTTTGTGGGAAGATATTGTGCAAATTTGGTTTTGTCATGGAATATCTTGGTTTCTCCATCTATAGTGATTGAGAGTTTTGCTGGGTATAGCAGTCTGGGCTGGCAGTTGTGTTCCCTTAGGGTCTGTATGATATCAGACCAGGATCTTCTGGCTTTTATAGTCTCTGGTGAAAAGTCTGGTGTAATTCTTATAGGTCTGCCTTTATATGTTACTTGACCTTTTTCCCTTACTGCTTTTAGTATTTTTTCTTTGTTTTGTGCATTTGGTGTTTTGATTATTATGTGACGGGAGGTATTTCTTTTCTGGTCTAGTCTGTTTGGTGTTCTGTAGGCTTCTTGTATGTTTATGGGTGTCTTGTACTTTAGGTTGGGGAAATTTTCCTCTATAATTTTGTTGAAGATATTTACTGGCCCTTTAGATTGGTAATCTTCACTCTCATCTATACCTATTATCCTTAGGTTTGGTCTTCTCATTGCATCTTGGATTTCCTGAATGTTCTGTGTTAGGAGCTTTTTGCATTTTGCATTTTCTTTGACTGTTGTGTCGAGGTTTTCCATGGTATCTTCCGTGCATGAGATTCTCTCTTCTATCTCTTGTATTCTGTTGGTGATGCTTGCATCTATGACTCCTGATCTCTTTCCTATGTTTTCTATCTCCACAGTAGTCTCCCTTTGAGATTTCTTTATTGTTTCTATTTCCAGTTTCAGATCCTGGATGGTTTTGTTCAATTCCTTCACCTGTTTTGTTGTGTTTTCTTGAAATTCTTTAAAGGATTTTTGTGTTTCCTCTTTAAGGGCTTCTACCTGTTTACCTGTGTTCTCTTTCAATTCTTTGAAGGATTTTTGTGTTTCCTCTTTGAGGGCTTCTACCTGTTTACCTGTGTTCTCCTGTATTACTTTAAGGGAGTTACTTATGTCCTTCTTAAAATCCTCCATCATCATCATGAGAAGTGATTTTAATTCTGAGTCCTGTTTTTCCTGTGTGATGGAGTATCCAGGGCTTGCTATGGTGGGAGAACTGGGTTCTGATGATGTCAGGTAACTTTGGTTTCTGTTGCTTGTGTTCTTTCGCTTGCCTTTTGCCATCTGGTTGACTCTAGTGTTACCTGTGCTCACTGTGTCTGACTGGAGTCTGTCTTTCCAGTTATCTTGCTTGTGTCCGATCTCCTCGGATTCCAGATGTCTCTGTGTTCCTGTGATCCTAAGCTCCTTCTGCTCTGGATGCAATAGGTCTTCTAGGATGTCTCAGGATTCGATGTTTCCACAGGCGCAGACCAACTAATTGTCCTCTGCACTGGATGCAGTATGTCCTCTAGGTTGTCTCAGGATCAGGTGTTTCCACCAGAGCAGACCAGCTGAGGGACCTGTGCTCTGTGTGCAGTGGGTCCCCCTAGGATGTCTCAGGATCCTGTGTTTCCACAGGAGCAGACCAGCAACGGGCCCGCCCCAGGCCAATGGACCAGGGTCCGGGCGCACGGGAAGTTATAGTCCCGAGGGGCTGGCTTTGGGTGCCTGCTATTTCCTTAAATCCCACCTGGCTCCCGGTTATAACTCTGGGTTTTGGGCTAGTGGGCAAGGTGACTTACCCTCTGCTCTGTGTGCAGTGGGTCCCTCTAGGATATCTCAGGATCCTGTGTTTCCACGGGAGCAGACCAGCAACGGGCCCGCCCCAGGTCCAAGGACCAGGGTCCGGGCGCACGGGAAGTTATAGTCCGGAGGGGCGGGCTTTGGGTGCCTGCTAGTTCCCTAAACCCCACCTGGCTCCCGGCTGTAACTCCGGGCCTTGGGCTAGTGGGCAAGGTGCTTACCCTCCGCTCTGTGGGCCGTGGGTCTCCCTAGGATGTCTCAGGATCTGCTGTTTCCACGGGAGCAGACCAGCAAGGGGCCCGCCGCAGGCCAAAGGACCAGGGTCCGGGCGCACGGGAAGTTATAGTCCGGAGGGGCGGGCTTTGGGTGTCTGCTAGTTCCCTAAACCCCACCTGGCTCCCGGCTGTAACTCCGGGTCTTGGGCTAGTGGGCAAGGTGACTTACCCTCCGCTCTGTGTGCAGTGGGTCCCCCTAGGATGACTCAGAATCTGTGTTTCCACAGGAGCAGACCAGCAAGGGGCCCGCCGCAGGCCAAAGGACCAGGGTCCGGGCGCACGGGAAGTTATAGTCCGGAGGAGCGGGCTTTGGGTGCCTGCTAGTTCCCTAAACCCCACCTGGCTCCCGGCTGTAACTCCGGGCCTTGGGCTAGTGGGCAAGGTGACTTACCCTCCGCTCTGTGGGCCGTGGGTCCCCCTAGGATGTCTCAGGATCTGCTGTTTCCACGGGAGCAGACCAGCAAGGGCCCCTCTTACTTTTAAATTCCATTAATTCAAAAGCTAGCAAAACATCAACATTGGAAATGATTAAAATAAAATAAAAATTAAAATATTTTTACTTGATACATAAAACTCACACAGGCTATGAGGTATCATGTGCTATTTTGATGCATGTATACTTTGTATCATGTTTAAGTCTGAGCAGATATTTCAATTTTATTAAACACTTAGAGTATCTTTATGATGAAACTCTTCAAAATCTTTTTACATTTTTATAATTGCATTATTGTGATCTATACTCAGCACCCTCCATACACACAAGGGTAACTACAACTCCTAACTATATAGCACAGTACCCTTTATCAATCAATCACCTCTTATTTGATCCAGCATCTGACTGATAGCTGCTATGTTAATCTCAATTCTATGACATCAACATTGGTTTAGACTGGAAGAGATTTCACAGGTAATTTTGTTCAGTTATAAAAGTGATGTGTGTGTATCTGTGTGTGTTTAACACTAACTGAATCTGAGAAGGATGCCATCCAAGTGGAAAGATTTCATTATGGTTTAAATGGCAGTAGAGTACAGTAGAGTACAGTGCCTAGTAGTTAGTTGATTTTGAACTTAGTAAAATGTATCTGATATAATTATCTGCACATCAACATTTCCTCATAGATAGGAGAGGGCCCTATGAGGTCCCCACTTCTCCCGAGAACTACTGGCAGTTGGAATGTGTGTAAAGGAGGGGGTATTATTTTCTTCAGTGGTATAGCCACTGATATGCTGCCCTTGCTCTCATAAGTAACTAAACATACTGCTTTGTGTGCTTGAGACACAAGAGACACACACACACACAGACACACAGACACACACACACATGCACACACACTTGCACACGAAAAGCATAAAAATAGAGGGAAAACATTGAGAAGAAGGGTTTCAATAGGAAAGGAAGTAGGATGGGTGGTAAGAACAACTGAAATTCATTATATAAATATGTGGAACCATAGACAAGAAAAAAGAAAAAGGAAATGTAGTTGAAAATCCAAGGGAAAGTATATGAAGAAAAGAACAACAGTGAGAAGATCCGTCATTAGCCAGCCTTTAGAAAATAAGAAATAACTAGGGGAGCTTAAGAACACAGAATCTCTGCAGGACAAGCTGCATGATTCCTAAAAACTAGTGAAGGGAATGCTTGAAGGATCGGGGAGTAGCTTGGCTTGGTTATAATGTGTACAGTACTTGGCACAGGGAGGTAAGAAGACAGTGAGTCAAGGGCAGCCTGAGTAAAGTGGAACTTGTCTCATAAAACAAGACAGAACAAAGCAAAAGCTAGGCGAGTATTCCAGAAGTTTAGACAAAGTGTCCTTGTGAAGTAGTTCCTCTCTGTTGTGACTCTCTTCCAAGAAGTAGAATCCACTGGAGAGTAACCTAATCTTCCTGGAATCAGGCTAGAGTTATTTAGGGATACATTAAGCCCCTCAACCATAGCTTACACTTGAGTAATTAAATTTTCTGAGGACTTACCCCTTTGAGAAAAACCAAATCTTGAGAACTGAACATTCTCAGAAAAAATGCAACATACAATTTCCCATTAATCTCATCAGTCATTATAGATCCCCACTGCTACATGGTCCTCCAGCCTTTACATTCACATACTATTCCACTGCCAGATACTGAAGCTAGCTTGGATTATGAGAACAGCAACATACCAGGTCTTAGCAGGCCTAACCCCAAAGACATTTGAAATAAAAATCCTTTGTTCTCTTTCCCCTTCTGAAGAAGATCAATTAAAATTATTCCCTTGTGCTTTTAAATGTGTTCTTCCTGAACATAGTCTGGACTTCTGTTTATGGACTAAGCAAGTTACTACTAACTTGACCTGTTAGCCGCTGCCCTGCTGTCTTATGGAAAGCCTTCCTCAGTGATTGTAGCCAGCTACAGGACTCACCTCGTCCACCCATCCTGGTTTCCAGTCTACCTCATTCAACTGGCTCCTCTCCTCTAGTCCCTTTTCAAATTAAAGATCTTAGGAAAGCAATGTAAACATTCTGGCTTCAAAAATAGGAAAGTTGTGATTTTGTTTATGGGGGAAGGGCAGAAATGTGTAGGCTTTTGTCAATCTTAGCTTGTAGGAAGAACAGTGGTGCATTCCAGGAAGCTCAAAGCTTATCAAAGGTTGGTAGTTTAGAAATCATCATGTTTGTCTGAGATATATTGTAAACAAAATGTGTACCCATTTTGAAGATTTTGTTTTCTTTGGTTAAGCATTGAAATGATTTTGCAGTGACTAGAGAGAAATGGACATGTTGGGAGATTGTCTTGGGATTCAAAATGTGCTATTAGTAACTCAGTCTTAGGTTTGCTCATTAGCACTCCAAAAAGAAAAATAATCAAGTCCAAACGAGCACATGAGTGTGTTTATGCAAAATCAAGTTGAGTTGATTTAATCCATATTTAAAAATCCCAAATCATAAATTATTAAATGAGCTCTAAATAGTGACTAAAACTGTTGGTGATGCCAGAGCTCAGGAGTCAGGACGAAAATAAATATTAAAATTACATGTTAATGAATAATGAGTTAAATTATTCTTTGGAAAGTTACAATTTTGCCATTAGTATACAAATAAATGTTACTAGTATAAAGTTTTAATAATAAAGAATTAAAATCCTAGAAACTGAGGCCAGAGGGATGGCTGGAGTTGTGTGTCTCCTGTTATTCCACAGGACCAGAGTTTAGTTCTCAGAGCCCTTATCAGGATACTCACTACCACTCATAACTCCAGCTTCAAGGGATCCAGTGGTCTCCATAGGCACCTGCCCTCACTTAGCATCTGCTCACATAGACACTCACATAGACATAAATTTGTATCCAGGCTATATCTAATAGCCTTAGAATTACTGGGGCAAAATCGGTAAGGAGGATCATTGCATAAGATCAACACATAGGTCACAGCGAAGAACACAGATAATAGATGTCTATTACCCCTAAGATAAACTTGTAGTTGAAAACACTTACTGAATTACATTTTTCAAGTTATTGTTGGTATTTATAAATGTTTAAAAAAGTATCTGGCATCATTTTCTGCTATTATGAAAAAGTTTTGTACTTGCCCTGGGTCAGACAGGCTTTTCAAAGCATTGAATTCAGGTGCTGTAGACATGGAGTCTTGAAAGTTAAACATGCAAGCTATTAATAAACAATGTAACAGAATGATGAAACAACCATCAAACAAAAGAACCACCATAGGGTGTTTGCTGATTGCCAGTAATTGATGCAATTTGTCATATTCTAGATGATATAAGAGAATATGTTGCTGGCAATTAATTAAGGGCTTTTGGTTAGGAAAATTGTGTCTTCTGTTTATTACATATTTAGACATTTTGTGCTTCGTTAAAATAATCTTGTGGGGGGGGGTGTCAGTGAGATAGCTCAAATAGTGAAGGCACTTACCACCATGCCTGATAACCGGAGTTAGATTCTTGAGACCCACATAAGTAGGAGAACAAACTGTCACAAGTTATCCTCTGGCTTATTCAGGCATGCATATGCACGAATGTGAGTGTATACACACACACACAGACACACACACCCCACACACACACACACACACACAAAGACACACTTCAAGAATACAATAAAATAATTTTAAAACAATGCTTTAGAGATAGAGAGCTGTAGTGAATTGCCAGTCATGCATCAAGCCCTGAGTTTGATCCTCATTTCCCCACAAACCAAACAGGTAGAGGTGAGGGTAAGTTCAAGGTAGAGAGGGAGTCAGAAATGCTATTCCTGGTTGAGTTAAACAATGTGAGCTTCTTATTTTGTTTTAGGTGCCAATTCCAAGAACACGAGCTAGATCCAAGATCAAATGCAAATACCAACACACATTCCAGAATCGAATAAACTATCTTCAGATTCTGTAGGTCACTGGTCACCTCCACTAACGTTTTCTATCAAACACTCATGTATGCTAAGTGGGCCCTTTGAGTAGTGTCTGGGTCTTTAGTTCCCTGCAGAAGTAAAGAGTTCCGCTAGTTCTGACAAGACTGTTTTACAGGGTCCCTGTTAAGTCCTCTGAATTTCAGAAAAGAATTTGAAATTCTCAGCTGAAGAAGGGGAAGACAGAGCAACTGCTGAAGCAATCAAGCACGAAACAGTCCCATATTATCTCTGGCCCCACTTTATGCTTTTCTCTTGTGTGCAGCTTTATGATTTTTGGTCGGACCAGTCGTTAGCTAACATTTGCATGCTGACCATGAGGGCTGTTTTGGCTTTGAGTTGGTCAAATTGAACTGCTTTGAAGCTATTAATCTGCTGAATTAGCTGACTGCTTTCATGGTATTCCAGAACAAACAGATCTCCCTTTAAAAATCCCCGCTTTTGTTATTTCAGGTGGTTGGAGTCTGTTGTTCTTACATAAAGATGTTAAGGGTTTTCCAAGAGAGGTTCAAAGAGAGATTTAGAAATAAAATGTTAAACAGATTAAAAAGACCTGAAGTATAAGGATCCTGTCACTGTATGAAAGATGAGGTTAAAACTGGTCATTCCTTGATAGTGCAACCAAACTTTAGGTTTCTCTTGTCTGGAAAGTCTGAAGGTAGTGCTAAGTTCACAATGGAATGTCAATAGGACAAACCTCATAATGATATTTATTAAGTGCCCACACTAATTTACCCAGGATGTAGGCACTGATATTCTTCCAGTATTATAGGTGAGAATACAGGCAGAGAAACACAGATCATTATATTCAAGGTAAGAAAGAAAACGTATCAGACTGAAGAGGCAATGTAAATTTGAAGAGCTTCAAAAGCAGGGAGAAACAATCAGGTTCTAACTGATCCACCATTTGCTTAGTATCAGCATGTTTCTTGGGAGTTCCAAGCTAAATATTCTCTTGTCTATAAACTAGAACCACTATTTCTACATCAAAGGGTGACTAACTTAAATAGCTGTAATGGTACAGCAAACACTGTCTACTATGTACTTCTTATTTAAAGCAGTTATGCAGTTTCTATTACACAGGTCTTCTCTATTAGTTTTTTGCTAACAGTGAGGGGGGTGGATAGCACGGAGAAGCTACCTTTCTAGTTAATAGCAGAACTAGGTTTCCATATACCTAGTGTAGCACCTAACTTCCAAAGCATTTGGTAATAGTAACTGTTATCAGCAGCCAGAGAAGGGGAATTGCTTGTACTATGTCAGAGTCATGGTCATTCTTTCACAATTTTCTTATAACACATTTACTGATAAAAATATCCCTTGGAGAAGGATAAAGGTATAGGAAACAGCACATGCATGGACGATCTCAATCTATGTATAGATGAAATCAGAGGGAAATCAAAAGTGCCTTTTAGCAAATCTGATTTCAACTCCGAGGCAGTGATGCCCTGAAACATCCTCCACTGTTTTCCATCGATGAGGCATGTCAAATGAGCACACCTCAGTAAAACACGATATGTGACAGATAATCGTATCTACGACACTCGGTGGAATCAGGTGTTGTCACTTACAAGAATTGAACCAGAAATCCTAAATTCTATTCTGAGGCTGTTTTTCTTGGGCTGATTTTGGTGTCTGTCTTTTGTGGCTCATGAATGGCTGACACATGAGTTTACATCTAAAATATGGCCATTCTCCAGGTAATGAAGGACCACTGATTGACTGTAGGAAAGAATATGAATAAGCTCCCAGAGAAGTTGACCCAATAATGACCACTTATACATTCAATCACTAAATACTTGTTGGATGTTCACTATGGCCAAGAGGTTTGGGCTATTAGGAACATGAATGAATGAATGGGCTGTTCCTGGAGAAGACTTGGGAAGAAATACACCTGTGACCCCAACACCCAGAAATCACAGGCAAGTTGGAGGCCAGTCTGGGATATGTGGTTAAAGTCTGTCCCCCAACACAAAAAAAGCTAAACTGGGGTTAAGGCATGGGACAGGGTGGGGGCAGATATTTAGGTGAATTAGTGACCCATGACGATTTATTCTGGCTTTTCCAAAGCTGTTGAAAATACCAGGTTGAAAAGACCTAGGAATTTCAAGGCAGCACTGAGTTGCTGTCACTGAATTCTCTGTATTCATGATGTCACCATTTCAGTTAGACTGGACCAGCCAGTTAGACTGCAGTATGCTCTTATATTTGGGGAAAAAAAATGCTTCCAAATTGGTCCTTTTCTTGAAATAGCTAAGTCTGTTGCTAAGCTTAGACATGCCTGTGGGAACACTAGGATTCCATGATGACAGCATCCACTCTTGTTTCCTTAAACCTTAGCAGATATATACTAATTTCTTTAATCATTTTAAGTGATATGAGTATGGGCTGAAAAGACAACTAAATAAGCCTTGGAAGCATCAAATTTCATCTTCCTTCACCTCTCAGTATCTCAAGATTACATTCAGATGCTGAGGGAATCTTAACTTGGGGTCCTTGGAATCCTGCAGGACCCAGAAATTCCTGACACTGCATAGAATCCTTTGTAAGCAGAGGTGCTTAATTCCTGTCCTGAAAGTCAAGAATCATGTCTGTAACTCTCTTGAAAGTGCTTCTATTAAGTGGAAAGGATAGAAGTGTCTATGTGAATACCCATAGGTCACTTTACATTCTTGTGGAAAATGCAGCAATGCAGTGTGAGGGACTCCAGAAGTTCTGGCTTCTTCTAACCCTAATTTCTTACCACCAGCCAAGTAACTGTGCAAGACCAAACCACCTCTCAGCCTCAGTTTACTGTACTGACTATGAGTTCATAAGACTTGTGTTAAATGAACTGATGTTTGTGGAAATGCTACAGATTCTATAGTATAGAAACAAGCTGTTATTTAAAGCAGGATAATTTAGAATGTGTTTACTATCCAGATCTGTTGTTGGCCTATATTCATGATCACTAGAGGGAGCTTTAGGATTCAGGGGAGAGGTAAGCCAATGGTATCTATTCTTGAAAACTTGTGACCTCTATGAAGAATCACTTCTTCAAAAAATAAAAATTACACTTCATAAGAATGAACTTAGATGTTTTGAAATTCTGTTAAGTCTACAAAACGCAAATATGGCTACAGTTTTTGCGGCAATGGTGCCCCTCCCCGTTTTAGCCCACAGGGTTCTTTTTACTTTTTAAAATGTTAATTTTCATTAGCACATGGAATTTAGGTTTCACTTAGATATTCCTCACACAAAATCTGTTCTAGGACTGTGGCATGTGCAACTACAAATTGTGTGTGTGTGTGTGTGTATGCTCATGTGCATGTGCGTGTGCACACACTGAGCAGTGCTCACAGAGACCAGAGGCAGTAGAGTCCTTAAAGACCTGGAGTTACAGACAGTTATGAGATACCCAGTGTGGATCCTGGAAGTCAAACCCAGGTCCTTTCCAACAGCAGTACACACTTTTACCCAGGAAGCCATCTCTCCAGTCCTACGCTAATGCTTTTTTTTTTTTTTTTTTTAAATAGAAAACAAAACTTTGTTATTTAATCTTCCTTACAACTTTTAATGGTGAATTTGAATTTAGTTTATGGAAAATCAATTTAAATATTTTTGCTGCATTTTTTAATTTAGCATATGTGTCTATGCACCATGGAACCTATGTGCACTTTAGTGGATGATTCGTTGGAGTTGGTTCTCTTCTCCCAGCATGTGAGGTCCAGGATTGAATTTAGTGGCTAGACTTGGCAACAAAGCCATCTCATCAGCTCTGAGAATCAATTTTAAAACAAGGGAGGCATAAGAATAGAAAAATGGAACTTACCAGAAAGCCAGCAGCAGCAAAAAACAATTTTCTTTGTTAGCAAAACTACTCCTTGTCAATTCTATGATATGTGGAATGTTGTTGAAATTTTGTACCAGCAAGAAGAGAAAGTATGTTGTTACCTTTCACTTTTCTGTCTGTGCTCCCATAACCTTCTCAACTGTCATGGTAGGTTTGATGTGAGAGAAATCTTGGTAATTTAAAAGTGGATTACTGTTACATAGCAGGGTATGTATCAGGACAGGGTATATAACCAGGACAGTCTGATGGAGAAGGCATGATACAGTGAAAGACATTGGACTTGGTGTTCGGTAATCAGAATCTTAGGGGTATTCATCCCCTTTTCAGGTTCTCTCTTTGATTCAGACAGACACGCATCTACTTCATATGTATATATGTGTACACACACACACACACACACACACACACACACACACGGTCTACTGAGCTCTCTTTGTGTAGAGTGGAACATCAGTGACCAGTGTCATACACCACACCAAGACGCACAATGTTTTTCAGGAGCTCAAAGTTCTTATGTTTACTCACATTTTCATCCACATTTATTTGGAGAAGGAGGACTTGTATATTAGTTTCACACTCTTATGGAAAAATACCTGACAAAAGCAACTCAAGGAAAAAAGGGTTAAATCTTGGCTCACAGTTCAGAGGTGCCAGTCATCATGGAGAAGGAAGTTACAGCAACAGCAAAATGAGGCTGCTCATCACATTGTGTCAGCACTCAGGAAGCAGAGAGGTGAGTGCTGGGGCTTAGCTTGCTTCTCCCTTTGAGTTTCGTTATTTATTGTTATTTTGTGAGAATGTGGTCATATGTGTACACTATATGTGGGGGTTTGTATTTTGTGTGAATGCAAGCATATGAGTGTGAGTATGCATGTACAGGCCAGCAATGGACATGGATGACTCCCACAATCACTCCTGAATACAGAGTTGGCCTATCGGCTAAACTGGCTGGACAGAGTGCTCCCTGGATCTCCTGGCTTTGCTTCCCTAGCAATGGGATTACAGATGTATGCGAAGGCACCTGGCACTAACATGAGCGCTGAGGATCTGAATTCAGTCTTCTTCCCAGCTCCTGTATTTCTCTTTTTCATCTGTCCTGGATCTGGTCAGACAAGATGGTGTTTCCATATTTAGGGTGGATCTTCCCACCCTAGCTTTCTCAATCTATAAAATTTCCACAGACATGTCCAGAACTTTGTCTACTCACAGATTCTAGATACTACCAAGGTGAAAAATCAGTATTTACAATCTTAACACTTGATATCTCGTCTTTACAGGTCTCTTTATTCTGACCTGCAATAAAGCAAGTATTGCAAAATATAGTAAATACATATTTTCATATACAGGATGCCATGAAAAGATTTGTTTTTTATTGTTTAAATTTTGATTTAAAACTTTTTCATACAATACATTTTGATCACATTCTTTCTTCTCCCTCAACTCCTTACCCAGCCAACTTCATGCTCTCTCTCTCTCTCTCTTTCTCTCTCTCTCTCTCTCTCTTCTCTCTTTCTCTTCTCTCTCTCTCTCTCTTCTCTCTTCTCTCTCTCTTCTCTCTCTCTCCTCTCTCTCTCTCTCTCTCTCTCTCCACACACACACACACAAATCCTGCAGATTAGAGTCACAACAAGTTGAAGGTTGTCTGTGTTTTTCTCATTTCATATGAACTATGCTAATAATAGTACATTTTCTAGAAATGTAAGCAGCTTGCTTAACGCTCCGGTCAATGATTGCACTCAGTCATTTTTCTCACATCACTGTTTTTGTGAAGCTATCAAGCAGAGGAAATCCAAAGAGAAGCAACAGGGTATCATTGCTTAGTTTCCATAGATGAGGGAAACCCTGGGGTCTTTCTTTCCTTTCTTTTTTCTTTTTCTTTTTCTTTTTTTTTTTTTTTTTGAGACAGGGTTTCTCTGTGTAGCCCTGGCCATCCTGGAACTCACTCTGTAGACCAGGCTGGCCTTGAACTCAGAAGTCTGCCTGCCTCTGCCTCCCAAGTGCTGGGATTAAAAGCGAGCGCCACCACTGCCCGGCTTCCTGGGGTCTTTCTTAAAAGTGCAGGCTCTGAGTCAGTAGGTCTGGGAACAGAGTTACAGATGGAGCTGAGATCCCATGTCGCAAAGGTTCTCCCAGGTGTCAAGGACCTTGGGACAGGCACTGTAGGCTCCATGTGGTTTAATCTTTATTTCCTATTTCAGTCTGACACATAATGTTAGTAAGGTAAGGAATACCCTTTCTAATCTGGTTCTCTGAAATTTAGAAATTAAGAATTAATATGTCATGACTTCAGAGCCCTTGGAAAATCATGAGGTCACTAGATTCAAACTTCTGAATAATTGGAAAACCATGTCTTTAAAAGTCTAATTTTTAGAAATGAAACTAGTGAAAGCAGATGTGTAAAGCACACACAGTAAAAAGAATTAAGAAGACTCTCCTTTTTTTCCCTAAAGAAATTGTGAAACAACTGTTTGAGGATTTTTTTGTTGGTGATCGTGCTTGAGTATAGCTCTCAAGCAGCGACGTGTTGGGGATCGATGAGAAAGATTCTGTATGCCAATGTTTTCTTCCTTCCCTCTCTATATCCTCCCTCCCTTTCCTTTCTCCTCTCTCCCCTCTTCCTCCCTCCCTTCTTCTCTCCCCTCTCCCTTCCTGCATCCGTCCCTCCCTCTGTTTCTCTCTTTTCTTCTGCTCCTTCTTTTTTTTTCTTTCTAGGCAATCATCCAATCACTGACCTGCCCCTGGTTTGATTCTAAATCATACATTTTTCCCTTCCCCCTTATCACTAGGAACCCAGTCCCATTATTGCTGGATGATTCATTTTCCAGGGATTGAGGAATTTCACATTTTTCTTGATATTTCATCATGATTTTACATGTTCTTGATGACTCTACCTTGCATTTTAGGATTAATAACTGCTTTTAGACCACTAACTTGGCTGTTCTTATGTAACTAAGATTTATTAATTACTTACACAATTTCTGTTTTCTTAGTTAAACTAGGCCGTATTGGAGGTCATGACTTCTGTTTTATAGTCTTGAAGATTATAAATTAGCATCAAGTTCATCAAATCCTATTTCCTCTTTCCTACTTGCATTTCTGCAAACTGTTTTTCCTTGAAATGCACTTGGTGTTAAGAATTTTGTATTTGAATTTTTGAACAATTTTGTGCATTTTGTCTAAACAAGATTTGAACAAGTACAACAGCAACAGATATGCTAAAATGGAAGGGGGATCTCAGGGGCCTTTCTCATAGACAAGGAACTATAGTTCACTAAGAAATGCTGTGAATGGGAGAAATAGTCTTCCCCTACCAAGTGATCAGCCCTGAAATCATATGCAGACAAGTAACACTGGCAGACTGAGCAGGTTGTATTTATATAATCAGGGTTGGCAAAGCTTTCCCTCACTAGGTCAGTTTTATTCTCTAGAGGCAATTCTACATTCTTGAACAGATTTCAGACACGTAATGTGCACCATCAGGGAAATGATGCATGAGGCAAGGTATGAAGTTCTCTGTATTTCTAGTAATCCTCATAAGAGATAGTACCATTAATCTCTGGGTTTGAGTAATAAATCTGGGGCCAGATCTAGAGTATACAATCTGCCATTGCTCATACCGGATAAAGTCAGTCCTGATCAACAAGACTATCCCTGGGTACTCCCCACCTTCTCTCTCTTTTTTCATAGCATAGATTGAAGGATGAGATCTAGGGAGCGTTTGTGTGCTACAAAAGCGTTCCACTGAACTATATCTCAGCATCTCTTATTTATGGTTTTGATTTAAGTTTTCAGTTTTCGTGACAGTATTTCACTAAGTTGCCCAAGCTGATATTGAAATTCTGTAACCCAGGCAGGCCTTGGGCTTGCAATCCTTGCCTGTAGTGGCAATCTGTGCCTTAACCAACATATTGACTTTTCCTGGTCCTCTTCCATGGTCAATACTTACCTTTTTCTTCTGTCTGATTCTCTTGGCAGCTGAATTTATCCAGTGTGACCTCAGCTGCTAACAGGCTTTGGTTTCTTTAATGAATTCTTCATATGGTGCAAGATACATGGTGCTTACCTGCCAGCCTCAACATCAATATTTTTAAATTCTGCCAAGCACATATCTCCAGATGGCCCTTAGGTAATGGTTTATGGTTGGGAGGAGTGGGTGTCATCAGAGGTCATGGACTGGAAACCCTTTTGATCTGTGGGTCCCATAGAACATCTTCATATCACACCCACCTCTCCCTCATTACGTAAACTAGTACTGTGCTCTATAAACACTAATAACAAGAGCTTTTATTACTTGTAATTAGTTAGTACATCTCCTTGCCATGCTCTAGGTACCAGATTCTAACTGAAGCCTCGGCAGCCTTCTTTTTTTTTCTAACCAATCAACAGGCAAGAAGCCCAAGATGAGGAAGTCTCCTCAGGCAAGCTATGGTATGTCTCCTCTGAACATAACCTCTACTTATCTAATAAAAGGTGTCCAAGGGCCTTGCTCATCTTTTCTTCTCAGCTTTCTATTCCACTTTTCTGTGCTGAGAATAGCTTCCCCTGGCCTCTACATGCTTTGGACAATTATCTGTTATTTAATTATAAAGATTTATTATGTAACTGGAGGAAGAATAGTAGCAAATCCCATCTGGGTTAATTAAAAATAACTGTGTTTCTGAATAATATGTTGTTTCTCTCTTTCTGGAGTGGAACAGACCCAGCAACATTTGAATGCATGGAGTATGGCCTGGTTTAATGGAGCCAGAAACTAAAGCAACTCTGTGTTGTTTCTGAGGAAGCAAGCTGGTATGTCACCTTTAGTGAATGAGAAATGAAGTTTCCATAGAGTCTTAGCCATTGGCAGGTGGGTCTGTACTATGCCTAGATTTCCCCTTCCCCCTTTTAATGCACGTTCCCATGAATGAAGAAAAAACATTCCCTTTTGGAGAAAAAAGAATAAAAGGCAACCAGAAAGCTGCAATCATGATAAACACATCAATTTGCAAAAGTTTAGTTTCCCAGAGTGGCCACACACAGAGGAAGGAACATCTGGTGGATGTGCTGTCGCTGCAAGCGAGAGCAGTGCTTGGGCATTGGAATGCAGGGCAAAAGGAAACGGTCCTCTAGACTGGAAGAAGACAAGTAGTTAGACTGGACCCATGTGGCAGCCAATCACCGCAAACCAAGACAGTGTTAAACAGAAAATATACACATACTCCTGTGATTCTTTAGCAATTTAAAAATAGACATACATTAATATGAAAAATATAAATTCCTACAGAGACTGTTATGTGTTTTAGATCACAAACAGAATAAATTAGTGTTTTTCAAGATTCGTAAAGTCTGATATAACAGGTTACATGGTTGTAATCTCATCTTTCAGAGACTAAAGAAGGTGGATTACCTTGAGTTCCAGGACAACCCCAGCCTCATAGTGAATTCTAAGTTGTGCTGGCCTAGGAAGTGAGATCTTGCCACAAACAAACAAATGAAATACAACAAAATAACTTTTGTGCTAGGCTCTGGTCTGCCAGTGTAACAGAGTGTCTTTGGGAATTATTTCATCGACTTTTTTTTTTTTTTTTTTTTTTGCCTGCTGTGTTTGGTTCTGTCCTAGGTTTCTGGGCTGTCCAACCTGTGGTTCCTGGCTCTTCTGGAAGTGTTATGAGTGGACTTTCTCTTGTGGTATGGATCTCAAGCAGACTAGAGGCTAAACTGTAAAAGTGTTTGAATTGGTAAAGACTCTGGGACATGGACACATGTAATATGTTTTATGTCTGTAATACTTATTAAACTGAGATCTTGAGGAAAGACCCCAAAGCAGGAGAGGTTGTCTTAAAAAAGTGTTGTGTGTCAAGTTGACAAGAGGTAAGTTGTGCTCTCTAATTTTATTTCAAGTTGACACAGGCTAGAGTCAACTGAGAGGCAGAAACCTCAATTGAGAAAATAAGATTCAGTTGTAGGCAAACCTGCACAATAATTTCTTTCTTTTATTCCTTCTCTCCTTTCTTTCTTTTTTCTTCTTTCTTTTTCTTTCTTTCTTTCTTTCTTTCTTTCTTTCTTTCTTTTCTTTCTTTCTTTCTTTCCTTCTTTCTTTCTTCCTCTCTCTCTTTTTTCTCCTCCTTCTTTGTAAGTTAATTTTTATTGTAATATTATTTTAAATATGATTTAATTTCCTACATGTATACAATGTATCTTGATTATATAATCTTCACTCCTCTCAGCCCCCCTCAGAACTCTCTAATCACATCTTCATACCCTCCTTCTAAATTAGTGACTCTGAGGGAGGGCAGAGACCATTGTGGGTGTGTCATCCCTGGGCTGTTGGTCCTAGGCTCTATAAGAAAACAGTTGGGCAAGCCATGGGAGCAAGCTGGGAAGCAGCACTTCTCCAGGTTCCAGCCCTGCTTGAGTTCCTTGCCTTATTGCTTTTGATTGTGGATTGCTATATAAAATTATTAGTGAAATAAACCCTCTCCTCCTCAAAAGAAAAGTAAAAAAAGAAAGGAGAACAAACAAACAAGCAAATAAACCAAATCAAGCCCAATTGAAGAGCCAATAAATTAAATAAACAATCAAATGAAAAAAAAAAAACAAAAATATCAGTGAAGAAACAGTTTTATTCTTGGATATATATTTAACCTAGCTCTATTGACTACCAAGCTAATTATCATTCATTCATACATGCATTTAATTAATTTATGCAAGGATTTACTATACATTTCCATGAGCCAAGATCTGCATAGTGTGCTTGAGATGTAGTGAAAAATGAAATCATCTCTATCCCCCAGAGCTCATAGATGAGAAACTCTTGAATTCAGTAATTGAAGTGCATATGGCAACCCCATGGAGGAATGCTAGCCAGCCTGCAGGCATCCATGAAGGCCTCCTGTAAATGGTGTCATCTTACTGAGTCCTGAATGAAGGGACTCTAGTCAGCCCCAGCATTGCAGATATGGCTTTCCCTTGCTAAAAACCATTAGACTGCATTCCTAAAGCTAACCAAGGTCTAGTTCCTTATTTGGCCACTTCATCTTCCTGGGGCTCACAACCAAAGGTCTAGGTATAAAAATATTGAAGTCCAACAATCAAAAGTTCCCTTTTGGCTATCCTAATCAGCCTGTACAGTCAAAATTAAACACCTCATCCCAACACAGGGTTTCCTATTTTACCTTTATAACTGTCATTTGTCTATGAGCTACATCTGTCTCCTCTCTCCACAGGCAGTCCTTTAACCATATGGGACAAATATCCATTTCTCCTCTCCCGTATTCTCTTCCCCTTCTCCTCTGTACTCTGTCTCGTATTCCCCATCCTTTGCCTTCCTGGAGCAAGTAAATCTCATTGTGCCAAGAACTTGGTTGTGGGGTGTCTTGTGTAGGATACTGGTCCCTTCACTGAAACATAGTTAAGAGTTTCCCTTCAGAAATTGTTTTTGCATACTATCCCTGAGCCAAGAGAAGAGGATCTATGACTAAGTAGATATTGGATTAAAGACACTGAGAGTCATGAGTAAAAAAATGAGAATTAATTTAAACAGTAAAACTCAAGGGAAATTCAGATTAGTGCTGGCGTTGGCTTCAAATGACTAAGGGTGAGATCCCTGACACCTTGAGTATGTGAAACCAAGTGAATGGCTTATGGTTGCTCAGATGCAGAATTTCATAAGGTCTTCAGTCTTCAATAAGGGAATACATGGAAATGCTTGCTCAGGGTCTGGCTTATTTAGAGGATAATGAATGCCAACTTATCATAAAGTGTTATTATTATCAGTGAGATTCTTTCATGATTACTTTTCTGAATTACCTGAACATTCTGTCCCCGATTTTTGCTTCTATAGAGAAATAAAATCAAACTAAAACTAAGTGACCACACAAGCATGCATACACACCCACACATAAACACACACACACAGAGTCACACAGACACACAGACACACACAGACACAAACAGATACACAGACACACACAGAGACAAACAGACACACAGACACACACAGACACAAACAGATACACAGACACACACAGAGACAAACAGACACACACAGACACACACAGATACACAGTCACACACAGAGACACACACACAGAGACACACACAGACACACACACACAGACACACACACACACAAACACACACACACACACACACAAATGCACAACAGGGCCATAAAACCAAAATGAGAAGGACCGTGATCGGAGAGTTGATGCTGTGGATCCAAGTGGGGATTGAACATGAGCCTGGGACTTTCCTGAGGTGAAAAGTTGAAACTGAGACCCCTACAAAAACCCAAACCTTTCAAGCACTATGTGCAAAAGATGTTCAGAAAGAAAATCATACAGAAAAGACGAAAAGGAAGGTGGCCTTAACTTTACATAATTTAAACTTAACTTTGGACCCTCTAAGATTCTAGAACTACACTGATCCAGTTTGAAGACTCAGCTTATTGGAATCCTCAGCAGTGGTTGTTGACTTTGAAGCAGCCTGTGTGCTCAGTAGGTTTTCCTTTGAGACAAGCTCTCATGTAGCCCAGTTTCAAAGTCGTTATGTAGATAAGTGTGACATTGAACTTCTGATCCTCTGCCTCTATCTCCCCAGTGTAGACATTTCAGGTGTGTCCACCACACCTAGTTTTATGTGCTGTTAGGGATCAAACGATGAAACCTAGAGTTTCATGTGTGCTAAGCAAACAACCAAATAAGCTGTATCTCTAGCCCCTGATCAATAGATCTTTAAAACAAAAAATGCATTGTTAGGGATAATGTAGGTAGTTTCATTAGGCCAGAATAAGCAGGTCACCACTTTCATGTACTTAGTAATAGCTTCAAACATTTAAAAACAAGAAACTGAATTATTAAGAGAAATTTAAAAACATCTACAACGTAAGTTTTTAAAAAAGCATTATTAGTAAATGATAGATTAAAATATGAAAACACTAAGGATACTGAACACTTGAATAGACCAATTAACCAGATTAATCTATTTGACACATTGGGGACAACTGATCCCTTGTTAAAGTGAAGAGATTTTGTAAAATATAAAGCCTACATTGTCTGACCCCATTGCAGTAAATTATGAACCTAAAAAAATACTTCAAATTACTTTATTTTAAAAATCTTTAAAAGAGAGCTGGGCATGGTGGCTCATGCCTTTAGTCCCAGCACTTGGGAGGCAGAGTTAGTTGGATCTCTGTGGGTTTGAGGTCAGCCTGCTCTACGTAGAGTCCAGGTATTTCTAAAGATGGTTTTGTGAATACAATGGTCAAGTTAAACTTCAATAGTACACATCACAATTTCTTAAAAACAATAAGGGTTAATTTCTCATTTGTGGTACAGAGATAGTGAAGCCAGGCAAATCTTATCACATATTTTCCTTCTGTTGAGATCTACGCTAAAAGAAAGTCTACATTCTCGGATAAATACCTTTATATGGGCAGAGATAAGGAATGTGGTCCTTAAAGAATCATTTCTGCCTCAAATATCATCTCTGTTCTGAAATATACCTACTGTCACAGCTGACTTCAAGATGAGAAAGACATGACAGAAAGTGAACAGCAACCATTACTATAAGGAGGAAGTATTCCTAAAACTGAGCAAACATTTATACTTAAAATAATGAAAATGTAAAACATTCCAATTCTATTCCAGGGTGTAGAATAGATTATATAGCCCTCAGTGATTGAATTTTATGTGCACTATGACATGGTGTGTATGTGGAGGTCAGAAGGCAACTTTAGGGATCAGTTTTCTCCTTCCTGCATGTAGGACCCAGGGACTGAATTCAAGTGGGCGGCAAGTGCCTTTACCTTCAGAATCATCTCACTAGCTCTCCTCTTTATGTTTTTGGACAGTCTGTCCCTTAACCTACAATTTACCATAGACTTCATGGCTAGTGAGGCTCTGGGATTCCTTTGTTTCACCATCCCCCAGTGCTGCCGTTATAGGCATGTGCTGCTCTACCCTGTTTCTGTGGATGCTTGAGTTCTAAAGTCGGATTATCATGCTTGTGCAGCAAGCATTTTACCCATTGAGACATCTTTGCAGTTCTTAGAAGTCAAGATTTATAATACCAAATATAAGCTTATTGAAGAACTATAGTACTTAGGAAAATGGATGCTATGTTCAGAATAGACAAAAAAAAAAAACAACAACAACAAAATAACCCATCTAAATATGTAATGATGGGATATAATAAATATGGCATTTCCATCCTTGGAAGTGTGGTCTTGTTGGGAATAAGGGATGCCACAAATAGATTGTTCATTTAAGGAAAAAATTACTGTATCACAATTAACCCAGATAAAAATTTAAAACTTAAAATGAGTATTAATATTAATTAAGGAAAATAGAATTAAAGAAAAACCATGAAAGGATTTTTTTTCTTATTCTTGTGAGTATTTAAAAAATATTTTTAAGCAAGAGAAGAATAGATGAAAAGATGAATAAAATGCCCCATTAATAAAACTAAAATCAGAGTTGGAGAGATGACTTAGTGATTGAGAATACGTTTTGCTCTTAGGAGGACCCAAGTTTGGATCCCAGCACCCATGTGAGGTGGCTCACAGTCACTTGTAACTCCGGATCCAGGAGATCCAGTGCCCCCTTCTAGCTTCTATCAGAACCCACACTAATTCACTCATGCATAGTATTCTCACATAAACTTAATTTAAAATAAAAATAAATCTTAAAAAATAAAAATGAACCCCTGAACACGGATTACAATCATTGTGAAGAAAAGAAAGATGTATATATATTTAAAAAAAAGGGTTAGCTTTACTATTCCTGAACACACAGTGAGCATGGCTATGTATAATTACTATGTAAAAGGTGTATGATACCCTTTATACTTATACTAAATTATAATTATAATAAAGCTACTTGCAATTTTTTCTCATTCAGAGAGAAAGAATATCTTCTAAGTACACATCAACTAAAGCAAGAGGATATTGTTTTATGAGAGCAAAAGAGGTAAGAATTTTATTTTTGAAGGATGTATTTTATTACTTTTAATTATGTGTATATGTGTGCGTGTGCACATTGAATTCAAGTACCTGTGGAGGTCAGAAGAAAACATTAGATTTCCTGGAACTGGAGTTGTGGGTGGTGTGATAAGTGTTCTAGGAACCTAGCTTGGGTCCTTTGGAAGAACAAGTATGTGCTGTTAAGTTCTGACCCATCTCTCTATCCATGAATATTTCATTCTTAGGCCAACTTCACAATTACTGAATGTGAACATATCTTCTGTGAGAACAAGCCACCTTTTGCATGGCCTGTGTAGCTTGTGGTCTTTTCTTGGTGATGTTAACATGAGGCAAATTCTGGTGAATTGTTTTCATTTCTCAAGACTGAAGCCATCAATGTCTCATAGGAATATAATCAGCAGGCCTGATGTTGCCTTATTGCTGGTAACTAATTTGGCTACCACGGAAACCTGGAGCTTTCTCTATATTCTAGTCATTTTACTTTTTCACATTTGTATCTTGCAGACTACGCCCATATATTGGTGGAATCAGAATATAAAGCTACAAAGGTCTTAGGTATTCATCATCGAACACATAAAGATCAACTGATTCTGGGTTAATACTGATCACAGATCACATTTAAAAAATACCACTGCTCAGAATGATGTTATTTCTGGTGCTTTGGTTGAGTCTCTACAGTTTTAAAAGGTGATTGCTCTCAATTTACAATCTTCTGCATTACAACTAAGCTATTAACACACACTTCTAGGCAGCAATGAAAGAGCTGATATTTCTCCAATTCAGAGCAGAGTTGAGAAGGTCAGATGTGACCACAGTATCTCCTGTTATTTCAGGGCTCACATGTGTTTGCCTTGGCTTCCTTTCCCTGGCATTTGGTTTCTGTTATTTTTCATTGGGTTTGGTTTATAGGAATAAAAAAACCCACACATTTTAAAAAATAAGTGAAGTTTATAAAGATGAAGTTTCTAAACTGCTGGTGAATGGGCATGCAGGCAACTCAAACCTCCCAGCTTACATTTAGTGGCACCAACCCCATGTGAATGTAATAGTTAAGGCAGAAAATTGACTAGAAACCTGTTCCTGGCTCCCCATACAAAATCAGCTCCCAGTCCCAGTGTATGTACCTATTCGTGAGCACACTATCAAGGGTGATGAAATGTTTTCCTTCTCATCCTCAGATTGGTTTCTACTAGAAGCTTTTATTATTTACTGCTCTGTGGAAGTTCTCTATTTGGGCTACTGGTCTGAGTTCTGTGCAGAATGTGTGTTTAGGAAATAAGCTTTTGCTATCTATAGACCATTACTACAATTACTACTTTGGGTTTAAACTGAAAGAAGAGACTATGGGTCTGTAAATGTAACATGGTAGAAGAGATAGTGAATTCGGGTGACAAGGAAGCTGTGGTCCCAATCTTCTCTGCATGTGGACTCAGCTGATGATTGTCAGAAACCCCCAAAATCTGTCACCCCTCTTCAAGAAGTCATGACTTATTTATCCTAGGAAGCCACCCTGACTTTGGAAGTTCTAAGAGAGCCTCAAGAGATCTGGGACCCACTGATGTGATTGTCAAGGACACAAAGTGAAATTTAATATTTCAAGGCTTTAACAGATGTGTGATTCACTAAGTCTGAACTTTCTGGATGCTTTAGTTTGAATATAGTCTGTTCCATATAGACTCATGTTTGAACCTAGTTGGTGCTGATGGCTTGGATAGTGGTGATGTGTTTAGTAGTTGGAGCCACATTGGAGGAACTGTGTCACTGGGTATGGGCCTTGAGGTTTATAACTCAATCCCACTTGATGTTTGCTGTCTCCTTCCTGATTGCATATCAGCAATTTCATGCTCCTGTTGACATGACTCCTCTCCCATAATGGACTGTATCCTCCTTTTAAGCTGTGAGCCAAACGAAAGACTTTTTCCTAGTATTTCTTCCCCACCTTCCCGACTCACCTGTACTCAGTTATACCAACAAGAAAAGTAACTACTATGCTGGGCCTTCCTTTTCTCATCTTTCCTTTGGGGACAACTTCTTTCCCTTACACAGCAGTCATGGAGATGGAGAGTAAGCATGCATGAATTTTTTACTGAGAATGTTACATGAGAGACCCAGAAAGCAGGGCCACTTTCTGGTAGCACGCTAGAGAAGCCATGCATGGTAGAGTCTTTACTGGTATGAATTTCAGAATGATATAGACCTGGGTTTAAATTTTGGCTCCTCAGTCTGACTTTGCCAAGTGTCTCTAGCTCTGAGCCTTCATTCTCCTTGAGAAAATGTAAATTTATTGAGGATGAAATGACATATTTAACATTTAGTATGTACAATATAAAGATGCTTTTGTTCCTTGGTGTTTTGAGACAGCCTCCTGAGTGCTAGGATTTTAGGTTTGTACCATCATACCTGCTTAAAAAATACTTTTTCTTGATGAGTTAAAAATGTTAAAATGTGAGACTGGAGAGATGGTTCAGCAGTTAAGAGCACTGGCTGCTCTTCCAGAGGTCCTGAGTTCAATTCCCAGCAACCACATGGTGGTTCACAACCATCTGTAATAGGATCTGATGCCCTCTTTGGTGTATCTGAAGACAGCAACAGTGTACTCACATATATAAAATAAATAAATCTTAAAATTAAAAAAAAAATGTCAGCAATTTACTATGTTTGGCACAGTATTAGATTTTTGAAAGTGTTAGTAATAATATCTATCTATCTATCTATCTATCTATCTATCTATCTATCTATCTATCTATCTGTTATTATTGTTATTATTAATCAATATGACATCAAAGGAATTATTTCAGAGTCTTAACCTTTCCATCCCTAAAATGGATACATTAAGATTCTGCCTTCTTGCTAAGTGCAAGGAAAATTATGATCTTCAAAGAGTAGTATAAGAAAGTAGGCATGTCATGTACATGATTATGAGCATTTACTATGGGAAAGTTAAACAGACATGCCTGTACAGCACCATACAAAGGAACAAGACTTATCTTTAGGATTCACACAGTGAATCTCTTATAAAGCCTGCTTTTGAGGTCAGGTCCCTTTAGCATCGCAGAGAACAAGAAAGTGCAGCCTGGGGCTCCCACCATAGGCCAATTTGTTTCATGACTGAGACCATGTATTAGACTGTCTGTGTTGAGAATAGTAACGAACACATGCGAGACTCATCATGTGCTGGCTTCTGCTGAAGTTCCCTCCATCTGTTTATCTAACTGAATTATTTAGAAGTCTCACCGCTACCCCAGTTTCTCACTGATGAAAGGCTTAGAGAGGTTACCACATCTAGACAGTACTAAAAGGCAATCAGGAGATAACAAACATGAAAAGTGCTTGTGCTAAATGAATGTTCAGATTATATAACAATTAGACTAGGTAGCGAGTTGCTTGACCTAGAGTGTTTTGTGCTTTTCTACCTCTTGAGTTCATGCGGGCCTTTGCACTAGTGCACGAGCATCGAACATAAGAAGTGTCTCCTGTTTCTCTTTTGTTCTTAACCTCATTTTCATCCCTGACACTTTGGGTGGCCTTATATGAGCCAAACAACTTCCCCATGTCTCTAATTTTTCCACCTACATGGGTCTAATAATGCCTCCCTTGAAAGGATCTTATGCAACCTTATTATCATAAAGTTACTTTTTTCTTTTGCTGCTTATGCAGACTAGAAACCCAAAGGGCCACCCAGACATTAGCCCTGTGGTAAAAGTTTGGCTCCTCCTAGACAGTCAAGAATATTGCTTCTTGGTGGACTTCCAAACGTTGTTGTTCTTTGCGTAGGACAGTCTCTCTCTCTCTCTCTCTCTCTCTCTCTCTCTCTCTCTCTCTCTTCTCCTCTCTCTCTCTCTGCTCTGCTCTGCCTCTCTCTTCTCTCTCTGTCTCTTTCTCTCTCTTCTCTCTCTTTCTCTGTCTCCTATCTGCACATGTGGCTGTACTTGGAATAAGTTGCCATAATACCTTGTGTGGTCGCAGAATTATATCATTCCTTATAAAGTTATTGAGAAGTATTTTTAACTTAATAGGGTTCATGGAGACAATGACAATGTCACTTGATATACTCACAGTGCAGTAGGGGGAATACTATTACACATAGGAAAAATGTACACAATATTCATTTACTTTTAAAGGCAAGGCAGAGGCAGAGCAGAGGCTCTAGTGTATTCTAGAGCTTCCCTTTCCAGATGTGGTCCACTGTCTGGCACCATAGGTTATATATTAGTGTGGAGTGTGTCAGAAACCGAGGACCTCAGCTTCTCTCCTGAACTCCTGACAGATTCTGTAGTCTACCAGAGTTCATCGTGCTGGGTCTCCCTGTTCAAGCTCGAGGAGCAGCCCTATACTTAAGGCTGCGGCGTATGAAATGGGAGACTCATTTCAGCAGGGCTGCCTCAGACCCTGACCGGAAGCCTTTGCTCTATCCCGTTATGGGGCTGCTACAGTTAAGGCCCGAGTTATTGTGAAATGCAGCCTAACACTCCTGCAAAAGGCTACCATTGTAACTGCGCTGAGGTACATAATTTGCAGGTCAGGAAAATTTTGCATACATTTTTTTAAATCACAGGGCTTATCATTTGGTTGTATTTGGTTTGCTGCCTATTATTGTTGCTGTTATTATAAAAGCTCAAATTATTTCCATATTTAAAGAGAAAGTGAGACTAGAGAAAGAAAAGTTATAAAAAAGAGAAGAAAGAAAAAAACCATTTGAACAAACAAAATATTTACATTCATATTCTAGTTATCTCTCCTGGTTTTGGTATAAATGAATTTTCTGTTACTTTCTAAGGGCTAATGTATTTTGATGTTTTTTTCATAAAAATGGGATCTTTCTGAACTAATTGAAAATGTCAGTGAAAGATATGCCAAAACAGAGTATTCTTTTTCCTGCTAAATTTACTTATTTTTACAGTTGATTAAAATTTCCTAAATAGGTGAGACACCAAATAAGTATTCCTACCTCTACCACGTGATGTTTACTGTCATCATCATGGGTTTGCAGTCACTCTTGAGTATCCCTATTTACTCTTGTGATGGCACCCTTACTGTTGACAAGGAGATCTTGGAATAATGTAAAATTGAACACAATGATTTTATCTAGATATTGATCATAAATATCGGGTAGGAACCTAATGTGTGCTTCCTTATGAAGATATAAAGTACAACTTAAGAACGATTCCTTTTTCCTTTTTTATTAAAGATGTTTGAGGGTTTATTTTTTGTTGTTGTTGTTGTTTTGACCAAGTCTCATGTGTGGCAGACTCACTATGAACTCATGTGGTGGAGAATCACCTTGAATTTCTGGTGTTACTGATTATACTTATTAGAGCTGGGACTACCAGCATGTGCCTGGCTTTTCTGAGAACTTGTTCCTTTAAACAATAGGAGCTGAATCTAAACAAGATGCTAATCTACTACAGGAAACACAGAGGTCATATACACCATCTGGGTCTTTTTGGAATACTTGTCTTTTTTGGTCACTTTCTCTGACTGAAGAAGTAACATGTAAGCAATTAGAACAGCTCCAGTTGAGATTCTGCAGACATTCCTGGTCAGCTCTTAGTAGCTGAAGCTACCATCAGGCCATCAGATGGACACATGACTATTAGTATGGTCATGATTACCACTGAGAATAACCCATAAAATCTCAGTCAAATCACAGGAGGAGAGTGACGATAAGAAACATTGAGGCTTAAGTTTTTTGGGAGGTGGTTTCATAAGTAGTGTTATAGACTGGGCTCTTTGTTTTCCCTACAGTTGGGTTAGTTCTCACTAATTCAACTTCTTCTGATCCACTGATTTGTGTGGACAGAAACTAAACTTGAGCCATGGTGGGTGGATATCTACCACTTTCCATGATGTTGTGCCTAAATTCTGAGTACTTAAAAATTGCCAAAATCCTGGCATATTTTTCTGGAATAATTTAAACCTTGTTCGGTCAGTCTTCTTTGCATCTTGACTACTGCTGAGATCTTCTCTCTTCCTACCTTTGTCCCCTGTATCATTGTCATTTGCCTCCTGTGAGATATACCTCTCTAGGGTAGAGAGAAAGGCTGGGAAGTGTTTGGTTTGGGGATGTTCCTGACTTATTTTCAGTAGCTAGGACTTGATGGTGTCCTTATATGTACTGCTAGCCACAAAAAATCAACATCACCAGAGATTAATAGAACCCCTTGAAATAGAATCTACATTTTGGCAGGATTTCTAAAGTGTCTACAACCCATGAGAAGAACAAAAAAAAAGCATTGTCTAGTCTTCTTCAGTCAACTTACCTGGAAAATCTGACACAGGAACCTGGCGGATGCCTGGCTAGTTCCAATCATATACTGGTCTTGAAGACCAGAGTTTCATTCCTACCACTCATGTTGGGTGGCACACAACTGACTATAATTCCAACTCTGTGGAGATCGGATACCTCTGGCCTCCCCATGTATCAGCACTCATTTGCGCATACCCAAACATAGACCCACAACAGCACATAATTAAAAATAATAAGCATTTAAAATATTGAAAAAGAAAGTCTGTCATAGAATATTAAACACCAGCTATCCACAGATGCTTTTCACCAGCATAGTTTCAGCCGACTTTTCACTCATTTGGAAAGTACATGGGAAGCCTGGATGGGAGGTGGTGGCTTTCCCTAATGTACTTAGTCATGGGGGCAAACATCTGCCTGTCCTGGTAAATATCAGGTCTCTTCTTGTTTTTCAAGTAATGGTAGGTGATGTGGTTTGTGGTTTCAGGACCTGATGCATGCTGTCAGACGCCAGCCCCAGGACATGTTGGTTTCAGTTGGCTGAGGAAAGAGCATCATTTGACTTGTTTTCCTTTTCTGGGAAATGCA
The DNA here is from genome assembly GCA_021653895.1 of Mastomys natalensis. NCBI lineage: Eukaryota > Metazoa > Chordata > Mammalia > Rodentia > Muridae > Mastomys > Mastomys natalensis. The sequence goes on from JAJTUV010001795.1 coordinate 63,083, forward strand.
AAGTGAGTTGGAGATGTTATCCACTGAGAGTGCAATTGCTTACAGTGAAGGGGGCAAGGCTGGGAGTTCTTGGGATGGTTCAAAGTTAACATTTTATTTTCCCTCAGAAAAGTTGATAATGCTGCCAATTTTACTTTGAAAAAGGTCTCAGTTTTAACAATAACTTGTGCTTATACTGGCTGTGACACATTACATGGTGGTAAGTTAATTTTTCTTAGAAAATGAGTAAAAATGAATCTAATGAACTAGATATATATCCCTGATTCTATTTGTTGCTAAGGTGCTGGGCCAGAAAAAAGATACTAGATACTCACTCAGTCAATGACCAGGAAACTGAATAGTTGAGAGCATTTGGTCACCTTGAATTTTAAATTATTTATGCATACACACACACACACACACACTACACACACACACACACATACACACTCACACACACACACACACACACATCACACACACACACACACACACACACACACACACTTGAGACATTGACTTATTATGTAGTCCTGGTTGGTCTGGAACTTACTATGTAGACCAGGTTGGTTTTAAACTCATAGAGATCTACCAGTCTTCACCTCTTAAGTGTTGGGATTAAAGATATATGCCATCAAGCCCAGCTCCCTCTTTGTATTTTTAATTACACGTAGAAATTGTGTGTGTTTATGGGGTACAATGTAACATGTGTATACATGTTATCAAAATATTATTCATTGGCACATCCATCATCTTGGATGTTTATCATTGACTTGTGAGAGATTCTCTTACTATGCTTTGAAAATTTCAATTGATTGTCAACTAGTTATCCCATTGTATGTTCAAACAGCATTCAATCACCACTAGCCAACCCTCTCTTTTTCTCTGTCTTCTTTTATATTTTTCCAGGCTCTGGTAACTACTCTTCTAAGAATAGAACTACATCTCTGAGATTGACTTTTCAGCTTCAGTCATAGCTGAAGTGAGAACATGGGGTAATTGTCTTTCTGTCTCTGGCTTATTCTATAGAGCATAATGTCTTCCAGTCTTGTGCATATTGTTGCAAATGACAGAAGTGTTGCAAGCCATTCAATCATACTGTGAACCCCAAGATTGGATTATTTACTGAAAAAAAAAAAAAAAAAAACCCTGTTTCTAGTTGTGGTGTGTCTCAGCCCTTAGCACACATCTTGAATCCCTTTGGCTGGAATACAGATATGCCCTTAGTAAACACTGTAATTTCAAACAATGAAGGTAAAGTTAGTTTGTAGAAGGAAGTACCCATGTTTGAAAGTGATGTCTAATTGAATGGCAGACAAAGTGATGAGTCATATAAAGATTTGACAGAATAGGATATGCCCAATTCTCATGAGAAGAGAGAGGAAAGAAAAGCAACGTAAGGGGCAGTGCAGAGAGAGGAGGAAGCAATCTTACCAGCATAATTATAGAGAGACAAGTTATAGTCAGGAAACAAGCTAGACCCAGGTGAAGTCAGAATGAGCCACAGAATGAGAAGGATCCAGAAGATTACAATATATTACCAAAGTTAGTATGAAGCTAAGCAGAACAATTCAGGAGAGGCCAAGAGAGAGACGCCAGATTGAAGCAATCAAATTTGAGAGGAATTTGAGCCAGAACAGCTGAATTGAACTAGCCCGAGTGCAGAAAGAACTAGAAAGGGTGAGCTTATTCAACAGTAAGTCTCAGAGGCTGAAAACATTCTAGGCTTAGATTATATTGTATGGAAGCTAGACGCATCTAGGGCTAGGCCTAGGTTAGCAGACAGAGCAGTAAAGCTGGGAGATGACAATTACATCAGGAGAATAAAAGTTACATTTGCACAAAAAAGAGCATTCTTTTTATGGCTAAATAAAAACCCATTGTTTATCTTTGCATTTATTTATTCATCTGTTGATGAACATGAATATTGAATCTACATCCCAGCTATTTTGAATAGAGCTGCACCAAAGCAGTTGTATATATCTCTTCAGGACACTGACTCCAATGACTCCTTTGATAGCCAATAGTTGAATGATAAATATATTATTAGTAGTTGCATTTCTAGCTTTGAAGAACTCTTGTGCTATTTTCTATAATGACTGAAGTGGTATACATTCTTATCAACAATTTATAAGCATCCTTCTCAAAAATATTTGCAGGCTATTCATCCCACCAAGAAATACTTTCCAGAATGCATAAAGAACCTGGCATATATTTAATTCTTACAAACAGCTGCCATTTAAAAGTTCATGCCCTAGAATCTTCAACTTCTCTTCTTAGTTGTTGCTTTTGTCATGCTGCCTGCAGCCAGAACCAGATGACATTTTCTACACCTGTGACCTTATACTTGTATGCATTTCTATGAACTCTAGTGGATTTTTTTGTCTTTGTGTCTCTTGGTTCATAGTTAGAAGAAGGAAGTACTTAAAGCAGGTGGAATGTCTTTCACTCCAGCTCAGAAGTAGGGACCTAATTTACAAGTACAATAAAGAACTAAATCACATTTACACAAAATCACTACATGGCCATTCTGAAATTGAAATTAAATTTGACACAGATGGTTAAGAGTGGGAAACTGTGAGCCCCGGCGGAAACATGGTTTTATCAAAATCCTCAGTTTCCAAATTCTCTATCCATCCTTATGCCTTTCAACTGCCCTGAAGCAGATCATATGCGTTCTGGGCTCTATAGTTCCTCTGTGCTTAGCCCTTGTGTGATAAAGTGAAACTCAGGAAATTCTTTTTCTCCTTCTTTTCCATCTGGAAGCCACAGTGTCTTCATTACGTTGGTTCTTAAGAAATTTGGAATCAGATTCTATCAGTTTAGGAGAGGCTCTGAATGACTTGGGGCAAGGAGTATAAGCATGTAGCTCTGTGAGATGCAAATACTTGAGCAGTTCTGGGATGCTGTCCCAGAGAAATGGTGTTTATTTTTCTATCATGCTTCTGAAAAAAAGTTGCATTCTTCTAGAATAAATGTTCCCATTTTGGAAAATCTGTCACTAGTCAGTTTTGAGAAAGGATCCATAAGCTCAGGTGCCATACCCTTTGGAGGTGGGATTGCCAACCATGAGGAGTTGGTTTTCTAAGGTTGATTTTCTACACACTTTTTCTACATGATTTTCACATAATCAACAAGCTTTATATTTCAAAATGGTCACCTTGAATTTATCTTCCTCTTCCTTCCATTTTTTCCTGCTGGTGCCCAGAGGGTGTTTAGAACTGCCTTCATAGGCAGATTAGTAGACATACTGAAGGTCTGGTCTCCATAAATAAAGTTCTATCTGGTTCTTCAGTGAGACATTTTTTTTCTAGCTTGTATTCAAACTTGCTAATTAGATTTGGTGCCAATCTTTTATGCCAAGCTTTTCTGGAAGTCAAAATATCTGTCTAAGAGTTGAAATTTTGCTTTTGCTAAGAAGTTCTAATCTAATTGAATAGCTTGGGAGTTTCCTGAACATTCTAAATAGATGTTTTTAAAACATGTTGAAAATATAATCTCAGGAAAGAAAATAACAGGAGAATATTTAATTGATATTATTAATTGGTATTGTAGTCTAATTTTAGGAAATGACCAGTATCTATAGTCACTTCAATATATATTATAAATAAATATGCAGTAAAGATCTCGCTGAGATCACCTCTTGCTATTTCCCCAGGATATTAACATAGGCCTTTTGTGTGTGCCTGTTTGGCAGGAGTAGTCAGTAATTAGTTATTTATTCATTTACCATTAATTAATTTACTCAATTAAAATCTGGTAATTCAATCTTAAATAGCAAAGAGAAGATTGTCACTGCCCTCATTTAAATGTGAAAAGTAGTTCAATAATTATAGCAGGACTTTCCCAGACCCACCAGCTATATAAATAAAGACACAGGGACTCATATATTTTAAATTTTATGCCATCAGCTTGTGTTCCCTCCTGAATACTTTAAATTGACTAGTTTTAGTCTACAGCCCTGCCATGTGACCAGGCCTACCTCTTTGTTCGTTCTGAGTCATCTATCCACCTCAGTGTCTACTGGCTGAATTTCCATTTTTTTTTTTTTTTTTTTTTTTTTTTGGTTTTTTCAAGACAGGGTTTCTCTGTGTAGCCCTGGCTGTCCTGGAACTCACTCTGTAGACCAGGCTGGCCTCGAACTCAGAAATCTGCCTGCCTCTGCCTCCCAAGTGCTGGGATTAAAGGCGTGCGCCACCACTGCCCGGCGAATTTTCATGTCTTAATTCTTCTCCCAGAGATCCTTTCTCTGCCTGGAAGTTTCATCTTCCACTTACTGTTGAGCTATTGGTCGTTGGATCTTTATTAAAGCCAAACAGCAAATAAAGAAAGTGAAGCAATGTTTGCACACTATGAGGCCAGTGATGCACCATAGGAAGAATAATAATAATACCACCAAAATCTGGCTAGTACTAAACTCTCTGCCGACGCAGCAATCAACAATTGTATATAAAGAGATAGACATCACACAGTGCATCCCAACAAATAGTAATTGTTGATTCATCAACATGAAAGTAAAGACTAAACCAAACCAAGACAGAACCTACTCCAATAAGCACTGTGGAGAAGAGGAACAGCCTTGAAGTTAAGGGACATCAGAAATGAGAGCCCCTTCCAGAAGGACCTGAAGGAAGAGGTAGTGAAGTGAGGGCATGGTGTCCCTCTCTGCTAGAGTGGGAAGCTTATGTGATGATGTCTAGATGGAGGATGCTTGAGATTTAGAGAAACACAAAATAGCCTAATGGGACTCCATAGAAGGAGATGAGGATGGAGTGATCAGCAATAGAAAGGACATGATGACATGTGTGGCTTTGTAATTTATCATTTACACTGGAACTTTTGTTTAGAGTAAAACAAGGGACTAGCAGGAACTACCAAAATACACATAAACTTCCACGATCCTGAGCAAGCCAGGACATATACTAACTTGACATGTAGTCTCTTCCCTAGAGAATTTGTCTTCCTGGAAGCAATGCTAAACTACTGCAGAGTTCCAGGCCTGGGATCAGAACGAGGATGTGACCACATCTGCATTCAGAAAAGATCTTTCTGGTTATTCCATGGGGACTGGAATGGTAACCTCTTCTTCAAGAAATGCCAAAATGCCTGGTTTGATCCGGATTCCCTTTCGGCTCCAACCTCTTTTCCTGCTTCCATCCCAGTGCTCAGCATACATCTGCGCAGCAGCTGCAGAGCTGGGGTTCCCGAGACTCTGGCTAATTTGTAGCATTGTGGGGATGGTGCCTGGCAGTGGACTGCTCCCATTAGTGCTGCTCATGTTCACATTGTAAGCTTGATGCCTTCCACATGCTCCTGTTTTATTTCAATCCCCTGTGGCTAGCCAGTAATTAACTCAGTGGAGGAATTTGGTCCAACCTAGTGTCTTTCACTGCAAAAATTTTTTCGAAAAATCTGGCCTGTGCATGTGAACCAATAGAAAACAGGCTTCAAACTCACAAGGGACTTTGCTCATTTGCCTGTGTTTTTTCTAGAATTTCTTCTGTCTTTCACAGAGTCATGGAGTCAGAAAGGGCTTACAGAGATTGGAATCACTCCTGTCTACAGTTACAGTTGCTGTGCCTCTGTCTGAGCCCTTTCGAGGGCTGAGAACACACTCTCTTGATATTTAAGACTGTTCTTTGTCTCCATTGCTACTCACTGGCCTAGGCTGCCATGTTTCTGGTGGAGACTGATAACAACAGTCTCCTTCCTGATCTTTGTCAATCTTTTTCTAATCCTTCTCCATGATGAAGTCAAAGTGGATTTTGTTTGTGTTGTTTCTTTTGTTTTTATTTTTGAAATCAGTTCTGAGCTTACTATAGTGCAGGCTGCCCTTGAAGTCAGTGGGAGGCCAGTCCTCCCCATCAGCCTCCCAAGAGCTGAGAATACAGGCTTTGTGTTTAAAGTTCCTCAACACCTTCCATTTTCTTCGGATTAACTTCACTTTCTTTACTGCAAGGCTCAAGGCTTACTTATTTCTGTAACCTTCAATACCCAGACTCCTCCTTGCCCACTGTGTACTAACTCCATTTGTGCTCTCTAGGTTTTCAGACAAACATCTTTATTCATTTGTTTGTGTGTTTATATTTTTTTTGTCTTAGAGCCTGAAACTATTGTTACTATTTAGACAACCCGCTCCCTCTAACTCTTTAGATTTCTGTCAAAGCATCACCTACAAAGAAAAGTTTTCCAGTCTGTTTGGGTACAGTGCTCTGCCTGTCTTATTAATCTTTATTTCAGTTATTTAATGGCATACTTATTTTATAGTACAGAGTTTCTGAGAATGGAAACTGATTGATTTTTCTGTTTCAGCCTGTCTCTGTGGCTAATGCACAGACCTTTGAGGCAGACCATTGCTGCCTCATTCATTTGAGTACTGGCAGCACCTGGCACACAGCTTGGCAAGTAATAATATATTTGGTAACATCTATGGAGTGAAGGAACACATGACTGTGAATGAACAAAGGATGGTCCTTTGTTTTATGGTTCTGTCTTCTAAAGAGGCAACTTTTTCGTTTGAGGCTTACAGTTGTGGATAATTCCTAACTATGTTCTCTTGGGAATCCCCTTTTAATAATGAAAAACGTGCAGGTTTTTGAAAAGTTATTTCTTCTACTCCAAGGTTTCATTTGCCAAATCAAAACATCTTTTGTTCACCAACGTTTGCCATCTGAAACGGCATCTTACTTGAGTCCCTCACTGTTCTGTTAGTTGCTCACACTCATCCTGTTTTCATAATCTTTTTTTTTTCTGTAAAAGCACTTATACAGAATATATTTATTCAGAAAGAAAGAAAGAAAGAAAGAAAGAAAAAAGAAAGAAAGAAAAGAAAGAAAGAAAGAAAGAAAGAAGGAAGGAAGGAAGGAAGGAAACAGAAAAAAAATCCAAAGCGACACACAACGTCCCCGTCACTTGCAGTATCTGTCAGCTTTCAATTTGGCTCTCCTGTCCAGAAGTGTCTTGTGTAAAAATCCATCTTTCCGAGCTTTTAAAAGAATTTTACTATCTTCTTTGCTTATTTTGAGTTTGTGGTCTTGAAAACTCTGAAATTTCTTTACATAGTTGATCTCACACTGCTTCACGCTTCCCTTGTCTTCTTCTGGGATGTCATCCTTTTTCTTGGTTTCTCTTTCTGCACAGGATCTGATCTTTATCATTTCTTCTTCTCCTGCTGTTTTATTCTTTGCTTCTATATCGCCTGCTTCATTACATCTAATAAAGCAGCTATTTGAGGCCAGTAAAGCCATCTTCCCATCTTGAAACACTGGCTCCCATTGTTCTCTGGGCCCAATTGCATCTGAACGTCCAACAACCAGTCCATCTGAATTTATACCAAGATACTTTCCATAGCCAGACTTCAGGGCAATTCTGGAATCAGACAATTTGACAGCAGTAAACTACTCTGGAGGACTGGGGCCTTCATCAACTTCTCTGTGTGGAGCTCCTAGTGTAAACAGTCCATTGTCCAGGGCATGGATATATAGTTCCTGAAATCTCCCCAAAGTTGGATACAGTCCACCAGATTCCTACAATATCAAGTTGGGTCTCCTCATCTTCTTCTCGTTTTCTCTTCTTATCTTTGCTCTTTTTCTTTTTACTCTTGGCTTTAGTGCCCTTGAGCACGAGTTTGGTGGACTTTACATAGGAATATTCGGCCATGGTTCGGCACGCTGAAGTGGCAGCCGCTGGAAGATCTGTTTTCATAATCTTACAAAGTGGTTATGAACACAGCTCCTAAGCCACTTACAGACCTGATAAATATGCAAAGTTAAGCTTGCCGGCAGTTCACAAGCAAATATGATAGATGCCCTAGAGAAAATCTTGTCTTTAGTCACGAGAATTGAGTGAATCCATGGAAAAAAATTTACAGAGATTCTCACATTAAAATGACAGCAAAGAGTTGAATGTATCAGCCAGTAAAGGAAGATTTTTGGAGCGTCTAGATTCCATTTTCAATTGGAGATCCTAACTGTTTCATGTAATCAAGTTTGTTTTTTGAAAGCAAGTTTGCAAAGTGTAATACACGATGTAGAGAATCATTTATGCAGTGGTCATGAAGACTAAATAGAAGCATAGAATCATGATTCTGCAATGTAATTATATGACAATTAGAAAAAATATACTGCCATTTTCTTCTCTATTTTAATATATACCGTATTCATACTTAAAAACACACATTTATAAGTATACTTACATTACTCTTGCAAAATTAAATTCCTTCTATTAAGGAGCCTTGCTTTTTCACAGAAAGAGAATTCAAGACTTGTTTAGTAGGTGACAAGAGGTATACAGTCTTTCCATGGATTGAGGGAATCAAATCGCTCTATTGTTTTCTTTGTGATCCTAGAAACTGGACTCAGGATCTTGTGTGTGTTAGACAAGCTATCTACCTCTGTGCTAAAGTCCAATCCCAACCTCCTTCTGTAATAACCAATCAGCAGACTTAGAGCTATATTTGAATCTGATTTTGTATTTGTGATTTGTTTCTTTTTAATAGTAGCATTTTCCCTTTTATGGAAAATAGATTATTTCTCATCTAATGTATCCTGATTATAATTTCCCCTCTTCTGCTACATCCCCATACCCCATCCTCTCAGATCATCCTTTTCTGTCTCTCATTAGAAAAAAAAATAGGCTTCTAAGAGATAACAACCAATATGACAAAAATAAATATAATAAGATGAAACAAAAACTATCATATAGAAGTTGGACATGACAACCCAATAGGAGGAAAAGATTAATGGTAATACTTTTCAATGGACATTATTCTCAGGAAAAAGTTTGTAATGGTAAAGTTGATTATTTTTCTAAATTTCCCTTTGACTTTGTCATTTCTCCATCCTTAGGCATCTTGATATCAGTGTTCCATGACAGTTTCTAGCTTTACCTTTTAATCTCTCCTGTCTTATAGTAACATTTCCCTGTTATGATTTCTGTTTCCTCATACTCTTCAGTAATATTGAGAATAATAAGCCTCATCAATCCTTGCTCAGTCATCTAAGAAAATCTCTGTTACTTAACAGGAGACAAAATAGAATTCCACTTGGTCTGAGACATTTCTGTGGATTGCCTTCATTCCTTTTCCTGTGGTTTTCATCGGACACTAACAATGGTCTTGGAACTACAGTGAGAAGGGACTTACTGGTAGGCATTCAATTCACTGTTATGAAGTTCAGGAGGCCTTTCCCATTGGGAAGACTAGGAAGAAGGGACTGATTGCCAGTAATAGTCCCTTATTCAATTTTTAAAAGAAATGCTTCCCATTTAGTCAAGGTCCCATGTGGAGAAGAACTTAACATTCTTCTCCTTGTTCTTTATTCAGTTATTCCTCTTGGTCCTCACTTCCCACTCCTAGGCAGTTCTCCAATTCCCAGTGATGTTTATTAGGGACAGGCCACCCAGCTAGTTACTGTGTCTCTTCTGAATTCTTATTACACTTTATTGTCTTTCTACTTGACTCTTTGCAGCCTTGCATTTTTCTTAACTGCTTCTTGTAAAGATAAGCCAGCTTTGTATCTAGTCAGAATACCAAGAGCCAAATTCCAGGAAAATTCTGCTTAATTAGAATGCTCGAGGACTTTAGGACTATGGTATTTGATTGTAAATGTACAATCAAGATTGGTCTGACTTCTTAGTATTATGTCTAAGGTAACTCATTCTCTTCTTTACATCTCTATAAACACAGGAGGATATCATGAATATTTCTTTACTTTTAAAGAATCATAAATTCAGAATTCTGAACAAATTTTCTACTCATAATACTTGACAGCTGAAGCTAGCATATGAGACGTAACATTTTAACTCAAGCTTTAGCCCTAAGACTTAATCAGTGACCAAAACTTAGGTATCTAAGTCAGAGAAGTGATGCTAAAAGATGATTTCAGAAAAGCCAAAGTAGTCATGGCAGGAGCTCATGTGATTGCAAGGAGGCAGGGATCCAAGGTAAGGAAGACAAACAAGGATGAGCTTTCATGCGGAAGAATAATTCATTTGTAGCCTTTCATCAAGAAAGACTGGTGCTTTGTGATGCTGGGTCTCAGATTCTCAGCAGAATAGGAATTGGTCATGCTATTTTCTCCAGATCTTCAGGATTTACTGGTACATCTTCTTTCTACCTCCTTTATGCATGTGTCTGTGGAAACTATTGAAAATTAGAAGGTGAAGATTGGTGACTAAAAATATTAGGGCACATATTTGAATTCTAACTTTATTCATAATTTTCTTGAGTGACCTTGGTTATTGTCTCTCTAAGCCTTAGTTTTCTTATCTATAAAATAGGAATGCTAGTATTTTCTTCAGAGCAGAGCTATGAAGATTAAATGAAGTCATATATGTGAAATAGGCAATATAGTATTTTTTTTTTTTTACAAAAGTAAACCATGATGTAATATGATCTCAGGAAAAATTGTTGTTATTATTAGCTTTCCTTCTACCTCACACATACTGCTCTAGTATATTTATTCATATGAGTCTAGATACATGCATAGCTGCAGTAAACATCTGTTGCTATGCTTGTCTAGTTGTTTGATTTATCCTTTATCTCTTTAAACCATAAAGCTTCATTCTTAGTCATAAAGTTACTGCAGCAAATCTGATTAATTGTGGCAAAGATGTTCATGCAGCAAGAAGACTTCATTTATGAAACTATCACGTAGCTCCTATTGAGCTGGGATTGCTACTCATGCCATGGACATGTTTCTTGGTTTGCTCACTTAGTGTCTTTTATTTATATGCCCAGGAGTGGTATAAATTGAACATATGTAGTTCTAGTTTTAATTTTTTGAGGAATTCCACATTGATTCCATTATGATTAGAGCAGTTTACAAAGCTATAAATGTTTATTTTTTTCCTCAGCTGTACCAGATTTTGACACTCGTTTTCTCAGTGACAATTGTTCTGACTGGCCTGAGATGGAATCTCAACATAGGGCTTTAAATCCACCTAGAAAGAGTTGACTACTCCACTGCATTTGCAGCACTATTGGAGCAATGGGCATATTTTGTCAGGGAATTGCTATTGTAGCTTACAGGGTTCACATCTGGGTAAGACTGATGATTTTTTCCCCCTTTGGTAGTGTGTATAACACTTTCTAGTGCTTGAAAGCTAACCACCAGGCACTTCTTGCACCATGAAGCTTATAGGTTGGTATCAACTTTATTTCTCCATGTCCTATTACTCAAGTATGTGGTATCTTCAGCAATAGGGTCTTACCATCAAGTTCTGGAGGGTAACTAAGAACAAGTGTAATAGTTGTGATGTTTGGGGGTCTATGGGGCCTCACTGGTTACCAATTACAAAAGAGTTACTTATTTCTTGTACTGGGGGGTTTTATGTGGTAGAATATGATACGATGTTGTCCTTCTGTTATAGGGTAACTCATTTAAACTCATTCCATATATGTATATGTTTAGGAAACTCCTGCAACTGTAGGTTTCATATGACTTTTCAAAAGACCCTCAATGTTACGTATCCCTCCTTGTATCCTTTCCTCTACCTTGCCTTCCCATTCCTCACCTTCATTTAATCTTTTCTGTTCTATTATCCCCTTATATATCGCTTAAAGTCTATCTCTACTCCTTTAAAAGCATCTCTTCTAGGCTTTTTACTAGCTTCCTAACCTCAATGAGTATTTCAAATGAAATGCATATATCTAAAGATTCAAACTAGAATTCCCATATGAGAGAAAGCATGTGGTGTTTGTCTTTCTGGGTCTTGGTTACCTCACTCAGAACAATTGTTTCCCATCCATTCATATATATGCAAATTTCATATATCTCAAATAGCTAAATAATATTATATTGTGCAAATATACCACATTTTTATTACCATTCATCGGTTGATGGGTATCTAGGTTATTTCCACTTTTGAATAGAGCAGTAGTGAACATAAACGAATCAGTATGCTTGTAGTAGAATATAGGGTTTGAGTACATGGTATATCTGAGACATGCGGTAGATGTATATCTAGCTTCTTGAGAAAACTTCACACTGGTTTGTCATAGTGGCTGTACTAATTTGTACTCCAACCAGCAATGATTAAGTGTTCTGCTATCTCCTCACCCATAGCTGCATCTATTATAATTTTATTTTACTTTTTCACACAACATATTCTGATCACAGTTTCCCCCTCCCAACTTCTCCCATATCCTTCCCACCCTTCTTTTCTCTCTCTCTTTAAAAACAAATAGCCAAGCAAACAAAAGCACAACCAACCAACAACCAACCAACAAACAAACACAGAGAAGCACAGACACACACACACACACACACACACACACACACACACACAAGAACAAAAATTCAGAAACTATAATATACAAGCAAATACCAGTAAAACCAAAAAAAAAAAAAAATAGCCAAACAAAGTAATATGAGACAAAAATGCACAAAATGTCATTGACTTCATTTTGTGTTGGCCGTCTGCTACTGGGCATGGAGTGTACCTGTAAGTGTGGTTAATATGCACAGTGAGACTCCACTGAAGAAAACTAACTTTTCCCTTGTGCACAGATGTCAATTGAAGATAGCTTCTTGGTTAGGGATGGGAACTTGTGTCCACTTGCTGCTGCAGCACTGAACCCTGTGCAGGCTCTCTGTTACTATAGTCTTTGAGTTTGCGTGTGCATCAGTCTTGTGTCCGGAAGACACTGTTTCCTTGATGTCATCCATCTCTCCGCTATTTCAATCATTTTACCTCATCTTCCATGTAGCTCCCTAAACCCTAAGGGGAGAGGGTTGGTAAGGAAGTTCTACTTAGGACTGAGTGTTTCAGCGTCTCTCACTCTCAACACATTGTTTAATTGTAGGTTTCTGTGTTAGTTCCAATCTACTGCAAGAGGATTCAAATACTATTGTTTTGATAAAGGAGCATAACAATAAAATGACTCTTAACAACATTCTGCTATACCTGTATTTTTTTTAAAATCTGTCATTCTGATGGAGCAAGATGAAATCTCAAAATCATTTTAATTTGCATTTCCTGATGACTAACAGTGTTGAACTTAAAAAAAAAAATTCTTAGCCATTTATATGTCAATTTTTTAGAACTATTTCATTAGTTCCTTCCTCCAACTTGTAAATGAGTGTTTACTTTTATTTTTATTGTTTTGGTGTTTAGGATTTTAAATTTTTTACTAGTACTATCCCTCTGTCAGATTTATATCTGATAAAGTTTTTACTATTCTGAAAGCTGTTTCTTCATTCAATGTTATACAGAAGTTTGCTTTTTCATGAGGCCTCATTTGTCTTATGCCTGAACTACCAAGGTTTTGGTGATTCCTCTCCTGTGCCAATGGCTTAGAGCACATGGCCTCTTGTTTGTTTTATTTTGCTCCTATCAGACTCAGGTCCTAGGTCTCATGCAGAAGTCTTGGAATCATTTGGAGTTGAGTTTTGTGCAGAGTGGAAATAGGATCTAGTTTTGTTGTTCTAGAAGTAGCTACCTAGCTTGAGCAGCACCATTTGTCTAAGATACTGTATCTTCTCCAGGGTGTAATTTGGTCTCTTTGTCAAAAGTCAGGTGGCTGTGGTTGTATGTACTTGATTCAGACCCTCAATTTTTTTTTCCATGGTCAATGTCTGCCTATGCCAATACCATGCTATTTTTAATTACTATAGCTCTGTAGTACCATTTGAGATGGGGATGGTGATACTTTTTTTTTTTTATAATACACATAGGTTTATTTGTGTAATATGTTTCTATTGTAACACATACTGTTTCATATGCACACAAACACGTATTTCTGAAATCAGAATTGTTGAGGGATAACTTACATGCAGTATATTCACACTTCCTTATAGCTGAGTTGAGAATGTGGTGACAATGCCTGTCTATATAACTAGCTATGGCTTCAAGGTAGCTCAAGAACAGTCCTTCCACACCAAACGATGCCTGGCACCTCTTTCCCATCAATCTTTTCTCCCCACCCTGGTCCATCTCAACCGTTGGTTGGTTTTATAGTCCTATAGTTTGTTGTTTTAGAAGACCATACAAATAGAGTCATATGATACAGCCTTCATTTTTTCTGGTTTCTCTCAGTTAGCATAATGTCTTCAATTGGATAATGTTGTATTGAGAAAATATAACTGATGTGTAAAGTGTTTTCTGTTTTGCATAAACATTTTCAAACATGAGCTAACACTGTAAGGCAGAGCCTTGTGGTCATCCCCAATGACATACTTCTCATTATCACTAGCTGAAGTTTCTCCCTAGCTGTAGCTAACATTCTACCTGACAAGTTCCATAAGTCTGTCTTCAGTCTTATAGACAAACAGCTAGTGTTACCTATCTCTATAAATATTTAATGATAACCCTTAGAATATTGTGATATTTTATATACTTCTTCTTAAATCTGTTTTATCATTATACTAGGTTGATTCATGAAAAGATATATTTATTTAATAAATGTTAAAATTGTCAGGTATAGTGAGTATGCTTATAATCTCAGCATGGTGATACTTTTTATCAACTCTTAAATTGTTCCAGATTGTTTGGCTATCCTGAGGGTTCTTTTTGATAATTTTCTCAATTTATGTGAAGAATTGCATTGGTATTTTCATGGGAATTACATTGAAACTGTAGATTACTTTTTATAGGATGGTCATTTTCATAATATTAATCATACCAACCCATGATCATGGACGTATTTCTCTTATAGTATATCACTCAATGTCATAATTTTATATTATACACATTCTTTTTCTCCAGGTTAGACTTACCTCAAGACATTTTGATATTATTATGACTGGAATTATTTCACCGATTTCTTTCTCTATATGCTTGTTGTTGGTATGTAGAAAAATTACTCCCTTGTGTGCTAATTTTGTATCCTGCTAAATTTTTTTTTAGGTATTTCCTGGAGGAGTCTGTAGGATCTTCAGACCTACATATCATCTTCATATCATCTGCAAACAAGAGTCTGTTGACTTTGCCCTCTGTTGTTTTTAATCTTCTGTATCTTCCTTACTTGTCTTATTGCTCTAGCTCAACTTCAAGCATTATATTGAATGGGGTTGTAGAGAATGGATATCCTTGTTTTGTTCCTTGCCTTAGTGAAAAATCTTTGAGTTTTCTTCTCCATTGACATGTGGTTGCCTGTGTGCTTCCTTTTCATTGCCTTTATATGTTAAAATATGCCATATATCCTGATATCCTCTAGAAATTTCATCATGCAATGATATTGGATTTTTCAAAGGCCTTTTGTGCATCTAATGGGGTGATCATGTGGTTTCCATCACTGACTCTATTTATGTAGAGTATTATATTTATTAATTTATGAATACTGAACCATCCCTGAATCTCTTGGATAAAACTGATTTGATCATGTTAATAATTGTTTGAGATGCTTTTAAATTCAGTTCACAAGTATCTTATTGAGAATTTTTCACATCTAGGTTCATCAGAGAGCTATGGCTTTAATTTTACTTTAGTTTTTGCTTTATTGTTGTCTGGTTTGTTTATCAGTATAATAATGTGTTTGAAAAAATATTGAAAATATTCCTTCCTTTTCTATTTAGTAGAATAATTTAAGGGTTATTGGTGTTCTTTGAAAGTTTGTTAGAATCTGCACTGTTTCATCTGGCTCTGAGTTATTTTTGATTGGGAGATTTTTAATTACTGCTTTTGTTTCAGTGGTTGTCATGGATCTACCTAAACACTTCATCTTGATTTAATTTTGTATGACATACATAACTAGAAATTTATTTATTTGTATTAGGCTTTCAAGTATAGTAAATATTCAAATATGTTTTCAATGAATCACCTTAGTATTCATTGTAATATTCCCCCTTATCTCTAACATTATTAATATTGACTTTTTTCTCTTTTTCTTTGATAAACCTGGCTAAGTATTTGTCAATATTGTTATTTTTCAATGAACAAACTGCATTTTTTGTTTCTCTGTATTTTTTGTTTGTTTCTATTTAAGTAATTTCAGCTATTATTTTCATTTTTTCTTCCTGTCTAATGTTTGAGGTTTACTGTTTTTCCAAGACATTCAGGTAGATTACTAAGTTATTAATATAAGATATCTCAATTTTTTTTTTGAGGCAGGTACATAGTGCTGTAAGCTTTCCTCTTAAGACAGCTTGCTTTGTGTCCCAAGATTTTGGAATGCTGTATTTGTATTTTAATTCAGTTCTAGTATTTTCTTTCTTAATTCTAACATTGACCCAATTTTCATCCAGTTTGTATTGTTTAGTTTCCATGAGTTTTCTATTGCTGTTGCTATTCACATGTATTTCTTTGTGAGTCAGATACAATTCTAGATGTATTTCAGGTCTCTTATATTTGTTGACACTTGCTTTGTGCCTTAATAGGGGGTTGATTTTGAACAAAGTTCCATTGGCTGCTGAGAAAAAAAAATTCTTTAGTATTCTGGGTGGACTATTCTATAGATGTTGGTAGATTGATTTGATTTATGATGTCCTTAGAGTCCAAAGTTTCTCTGTTTAATTTTTGTCTAGGTGATCTGTCTACTAGTGAGAGTAGGATATTGAAGTCGCTCATTATTATTGTATTAAGGTCAGCCCGTGGGTTAGATCTCATAGTATTTCTTTTATAAAACCAGGTGCCACATATACAGAGGCGGATGCTCACAGCTAACCACTGAACTGATCACGGAGTTCCCAATAGAGGAGTTAGAGAGAAGACTGAAGGAGCTGAAAAGGTTTGTGGCCCCATGAGGAGAGCAACAATACTAACCAACCAGAGCTCCTAGGGTCTAAACTAACAGCCTAGGAGCACATATGGAGGGACTTATGTCTCCAGCTGTATATGTAAGGGAGGATGACCTTGTTGGGCATAGGTGGGAAAGGAAGTCCTTGGTCCAATGAAGGCTGGATGCCCCAGTGTGGGGGAATTTGAGGGCGAGGAGGTGGGAGTGGTGGGTGGGTGGGGGCACAGCCTCATAGAAGCAGAAGGAGAGGGGATGGGATGGGGGTTTCTGGGTGGTGGGGAAATGGGGAAAGGAATAACATCTGAAATGTAAATAAAATATCCAATAAAAAATAATTTAAAAAAAAAGAAAGAAAAGAAAGAAATAGACATCAACAGATGCCAATGCAGCCTTAGTAATCTCTAGAAATATACCCCAGATCCAATCTGAACTGGTCTGGCATACATGTGCAATAAAGCCAACTGTACCCTCTTTAAGTAAATAAATAAATAAGTAAAAATAAAATCAGGTCCCTTTTATGTATTTGGTACATATAAGTTTAGAACTATAATATCTTCTTGGTAGATTTTTCCTTCAATAAATATGAAATATTCTTTATTGTTTCTAACTAGTTTTGGATAGTCTTTTTTTTAGATAATAAAAGTTATTCCTGCTTGGTTCTTTTCTATTTACTTGGATTACTCTTGTCAGTTTTAAGTTGGTATCTATCACTGATGGTGAAACATGTTTCTTGAAGGGAGGAGAAAGATGGATCCTGTTTTCTAATCCAATCTTTTAGTTTGTGATTTTTTTTAATTAGGGAAATTGAGACCATTAATATTGAGGGTTATTATCGAACAATGTTTATTAATTGCATGTGTGTGTGTGAGAGGTGTTGTTTTCTTAAACCTCTTTTATCTGTTCTGGTATTGTTTATTTTTTCACTATGACCTCCTGAGTATGTTTATTTTCTTATCAGACTGATCTTTCTTTCCTTATTCTCTATAGAGGTTGCTTAATCGTCATAAATTACTTAAATTTGTTTTTATTATGGAAAGTTTTTGTCCTCCATCAATTACAACTGATGGTTTTACTAGGTATAATAGTCTGGTTTTGTGCCTGTGATCTCTAACAACTTAAAGAATATCAGCTCTGGCTTACATGGTCTCCATTGAAAAGCCAGGAGTTATTATCATGGACCTACCTTTATGTTGTGGCTTAGTCTTCCTCTTTTGTTGTTTTCAATATCCTTTCTTTGTTTTGTACATATAGTGATGTGCCAAGTTGTTTTTTCTTGTCTTGTCTATTTGGTGTTCTCTATGCCTCTTGTTCCTTGATAGACATCTCTTTCCTTAGATTTAAAAAATTTTCTTCTGCAATTTTGTCAAAATACTTTCTATGCCTTTGACCTTGGTATCTTTACCTTCTTATATGCCTATGGCACATACATTTTATATTCTATAGAATTCCAGGTTTTTATGTAGCCCATTTCTGGCTGTTTTTATAATTTTTTTGAGTGACTAATCAACCTTATACTTTGTCTTCAAACCTTTATATTCATTATTCAACTTGGTCCATTCTTTTGGTAAGGCTTTCCATTGCATTTTTATTTTACTTTTTTATTTCAAGTTTTATTTTTGTTTGGTTTTTCTTATTTTCCCACCTTCATTCTTAAACTAATGCATCTCCTCTTTGAGTTTCTTGAATAGATATATTCTTGTTCTTTAGAAATAATTGCTTTATACATCAAAAGTTGCTTTTCTAGGGGACTATTACAATGAGTATACTAGTTTTTGGAGGAGAGAGATTGTCTTATTTATTTATGTTGTTTGTGTTTTTATTATTAGACATGCATATGGAATTAGGTTCTTGGTAATGTTTTATGGTACTGTTGCAGTAGATATAGTATAGTTCTTTGTTGGTTGGTACCCCAATTTGTGAGGTTGTAAGAGAGCAATTGGTGCTTGTACAACTCTGCCTTGATGTGTGCATGGGGTGTCAGAAGTGGTTCCAGGTTACCTAGGGATAAATCCAACTTCTGAGTCTGGGAACTAAACTTCTGAAGTGTTAGAAGATTATGATGATTTAAGAAGATCTGAAGACCTAAGGTGTTTATCTTCAGAAATCTGTGAATGCTTTTCTAGATTCTTTGGGGGGTCCTAAAGTGGCAGGTTCTTGGGTAACATCAGACATGGATAGTGTTCCCTGAAGGTAGGATGTAGATTGCCACACTGATCTCAGGAAGAGGTGTGTGGATTGGAGGCTGGACTGGGAAAGGAATGCAATGCAGCCCTAGGACATCTTAGTGGGTGAGGTGGCAGATAGTTTCTTGGGCTCCCTGATTGGGGTCTATATTACAGGAAGCCATGCAATTCCAGGTAGCATGGTGAGTGGCGTAGCTGACATGCAGGCATATGAGCAGGTTCTCACTTAGTGTTGGAATTATAGGCTTCTGTATCTCTCTTTAGTTTTTTTCTATTGTCTTTGTGTATTTTTGGCATCTTGAGTATAAGATGCTGTGGAGAAGTTCCTTTGTCTTTTTGGACTTTTAAATGCCTCCTGTTCTTTTATTTCCATTTCTTCTCTAGATTTGTGGATTTGTCTGCTATAATTTCATTGAACAGATTCTCTATGGCTTTAATTTTTAATCTCACCCCTTTTTCTCCTTTTGGGATTTGTAAGATTGGTCTTCTTGTTGTGTAGATCATTTCCATTTTGCTAATTTTCCTCCTCTATGTTTCTGAACGTCCTCCAAGGTACCTCATTGACTCTTTGA
Source organism: Mastomys natalensis (assembly GCA_021653895.1). Taxonomy (NCBI): domain Eukaryota; kingdom Metazoa; phylum Chordata; class Mammalia; order Rodentia; family Muridae; genus Mastomys; species Mastomys natalensis. The sequence goes on from JAJTUV010001795.1 coordinate 82,492, forward strand.
TTCATTTGTCTGCTTGTTCAAATCTCCTTTGAGGCCACTGATCATCTTTGCTAGTTTCTTTTGAGATCTTCAGCTGACATCTTCCCCATTTCAGTATTTTTGAGTGAAGTCATTGAAGCGTTATGGTCTTTTGGAGGAGTCGTATTGGCTTGCTTTCATAGTTCTTATGATTTGTGTGCCTGTTGGTCTGGAAATCTTTTCCAATTTTGTTTGATGATCTTCTTAGTGTTCAGCTTACTCTTGTGAGTACAATTTTCCGTACCACATAGAGAAGATAAAATAAGCTTTTAAATATTTTATTTTATGCTTCTGTTTCTCTTGACACTGTTGGAGATCAGCACAGCTGGCACTGCTTTCATCATGCCTGTCGTCTTTTGTGTGTGTTTCCCTTCTGTGTCTCTCCATTTTTCAACTATTTAATCATACCTGCACATCTCTCAAGCTCTTCTCTTTGGAATAGAGTGGGTTTTGTTTGTTTGTTTGCTTTCCTGTCACTTATCTTTCACTTCTTTACATGGAAGCAGTGTCTAAATCACTATCTTACCAAATATACATTTTCATAAATTTTTAAATTACATTTACTTGTGTGTGTGTGTGGTACACATCTGCTATTGTCTTGGTGTAGATGCTAGAGGACAACTAGAGTTGATTCTGTGTTTGCACCATGTAGGTTTGAGGATTTAACTTAGTATTAAGGCTTGGTGGCAGGGACTGAGCGATCTTCACAGTTTGTAATGGTGTGAAGGGAAATGTCTCCCATAGGCTTCTAATAGGAGTGACACTATTAGTAGATGTGGCCTTGTTGGAGTGGGCGTGGCATTGTTGGAAGAAGTGTGTCACTGGTGGTTAGATTTGAGGTCTCAGATGCTCATGCCAGTCCCAGCCTAACATTCCCTTCTTGCTTCCTGATCATCTGGTTATCGAACTCTTAGATCCTTCTCTAGTTCCACATCTGCATGCTGCCATGCTTCCTCCCATGACAAAAATACACTAAAGCTCTGAAATTGGAAGCCAGCCTCAATTATATGTTTTCCTTTGTAAATGTTGATACGGTCATAGTAGCTATTCACAACAATATAAACTCTAAGACACAGTCCTAACATTATCATTATTGAATATTAAATTTTAAGATGAGGTGTTATATTGTGATAATAACTGTTTTCCTTTCTTAATCTTGGAGCAGCATAATTCAAATAAAAGAACCCTCTGATGTATTTCCCAAAGCACTTTAGGTTTAAAAAAGTCAGAAACTGGTTACTTGTTCCACTATAATTGAGCTACTCAAGTGCCTTCATTTTACAAGTATAAATACTGAGACTTAGAAAGCACTAATTTGTCCAGTGGTTGGTAGCTATTGCTCAGTATGTAAAGTGCTTACCCAACATGCTTGAGCTCTGGGTTCAATCTTGATGATCATATAAACTGGGCATGGTGGTATATGTGAATAATCCTAATCCAAGTATCTAGAAGGCAGAGGCAGTAAGGATAGGAGTTCAAGTTCATTCTTAGCTATGTGGAGAGTTTGAGACTAACTAGGCTACATGAGGCCCATGACATCCTCCCAACCCCAAATAAAAGTTAATGTGCCAGAATTCACATGTTTAGGTCTCCACATTCAGCGGCAAGTTATCTTTAGTTTGAAAGTGAGTTTTGAAGCAATGTGATGTCATAGTATCGACCTCAGGCACAACAGTTTCCATTTAGTACCAAACAACAATTCTTGTGAATAAACATAGTCTCTCCTAATTTAAAGTCATCAAAATATCCCAACCTGGCCCAGTGATTCATGTCTATAGCCCCAGCTACTTGAGAAGTCAAATAAGAAGATTATAAATTCATACACATAGCATGAAACTCATGTTTAGCTTAGGCAATGTACTGAGGATATGCCAAAAAAAATCCAAAAAACAAAAAACAAAACAAAACAAAAACCAAAAACCAAATAAACCAAAAACACCTAACCCAAAATAAAAAGGATTAACACCACTGCCTTTCCCTACCCTGAGTGAGTCTCTGGGTTCAAGTGCCAGTGTCCAGCATCCCCACCTCCATACGTAATGACAGTCATACTGGACATGAAGGCCACATAATTTTTAGCTATGAAATACAACTAAGATGCTAACAGAGCAAGGAAATAATCCATAATCATTCTTTCTAAAAGTTGTACCATTGTTTTGGAAGTACAAATTATGGCTTTCCTATTACTAATTTAGCACCCAATGACTGGGACTTCCTTTGTACCAAACAATGTGGTAGATTTTAGCAATATGCAATGAATGAAACAGTTCTTTCCCCTCAGGAAATTTAACTTACACGTAAATGACTTACTCAGGCTCATTTAGTGACCTAGTGACAGATTTGAACTATATATATGAGGGCAGACTACCTTGCATACAATTATCTTCCTGAGTTGGTGGACATTCTCAATTTTAGTAATTATATCATCAACAGGAGACTTTTCTCTAACATTCTCTGTCTCTGAGGACCTTTTGGTATTTACTTTCTACAGGATTTCCTTGCTAGGTCAAGGGAATGTTTTTCTAGAGGAGATGCAGATTCATGTTCCTTTGTGAGGTTCGTGTGCCCTATGCTACAGTGTGACAGTTGCATTCCTGGGGAGAGTATTTATAACTCACACTAAAATAGCTATTTCAAAGAGAAAATAAGAGATTTGGAACTGCACCATTCAGACTCATGCAATGGAGTGATTTTGCCTGCAGGCATTTCAATAACACTCCATGTTTTTTATTGCTTTAAGACCTTAGTTACAATGTTCAGCATCCCGGGGAAATCCAATCTTGACTATATCTAGCTTTTGACGAAAATGAATGGACGTTTCTTTTTTAAAACCTTCTCTAAGATTATCACATTTTAGTCACTTTTCTTACATTTTCGTTGACATTAGGATAAACATATCACAAAGCCCCTTCAGCAAAGAAACTGATAAAGTTCCTTCCTCCTACTTGATATAATGTTAGTTCCAGCATTATAACCATGTGCATAATTAAAACTGTGGTGTCCATTGCTTATTTAAACAGTAGTTTTGGTTACCTGCCTAATGCCAAGCACAGAACTTGGCACTGGAGAAATAGTGGCACAAACGATAGAAACCCTTGCTCTTGTAGAACACATGTAACAGTCAGATAGATGGCCTGCAAAAAGAGAAACAAAGATATGGGGTAACACCACATGGTCATTAGTGTATAGAGAAAACTAAATTCTGCTAGATGATGGCCAGATGACACAGAATGCTGGTTGTTGAAGGGCTTGAATTTTTGTCTCTAGACAAAATAAGACTGCCCTAAACCTATTCTATCTTGTCTGATCTCGAAAGCTAACTGGGGTGAAGCCTGGTTAACACTTCCATGAGAAGTCTTGGATTTTTTATTCTAAGTGTGAGAGAAGCTACTAGAAGATTGTAATCTGGAGATACCATACTGTGATCTATAACTTTGAAGACTTACTCTGGCTTCTGTCAAAAAAATGATAGAAGATTAAAGAGATGGGTAGGGAAAATTAGGAGGTTGTCAGACATGATTCCTCTACAAAGCAGAGCCTGAGATGAAGGCTTTGGTGTAGGCAGTTCTGTTTGTAAAGAAATTAAGAGAGCATAAGTGGAAGATAATGACACACTAAGAAGGAAGGAATGGAGGTGAAACCTAGTGGTATGAAAGATGCTGACAAATTCTGCAGACAACTGCAGCTTCGTCCCACTGTAGACTAGCTAGAGTTCAGTAGGAATGCACATAGATTGTTCAGCTCCTATTTCCTATCAGGCTGGGGTAGCCTCTTAGGGTGTTAACTCTCTCCTCTTTCACTGTCAGATTTGTATGTGAGGAAGAGTGACAGAGCAATCCCCTTCAAGAAAGGGACAGCAGAGGCACATTGAAGGTGGGTCACATCACAGAGGATTTTAGTAGATATAACAGAGTAGACACATGGTGGGAGCTCAGATTAGGATGACAATGTGAGGCAGGAAGAGAAGGACAGGTTCACCAGTTAGTTATTTTAAGATGGCTCTGTGAAAATGTTCATAGGGATAGAAATACCTATTTTCCTGCATTAAGCATTGGTCACTGATTTCATGAGAACTTGACTCTGGCTTTACCTTCAATCCATGGTCATTTTGTCATCCCCAGTTACTTTTGCTTATCAAATTTGCATCAAAGTTTGTCATCTGAAGCAAAGAAATTGACAAAAAGTAACATAAAAGGAAAATCATAGCTAAGGAAGCTGATGGTTATATTAACTTACTTGAGCATAGTAATCATTTTGTTACATATATCAAAACACAAATACTTAACAAAATACTTAACATGTGTACTATAAGTTAGTTAACTATTAGCTAGGGATGTAGTTGAGTTGGTAGAATGCTTACCAAGCATGTACAAATCCCTGGGTTTGATCCCCTGTGTTGAACAAACTGGGCATAGTACCAGATGAAACTTGGCTATAATTCAACTCTTAGGAGATAGAGACAGGAAGACCAGAAGTTCAAGGTCATCTTTGCCTACACAGTAAGTTTAAGGCTATCTTTGCTACGTGAGGCCTTGTCTCAAAAATATATATAACATTAATTGAAAACCTAGAACTAGATTTCTGCAGCTTTGGATGTATTCTCAGTGTAATGTATTTGTTAGGTTATGGAACCATTTGAAAATGAAGCAATGAGAGCAAGCTTGAGCTTGCTGTGATTAGAACATTAAAGTGCATTTCAGTTTAAACAAATGTCTGAGAGAGTAGGAGACTTACGGACAATGTCAGAAATGCCTGTTTAAAAATTAAAAACAAAAGATTATCCCTTCATTGGTCATGGTTATTCAAGTTTCTTATATCATGCTAACCCAAAGCCAGGAACATAATTCTCATAGCATGAAATTCAACATTGTGAAAAATAATATACATCAGGGCCTGTCTTGGGAAAAAAGAAACATCTGCAAGCTGTCAAGACAGAAACCTCCTCATGGCTGAAGGTGCCTAGCAGAGTTATTTTGGAGAAGAGTAGTACTCCAAATAATGCTGGCAAGAGCCAAGGTGGAGACACCGAGCTGAGATACTTTACGATATCAAGGGTAGCCACACATCTTCAGGGACACAGCAATGTGTTCTCTTGGAAGCCTTATCTTTCTGGAGCTAGACAGGGCTCTTCTGTATTTCCATCCTATGTAGTCCCTGGAAGTTTCCTGTTTATACTGGTTTACGCAAAGTGACAAAGCTACCACTAACATTGGCTTCTGTTTGATGAATCTTCTTTTGTGCAACTGTTATGTCCAACCTTAAACAAAAATATGCAGTGCTAAGGAACACACACACACACACACACACACACACACACACACACACACATTCATTCTATAAGTCCTATTACTCTATTACTCTAGAGAACTCTGACTAAAATAGCAGGCAATGCAGCTAGTGGTTAAGACTATGGATTAAAGATTTGTACTTTTCTTCCTTCAGCTTTCCTCCAATAGCTCTTCCTGGTCCAGTTGTAGATTTGTCTGTGTCCCATGATATTGCCCTCTACGTTCTATGTCTTCCAAACTCTCCTGACTTCCAGTTGAGTGTGATCAAAATGAAGTGCTGGCAGGAGAGTGGGTAAGAGAGAGAGAAGAAAGTCAGGACATCAATCTCCTCCTCTCCTTTCTGTTGCGGTTTGGACAGTGGCTGAGTTTCTCTATCAAAGCCCATCTCTCTTACATGTAAAGCTCTCATCTGGTTTCGACTCTGCCAGTCTTTGTGCTTGTCCTAACTGGTTGAGAGGTGATAATAACTCTTTTGGGGATTCCCTCAATCTATTATTCTTGTTTTCTTAATTCTATTCACACTTTATTTTTAATTTTTAAAAATATATATCCTAGGGATCGAACCTAGTCCTTCAAGCATGCAAGGAAAGTGATTTGACACTGTCTTATTTTCAAGCATCTAGCCACACTTTTATTAATATTCTCAGTTTCTTCTTGAATACTAGAGGGTTGCAATGTATGACTTTGAAAAAGTTAGTTGCTCTGTACCTCTGTATTTTTATTTTCAAAATGAAGTAGGCAATGAGGTTATCATAGGATTGATTGTTACAGGATGAAATAAATGGACAGACCTAGTGTGCTCTGCAAATAAAAAACAATAGATGTCACCATGAGTACAGTTTTTCATGTAATCATTAAAACAAATGTGTAATCTAGGCATAATGAGGTTTAGCTAACACAATTGTGATTTAAAAAACAGGTCCTATTTGCAAGCTACGTTTTGCATTATTCTGTAAAGTGAGATTTCCCACATAACATGAAGGGATAGAAAAAAAAATGATAAAATTAACAGCCAGAAAAAACATAAAACCCTGCAGTGATGCTGGAGTGTTGATTAGCTTTATGTCTGAAGAAACTAATCTCTCAGAAGTGACTTTAGACAATGAAATGAGATTGATCAACACCATGCAAATTTTCCCATGGAATATGTTATTTTACTTTTTTTCCTCAAAGAACACTTGCACTCCTATCTATCTATCTATCTATCTATCTATCTATCTATCTATCTATCTATCGTCTTCGAGCTTTTATTCTAGAGAAAGACCTTTTTTTTTTCCATCTTTCTTGTTGCTTGGAAAGATGTGACATCCCATGATTAGCTAAACAATTTTCATTCCTGTTTTCTAAGGTAGGGCTCTTTACTAAAGGTAGGTTGGAAAAAGTGAAACTGGATTACCTCACATTATCCCCCTTCAAAAACCTACTGTGGTGTGAGAGACAAGGAAGCAACGCCAGTTATTAAGTTGGATTTATCTAATCTATCTGGGTAGACTCAATTGAAACTTGTTTTGAAGGAAATAAATTCTTTCTGAATTCTATAGCTTAGTAGAGGCATTATTCTTCAGACTGACAACAGAATAATGGACCCCAGATAAAGGTAACCTGGGAATGTGTGTGTACCACAAGCCACTCAGGTCTGCTATAAGACAACTGGATAAGAAGGACACATAAGAAGCTGCATCAGAAGACTGGTTATGGTTTGGAAAATGACGATACTGTAAAAGAAGCACAGCAAGGGTTAAAAAAGGAATTGATTAAATACAAATTTCAAAAATGAGTATATGTGTATGTGCATGTATTTATTCCATCTCCCACAAAGAAAAAACCTCACTTGGAACCATACTAAATTAGATGGCATGCGAGAGATGCTAAGCAAACCTTGAATGACTTGGTAAGGATTCGGAAAGGTCGTCTGTACAATCCCACATCCAGCTCACCAAACTCACTTCTTTTAATCCTCCCAACAAGCTTTGTTTGTGTGTAATGGGGGCCTGCAGCAGCGCAGCACATAGATTGCAGCAGCTGATTGAAACCAGGAACATTCTTCACATCTTAGTGATGAGGTAACTTCTTAGATGTAGATCAGTAGAGATTTTCAGAATTTGTTTCTCTTTGTTTTGAGGGACTATGTAATCAGTTCCTTTTTTATTTCACTTGACAATAGGAGCTCTCCAATCAGGCATTTCCATGATCACAGTGGCCACCAACATCGTCATGCCTGTTAATCAGTGATCATGAGCAAACACTAGTGGGAGCAAACACAACAGACAATTCAATAAAATATCTTCTCATTGATCCTGTTTGGGGAGTTTATGGACAAAGATCTGAGTCTAGAAGGCCTCAAGGACTAGGCTTATCCATGCATCTCAGTATGCCATTTAAATATGAGCAATGTTGAAAGGCAGAGAAAGGAGGTGTCATCAATGTGGCTCATTAAAAATGCAGAACTCCAGTGTATTTTTAATGAGTCATATAGAATTATGTGTCATATAGACAATGTGTCATATAGAATTATGTCATGAAAAAAAAAACCAAAAACAAACAAACAAAAAGGAGGAAAAGATAAAGGTATCAGTACTGTGCTTTGCACCCCACCCCTCAAAGACTTCAAGTTACAAGAAGCTTTTTTTTTTTTTTTTTTTTTATTCCCACTACATTTTGAAGTATAAGGATGACTACAACTTCTAGGTAGACTCAGAAACCACACCATCTGTCAGCACTATCCATCTAGCAGATACTAATAAATAAATTATTCCAGGAAGCAAAAAGATAGTCACCATATACATTTACTAAGATAAGGACTATAGGAAAACATGGATATTTTAAAATTATTTCAGCCAAGCCAGGCCCAAGGTTTTATTGGACATGCCAGACCAAGGAATGGGGATCACTTTCTTACCAGGAATACAGGGATGCTTAACACTGTGAAAGGCACGTCTCCCACAAATCTCTCATCTGAGATCTGATGCATGTAAATCAAGAACTGATAAACAATGGACTTTGACTATTCCTGTGCTATGGGCTTGGTTGCCTCTGTGCCCTGCTAGACATGACCAAATAGGTTGCTTGCCTGTCCAGCTTTTCACTCATTCTGACTTGACTTTCATTTCCTGATCTGGAACCATTTTCCTGCTCTTGGAATATGGTTTTGTCTTTCATCTCTCAGCTAAACTCTTCAGCTTCTCTCTCCAACTCCAACTAGTGTAGTTTATTTCTCTTAATATAGACTCAGCCAATCCCAAAGCCTCTTGCATTCTGCTGCATACTCTTTAACTTATATTCATTCTGTAATATATATATGCATATCAATACACAGATATAGTTAATGTGTGCTCTGTGGTATGAATTAATATTGATAGTTAGAGTTAGAAGAAAAAAATTAACATTCACCTTGGCCAAGTTACCAAAGTAGACTATATTATATGACAAGTTGTTTTTAAAAAAGTGGGTATATAGTATGAATTTGTTGTTATGCAATGAATTCTGACACTGGAAATATACACAGACCTGTAAGTCCATCATTAAGTGACTATGTAAGCATTAGGTTTAAATAGAGAAAGATTTGGAGCAGATGGGAGAGAGTCTTGGTCAAAGTGCGATCCTATGGTTCACTATCTCAGTTCTGGTTCTCAAAGGTGGGCCAGGAAGGCCTTGTTGATGGAGGGGGATAATCCCATTCCCACAAGATGGCTACCCTGCTACAAGGTGTAGCCTCACCATTGGAGATAATCGCCCTCATTTGTGTGGTTGTTTATTCTACTTTGTTCTATCTAGAATCCAAGGTGGCTATTCGTCTTGGACAATGAGCCTTTGTGCCATGAGCCTTGAAGAGGCATGAGATAAGTTAGCGTTGTGACCTCTGTCCTCTGGTCATTACAGAGCTGTTATCTTGAAATCAGAGTAGCACTGACTACTGGCAGGAGATACTCACAAGATCAGACCTATTACTATTCCTTCATCGATGGGAAGAAGGGGTTGTGAGTAAGTTCACAAGACACAAGAGACCCTCGGCCCTCTTAGAGGATACATGCTTTCGGTGTTCCCAAAGGGAGGTTTCATTTCAGTGGTTCAGCTGCTTATAAGATACGCATGCTCCTGGAAGTAACCCCAGTTAATCACCGGCTGTCCAAGTTAGACTTAGATGAAATTGTTCTTTGGGTTTTGTTGGTGTCCCCCCCCCCGAAGGTGAATAGATATTTGTTCATGTCTCCCTAGGAAAAATTTATACAACAGATAGTGATCACCATTTCTGAGATATACTGAGTAATTAACATGCTCGTGCAGAGGAGAAAGCTGTGGAATAAAGGAGAAACTCCAGGCTTCTGTTCTGGTTTTAGCACCTTGTAGACTCAAATGAGGAGTCATTTAATTATTTAGTCACTTAGCATGACTGGTGTGTAATATAATGCTTTATAAAGAATGACCGTTAAAATACCCACAGCATTAAAATCCTAGCAGTGGAAGAATATGAAGCAGGAGGGTCTTGAGTTTGAGACCAGTCTGGACTAATTAATGAATCCATGTCTCAAAAATATTTTAAATATTTTATTTATTTGTATGAGAAATGTTTTCATTTTTCCTATTAAAGATAGCTAGTCCACCAAAGCCCAAAAATCCATAAGTCTTCCTTACCTTGTAAAACTTTTATGAAAAATCTTTTACTGTTCTCAACATGGTAAAACTTGCTTATGCAAAAGTCCCTCTGCATTCCAGGACTGTGATGGCCTGGAGTGGCTGACCTCTGTTCCTTTTCCCTTGTTTCCTTTGCACAGATTCTTCTAAGACCAGACAGCATGAAAAGATTGTGAGATTGCATTTCAATGAATGGGGAAAGAACAGTTACCACTGCCTTACAGAAAATGCCAAGGAAAATCACGGCTCCGGTGTGCTTGCTCTGTCTGGTTTGGATCTTGACACACCTTTCTATGCAAAATGAAATTGACGCACTGAGTAACTTCTGCTCTGTGTGTGTGCTTCTTTCTGTGACACTAAGAATATTTGCTTCTACCATTTTTATTTTATAGATTAGGCAATGAAGTCTTAACATTTCATCACCAATAAACTTATTCTAGAATCTGAAATTTGTATCTTTTACTGCTTTTTAATAATATTTTAATATTCACAAATATAGGGAAAATTAAGAGAGATCTGATCATTTAATTTTGTTTCCACTTAAAGTATGGAAATCACTGGAAAGTTTGGTTAATTCATAAGAGTTACTCATTGTCACCTGGTTTTCAAACCCTGGATATCTGAACACTTGAAACTTTGTTTCCCCTGGCCCCCTGTGTGTCTCCACATACTTCCACGTATACACACACTGTAGAATTTACTGAAAATTGAGACATGTGGTATACAGCTAGTCAGATACTAGAAAGTTTGGAGGTCACTAAGGAGGGACTTTTCCCTTACAAAACCAGAGCCAGAAGCAGCAGGACTTCGATTACTGATCAAAAGAGTAAGATCTGAGTTGTGTCTCTGGCATCGGGTGGAGACATGTCATTCTGAACTGCACAAAAGATCATAGGATCGCTCTCTAGCCAAAAGCTTTCTGGTAAGGAACAAAGACAGACTATTGTACCTTCCCATAAGAATTTGTCAAAATGAGTTGTCAGTCAGCCAGACAGGGAAATGCCCTTGGGAAAGGCATTTGTTTTGGGGATTTCAAGAAATAGTGTAAAGCTCTCCTAAAAATGCAGGGTTACATAATGGATGTTGACCATCCTCACCCAACTCTGCAGTCTCCATGTCCCGTTTGTATTCATTCAGTGGAGATCACAAGGTCTGAGGAGAGGCCAGAGCAAGATCACAGTAAAAGCTGAGAGCCAGAGCCAGAGCCAAAGAGCACAGGACTTCCATGTAAACACCAGGTCCCAGGAGTCCCAGATTCCTTAGCCCCAGCACTTTGCACTGAGAACTTTTCCTAGCCCCAGGCTATCTCTTCCTCTGGTCACTTGCACTTTCTGTCTTCTGTGACTTCTCAAAGTCCCTACCTTTCTAATTGTAGTAACTAGAGTATGTTTCCTCTACTTTCAAACTCTGCTTCTTATCTCTTACTTCTTTTCTTCTTCCTTCCTTCCTTCCTCCCTCCTTCCCCCTCCCTCCCTTCCTTCTTCCTTCCCTCCCTCCCTCTCTTCCTCCCTCCTTCCCTCCCTCCCTCTCTCCCTCTGTCCCTCCCTCCCTCCTTCCTCTCTCCCTCCCTTCATTTTTTCTTTCCTTCTTCCTTTCTTTCCTTTGCACCTACAGTTTTTCCATTTAACAGACAGTATTTTACATAGAAGGCAAAGGGTAGAAGTGGCCTGCCCATTGTCTAGAGCTGCTACCCTCAAGAGTGGGACTGTTTTTGCAAGGAAAGAGCATAGCCTGGGGTCAACATGAATGGCAGCTCCAGTATTCCATGCCTTTCCTGATGGAGTAGATTAAGCTGATTCCCTGGAGACTAATTAGATAGATCTGGATCTCTCTGTCTTCTGCTGTCTCTGGGTTAGGCTGAGGTTTCTGAAGCCCAGGACATTTAACCTGGGCTTCTGGCTCCTTTAAGGGCATTTGGCACCCTATAAAAGCTGCTCATTAAAGAAAACAGTAGGACTGCTTTCCTTTTTAATAGACTGGCCATGGAAAATTGACCCATGCAGAGTGTTTGGAGGTGGAAGGCTGGAGACTTGGAGACAGTAGACAAGCCTGTTTGGCAGGGCAAAGCAACACTTCAGAGTAAGACCAGTTCCCTGGAGATCCAAGGCCTGGTTTCCCCAGTGGTCAGGAAAGCCCACTGAGGGCTCTGTAAAGAAATAATGGCAGCAGTTAAACCAGTCAGGGGTCCAGTTTGGGGTTGAAATTCCAAATTCTGCTCTCTAAACTTTTGAGGTTTGGCTCTCTACTTTCCTCCCTCTTCTGAGATCCTGTTGACTTGAGAGTTTTATAAAGCTTTGAGGGTGGGAAAGGATGGCTCTGTCACAAAAGAGGCTAATTGGCTGGAACTCCCCTAGCCTCTCCCTCCAGCTGGCTTGAAACTCCTTGGTTTTTAGGTCTCCCTAAAGAACTGAAAAGAGAGGCCTGCCTCTCTTTTCAAAATATTAAAAACAAAACAAAACAAAACAAAACAAACAAACAAACAAACAAACAAAAAAACCCAAATTAGGTCTCTTCTTGCCGTCAATGTTGTTTTACCCTTGTTTTCAAGGACAAAAGAAGGGTGCCGCAGGGACATTTTGGCATCATGTTAAGACACGGACAGAGTTAACGCTTCTCCATAGTACATGATCAGGTTGTGACATCCGCTAAGCAAGAATGGCAGTTTCTGGCCATGTATGTGTCTCTTCTGATTCCATGAGCTGTAGCAGATATTACTAATGGGCTAAAGTCTTTTATCCCCCTACCAAGCATGGGAACTCTCATAATTCTTAATATAATTACCCCTTTGACTGTGGCCAGTAATCACTGTGGCTTCAGGCCTGAAATCCATTTCACATCTTGGTCCCACATTGCTTGGAATCTCAGAAGGCATTGTCAAAGTGGTAGAGGCTCGCCAGGGCAAGAAAATTGAGTAAATCATAGATTTGTTTCCAGATCCAAACTGATTTCCTTCTTAGACCTTCAAACTTCTTGTGCCTTCCTTTTCTCCTCCCCATCTGCCAACACACTTCCTTTCCTTTGAAATGTATTACAGCTTCTTAGCAAAGGCTGCTTTCCAGAGTGCTTGTTGCCACGAATCCCAATATCAATGATGAAAAGGTCTATTTAACCCAATTGAGACTCTGTCAGCCTGAAATTTAGAACACTCACAGAGAATCTTTGGGATAGGCTTCAATTAAAATGAAAACCAAAGTTATCTAGAAGAAACTGAGCTCATTTGGGAACTGATGAAGTGTTGATTGGCTATAGCAGCGTGATGGAAAAACAATATAGGTGGGCAAATAGAGCGGTGCTCAAATTGCAGTTGCATCATTTCCTCGAGGGTCCATCAAGAATGTCTGTTTCCATACAGGAAAATAAGGGGAATAATAAGCCCTTATGTCAGGTTGTAGGAGAAAATCAGTTCCTCCCTGTAAGACGACATTTAGCATTATTATGAATATGAAATGTTCCTCAAACACTCCTTGGTTGTTAGCGAATAGGTGATTGAATCCTGAGGGCTTTAAGAATTGATCAAGGATTAATCTTTTAATGTATTCATGATGTGATGGTCTTAATGAGAAGGGGTGGAAGCAGGAAGCAGGGCCAGTCCTAGAAAGCAGGTCATTGATGTTATGTCCTTGAAAGTTATAGCTTGTCTTTATCCTTCTTCTCCTTTTTAACTTCCTGTAAGTTATCCTGCTTTTCCATGACACTAAACTACATCCTAAATAACTCTTCCTCTCTTAAAACTTTTGCATCAGGTGTTTTGTCACAGCAACACAACATCTCATTAACACATTTAAAATATTTTGGTAAATTTTGGGCCTATATGAATCCTTGTCATCCCTAAATTCATGGAAGATAAATCATTGAGCAGGACGTTTGGTCAAGTCATGCTGACTTTCTTATTTAATTACCAGCCATTTGACAAAGAGATTGCAGAGCTAATATAAAACACCTAGACTTTGACTTTGCCTCCTGCATTTCAGGGACGATGCTTTTAGTCACTTCGGTGCCTCTTAAGTTAGCCATTATAATTTTCAGCTTCCTGAAAAGAAAATAGTAATGAATGGAAGTTAATCTAAATAAGGTATACTTGTAGCATAGTGTTGGCTTGTTAGGGTGCATGTTATTACATAATCATCATTGTGGCTATTGGGTTTTTTTTTTTTTTTCCTGAGTCGTTCCCCTATACCCCTTCATCCACCCCTGTGGTTGGCATAAGATGTCAGTGTATGTGAACAGCCTCTTTGAAATAGCATATGATCTTGTTATCCCAGTAAACGAAGAGGAATGGATGGTTTCAAGACTGAGAACTCTGGCTGACCTTTTGGCTACCTCATAAATAATTCCCAAAAGGTTCTTTCTAGTTGCCCTGGGGAAAGCCTGGAGGAGTAGTCCAGGCAAAGCCACAGAGCTTACCCCAGACTATCCAGATTCTTTTCTGTTCACAGCCATTCTGTAGAAGCTGACCTTCTGAAAGGTCTGAAATTGAAAAGTCTGTTCTCATGTCCAAAAGGGAATAGCTCCAGGACCTCCTGTTTGTAGACAGAGGAGGCAGTAGTGGAGATCTCATTAACAGTTATGTTCTTGTATTTAGTATTCCATTTCTGGAACCAACTAATCTTATTGAAAATTTGTTACTCCATCAAGACTTTGAATAGGAGACACCCAGAAGTCCACCCACTGCCCCATACACCCCCACCATGGGTGCCACTATCCATGGCCAAGTATGTGGTGAGAGATGAGAGACAAAAAGGTGAATGGTTTGTGTACTATGAAGAGAGGTAGAACTGGATGTAGAAGGGTGGTGAGGAACAGCCATCTCCTGGCAGGTGGAAGAGCTGGCCCTTAGGTCCTGAGAGAAGGAGAGCTGGCTCTGTCCCTTTGCAGTACTTGGGAGAGCAGGGCCCCACACCTCTCCTGTGCAGTACAGTGGAGATGGCCCTGTTGGTCAGGGGATAAAAGAGCTAGTGGACTGATCAACTCAGCTTCTACCTAGGTCCAGATCCAGGGCGTTGAGTTGGCCACCCAAACGTCTACCTCATTATGAAGTTCTAATGAAGTGAAGGAAGACAGCCCTGTAGATCTAAAGCTGCAGTGTCTTCACGACACAAGACAATAACAAAATATCTGAGAGGAGTCCTGGTGAAGATCCAGTATTGATAGTTGTAGCAGAACCCAGAGGCCTTGAACCAGACCAATGATTTCATTGCAGTGAACATTTACAGGCAAAGCTGTTTGGGCCAAAGAGGTATACTGTGTGACATACAGTGACACATTGCAGTTTCCATAGTGAGAATTTGTTTGTTCGTTGTTGCATTGTTTTTTTATTTTTTTTGTTTTCTTGGGGGGGGGGTTTGTAAGGGAAGAGGGTGGGTATGAAAAAAATGGGAGAGGTGAGTGAGATTGGGGTTCATGGTGTGAAAATGTTTGAAGAGATGAATTCCCAGAGCCTTTGTAGGAAGCAGACTCAGACAAATGTTAATAAAACATTTATCATCTAAATTTTATACTTTTCCATTTCATCCAGGAGTCACTAAGGCCATTACTCTTCCTTAGGTCCTTAGTAGTCATTTTCTTTCTAACAATATGTGAATTGCAGTAATGGCAACTACATAATCCATTGTGTAACTGGCAATGGCATACTGTTCTTCCAGTTCACACATATCTGCTATTCTTAAGTTGTTATATATTTTACTTTTTAAAAAGATTTATATACATTCCAGCGATTGGAACCCTGCTCCCAGTCCCCCTTCCACAGTTCCTCATCCCATTCCTCCTCCTTGTTGCTTCTGAGAGGGTGCCCCCCCAGGCCTCCTCCTTCCCTGGGGCCCCAAGTCTTCCAGGATTAGGTGTGTCTTCTCCCACTGAGGCCAGACCAGGCAGTCCTCTCTGCTATATATGTTCTAGCTGCCTTGGACCAGCCTGGTATGCTGTGTATGCTCCTGGTTGGTGACTCAGTCTCTGGGAGCTCCCTAGGGTCTGGGTTAATTGCGACTTCTGGTCTTCCTAAGGGATCACCCTTCCCTTCAGCTTCTTCAATTCTTTCCCTAGTTCAACCAGTTTCATGAGGTCCTATTTGTCAATTGTTGATCTTAGAGTCTGAGTCATTGCTGTTTTGTTCAGGAAATCTTCCGCTGTATTGATGTGTTGAAGTTCTTTCTCACTTTCTCTTCTATTAGATTCAGTGTATCTGGTTTTATGTTGAGGTCCTTGATCCACTTGGACTTGAGCTTTGTAAGGAGACAAAAATGGATCAATTTGCATTCTTCTACATGCAGACTGCCAGTTAGACCAGCCCCATTTGCTGAAAGTGCTTTCATTTTTCCACTGGATGCTTTTGACTTCGTTGTCAAAGATCAAGTGACCATAGGTGTATGGGTTTACTTCTGGGTCTTCAATTCTATTTCATTGATCTACCTCTCTGTATCTGTACCAATACCATGTGGTTTTTATCACCATTTCTCTGTAGTACAGCTTGAGGTCAGGGATGGTGACTCCCTCAGAAGTTCTTTTATTGTTGAGAATAGTTTTCACTATCCTGGGTTTTTTTTTTGTTTTTGTTTTTTTGTTTTGCTTTTTGTTGTTGTTGTTGTTATTCAGGATGAATTTGAGAATTGCTTTTTCTATCTCTGTGAATCATTGAGTTGGAATTTTGTTGGAAATTGCATTGAATCTGTAGATAGCTTTTGGTAGGATAGCCATTTTTACTATCTTAATCTTACTGATCCATGAGCGCTGGAGATCTTTCAATTTTCTGAGATCTCCTTCAATTTCTTTCTTCAGAGTTGAAGTTCTTGTCATATAGATCATTTAATTGCTTGGTTAGAGTTACATCAAGATATTTTATATTATTTGTGACTATTGTGAAGGGTATTGTTTCCCTAATTTCTTTTTTTCTTGGATATTTTATTTATTTACATTTCAGATGTCATCCCCTTTCCCCATTTCCCCTTCCTAAAACTTCCCTCTCCAATCCGCTCTTCTCCTTTTTGCTTTTATACCACTTTAATTAAATGCAAGTATTAAGATCAATTCTGGATTGAGGGACTAGCAATACAATAGATGCAAATAGTCAAGGAACAAGCAAGATAATAAACACAAATAGTCAAAGAACAAGCAAGTCAGTAAACAAAATCCCATGAACATACCTTTGATCACTGTTTCTAAGGGCTTATCAGGATGACCAAAATATCTGAGCCAATTTCCCTTCCTAGCTCAAAGTCATTTTCATGTCTGAAGCCTACTTCCTTGTTCTAGCCTAAAATTTAGATTTCTGTCTGAAAATACTTCTTTGTTCTAGCATAGTATTTAGATTCCTGCCTGATACTACTTCTTTGTTCTAGCTTAAGATTTAGATTACTATCTGAAATTACTTCTTTGTAATTGTTCTAGCCAAATGTCAGATTTCTACCTGAAGTCATATTCCTGCCAAGCATCCCATTTCCTCGTCATTGGCCAATGTCAGATTCTTGTCAAGAAGCCCCAAAGACTCTCCACCTCTCCCCCTTTTTTATTTCATTAACAAGACTGAGCCTGTCTTAGGTCATTCTGACAAGAATGTCTTCCTTACCCATCATGGAATATGCATTATCAAAAGCAAGCTTCTGTCTTAGGTTGGTAAGGCTCGTGCAGAATCTTACCAGTCCTTGGCTTGGCAGCCTGTTAATTTAATAACTCTGTCTCGGTGTCCATTTTCAGGTTCAAGCCATGTACTCTGGCTGCCAACATTTTGATGTTATTAAATACATGCTTTAACACAATGTTTCCCTAATTTCTTTCTCAGCCCATTTATTCTTTATGTAGAGGAAGGCTACTGATTTGTTTGAGTTAACTATATATCCAGACACTTTGCTGAAGTTGTTTATTAGATATAGGAATTCTCTGGTAGAATTTCTGGGGATGCTTATGTATACTATCATATCATCTGCAAATAGTTATACCTGGAATTATTCCTTTCGAATTTGTATCCCTTTGACCTCCTTTTGTTGTCTAATTGCTCTAGCTAGAACTTTGAGTACTATATTGAATAAATTGGGAAAGAGTGGCCTTGTCCCTGAGTTTAGTGGCATTGCTTCAAGTTTCTCTCCATGTAATCTGAGGTTCACTGTTGGCTTGCTGTACATTGCTTTATTATGTTTAGGTATGTGCCTTAAGTTCCTGATCTTTCCAAAACCTTTAACATGAAAGGGTGTTATATTTTGTCAAAAGCTTTTATAGCATCTAATGAGATGGTCATGTGATTTTTTTTTTCTTTGAGTTCATTTATATAGTGGATTACATAGATGGATTTCTGTATATTGAACCATCCCTGCATCCATGGGATGAAGCCTACTTGACCGTGGTGAATGATGGTTTTGATGTGTTCTTGGATTTGGTTTGAGAGAATTTTATTGAGTATTTTTACATGGATATTCATAAGCAAAATTGGTCTGAAGTTCTTTTTCTTTGTTGGGTATTTGTATAGTTTAGGTATCAGTGTAACTGTGGCTTCATATAATGAATTAGATAGTATTCCTTCTATTTCTATTTTGTGGAATAGTTTGAGGACTGTTGGTATTAGGTCTTCTTTGAAGGTCCGATAGAATTCTGCACTAAAATCCTCTGGCTCTGAGCTTGTTTTTTTTGTTTGTTTGTTTTTTGCTTGGGATCTTTTTAATGCCTGCTTCTATTTCCTTAGGGATTATGGGATAATTTAGATAGTTTATTGGTTCCTGATTTAACTTTGGTACCTGGTATCTGTCCAGATCATCCATTTTATCTAGATTTTTCAGTTTTGTTGAGTATAGGCTTTTGTAGTTGGTTCTGATGATTTCTTTTGAATTTCCTCAGTTTCTGTTGTTATGTCTCCCTTTTCAGTTCTGATTTTATTAATTTGGATACTGTCTCTGTGCCCTCTGGTTAGTCTGGCTAAGGGTTTATCTATCTTGTTGATTTTCTCAAAGAACCAGCTCTTGGTTTTGTTAATTCTTTGTATAGTTCTCTTTGTTTGTAATTAGTTGATTTCATCCCTGAGTTTGATTATTTCCTGCCATCTACTCCTCTTGGGTGTTTTTGTTTCTTTTTGTTCTAGAGCTTTCAGATGTGCTGTTAAGTTGCTAGTGTAGGATCTCTCCAATTCCTTTATGAAGGCACTCAGTGCTATGAACTTTCCTCTTATCACTGCTTTCATTGTGTTCCATAAGTTTGGGTATACTGTGCCTTCATTTTTGTTAAATTCTAGAAGTCTTTAATCTCTCTTTCTCCCTCCTCCTCTCCCTCTCTCTTTCTCTCTCTCTTTTCTTCCTCTTTTCCTCCCTTCCTTCCTTCCTCTTCCTTCCTTCCTTCCTTCTTTTTTTTTTCTTTCTTTCTTCCTTGACCAAGTTATCATTGAGTATAAAGTTATTAAGTTTCCATCAACATGTGGGCTTTCTGTTGTTTTTATTGTTATTGAAGACCAGCTTTAGTCTCTGGCAATCTGATAGAAAGCATGGGATTATTTCAATCTTCTTGTACCTGTTGAGGCTTGTTTTGTGACTGATTATAAAGTCAGTTTTAGAGAAGGTGCCAGGAGATGGTGAGAAGAAGGTATATTCTTTTGTTTTAGGGTGAAATGTTCTGTAGATATCTGTTAAATCCATTTGGTTCATAACTTCATTCAATTTCACTGTGTCTCTGTTTAATTTCTGTTTCCACGGATCTGTCCATTGGTGAGAGTGGGGTGTTGAAGTCTCCCACTATTATTGTGTGAGGTTCAATGTATGTTTTGAGCTTTAGTAATGTTTCTTTTACAAATCTGGGTGCCCTTGCATTTGGGGCATAGATGTTCAGAATCAAGAGTTCATCTTGACAGATTTTTCCTCTGATGAACATGAAGTGTCCTTCCCCATCTTTTTTTTTTTTTTTTTTTTTTTTTTTAATAACTTTTGGTTGAAAATCTATTTTATTGACTATAAGGATGACTACTCCAGTTTCTTTCTTGGAACCATTTGCTTGGAAGCAATTTTTTCCATCCTTTTAGTCTGAGGTAGTGTCTGTCTTTGTCACTGAGGCATTTCCTGTATGCGGCAAAATACTGGGTCCTATTTATGTATCCTGTCTGTTAGCCTATGTCTTTTTATTGAGAAATTGAATCCATTGATGTTGAGAGATATTAAAGACTAATCATTGTTGCTTCCTGTTATTTTTGTTGTTAGAGGTGGTATTATGTTTGTGTGGTTCTCTTCTTTTGAGTTTGTTGTGAGATAAATAATTTCTTGGTTTTCCTTGGGTATAATTTCCCTCCTTATGTTGGAGTTTCCCTTCTATTATCCTTTGTAGGCCTGGATTCGTGGAAAGATATTAGTTAAATTTTTTTTCATGGAATATCTTGGTTTCTCCATCTACAGTGATTAAGAGTTTTGCTGGGTATAGTAACCTAGGCTGGCATTTGTTTTCTCTTAGGGTCTTCGTGACGTCTGTCCCAGATCTTCTGGCTTTTAGAATGTCTGTTAAGAAGTCCAGGGTAATTCTTATAGGTCTGACTTTATATGTTACTTGATCTTTTTCCCTTACCACTTTTAGCATTCTTTCTTTGTTCTGTGCATTTGGTGTTTTGATTATCATATGATGGGAGGAATTTCTTTTCTAGTCCAATCTCTTTGGTGTTCTATAGGCTTCTTGTATGCTTATGGCCATCTCTTCCTTTAGGTTAGGGAAGTATTCTTCTATGGTTTTGCTGAAGATATTTTCTGGCCCTTTGAATTGGGAATCTTCACTCTCTTCTATTACTATTATTCTTAGGGTTGGCATTTTCATCATGTCCTGAATTTTCTGGATGTTTTGTGTTAGGAGCTTTTTGCACATTGTATTTTCTTTGGCTGTTATATCAATATCTTCTATGCCTGAGATTCCCTCTTCTATCTCTTGTATTCTGTTGGTGATGCTTGCAGCTGTAACTCCTGATCTCTTTCCTAGGTTTTCGATTTCCCAGATTGTCTCCATTTGTGATTTCTTTATTGTTTCGATATCCATTTTTAGAACCTGGATGTTTTTGTTCAGTTCTTTCACCTGTTTGATTGTGTTTTCCTGTATTTCTTTAAGGAATTCATGTGTTTCATCTTTAAGATCTTCTACCTGTTTACCTGTGTTCTCCTGTATTTCTTTAAGTAACTTATTTATGTCCTCCTTATTTACGTCCTCTATTATCATCATGAGATGCAATTTTAGAGCAGAATCTTGCTTTTCAGGTGTGTTAGGTAGCCAAGGCTTGTGGTGGTTGGAGAACTGGGTTCTGAAGGTGCCAAGTGGCTTTGGTTTCTGTTGCTTATGTTCTTGTGCTTGCCTCTCACCATCTGGTTATCTCTGGTGTTTAACTGTACTTGCTGTTTCTGACTGAAGCTTGTCCCTCCTGTGATCCTGGTTATGATGGACCTCCTGGGAGTCAAGCTTTTCTGGATGAGTGTGTGTAGTGGGTGCTGGGGCAACTGATCTGCCCTGGGCGCAGTTGTAGACCAGAAGGATGATGTGTCTCCAGCAGGGCAGACAGCCCTGCATCTTATGGGCCCCATGAGGGGGTCACAGTTAGGCCAGTTATTGGGGGGTCTGGGATGTCTCACCTGTGAGCCTGGTTATGACAGACCTGGGATTCAAGCTGTCTCTGGGTGTGGGAGGGTGTCTAGAGCACCAGCTCTACCTCTTTTTTACTTTTAAAGATAAGATTTAAGTTGACAGCAAAATTGAAATTTGGTTCTGATCTGTGCCCTGAAGTCAAATCTCCATTATTAATGTCCTCTAGCTGAGTGGTACAGCTGTTAAAATGCTATTCCTAATGCATCATGATCACCTAACACCTGTGGATTGTCTTAGAGCTCTTGCTTGGAGTGGTACACTCTATGGGTTTCTATTGTGATACGTGTCCATCCCTACAGTGTCACTCAGAATATCTGGTTGCCCTCAAACTCTTGTGTACCAGCCCTGATACTCCCTGATCATTTACTGTTAGTTTTTCCTTGTCAGAATATCACAGAGGTGTAGTTCTATAAAGCTAAAATATGATTTGAAACCTTTGTTTGTTTGTTTTGGGGAGGCATGTTTTGAGATAGGGTATCACTATGTAGCCTTTGTTGCCCTGGCACTTTCTATGTAGTTCAATATGGCTTCATGCCCAGCTCTCATTTGAAACTTTTAATTTTGAGATAACTGTAGATTTACAGAAAACTTGGACTAAGAGTACAGAGAGTAGCTACACATCCCTAGCCAGCTTTCTCTAATGTACACTCTAACACAGTCATATTTGTCAAAATGAAAGAATTGATATTGATGCAATATAATCCATTGAATCAGACTTTTTTTCATTCTCCAGTTTTTCTGCTAGCAGCTTTTCATTTGATGCTATATTTTCATTTAGAATGCTATATGTTGTATTTCCTTGATTATATTACTATGTGTATTTCCTTGATTTTAATAGTTTGAGTTTTTCCTTTTTTCATGACATAAATAGACTTTTTCAGGGTATTTCTGATTTGGGTGAATTTAATACATCTATTTGTTTAAATATACATCTTGCTTTGTTTTAGATTTACAAAATTCACAGGCAGAACAGAAGTTTACATTTCCCACACTCAACTTCCCTTATTCTTAACATCATCCATTAGTATATTTGTAGTAGTGTATTTCTACTACTTCTTATTGGTCAGTTTTCTAGGAGTGCCATCACATGGTTCCTATGTTCTTTGAGTATAGCTTTGTCTATTATATTTGGTGTTTATTTAATTTATTTTCTTCACATGTCATTTCTTCAGTCCTGGAATTTGAAACCTCCAGGTACCTGAGAAATACATTTTTGTTCATTATTATCTACCCAATCTCTTATTTCAGCACAACATTAACAGGAAAAAAATTATCAGAGGTTAGAAACTTTACTGATATTGCTGGGTGTTTCCTAAAGCAGAGCTTTTTAGAAGCACACTCTGCTCTTATTTTGAAGCAAAAACTTCATAATTGGTTTTTCCAAGGTCTGTTTTCCTTATTCAGTCTTTTTATAGAGCTAGAGTTAATGTCCTTTCTGCTTGAATTGGGATATCTCATTCGAGAAGCAGTACTACAGGATTATAGGATTAACAGAAAATACCCTTTGTCTTTGAAAGAGTGTTGGAAATAAAACCTTTTTACTGGTCTCAGATTCAGGCAGATCACTTCTAAGATAACTATTCTCTACTGAACTGTTTTCATGTTTCTCAGTGATGTCAGCACTCTGCCTCCCTGGGAGGCCTCCCTCTTAGGGATCATCACACCATCTTGCTGGGCCCTGGAGATACTATCTGCTTGTCCTGGCACAGCTCCCAGGCCTGAGACATGGTGAGAGCAGATATGGCTCCCTCCTGTCTCACCCACAAAGATGTGAATTTCAGCATTTTGAGTGATGGTTTTGGGTTATAAATGGTGAGAAATGTTCATGGAATGGAAGTAGCAGTGCTTAAGTTAAGGGCACTGCCTAAAACCCAACTGTTGAATCTTTTAAGGCTGTAAAACTTTGAGGATTTTTTGCTTTCATAAATATTTCTTTATTATAAATCACCATTATGATTAGCATCTGGAACTTTCTGTAGGCTGAGGTAACCAAACCATGAAGACTGAGAAATTATAAATATCACAAAAATGTAGTGTTGTTTTGCTCTCTGTAGCACAATCTTTGTAACTGTGGTTTTGGATTTGAATGAGTTTATTAAATATATAAGCAACAATTAGAAGACAACAAGATAGATGCAGCAGATAAATCACAAAACATTTGCAATATTCAGTAGGAATTATTGGAGGAGCACAACTGAGAGTATAAACAAAAGTACAATGACTAGAGAGGCCTCATTGGAATGGTCACATTGGAATTATTGACAGAAAGAATTCTGGGCACACTATTCCATAGATGAGCATTTGATTTCTTATTTCCTCCACAGGCTTTTAATGCCAATGGGTAAACAATAGCAATCTCTGCTGGGAATGGTTTACCTTTGGCAGTTTTGAAAATAGTGTTTTAAAAATATCCTTAGCTGTTTGCTGTGTTTCTTTCTTCATTATCACTGAGTTAGGTGACCAGGACAGGGAGTTTTGAAATAAATATGCTGGAGTCCAGGACAAAAGAGCCCTCATCACCCCAGAGTTTGCTTTTAACAAGTCTCTTTAATAGCACATGACAATTTACCAATAGAAAACATATTGCATATGTCTATAACCAGATACGGTTTTCATTATATATACCACTGTCCCCACCAATGAAACAAAACTGCATATAGTTCCCTAAAAATGACTCATGTATTTTCTGTGATT
This sequence comes from Mastomys natalensis, assembly GCA_021653895.1. Taxonomy (NCBI): domain Eukaryota; kingdom Metazoa; phylum Chordata; class Mammalia; order Rodentia; family Muridae; genus Mastomys; species Mastomys natalensis. Next base: position 106,698 of record JAJTUV010001795.1, read on the forward strand.
TTACTCATAAAAGATTTTTCTTGAGACTTTTTTTTCCTTCTAAATTGCAAATTGTCTTCTATATGGAAACATGCTAGTTGGGTCATTTTTATATTAGCTTTTACTCATGTTGCTTACTGTTTTTCTAACACCCTTCTAGAAAATGTCTCCTAAGGCAGTGGACATTCTTTTAGGCAGTTAGTGGGAGCTGGAGTGTGAAAGGCTTAAACTGAGAAACAATGGACCATATCTTGAGATCCCTTTCAGCTTTAAGATTTTTCTCTTTCCAAAATAGCTTGTTTTTCTATAAAAATCTGTTTTGTATTTAAGCATATCTGGAGTATAACGTATGGCTCTGTTAATGCACACCTGAGGATAGTTACAGAATACAAACACAAAGTGAGATTCAACTTAACCAGCGACGAGAGAACAGTTAAAATCAAAATGGCTTATTCTCTCAGGCCTAGCTCTTAAAAGCATTTCAAGCTAATGTAGTCTCTGACAATAGGTGTGAGTCAGGAATAGAAGTTCTGAGATGATCACAGGCAGTCCATGTATTCTGCATCTCCTTTAACACTGTGCCTTGAACTAAATTTGACTCATCAAAACATTCTTATTAAAAGAGTAATTTTATTTTTAATTATGTGCATGATTATATGTGTCTGTATGTAGGTATATGCACATAAGTATGCACATAGATAAGGCCAGAAGGCACTGGGTCCTCTGGAGCTGAAATTCAGCTATAGTAAGCTGTCTGTCATAGGTGCTGGAAAAGGAACTCAGGTCCTCTGCAAGAGCAGTGTGCACTTTTAATCATTGAGCCATCTCTCCAGTCCCTAAACATTCATTTACTTATTAAACTATTCATTTGTTACAAAGCATGTTTTAATTAATGTTTTTCAATTCCAAACAACAGCAACCAACTTAGACTAAATTTAATTTTAATGTGTAGATAGGAAAAAAAAATTAAAAAAGAGAACTAAATAACAAGGTCAGAATAGTTCATAGTAGATTTGGCTATGCTTTTCCACCAGTTTGTATCCACACTCTTTGTAGTATGCTTTTGTAGCTTCTGATCAAGTAAGAGAGACTGTTTCTTATCACTTCTTAAATGTGGGATGATTCTGTGACTTGCTTCTGTCAGTGTAATGCATGGATACCATGAAGGAACAAATTTGAACCTAGGTTTCTTTTTATCTTTCTTTATTCTCTCCAGGTAAGGTTCCATTATATCACCCACATATAGCCTACATTTGCGTCAAACTCATTATATAGTACAGACCAACTTAGAACTCTCAATTTTCTTACATTTGCCTTTTGAGTGCTGGGATAAGTGGTAGACCTCCTACCTCTTCCTTGTACACAAACTAACTCCCTGTATGTGGTATCCCTCAAGGATACCATAAAAGGACAAGTTTGAAGCTGGGTTTTGAGAAATCTTGTGAGTTTCTACTATCTCATCTGGAAATTTGCCCAGTTGCATGTCTCAGAAAGAAATACGGAAGATGAGATACCATAAAGAACAGCCGATCTCAGCTCAAAAAACTCTAACGCCACAGCCTCCTGTTCTTTAAGAGACTGCTGTAGATTTATGTACATGTCTCAAGTCTAGAAGAGATGCCATGCATATGTAAGTCCAAAGTGGTCATCATCAGAATTTTGAGATTACTTAGTGCTACCAAGTTTGGGATTGTTTGCTACACAGTAAAAGCACACCAAGACTTCAGAAAATAGGGCCTTTGGGACTCCTCTACAAATCTGCCATGTTGTATGCCTTTTACCATTCTTAGACCATCTTCATTCCTTGGGTCAGATGCCATCAACTACATAGGATGGAATAGAGTGGCTTATCAGAATTGTCTTGGTTCTGAGGGGCAGAGGAAGGACAAGTCCATCCAGGCATGTTGGCACATATCTGTAATCCCAGCATTTAGGAAGCTGGGGTAAGACCATCTTACATTCATAATCAGGATGGGTTCCGTAATGAAACATCTCAGAAGCAACACAAGACAACAATTAAATCTCACAAAAGACAAGTTCTTTAAAGGTAGCTACTATTTCCAATAAAGGAAAAAGAGGTCTTGGGTTCATGCAACACATGTTTATTCCAACCACTCATTTTGTGCACTCAATGAAGAACGTAAAACCTTCACTTTCAGCAAGAAAGTGTCAAGTCTAACAAAAAGTCTGGAAAGCCATGGTGCTAGGCAAGGGACAGTGACTCATTTTCAGGAAAGGAGTTCTGAAGGAAACAGAATTGAACTCTGTGAGGTAGTGAACTGTATGAAAACACAGGGGAGACTGGGAGTACAGGAGACCTCTGGAACATTTAGAGTTGCTTGAGTAAACACTGCTACAGTAAGCCATTTATACCTGGTTTGCCCCTACAAGGAAGCAGGGATGTTATGTTCCTAGACTTTGCAGTTCCTGTAGTTTATCCCCTGCAGATTTACTTTTTACCTGCTTTACTTAACTCTGCTATCTGCTACTGGGGCTAATAGGCCAGAGATTGTCATTTGCCAGAGTAATACAGAAAATGTGAAAAGGTTAATGTGAGCCTTGAGGCTGGGCAGGTGTAGGTGCTTGTTAAAGAATTTATATTTATTCCTACAAACAATAAGCAGTTGTTGGAGGTATGTGGCAAGGGGATTAGTTCTTGCTCATCTGTATTTCAAAGAGATCAACCAAATTAATAAAAATATTATCCTTAAAAGTATAGGATCAAACCAAAAGCAAGTCGAAGAAAGACAGCAAGGGACAACAAAAGAGGGAGATCAATTAAGCCATGGTTTTGTAGGCAAGAAATGATGGCTTCAATTAAAGGGAGTGGAACAGAGAAATGGGAAGTTATGACATCCTCAAGGGAGATCTGAAGGCAGCAGCAGCATCTAACTTTAATACCTCTATTGTTTTCTTGGAGGCAACTGAGAATTTAGAAGACTTTCATGTCTCATAACTGAGTTTTCCTTATGTCAAATGATGTATACCTACTCTGAAGAAATTGGTGATAAGCTTTTGTCTATACAATGCTGTGATATAACTCCCCAACCCCCTTTTTCATTAGGAGCAGTAAATAGCTCTCCTTGGTTCCATTTGAGTTCAGATAGACCAGAGCAGTCTCCACACCCACTTGGAGTCATGATGTCAGACAGAGGCCAGATCAGAACTAGAAACAGATGGGAGAGGAGTCTTGCCAGTCTCAGCAAATCTCTTAATTTGCTCTTCATGATCAGAGGTTAAATGTTCAGAGAAAGTGTGTGTCACAACTAGATCCACTGAAATAACAAGGCAGGAGATGTGTGTAGCAAGAGGGACAAAAAGAGCAACTACAAATTTGCATTCACTTTCTGGAAAGGGTGGAGTAGGAAGGGGTAGCATTCTTACTCAAAGGGTTTTGGACAGAAAGCAAATAAAATAACTTGAGTTGATATTTCTTTATATCTGATAGGTGGACTTTGAGAAGATCAAAACCTCTTGGATATCTATCTGTCTGTCTGTTTCTCTGTCTGCCTGCTGTCTATCACTTACCTATCACCTGTCTGTCATTCATCTATCTATCTATCTATCATCGATATGTCTGATCATCTATCTATCTATCTATCTATCTGTCATCTGTCTATTTATTCTACCTTGATATTCAACAAATATCTGGAATGCAATTAGTATGTTACATGAGAACAAAGGCTAGATCACTTGGGACCTGGTGGTCTGGTGGTGGTGATAGACAAAGGAGGTGTCTAAAGGAAGGCAATTGGGCCTCAAGACTCAGTTTTAGACATTTGTTTTTATCCCCAAATGGTCTTTTTTTTTTTAAAGTATAGATGGGCATGATTCAAAGAAGACTAATATACATTATACATCTTATCATTATTTCCCTTACACATATGACTTCATACTGTCATCTATAATTGATTCTACTTGTATCAACGAAATTTATCTGGTAATGCAATATATGTTAATGAACAATGTCTAGAGTCATTGGTACCTGTGTGGTTGGTGGTGTGTGAAGGGTGTGTCTAAGAATTGAATTGGGCAGAACTCGTATTTTACATTACTATATTAACATTAATTTTTCTTTCTATAAAGTATAATGATTGTTAATTAGGAAATACCTTCTAGCTAATGAAGTAATTGTCTTCTCTGACAGGAGTAATATCCTAACTTCAATGCAGAAAAACATTTGAGTACTATATGACTAGTGGTCAGTTAACAAATTGTCATTTATGTACAATCTATTACTTTACTTATGTCTCTTAATTGTTATAAATAAGAGATGCTCTTATAGCAGAAGCTATGGAAAAGTAAGATAACAAGGAAAACAAACAGCCTTTAATACAACAGGAGATCTATGCAGAAAGGCAGACATGTTGTCTCCACTTCTGAAACCACAAAGCTAAGTGAGGGCCAGCACTGTTTAACTTTTGTCAATGGGACTGGGAAAACTGAGGAAGAGACTTTTCAGGTGAGGAAGTCAAGAAAAGTCTCTGCAATCCTGGGCACTACTGGCCAGTCAGAGAATATGTTCCTAAAGTACCAGAAAGCTGTGCCTGACAAATAGGGATGGGGCAGGCTCTGGGTGACCCTGCTTTAGCCATGCAGCCTTTGGAAAATGTGCCTTTCCTCCAAACTTTCTCTGTCCTGATGAAATGTGCATGATGAAACAATTAGCCCTGCTTTGCTCATACATAACGATGAGTCTGGGTGTGAGGACTATGCTGACTCTCCTGCCAGGAGCCCTAGGCCTGACCTGCTGTGCCATTGCTGGGACCCAAAGAACAACATCTGCTTTCTCTCTCCCCTTGGGTTTTCTGGCTGTTCTGAGCAGTTTATTGCATTTTTCATTGTGTCTTTATTCCCTTGTTCTGCCAAAGGTAAGGGCAACAAGTTTGCCTTGGTGAAGATGTCTCTTTAGCATAGTTAGGATATTCCATTTTACTAAAAAAATTTTTGGGTGGGTATAATTTAAAGGAAAAGTAATGCTGTATTTAACGATGGGCTTTCACCAGTGTTGCATATTCTGACATCTGGAGGCCTCTCTCTCTCTCTGCAGCATATCAAATACATTAACTATATCCATACTCCACACTAAAAACCTTCATTTTCAATTTTTATAAGAATTTTTATTTTAGAAATTATTTGGTTTTATGTAAACTTTCATTTAACTTGTGCTTGGTTTATGAGATCACTACAATCAATGTGTGTACTTCAGGGATTCTGTGAAGTGAGAAAACTGAACCATTAAATTGCAGTAGACATAATGAAATCTTTATGAATGTGAATTTAGACAGTTAATGACATTAACATGCTGGTGCCATTTTGCAGACATTTAATTAAATATTTATTCATTTGAATTCTTATAATGTTCTTGGGCAGTTCTGAAGCCAGTAACTGTTTTTCTACCTAGGTCTGTCTTACAAATTTTCTTGGGTCCCCAGGAAGCTCTCAGTTCTGGAATTTCATTGCCTTGCCGAGGCTTCAGTACAATGGTGCTTCTCAAAAGATTTTGGCTCTAGTACAATTTTGTACTCTTAAAAAAATTATTGAGAACCCCTCCCAAAATTTGATTTTATATCTTAAAATGTGGATTATATAAATAGCTATTTATTATACTAGAAGTTATAACTGAGAAAACTTACTTAATATAATAATGAATTGATTATATAATTACCATTGTAAGTTTTTGAGATTTTCTTGGATATACTGTGTGTATGTCATTTCCATCTCTTTCCCCACTCCATCTTGTAGAGGAATTTTAATCTAGTAATATGGCTGCTCTTGAAAGGGATCACATCCACGGAAAGACCTTCTAGGTCTGTGTGATCCAGCTGGAATGACTCACCTTTAATCCCTTTGGCTGGAATACAGACATGCCCTTAGTTCACATCTTCAATCCCAAACAATGAAGGCAAACTTAGCTTGTAAAGGAAGCAGTCATGTTTGAAAGTGACACTTAATTGAGGAGCAGACAAAGTGACTAATGAGAATGAATCAGAGAGGATAAGTCAACTCTCATGAGAACAGACAGGAAAGAGAAGTGACTTAGGGGCAGCACAGAGTGAGTCCAAAGTGGAAGGCAGTTTAGTGAGTGCAGTTCAGTTGAGTTTAGGCAACGCAGTGGAGTTCAGCTGAGTTCAGTTCAATATAGTTTGGTGTAGTTCAGTTAAATGCAGTTGAATTCCATTGAGTTTATGTGGTTCTATTCAGTCCCATTTAGTTGGGTTCAGTTCCTGCAGTTAGTTCAGTCAGTGTAGTTCAGTTCATGGAATTCAGAGGCAATTTTTCTAAGCAGAGCAATTCAGTAAGAAGCCGAGAGAAGCTAGTTTGAATCAGTCAGCTTAGAGAAGAGTTTTGAGCCAAAACATCTGAGTTGAAACAACCAGCCAGAGCTCAGAAAGAACTAGAAAAGGTGAGTTTACACCATATCACACTACCATCTCCTCTCATGATCCTTTTCCTATAATTACTATATATATATATACAAAATATATATATATATTCTACTTAATCTATTTAATCTAATCTAATTAGTGTTTCCTATATGTGTATGGGTTTAGGGCTAACCACTTAGAAGTGGGAATCTTATCAGGGGGTCCATCATTGAAGAAAATGAATTCTCCCTCCCTCAGCAGCCATTGACTGCCTGTAGCTCTTCATCTAGGAGTGAGCTTTATGAAATTTATCCCTACTCATTTTGGTATGATAGGAGGTGTCTTCTTTTGATAGCAACCATATTGTTAAGAGTTCATTAGCGCAACATTCCTGCCAAGTCTAGAAGACAGTATCTTGAAGCACTTGTCTTAGTCCTTTGACTTTCATAATATTCCTGCCCCCTCTTTCTGAGATATTTCTATTTCTATGAGATAGTTTTGGGCATTATGGTTTTGTTGCAAATATCACAACTAGGGGTTGGGGGTTTGTAACTTACATTGTAGCTCAAGTTAGCCTCAGATTTTTGGTAATGATCCTGCTCTGCCTCTTGAATGCTAGAATTTAAGTTATGAGCTATAGCCTTTAGTTGGAATTAACATTTTAATTATGTTAAATAATTGGATTTCTCTAAAACACATAACTGGAAAAGTAATAGTTTTATGAATTTCTTTAACATATGACTTAGTGGAAGACATATTCTCATAATTCATTTAGAAATTAATATGCTCCTGTATATTGGTTTAGTTGTGGTTAAGAAAATTAGCTCCATATAGATATGCATTTATGGGAATGTATATTTTAATAGATTTTCTTGATACTATATCAAAACATGAAATTGTTGTGAGTGTCTGTGTGTGTGTCTACAGGGGCATCTGTATTTGGAGGCCAGAAGTCAACACTGTGTCTTTCTCAGTTGTTTTCCACTTTATTTTATTTTATTTATTTATTTTTATTTATTATTTATTTATTTATTTATTTATTTATTTATTTATTTATTTATTTAAGACAACCTGGAATTCCTCACCTTAACCTTAACTAAGCTAGAATATCTGGCCAGTAAGCTCCATGGATCCTTTTATTTCTACTTCCGAAACAGGACTGAGATCACAAATGTGCATCACCTTGCCTGATTTTTATGTGGGCCTAGGGATCAAATTCAAGATCTCATGCTTGTACAGCAATACCTTTACTGATCAAATCATCTCCCCAACCTTTTGTATACAAATTTCTTAAACATTATTTGGAGTGTACATTTGGAAATCATCATATTACCTTAAACTCTATGAGCTAGTTTGTACTTAGAAGCTAATTATTCCTGCACAATACCAGGGTCTGAGTACCATCAGTGCTCCTCTGTTATATCATGTACACATTGTCATCTATGAAGAGGGAATCTGGTTAGGATTGCAGCTGTGACATTCACACAGGTGCCTTTCCTCCGATGTGAATCAAGGTATATTATGAACTTCCCATTTCTCATGTAAGATGATATAAAGTCACGTGTTCGAGGACTGAAATATAATGAATAATCATTCTCTTTCATCAAATACACATTTATGTAAAGTGCCATGTTTTTCTACAGCAGGTTGATGGCAATGAAGAAATCAATTCACTGGTTTGGTTTGTGACACGGCCTTGGTAGTGTTATAGTGCTGGCGGCTTCTGATATCTTTCCTATCTCACTATCAGTGCAAATGTAAACATAACAGAGAGGGAAAACAATCTCTTAGTGTTAATGTAAAAACCCTTTAGACTATACATCCCTTGTGATAGTCTTGGGGACCCAAACTTGTACATAAGAACCCCTGTGGTATCTGGTAGAATTATGAATATTCCAATAAGTCATTAAAAACCTTCTCCTGGAGCTCTTTGGAAACATTCCTTTGGGCTTCCATCACTAATGTTTGACAAGACATTTTTCTCTTGAGGTTTTCAAATGAGGTCCCCCCCCCCTGTTCCCTTTTCATCTTCATTCCTCATGCTGAGATTGTTGCTACTACCGGGGATTTGCTCCTGTGTACACCAGAAAGAGGGTCTCACCAAGGACTTCTCACTGGTTTGAGGGGTACAGAAAGCTGCAGTCATTTTTTTTCTCAGCTCTCATAATCTAGTCTAGACATTCTGAGGAGGTGGAGGATATAATTACAGCTTGAAGCACTGTGCAGGCACCAGCAGTACAACTCCTCCAGCACATGTGGGACTCAAGTCCCCAGACAGCAGTGAAATCTGATGATTCATTTGCCCAGATAAGCTGAAAATGAAACGTTAGAGGTCCAGGGTTCAGTTGTCCCTTCTACATTCCCTTTATGCACAACCGATTTCTCCATTTGGCTTGTTCAATTCAAAGCAACAAATGTGTCTTGTGCACTTGCTAGAAGCGTCCCCCTTTGGGGTCACATTGCATCTGCCATTGTGCTGTTTAATCTCCACTGGTGTCCCTAGACCCATTTCTGCTTCTGGGGGATACTGCTCTGACATAGCTTTGTATGGATGGCAACTCAGGCTCTGGCCTCCAGTTGGATTCTGCTGCAGATGCCACCATGATGGAGATTGGAAGCCAGAGCAGAAACAGGCTGCTTTCCCCGCTCATAGCTGGTTTGATGAGATTACAGCTTGTGCTGGCAACTCCTTTTCTTCTGTTACAGCTGGCTACATCTTTCATTGTAATTTGTGGTACTGTCTGGTGGTTTGAATGAGATGTCCCCACTGTCTTGAGTATTTAAGTACTTTGGTCCTTTGTTTGTGGTGATGACTGTGGAGGCTTTTGAAGTATGGTCTTGTTAGAAGAGGCATGTCTTTGGTATTGTTCTTTGAGAGTTTAAATAACTTGTCATTTCTAGGAACTTGCTCTCTCTGCTCCCTGTTTGCAGTTCAAGATGGGAGTCCTTATCTTCTTGGTCCTGCCACCGTGTGTTCACTCTGTCTTCATGGATTCTAACCTTCTGGAATGGTAAGTCCAAATGAACTCTTTTTTTTTTCTTATAAGTAGCTGGTAATGTTATTTTTATCACAACAACAAAAAGTAACTAATAAATGCTACTTTCTACCTTTGTCTTTTCTTGGGGCCTAACAGTCTCATCCTGTGGCTAGTGCTTACCAAATCACTACTTCCTCTCTCCTTGTCCGATCTGTCTCTACCCCTATAAGAACTGTCCCCGTGATACTCTTTCTAGTTGGGATTTGAGTTTGCCCTGGCTGGATCTTGACTTCTACCGACAAAATCTTCTCATTGAGAAAGAAGCGCATGATCTACTGAACTTAGTTATCTTAAGCATCATTTAAGTGCATGTCATTCTTACAGCCATTAAACCTAAGAGCATCTCTATTTTTATGCACCATATTTCTACATAATTTGTCTCAATTCTCTCTCTCTCTCTCTCTCACACACACACACACACACACACACACACACACACACATATCAATTCAGGTTTAAAAAGAAAAGAAACACAGAATACCTTTTGGCACCAGGAAGATAGAAAATAGGTGTATTTACTGCTACAGTCTGAATGGTGGTATTCTTCTCAACTTCATAGGTTGAAATCTTAACCCCAAGTTGTGATAATAGGAGGAAGAGGCTTTGGAAAGTGAAGAAGTCATGATGGTGGAATTTTCCTGATTGAAATTAATGACTTTATAAGAGAGACCCTAGAAAATTATTGGCTAGTTTGTTCACCATGCAAAGATTTACTGGGAAGCCGCTTCTCATGAGCTACTATAGCAATGACAACATTATAAAATATCTCCTACATTGTAATAGTTTGGAACTTTTGCTGGACCTCATAGCCAGAGTTAATAAAAACCAAACTTTAAAATTTACTTAAGACTATCCCACTGTGTACTCAGCCTGTTTGTTTAACCTTCCTTAAGAGAACAATGCAATAATCAATCTTACTTGCTGTGGATTTCCTTTGTAATGCATGTTTACAATCTAAACTAATAGAAACTATAATCTTAAGTTGTATACTCTTCCATCCCTGATCCAACACTAATGCATACGTGTTGTGATAATTATTTACTGGAAACAGCAAATAGGCTGAAAGTGACCTTATATGTGGATATCCACAATAGCATATAAATATTGATTGTTAGTTAAAGATGTTTATAATGCTTTTGGTTTTATGGGTCATCTGAGGTCATTTGGAGTTGATGATTTAATACCTTGTAAAACTGTTACAAGTTTACTGTAAAATATCCCTCATGACTTCCCCATGTGATGCTTTCTGTGCTGTTAAAGGGAAAGAAAAGCCCTTTAATAGGGACAGACACAACAGAGACCTACTCAGACATATTCACACACATTAAAACAGACAAACAGGGACAGACACAGACAAAGGGACAACTTCACAAACAATCTTTAAGTAGGCAAGGATTCATGCAACAGATAATTTGGACTCACTGGTCGTTGACTGAGACCCAGGGGAAATGCTTTGGTTTCTTTCCTTAATGAAACACCAATGTATTATCCTTGACTCTGTGTTTATCACTAATGCATTCAAACAGACAACATTTGTGTGTCTTGTGTGAGGAAATCGTTAATGGATTAAATCTATGCAAGCCATGAGATGGGAGCTCACCAACCTAAACCACTCAGTGTCTTCATTCTCTCTCACTTCTCCGCCTCAAGAACTCTTGAGAAATATATTTATTTTGTCATAACTTGTGTTTGTGTTGTTGTATTTATTACAGGCTAAGATGCCAAAAATACAAGACAAGAGTAAAAACAAATGATGTGAGAGCTACAGCGTGCCGTGCCATGTGTTTAAGAACATGGACCTAGTCCCAGTTTTCTGAGAAACTGCCAAATTGATTTCCAAAGTGGTTGCCTAAGTTTGCACTCCTACTAGCAATGATGGAGTGTTCCCTGTGCTCCACATCCTCACCAGCAGGTGCTATAGGAACCCCAGCAGAGTATAGGAACACCAACCTACCCACAAAACATTCAACCTAAAACTTATCCTATCTATAAGAAATGCAGGGATGGGGATGGAACAGAGACTGAAGCTAACCAATAACTGGCCCAACTTGAGACCCATCCCATGGGCAAGCGCCAATCCCTGGCCCTATTAATGCTACTCTGTTCTGCTTGCATACAGAAACAGAAGTCTAGCATGACTGTCCTCTAGAGGCTCCACCCAGCAGCTAACTCAGAAGGATACAGAGAACCACAGCCCAACAGTGGATGGAGCTTGTGGACCCTTTTATATCAGGGGAGGACTGAGGTGCCTGAGGAGATAAGAATTCCACAGAAATACCAAGAGAAGTAACTAACCTGGACCCTTGGGGGGTCTCAGAGATAGAACCACTAACTAAAGACATACATGAGCTGGATGTAGCCATCCTCCTCCTATATATGTAGCAGATGTGAAGCTTGGTCTTCATGAGGTTCCTGAACAACGGGAGTGAGGCTGTCTCAAAAGTTGTTGATTGTCTGTGGGATATGTTCTAGCTGGACTGCCTTGTCTGGCCTCAGTAGGAGAGGAAGTGCCTAGCTCTGCAGAAACTTGACGTACTAGATTGGAATGATACTTGGGGGTGGGGTGGGGGGAGGGACTCCACCTCTCAAAGAAAAGGGGAGGGAGGATTGGGGGAAGGATTGTGGGAGGGGGACACAAGGAGAGGGACAGTGAGTGAGATGTAAAGTGAATTAATTAACTAGTTAATTTATTAATTTTAAAAAGGAGCATGGACCTAATAGGCACAGGCCTGCAGTTCTAGATACTCAGAAGGCTGAGGTGGGAGTTCACAAATTCAAAGCTTATCTAATCTATACTACCAGTTGAAAACCAGCATGGACAACTAAGAGAGAGCTTGTTTCAAAATAAAAAAAGCAAAGCAAGGCCTTTAGGTAGAGCTCAGTGGTAGAGGAACTGACATCCTACGTTCATTCCTAGCACTGTAACAGACATATGAAAGACAGAAATACAGACAATCTTTGGAGACGGGGGTGGGGGATGGGCACATACTTTGGCACTACATAGATTTGAATTCTGGCTCTCCTGCTTCAAAGTCGTGTAATTATAAGCCACATTCGCTTTCTGTGCATCAGTTTTTTTGCTTATAGCTTAGGAATAATGATTTATCTCTTCATAGAGTATTGGACATTAGGTGAATTTATGTTACATAAATGTTTGTATTTAAAACCACTTCCAGGTACACAGAACTCCCTATATGGCATGAAGCTGCCATTGCTCTGATGATGGTGGTGGTGGTGATGATGACGAAGATGTAATTATTACTCAGCCACTGAGCAAGGGGATAAAGATACTTTATGCTGAGATAGCACCTCTCCTCAGCAGAGTCCAGAGTCAACTGAATATGTCAACTTCTTTACTATTTGATTTATGTTGTTTGTTGTAGTTGGGAAATCCTGGTAAGATGAATAAATAACTGTTCAGCACAGAGAAAGGAGCCAAAAGCTTGGTATGAATTGGAAGGAAGTTGCTAGCCTATCTCACCAGTCACTTAGGACTGGGAAATTGGCAGACAAAGCTGCCCCAGGAAGGTGGAGCTATGATCAAGCTTATAGGCAGGGGAGTAAGTTAACAGAAAAGGATATTCAACCATGAGTATGTGAGCACGCATGTGCACATGCACATGCACCATACACACACACACACACACACACACACACACACACACACACCACATCCTCCTCCTCAGAGAGATAGAGGCAATGCTAATGGAGCTGCCTAGAGAAGCAGTTCTCCAAGTGTGGTTCCCAGAGCCTTGTCCACAAGATCTGCAGAAATCTGAGTCTCACAGGCCTGCCCCAAGATCTACTAACTCAGAATCACTGGGGTTGATGAGTCCTCCAGATTCACTCATGCTCTTAGGGCTTGAGAAGACCCAGTCTAGAGGAAGACGGCACATGCTACCAAAAACCACATGTGAGATTTTGTGATCACTTGCTGCGATATTTTGAAGCATCTAGTTTTGTGCTGATTATTTGACCTTCACAGGTCCTGCAATCCATACTTTGATATGCACAGTTTACAGATGGGAAAGTTGAGGCATAGACTGAAGTTTAATAATCGTTTGTTCACAAGCCTCTGGGACCTTGAATAATGAGGTCATTGGATGGAACAAAGAAAAGGATGGATTATAATGAATTATTGGGAGATTGTCTAGACCATCACTGTCCAGAACTTTCTATGCTGATAGAAACATTTATATAATCTGTGTAGTCTGAAATGATGAGCTTCTATGGTATAGTAGAAGAGTTGAATTAAAAGTTTTAATTAATTTAATATGAATAGATACATAGCTACCCCCTTGATGATGCATTTCTAACATCCTAGAGCAAGTAAGTGTGGGGACAGGGCTTAGCCCAAGGTCTGTCCAATTTTAAAAACTATGATCTTGTCCATTTTTTTCTGACCTAAGAGCTTTTCTTATCTACTCTCTGAAAAAGACTGTGATATCTTCCTGGGCAAGTGTCTGGGAAATTATCCTGGGAGTAAGCTAGGCACCCTAGCATTACTAGATCAGTTGCAGGGAATGAATGGAAAAGAGCCACAGCAGGATGGGTGTAAAATACTCCCCATGATGGATGTGAGAGCTGACTGGTAGCTTTCAGGGCAAAGAGAATGGGGGAAGAGTTTGCCATTCCCAAGTTATAGTGCCCAGCTGGCCTTTGTGTTATTAGACTTTGGATGAACTAGACAGAGTTCTCTGGAAAACAACTGTTTTAAGTTAAATTCCGGGACATTTTGCTTTATTTGTTTGATCATCCATGGAGCTGATGGAACATTGAAAACTTCTGCTCACATGAATTCTTGGCTTCATCAGCCCTGTAAATTGTTCAAAATCCTCCCCTTCCACTTTTCTTTCTGTAATTCAGGGATCTCATTATTCCAGGCAAGAGACTAACAAATGTTTTCTGTGAAAAGCCCGATAATAAATACTTAAGACCTTGTAAGTAAGGTCTCTGCTTCATATTCTTCTTTGTGTGAAGTTTGACTTTTGTGGGGTTTCATTTTTTTATTTTTAGGCAATCTTTTTGAAATGTAAAAATGAATCTCAGACTCACCAACTTTGATTTGACTTGTCTCTGTGTAAAAGTGTGGGCTTTTTCTATGCCTGCCCTTTCTCTGAATAATGACGTGAAGACCTTTATATTTATTAAAAGCTTCAGGTACTATAGTTGGGAAGACACTCAGCTATCCTAACCTGACAATGCTGGCCTGGCCTACTTTCCAACCATGTGATCCATTACCTGACATCTTAGTCTTGGCCTGTGCAGTGGTTTGAATAGATTTGGCCTCCATAGACTCATGTGTTTGAATGCTTGGCCCACAGGGAGTGACACTATGTATGTGTGTGTCCTTGTTGGAAGAAATGTGTCACTGTGGGGAAGGAGAGCTTTGAGGTTCTATGTTCATGCTCAGCTCAGTGTGGAGGAAAGTCAGTTTCTTTCTGACTGCCTTTGGATCAAGATGTAACACACTCAACTCCTTCTAGAACACCATATTTTCCTGGAGCCAGCTTCAATGAAATGTCTTTTTATAAGAGTTGCCTTGGTCATGGTGTCTCTTCACAGCAATAAAACCCAAACTAAGACACCTTGGCATTTCCTTTGTCATCTGTGTGCAGATTGAAACTCCCTGATACCTACCTGAGACATACTTTCAGTCTCTCTCTCTCTGTCTCTTTCTCTCTGTTTCTCTCTCTGTCTCTTTGTCCCTGTCTCTGTCCCTGTCTCTCTGTGTCTCTGTGTCTCTGTGTCTCGTGTCTCTGTCTCTGTCTCTCTCTCTGTCTCTCTCTCTCTCTCTCTCTCTCTCTCTCTCTCTCTCTCTCTCTTTCTCTCTCTCTCTCTTTCTCTGTCCAGAAATAGTCTCATCTTTTCCTGTCCTGTCCAGGTATAGAAGGTGATGGAGAACAATGTTTTACAAATACTGAGTCAGAAAATGCTTCATAATAAAGACTGGACTGCAACCAGAACTCTGGGTAGGAAATCGGCATTTGAATATACAGTGCACAAAAAGATCCTTCGACACTCTGACAATATCCTTTCAAGCACTAATAAACACAAAGACTTCTAGTCAGTTAGTTTCAATGACAGGCCAGGAAGGGTACTCTGATGAAAATTACTTTGGTCCACCTTTTGAGAAACACTGTCATAGGAAGGACTTAAAGTGATCTACCTAGTAACCAAGCCTTTTCTTTGACAAGTCAGGGAACTGAAGTCCATGAAGAGGGAACTGTGACTTGCTCTGAGAGTTTGAGTTTGGGCTACCCAGGGACTTAGTTATGGGGGGAAGATGGCACCAACCTAGAGAGAGCCAGGAGATGGGAGGAAACAGGATCACTGGTGATGTAATTTTTAAACGGTCCCCTGAGTGTGGCCACACCAGTGCATGTTCAGCCACTCTGAGTCAGCGTTTCTTGATGCCAGGGGAAGATGCTGTATGGGTGCAGCCTCCTCTTGCCGTCTTTGATCTGCCTCTTCTGAGAGAAATATCTTTGAAGGAATACTCTCAAGCTGTCATCCAAATGTTTAATCCTTTAAACGTGCAGTTCTTTGTAATGAGCTAGGCAGGACCCATGTAACTCCCTGCACACAAGGGCAAAGTAGATGGAGCTGTCAGTTAGCTGTGCCCAGAAATGGGAAGTATGATTTTCAGACTTACTTCTATCATCAAATACCCAGAAAGGGCAAATTCCTGAACAAACTCCATGGGACTTGCCATCTCATTGGAAGTTGAGACGGGCAGGAAGGGCCATATCCAGGTTTTGTTTGTTAGCTATTGCCAGAAGACTAATTGTTAACATGGTTTTCATGACATTGTCTCCTCTTTCCCACTCACTTCCTCTCTCCTCCTTTTTTGTGGAGGGGAAAAAAGGCATAAAGATGAAAGCATTGGCCTTGGCCAAGTCTATTCTTTCTTGGCAGAAGTTATACCCTTGAAGAGTTATATATGTGCACATTTAAGTCAGCAGCCCTCAAAACGTTTCTCTAGACAGCCTTGACATTTCCTTCCCAGTTTGAAGCATGGAGCTAACTAACAACATGAATTTGGATTTGGGGAAATACATCCCCAAACCTACCATTTACTAATTAAAAAAATATTAAGGCAAACCAAATTGAACACTATTAGTAACTTTTAGACAGTGCACTAGCCTATTTAGGGTTGCTGTTGGCATGGATTACCTGTGTCTGACACCCTGGGTGGTAGCCATCCCTCCTGGCAGGAGAATTTTTCTAATTCTGACTCTAACATGTTGTGACAGGAGACCTACAAGCCAAGGGAGTCAAACTCATAGTCACATGGAGTTAGTGTTTGGTTTCTCAGAATGCTTGTAGTTTTTTTTCTTTTAAACCTTAATGTATTGTATGTTTGATAAAGTAAAATTTAAAACACACAAAGCAAGAGGCAGCCACACACATCACAACTCAGAAATGACCACATTGGTTTAAAAACTAATAAACACACAAACAAAAGAACACATTTAACTTCTTTTCTAGTCAGTGGAGCAATGTATATCAGGGCTCTAGCAAACACTAACAAGGGAAATTAATCATAGCTCATCCCCCAGCTGATGATGTGTCCATGAAGTCCTTCGATGCCCAGCCTTCTGCTTTGCTCACTGGTGCATTGTTCCCAGGCTCCATGCTCGCAAAGGCTGGGAACTAGTAGAGAGGCTCAGGCATGTTTGCTTTAGTGCTTTGCAATGATGCCTCCCTGAGGGCTGGACCCGGGGAGAAGAAGCATCTTAAACACACAGTGGACATCACTGTCCCTCCCTGTGTACTCAGTAGAATTTAAACAAGATGTCTGGCACCTTCCCAAAAGGGGTTCAAGCTAGTGTGAATGCCAGCTGGACTCACAAGCAACAATACTATGTGTTTGCAGAGTTAGCTGTGGATGTCATCACACTGTAACTGTGACTGCTGCGGATGCCATCACACTGTGACTGTGACTGCTGCGGATGCCATCACACTGTAACTGTGACTGCTGCGGATGCCATCACACTGTGACTGCTGTAGATGCCATCACACTGTGACTGTGACTGCTGCAGATACCATCACACTGTGACTGCTGCGGATGCCATCACACTGCTGACTACTTTCCTTCCCTGACCAGTTCCTTTGTTAATTCTGACAGAAACAAGACTGTGTTTCCAATGCCCAATGACCTCTCAGTTATTTGCCTAAACAATGTCCAAGAGCGACAACTTACTATCTAGTTAAGGATGACTTTGACTCTTGATCCTCCTGTCTCCTCTCCCAAATGCTGGCCCTGCAGGCATGAACCACCACCTCTAGCTCAGGATCCACTTTCTTTCTCACTCCAAACCTCCATCTTTTCTGCCTTGAAAGGAAATGCTGAGTATTATTATTTTTTAACTAGGTATATGAGAAGCAGCATGTAACAAACACCCTGTTGGCACTGAAGTCTGATTGACTTGGATTAAGTTCTGGATGGTGGGCAGCGACTCGGGTGGTCTGTTACCCTTTTAGGAAGCAAGCATTTACCCCAAAGGGTATGTTGAAAACTGAAGAAAAGTTTAGCAGAATCTAACCAATCCATATGTACTTTATCTTTATTTTTTTTAAATACAAATAAAAGACTTAGAAAATTTTCCTTTCTAAATTTTATGTTGTTTTAATCCCTTCTTTTGCTTGATGAGGGCATGCAAAACAATCTCCCACCTTTTAAGAATGCAAATGGTCTATCAACCTGTAATGACCAGGACATAAAACACAATCCAGTTTTGTAACTTTACTCTGTCCCAGGTAATGTGAAAAATATTTTAAGTTAATGATTTTAATGAGTCCTCATGAAGGCACAATTCAAAATGGAGTTGTATTGTCAGAGCCTGAACCTTAGTTGTTCTTGCTAAAAGATGTCATTCTGACACCTTTCTTTGACCAGGAGGTGAGAATGGGCAGAAGGAGCCAGGATATTCTGTGGCAGGTAATGGACAGCCATCCAGAGAAGCATTTCTATATCATACAACAATGAAGGCACCGTTGCAGGACACTGAGACACACAGGGAAAAGCCTCGGCATGTAGGCTCAGGCACTTGACTCAAGGTGAGCCCTCAGCCTTGTCCGGGTTCACATTTAGGCATCTCTGATAGGTCTTGGGAAGGAAATGGTTTCAGTATAGGGAGCCTCAATATGGGAATCTGGGGGATATGCTGGTAGATGGTGGGACTGGAAAACAAAAGTGTAGTTACTTTAAGCAGAAGGAGGTTTAGGCAAGGACATTTTCATGGTTGGTTTTATTCTTCTTTTCATTACTGCAGTGTTTCCTTTGCTTTGTGTGAGGAGGGCTGGGGAAAGAACTGATTTTGTTTTTAGAGCTCCTCCCTTGTCCTAGGTGTCTTGTATAAACATCATCTCTTCTGGTCCAATAACAATGTTTTGACGTAGGAAGGTAGTGCTAGTACTTGTCTTGGTTTTAGAAGAGAATGCCGAGGCCCAGGAAGGGGATTTGTTTAGTATTTTTGAAGGCATGGCATGTTAATCTGGACTTTTCAGATTAGTTCCATAGGACTGTAAAAAGTTCCCACTGGTCTCGGATACAAAACTACACCAGTATGTGTGAAGGCCAACTAGCATTTACCAAGTGATAGATGGATATACTGCAATGCAGGTAACAATAATTTAGTGCCCAATTCAAGCAAATATTCATAGGAAGGAGTCAAGACTAGTCTCTGGGAGGGGAGGAGATGAGAAGTGAAATTCTTCACATGCTTACATTGTTTTCTAAAGTGAGGACACTTGTGGTTTTATTCCAGAAATTACCCTCCCCCTTCTCCCTTCAATTTCAGTTGATAGAATGAAGAGGCTGCGAATGAATGGCAGAAATTGTTTTCAGGGAGTGAGCAGGCAATGCGGTGACTTGCAGTGAGTGAGCTCATAGAAAGGCATTTTTATTGGAAGTTTCTTTCACTTCAAGCTGCCTGCCCTGGATGGCTGCTCTGAGAGCCTTTCTTCAGCAGCTTGCCCTGAAAGTCTTGCTGGACCTCTTCCCTCTGGCTGAGAGAATCTCCATTACTGACCCATTTGAAAGCAGCCCATGGGATTAGTGGGATTTGTGTCTGAGCCAGGGGGACCTGCTCTGGCAAGCTAGTCAGCCACTGCAGTGTTCCCTCCTGAGACCAGCAGTTCTGGGACTTTCAGGCGTTCAGTAGTCCTCTACCATGGGGAGTCTGTTCATGCTGGGGTACCTCCTAAAGCCTTTTGGTTGTCTTAGTTTGGAGTGGGGACTGAGGGTAGTGTGAAGCAGAGTCCAAAGCCATATGGTCAGAGTGTAATCAGGGCATTATTGTCCTCTCCCTGCAGGCAACCATTCACTGAATTCTCCCTGATGTCCCTGTGGTTCTCAAGTTTCCCAACCTGTTCATTCTTAGTATAGGGCATTGGCTCTCCAGCTAGGAGGAAATACTCAGCTTCCAGGCCCACTGTTTAACCCTATGGGAGTGGAAGCAACAACTAAAAAGGCCTCTCTCTCAACTAGGCTGTTTATTTTCAAAGATAGTACATTGTTTATGTTGCCATGAAGCCAACAGGAAGGACTATGGGTAGATTATTTCTGTAGGTATCACATCCAGCAGCTGGGGACCTCCTTCTCCCCAATCGACTTAAGTCACACTCATGATTGATGATTGGGGGAAAAAAAAAGCCCACTGCAGTTGGACCACTAGTGGGAACTTGAAAACCAACATTGCTTTGCTCCTAGCGAAAGTCTTTGCCTGACATTGAGTGGACACCGTGAGTGTTGCAGTAATCAGAGACAGGTGTTAATGAAGTCAGACAAAACTGGATTCAAGCCGCCAAAAGATCTTTCACTAATATGGTGACTCCGAATGTGTTCTGACCCTCCAATCTGTGCTTTGGAGCCCTAGCTGAAGAGAATAATACTGCTTTTCTCTTAGTGCTGTTCTGTGGGTTAAATGAGACAAACACGAGGAGCACAGTACTTAGAGCAGGGCCTGGCAAACAGCCAGTGCTCAGCCAATGCTGGCCGTGGTTATAGAAAAATGCAGCCCAGCATCTAGTGCCAAAGACACGCTCCATGAATGTAGCTGTTCCCTAGGATCCTGGAATGCCAGGGCTGGAAGGGACCTCCTCTAAAGTCAAATACATCAAATACATTTTCTTGTCTCCTTGAAAATGAGGGACTCTGAGGTCTAAGAGGGTCACAGACCATTCCAGATCATGCTCTGAATTTAGGAAGAGAGAGAGAGAGAGAGAGAGAGGAGAGAGAGAGAGAAGGAGAGAGAGAGAGAGAGAGAGAGAAGATTGAGAGCTACATCATGCTTCTTGCTTTTTTTCCTGTCATCCTGTCAGAGACTCTCACCCCAGCTTGCCTCTTCAAACTCAGTGTAGCTCCTGAAGGTGGATTTGTTGTGGGAAATTCTATTTTTATTATGTTTCTCAGAAAGAACAGATGCTCCAAGTTCCATTTGATTTAAGAGCTAGTTGTACTATGGGAAAATTGAAAATACTAGACTAGAAATTGGTTTCAATTTGATTAGCAGCTCATTAATTCTATGGTCTCTATCCAATGACTGAGATTTGAGACTCAGTTTCTTTGTTAAATGGAGATGTGAGCAAGTCACTCCAAAAGTATGCTTGTGCCACTTAAAGGAGTTAACTTGAAGATTTTAAAATGTTGCCTGGCAAAAGCTGAAACGATGGGTCAGCGCTCAATAGCACTTGGTGCACAATCATGAAGACAGGGATTTGGATCCCAGTAACCAAAGTATAAGCTGTGTGTTCTGAGCATGCCTGTAACCCCAGCCTAGAAAGGGAACAAAGATAGGAAGGTTGTGGGGTCTTCCTGTCTTCTACCCTATCTTTGAAAATTCAAAAACCATGTTTAGGGAGAGACCCTGCCTTAGAGAAATAGCAAGAAAGTGATAGAAGAAGGCATTCTTGCTCTCTTCTGGACTCCATACATGTGCATACTTACACACATGGGTATATGTACATACGCACACACACACATTCACACAGTAAGGGTTTTTTTTATTAGTTAATTACGTTATTTACTTACATCCCAAATGTTGCCCTCCCTCCTAGACCCTCCTTGCAGAATCCTTCCCCATCCTGTCTCCCCTTCGCCTCTGAGAGAGTGCACCCCATAAAGTCTTAAAATAAAAAGAATGGTATTTATTTCTCCGCAAACACCTACCTACTACTACCACTAAAAGTTAGAAACCACTACTTAAGAACTCTGCCCCTGTTTCTGGCTAGTTTTGCACTTCAGTGTCCGAACTAGTGACCTAGATCACATGACTGAGGAGCCGGAGCTGCAGCCAGGTGGAGAGGTTGCTTGGATTCATGGGATAGAAGGGTCCTGGCTTGCATTCCTGGCATGGTTTTAGGATCCCAGCCTGGCCTGGCTCTGTGGCCTGTGGCATTGAGAGTCACAGATTGCATCATTCTTCGGATTTATTTCTCCCTAGAGGAGGGCAGAGGCTCTTCTTTGTTCAATTAGGAGTGGTGGGCAAGGCCAAGCAGTGAAGCAGGGCAGCTGTCAGGAGAATTCAGGCTGGAGCAGGCTCAACGGGGAGGAACCCAGGGAAATGTGATATGTACTACCCAAGTCACTCCCTACGCCTGCCCTTCCCGGGTCCAGCTGCTCAGGAGAAGGGAGGAAGCTAACATTTTCCCTCTGCCATTGTGTTCTGGACAGGTTCATCAATCTCAGCTTATCTCTCCCTCGTAGTCACTCAAGCTGGTTACCGGCCTTCTTTATGGAAGAGGAAGCTCAAGGGCACACAGAGAGGTAAGGGCAACGTCCTTCGATTCACGTCCAAGATCTGAGACTCCTAAACCCCTGCTCCTTATGTCACTGGATAAATCCTGCTGGCCCAGCCAGGCGATGGCCAGGAGCATCTGGCTTCTCATCAATCACTGCAACCCACGGCAGGAAGTAACAGAAATAAACCTAGAGGCAGGGGTTCCTGGAATTAAGAGCCGAAGGCATCAGAAGATCAAGCCTGTGTCTGTATCCTGGTTTGGATATTCCTCACTCTCTTCCCACCACTTCTGCCCCTTAGCTTTACTGCCCCTTGTACCCCAAATGCCATGGACAGAACGTTGCCTGGAGAAGGCACCTGTCCTGGTGCCAGCCTAGCGTGCTTGGCCTTAACAACAATAGCTGGAAGGGCCTCTCAGAGCAAATACTTCCTGAAGTGCCCAGAGCAGCCACTGTCCCTGCTGCTCAGGAACAATCACAGCACATACCAACTTCCGTGTTGTGCTCTGCTTTCCAGTCTCATGGGCCCGCTGCTGAGGCACTGAGTTCTCTTCAATAGGCAGGCCGATGACGTTCGCAGGAAGACAAGGCTCAGACTAGGAAAGGACCTAAAACATTCTAGGATGACTTTAGATTTTTTTCCCCAAAAAATATATTCAGAGGGGAAATAAATCAGAATTTCCAGTTTTTTTTTTTATTCCTCCTACAAATTAAGTGCCTCTTCCTTCGTCTTTGTCATCTTTCTTTCTACATTGAAAACAAAATGGGAAGGGCTTGGGATTTACCTCGGTGGTAGAGCCCTTGTCAAGTATGTCACACCACACACACACACACACACACACACACACACACACAGGAGGGGGGTGCAGAGACAGAGAGACAGAGATAGAGAAAGAGTTAGAAGGGGGAAGAAATTCAATATGGATATCCATATAATATATATATATATATATATTTGAAAGCACCTCTGTCAAGTTCTAAGTATTACTATGTGACATTACCCTGGGCAGCTTGAGCCCCATCACTGTACACTGCTGGAGATGGCCTGAAGCTAACAGGTCAAACTGAGGATTTCTGTGAGAGTGTTGGGAAGTACGGCACATGGTGACAGAAGTAGAGACCATTGACTGTCACCAAATGGCTGAGGAATCAGGACAGCTGGCTGCAGAATGTGAAGGAGAGGACATTAGATTTGGGACTATATGAACAAATGGATACTTTTAAACAAATGTAAAAACGGTTCATGAAGCCACAAGCCTACACTAGTGATGTTCAAAGTCTCTGGATTTTAGCTTACCTGGTTTAGTTATGTTTTGGGGCCAGTTAGTACTGTGTCTCCTTGGCTAAGCAGTTAATCAACTTTATAACTCAATATTCCTGTTATTAAATGAAGAAGAGGACAATAAAACAGTTACCTAATGCTTTGCGGTAGAGACTTTAGAAGTGTAAAGTGCTGGAACTGTACCTGGCAGACAGCAGAGATACTATGATTCAGAATGGGCGAGGAGTGGGGCATAGGGCAGAAGAGATTTCAGGAGTCAATCCCAGCCCCACGCACCCCTAATGTTTTTAATGAAAACAGCAGTACGTGAAGTTCGGCTTCTGCTTTCAGCGAACTTCCAATGCCGAGTTGCTGAACAACTTGCATCTTGAAACCAGACCCCTGGGTCCAAATCTCATAACTTCTGTGTGGTCATGGACAAATCATCATCTGTATTCTTTGAGCCCCATTCTTCTCATGTGCAGAAGGGACATGGTCACAGACATCCTTTCTTGGGTTGGGGCGAGGATCAGCTGAGATCCTGTATGCCAGCAACAGGAAAGATACAATGCTAGAAAAAGTGGGAAAGTTGTCAAGAAACTGAACAGATAAAAACACAAAAGAGATGCCACTCAAGGACCAAGTTGCTGTCCCCACTACACTCTGTTTTGTGTCTTTTATTCCTATGTGTCGATCACCCATGAAGTCATGGTTCACATCTCTTTATCCACACATGTATGTGCAGCACAATCTCCTTCACAACAAGCCAATACAAACTTACCAAAATGAACAAATAAACACAAATGTTGCCCAGGATAGGACTCTTAAATGCTGGAACCTGTTCCGGCAGCTCAAGTAACAGCCAAAGAGCGTGATTTTTCCAAGGTCCCCTTGCATCTCAGAGGCGAAGCTGCATAATTTGAGGTCTTGGTCCTTTGCCAGGGCAGCACGGTAACTGATGCGTCCACTGTGGTGAACCTGAGGGCTGATTAAGAGTTTATGTAAATGTTGAAGCTTTTGGCAGCACTCTTTCCTCTCTGATTTTGACATGCTCAGGGCAGGAGAAGTTTTCAAAGAACTCTGAGAGAACACCCACACCCAACGATGGAAACCTTAGAAGAAAGGACCACAGAAGAGCACTCCTCAGCAGGGATTAGGGGATACTGAACAGGTTTTCAGAGTCATATGGAGGCAAGATTTCAGCATGAACTTGTTTCTCTGATGGAATCTGAAATGCTTTTAAGCAGAGAGTTCCTAAGCAGCTTTTAAGTGGACAGGATAGCATTGGAGCTTCATAAAGAAATGGAGGTTTGGGGTGATTTTTTTGTGGTTCCTATGTAAGCGTGAACCTTGGGAAGAGGAAAGTAGGCCTTGAATTAGCAGCCTACAAGTTTTTTTTTCTGCTTTGTAGATCAGCAAGCAGGAGGCAAGTGAGCACTGGATAAAGAGGCTGAAGACACCTCGTACACTTAACTAATCCTGGCCTTCTGACCTTGTCTCTGAGGAGGAGACTGTTAGGCAAAATATTAACCACTCTCAGTGACAGTTTCCTCATCTGCCCAATGAGACTAAAAATCCTTTGTCCATTCTTTTTTATAAAACTGACTCTTGGCTCTGGTAGCTAAAACTTACCGAGCCCTGGCTGTGTGTCAGTCCTTGTATGACCTGCCAGTTTTCACAGTCTGCCAGGAGACACAGATAATCCACACATTTAGCCTGAGAATACCTGGCTAATAATGGTGGAGCTGGGATTTGAACACAGGCTACTTGACTTTGGAGCCAGATCTAATGGATATGCATGCTGTACTCTCCTACCTCTGGGGAGATGCAACATGTCAGACAGGGCCTTAAAAGGAAGAAAGTCCAGTTGTTTCGTAGCTGACCAGGATCTGAGCAAGTCTTCAATGGACAGGAGAAAGGCACAGTATCTACCAAAGGGTGACAGTTTGTGTTCACAATAATTGGTCCCTCAGCTTTGAATTTTTTATGACTAGTATTAGAAAATGAAACTGCCTAGATCCTGAGGTTGGAGATATAGATAGGTTTAAATCCAGGCTTGATAGCCTAGATTAATTCCTGATTGGAATATCTCAATTCACTTTAAGAACAGGAGTATTAAGATTGTGGAGTTTGCATTTAGATTATACTACATGTGTGGTATATGGTAATGAGCAAGTTTCTTCCTTTCTCTTTTTATCACAGATCTAATAAATTAAATTTGTTTGATGCCAATCACATTATGAGACTGTCTGAGGATATGTTTGTTCTTTGGAATCTTTAGATAGCTTGTATTTGAGGTTGAAAGTGGTTTTTGTTTTGTTTTCTTGTTTTGTTTTATGTCAGGGTAAATGATAGCTTTCCAGATTCACTTCCTACAGTGTGATCCATTTTTTTCTTGTCCTTTAGTCTGAGGCAAACTATCATTTCTAGTGTTGAAGTTAAGTCTGAGCCCCATTTCAATGATGAGCTGATATGGATCATGTGGCCAAGGGGGGACCATGTCGCCTTTCCTGGGCACTACTTTTGTCTAGGTCAGTATCTGATCTTTAGAAATTTGATGGACCCAGCTAACATGAGAGCTTCTATCCAAGTGTCACAATTTTAAGGGAGCCAGAAGACAAATGCATGGAATCCATAGGCTCCATGCATTTAAATATCAGTGAACTGTGACACACATTCCAGTCAGAGCCATGAAGAATGGAAACTGTGCTGAATGACAAAATCGTAGTAGTGCACAGATAGCCTGAGGTAGATCTCTGTGACTGGAATTGATGGAGAAGATGGAAATGGGTGAATGACTCCTGGATGATTTAAAATCAGATGATAGTTCAGACATTTGATAGGCATCCAGATAAATCTTGGGGTGCCATGGCTATACCAGACTGGCAGTGATCATTCAGGGACTCTAAATTACATAAGAAGGGGAATTGATTGGTTCTTGGTGCCTATTCATGATTGGATGATAGTGGTATATATTGCATAATTAATGTGGACCAAAAACTGTGAGCTTGCAATTTTCTTTAATCTTTGCAACAATCCTATAATATAGGGAACTGCTTTTACTGCCTCACTGGTGGAGAACCTGGGGCTCAGGGATATGGAATGACTAAGTCTCTAAGTTCAGTAGCCCAAAGCAGAGCCTCCCAGGGTACTTATGCTTTACATTTGGCTTCCTCTCAGCTTTTTGTTTTTTTCTGCTAGGCTTCTAAGCTTTATATATCCTCGTCTTTCTCATTCTGGCCTCCCTGGTGGGGTCCTGGAAAATCTTGTGATATAACTGGTACCAGGAAACTTTATCCACTGTCCCTTTTCCTCTACTTGTGTGTGTGTGTTGTGTGTGAGAGTTTAGGTCAGAGGAGGACTTTAGGTGTCCTGCCTGCTTTGTGACTCCCTATTTTATCTCCCTTGAAATAGGGCCACTTGAGAATTCAATGCCTGCTGAATTTTAGTTAAGATAACTGACTAAGATTCTCCCTTGATCCAACCTGTTCTGTCTCCTTTAGAACCAGACTTATAGGTGTACACAGCCTTGCCTGGCACTTATGTTGGTCTTCAGGATCTGAACTCAGGTCCTCATGCCTGCACACCAGGCTTCTTCCTCATTGAATCATCTTTTTTTTTTTAAATTTATTTACATCTGTGCTCTGCCTCTGGGTAAGTCTGTGTGAGCCAGTGTACTTCCCTACTTTCTGGTCCTCTTAGAGGAGCTTCTCCAACCAGCACTGGAATTTCAAGGGTGAACTTGTGTGCCTCTCACAAACATGACCCATCTGCAGACAACTGCTGGTATTTTGGGATAGAAATTCTACCTTTTATCATTCTACATTCATCAAATAATGTGCTTGTTTACCAAGAGCTCCTCCTACTTTGATTTCATGTTCGTTAACATTTCTCCCAGTGCTGGGTAGGTTATCTGTTCCAAGGATCTTACAGATGTCAATTCAAACTTTTGTGAGTTTTTCCACAAGGCTATGTAAGGCAGGAAGAGAGTATTCTCTTTTATTAGAAAACAAGCAAAAGACTTTGTTTTCTCAAGGTGTTGGGCTACAGATAGAGAAACATCTGAACCATCTTGCTGCTCTGTTCTGTCCTTTCTTAGGGATACAGGGGTCTGGTTTGAGATCAGCTCAGTCATAGAGTGCTATAAAGGTCAATCCTTTCCTCCTACCTTACTTACCATAGATTATTTGTGAGGTCTAGTACACACCAGAGAGTGTTTAGACACTGGTGGCTTGAGATGGCCCCTATGTCAGTAGACCCTGTCTCACAGGGTAGCTGGAACTAGCAGTATGATAAATAGTCACATTAAGGAAATTGGAGGTGGGATTAATGAAGCACTATTTAGTGAAATCGTGGAAGACATATCAGAAGAAGTACAAACTGAACTATGACCACATGTACAAAGGTCTGTAGGAGAAAAGCTCTCCATGAATGGTAATAAAAGTTGGGGAATTTTCTTATGCCAAAGACATAGTTATGTTTAGTACATATATCACGGCTGTGTAGAGATATAAGAGAAAGACAGAAAGCCAAATTAAAACTCATGCTTAAAATTTAAAAATCCAAACAACCTGAGCTCTCTGTCATCTTCACCTTTAGCCTTTAGAGGATCCAGCGAATAGTGCAGTTCTCTGAGCCCTGACTGATACAGCAAACAAGTGGGGATTAAAAGATCGGTCACAAGAGGTGACAGACATGAAGCCTCATCGTACGAAAGACAGGTTCCTTTTGATAGTATCCATGAGGACGAGCCACAGCCAGGGACGACTTGCTTCTTGTCCAGCATTGAGCAGGCACCAGCTTCCCCCTCATTATACACACATTCCACAAAGACTGCCCTCCGCGATGACTCAGAGTCATTAATAACATGACCACTTGTGCAGCTCAAAGATTAGACAGCCACACGCCAAGAAGCTGTTGTGTTGAAGTGGCTCTGGGTGGGAAGCACTCTCCTGGGAGAGTGGGGCAGGGTCTGACTTGCCAGGGGAGGTTTGCAGAATCTTCAGACTGTGACTCACGAAGGTCTGCAATGATAAATAGCTCTTTCTGCTGTGACTGTTGACAGCGCTGGTGACAGCTTACCTTTGCAGTTGCCAAGGAGAATCGGATTGATTTTTGACAGGCATAAATTTCCCAAGCAGCTTGGCCCTGAAGAGGGACCACCATGAACAAATGCCTGGCCAAATCCAAAGGTTGATGAAGGAAGGGTCAGTATTTGGGGTCAGCAAGCCAGAAGACCAAATCTCTCCTGCCAGCCAAGGAAAAGAAGGAAGGCAGTATTGTGTTTCCAGGGTTGGGGGTAGGAGGGATCTTCATATGCATTTCTCTCTCTCTCTCTCTCTCTCTCTCTCCTCTCTTCTCTCTCTCTCTCTTTGTCTGTCAAGTTTGTTTAGATTTGAAATTCTGGTAAGAAGGCAAATTATCCTCTTTTCAGAAGTATCTATATAGTTTAGGACTTATTTGGTGACTAGTAACAAGGAACTCCAACTACTAAGCCATCTAGATGTTTAAGCCACAAGACTGAAAAGTCAAAAGACAAATAATTTAAGGTGAGAACAACAGTTTAACTGTGTTTTTGAATAGCAGGCACTTTTCTGTCTTCTATACTTATGTAGGTCATTAAGTCCTCTGCCTTCTGCCTCCTGACTGCAAGACAACTGGCACATTTCCACGTATCATAATTATAACAGTGATTGGAGTTGGGAATGGGGCCTTTGAATTGGCATGCTTTTTTGATGTATCAAACTATTAGTACTTAGAAGTAGTGTCACCTGGCCACTCATAGGATCTAGGGATTCTTGGGAATGAAATGTCTGACAAATGATAGTAAAAGAACTATGACCTACGTAGACTGATCTTGATTTACCTTTTCTGGGAGGAGGTATTTTAGAGTCTTGAATAGACTAATACTCTTTTGGCAAGGAAGAAGGTAAGGAAGAAGGTTGTTGAAATCAGGCAGATGATTTCTGCCACATAAATTGGGAAGGTAGTTCGCATTATACTATGAACACATGCCACTTATAAAAATAAAATAAAGTTGGGCGTGGTGGTAAAGGCCTTTAATCTCAGCAGGTAGATTTCTCTGAGTTCAAGGCTAGCCTGTTCTTACATAATAAATTTCAACATGGCTAGGACTCCATAGAGAGACTCTGCTTCAAACAAAACAAACAACAAAACAAAACCAAAACAACAAACTAATTAATTAATAAAGAACAGAGACAGAGATATGAATTTGGAAGCATTCTCAAGTGATTCTTAAGGTACATGACAAATTCCTAAGATGTCAGTGTATGGTAATAGAAGACTGCAGAGAAAAGCAAGCCATTTGACACTTGGCATGAACATTTGTTACCCTTCTTCAAGACCCTTGTCAATTTCACTTGCTTTGCTCCCCGAAAGTTGCTGAACACACAGGAAGACTTCCGTGGAGTAAACCTTGGATAGCTTGTGCCATTGTGTGACCATGCTGCCAGGATGTCCTTTCTTTAGGCATAGACATTTTTAATGATCTTGATTTGCTGCAATTTACTGTATGACAGCATAATTCAAACAAAAATAATAAGGAATGCTTGCCTGGAGCTTAATAAATTGAAGTTCAACTGGACTCAGAGAGAAATGGAAACTTAAAACTTCATTATTTATTATACTAGCAAAAAATGCCAGAAAACAATCCATATGAAGTTCTTAGCCTAGTGTATGACACACAGTGTCTAGAAATGTCAGCTATCTTCATGATCTGCTTCCTAAAATCCCTTTCCATTCTCACGACTGGGCCTGTCACCTTACTTGAAAACACATCAGTACAAGATGGAATGAGAACAGGTTTTCCTGGGTCACTCAGTATTGCAGTGAATGGGTTTGGTTTTTTTTTTGTCTTTGTCTCAATTATTATGGATTTAACAAATAACATATTCTTGTGCTTCTGACATTGGCAACTTTTTGAACCCTTTTTGAACATCCTGGAAAAATGGGAAATATGGTAGATACTAATAAGAATGAAGAACATGGGCGGAAGCTAGGGTCTGCCTAGAGTGTATAACATTATGTAGGACTCTGTATTGATTTAGGAAACTATAAAAAGGGCTAAGGCCATGGCGGTGAGACAGTGTAGGAAGCAAACACTACAGAGTTTACCAATAATTAACCTTGAATTTTATAGCATCTGGAAGAAGGACTATACTCTAGATGGCAGTAAAAAAGTCCAGCCCTCAAAGGGAATAGCCCCTGTGCCACTTATGAAGAAATTGACCTGTAGACATATACATGAGATGAACATCTTCCTTCTCTTGTCTTCAAAGCTTCATAGAAGTAATTTTGTGTTAGAGCCAAGCAGAGTATCAAGTGTCAGTCCCTTCAGTATGAGTAGTTTCTGGATTCAACCACTTAGAGGATTCAGTCTTAAGCAAGAGACTCAAAAAATATTATTTTTTGTTGTGATATGATAGAGTGTATGTTGTGAGGTGTGTGTATATGTGTGTGTGTGTGTGTGTGTGTGTGTGTGTGTGTGTGTGTGTGTGTAGGTACATGTTCTGTATGCTAAGGTGCATGTGTGGAGACCAGAGAACAGTCTTTGGAAGTTGATTCTTTTCATGAGTTCTGATCACAAGGCTTGGTAACAAATGCCTTTACCCACTGAGCCATTTCACTGGCCCCTAACACAGAGACATAAAATATGGACAAAACTTCATGTGCAAAGAAGCTGAGTACAGCTTTATTCATAATGACACTAAATAGAAATCATCTTACATTACCTGCTATCTGGGGAAGAACTTGGTAAGTTATCATATGTTCAGTAAGGGAATATACAGTTGATGAGTGCAAAAACTTTGGAACACACACACACATGTGCACAGAGAGAGAGAGAGAGAGAGAGAGAGAGAGAGAGAGAGAGAGAGAGAGAGAGAGCTTATAGCATATTAACTGAAAGAACACAATATACATTTGTCTGTTCTACCATTGTGTTAAGAAGTACATCAAAAGTTGTTTGTAGTTTTTCCTGCAGGTATATGGAGTATAGGAAAGGGCTTCTTCTTTTTTGTTACTGCTTTCCATCCTTCTCAGCCTTACATGTTTACATATCTTAGGCAGCTTGCTTTTGAGTCCTGCCCCCTACTGGCCTGCAGCTTTGCCTCTTTGAATCTCAGTTTTCATGTGCCTCCTGTGGGAGAGTGTTTATTCCCACCTTATAGGATAAATACAAATGTGAAGATAATTTAAGAAAAGGCTTGATGCAGGCATCCCTCACATGACGAGTGCTCAGAGATACCAGCTGGTGTGGCTACTTTCAAGTTACAAAACTTCCCAGTAAATCTAGAAACTTTTAACAGAAAAAGGTTGTCCATTCTCATGCCTTAGATCAGTCAAAGATGAGAGATGTACCCACAGGGTTAGTTAACAGTCTTTTCTAATTTGTTATCACCTGATTGCTAAAAACATTTTAATTTGGAGGATCTCTTTCAGTCTAGGCTGGCTTTGAATCACTGTTTAGCTGAGAATGACCTTGAACTTCTAACTCTCCTGCCTCTACCTTCTGAGTGTGTGCCACTGTGTTTGATTTATACTGTGCTGGAGATTAAACTCATGGCCTTGTGCATGCTAGACAGGGGGTTACCAGCATAGCTACATCACCTAAAAGTCTTTTCAAAAACAGTATTGTTTTATGTGTATGAGTGTTTGTCTGCATGTATATCTGTGCCTCATGGCTGTACATAGTGCCCTTGGACACCAGAAGGGATACTGATTCTTACAGATGCTTGTGAACTGCCATTTGGGTATGGGGATTGAACATGGAGAGTGCTCATTCAAAAAAATAAAAATCTAGCTTTCTTTATAGCCCATAACAATCCTCAATCCTCTGCCTTCTCTTAGCATCAACTTGTAGCCCTCAACATTTTATGGAGACCACCCACATTGATCATTTGTGTATCCACCAAACACATTTCACTTTTCTGCACATAAGGGATGATAGCTATAGTAGTATCGAGGAGTGTGTTCAATGTCATATTGCTGCATAACAAACTGCCACCAACTTAGTGACTTTAAACAGCAGTTATTAAGTTTCTGTGGGTCTTGAGTCTGGGCACTAGCGAACCCCACAAGGCTGCACTAGAGGTATTGGTTGGGCTGTGGTTTCATCTGGAGGTATCCTTAGTGAAGAATCCTCAGCAAAGAGATTGAGAGTAGCTTCTGACTGACTGGGGGAGACTCAGTTCTGGAAGGCTGACCTTCATTCCTCAATGCCTCCCACAGTTCCTTGTCACATCAGCTTCTCTCATAGGGAAGAGTTATGTGGCTCGTGGGCTGCTTGCTCCTTCATTAGCCAGAAAGCTCTCTAGACTGTATCTGCTATTAGATGAAGGCTTACAGAACACACATGGTTGCAGCTCAGGTATTCTGTCACCTTTGCCGTTCTTATTGTTTGAAACAAGTCTCTCCCTACGCAAGGAAAGTTGAGCACACAACCATGATACTAGTAGGCGAAGACTGTAGAATAAATATTCCTTTCAGTCTTTCTACTGCTATAAGGAATCTTCCCCCCTTGTGCGCATGCATGTTTGAGTGTGAGTGCGTGTGTCAGTAGTAAACTTGAGCATACACACTTTGGAGTTGAGAAAGAATCTCTCAAAGACTTTCCACGCGTCGTTGATGCTGTCCTTTCTGCTTGGGACCTTCTCCCTTTGATCATGACATGAAGGCTGCTCCCCTAAGCCCTACATCCTTGTTCAAAGAGGCAAGAAGGGGAAAGGGCAAAAGACACCTGTCAGCTAAGACAGATTCTCTTCATCAGTAAAACAATAGGTTCTCAGAAACCCTACTGTGACTCATCTCTCTCATTGACTTTCCTCCACCTCACCTATATCAGCAGGCAATCTAGATTGTGTGGGTCAGAGGGAAACACACACACACACACACACACACACCACACACACACACACTCACACACTCACTCACTCACACATGCACACTAGCACGTGCACGAGCATAGAGAGAGACATGCTCGTGCACACACACAGAGACAAGCAGACACACACATGCATACACCAATGCCCACTGTTATCTCAACAAAAAAATGCCTTCCAGGCATGGGTACAGGAGTGAAAACAGTAAGTAAGTTACAAAGCTTGAGTAAGAAAACCGTGTGGTGCCTGGCACACAGTAGAGTGTCCAAGGTCATCTCTTTTTTCTCTCTCCCTAGTTTTCTTCTACGTTGCTCCTACATCTGGGTTTAAATGCTCTAAACACAGCAGCACTTCCAGAGTTAAGCGCCCAGACAAGACAGGCAAGTCTGTATTCAGAGCTCAGAGGAAAGTTTATGAGGGAGGAATGTAATAGCCCCAGCTGGAGCGCTGCCAGAGGACTAGCAACTGCAACACCCTTATTTGCTCTGGGGAGGAGCAGCTTAGAAACTTTTTATGAGATTCCAGAAGCAGCAAGGTCATCGGTTTTATGGCCGTCTTGCTCCATTTGTAAATACAGTCTTTGAATGATAATGTTTGGGCTTTTTGACAAGAGCAAGGCTGGCAGTTAGCTCCTCTGAAGCAGGGGACAATAGAGTAAGACGTTCTGCTCTACATGATTGTGAGGTATGCAGAGTAATTTTAGACCCCAACAAACAATGCTGATAAACCATTCCTCCTTTCAGAGAGCTTAATTTCCAAATGGCCTCACCATAAATTCCCTGGTATGTATCTGAGGCAGGTAATCTGATTAGTCAGGTCCCAAGAGAAGCGACATGTGTTTACTGTCATGCTCATTTTTGAGCCAACCACAAGGGTCTGGAGGAGGACTCTTGGTCAGGCCTGTTTGTTGTGATCCTGTCAAGGCCAAGGAGGAGGGCTGTGTCCTTGCCAGGACCCACATATTTTTTCAAGTAAGAAAACTTTCTCCGGTGACACCTGGTCCTCTCTCTAACTGCTCACTAGACCATGCTTTTTACTAGACAGGGCCCAGGAAACATTTGGCACCATTTTGGCCAGGTGCTAGGTCTTCTGTAGCTTGCAGTTGACCATGGGAACACAGTCATTCCACCCCTAGTATCCTGTTCTGGCTCACGGCAGCAGAGGCAGCTTGTGCACACAGACTCTGAGCGTGCGGTTGGTTTAGGTGCTGGTGTTTGTTGGATCAGAAATTCTTCACAATTCCTTTTAGTCACATGGAGCAGGATGGGTCTTAAGTTTCTCCTCTCTCAGAAGCAATCATTTATTGCCTTTTTGTGAATATAGATAATTATACTTCACTAACCTATCAACATGTCAATACATGGATTGCAGAATGTTTCTACTTAGTGAGTTGCTGACATGCAGCAGTTATATTTAATAAAATTAAAGGGTCCTTGGCCATCACAGAGATCATTGATTGACTTCAATCCTTGCAGAATCCAACAGCTTTCAAAATTAAGGTCTCAGTATCTAAAACGCATACACAAGATTGAAAGATGTTCAGTACATATCATTAACTATGCATTACTGCTAAACTTCCTTGCCTAAAATATGATAAATGTTAATATTATTCACATACTGCAATTAGACTTTGAAGAGTATAATTTCTCTGTCTTTTTAAATCAGTATAACTATGTTAAACATAAATGTTTAATGCACACATGAGTTCTGTGTTGTTGAGGGGTACATGAAGATGTGTGTATTTGGTCTTTTCTTGGGAGCCATTTAGCTTTTCTGAGACAGGGATGCTCACTGAACCCAACGCTTAATGATTGGATTATCCTGGCTTCCCAGGGCACCCCCAAAGATTAACCTGTCACCACCTCTCTAGTGCTGGGACTAGAAGAACATGTCCACACACCTATTTTTATGTTTTTGTTTGTTTGTTTGTTTTTGTTTTTTAACCTTGGTTCTGGGGATAGAATTCAGGTCCTTCTGCTTAGAAGAGAAATACATTATGGATAGAGTCTTCTTCTCAGCCGTGTGTGTGTGTGTGTGTGTGTGTGTGTGTGTGTATACACACACAAAACCATATATACCTGGTTAGTATCTGGTTAGTGAATTACTTGATCATGTGTTTCCTAAATTATCTGACGATTGATTCAGAGAAAAAAAAATGTGGGCAGTGTTGTCAGCTAGCACAGGAGATAGTCTTCAGATTTCCCTAGGCACTCTTTTATTTTTACGGGGTAAGAGAAGACCTAACTAGTAGAGATATAGGAATAGAATGTAAGGAGGGAAGTGTAGCAGGATCAGCAAGGCGGTAGGTAGAATATCGCATGCTATGAGAAGCCCTGGCTCTTCCTTGAAACTTAATGCCAACTTTGTGCTAAATGACTTCACTAAGTGTTTCCAAATGGTCTTTCTCAGGCTTCCCAATTATTACTACCACTCTGTTAAACTCACTTGTCAAGTCTGTAGAAATGCTTTACTGTCAGTGAAGCATTTGCTGAACTCCCAGCTGGAAGTAACCATTAGTTTCCACATATTCTCCACACATTCTTGTTGTATACTCAAATTATACCCTATCTATCTATCTATCTATCTATCTATCTATCTATCTATCTATCTATCTATCGCCATATCCATCCATCCATCCATCCATCCATCCATCCATCCATCCATCATCTAGCTTTTTCCCTACTATGTGCTTCATCCTGTGCTAGCCACTCTATGATTTATGTCACCCAAGTGACTTTCCAGCGAATTTGTTTACTTAATTATCATAAATTCTATCTTGTTAAAGATAAAGATGGAAACATGATGTTTTTGTAGATTCATAAATTCTGACTACAAATTAGAGTTCTGTGAAATATCCAATATTTAATAATTTAAGAGAGTGGAATTAAACCTAATTCTCAACTTATCTCTGTATTCAAAGATCTTTAATGCAAAGTAGAAAAGGTGATCTTAGAAGCCAAGGGAAATGCATACTTTTATAATCAGATTAAGCTGGGTTGGAGTTTTGGGCATCTGTGAGTAGCTGACAGGCCAAGGGGTATATAACTTAAGTTCCAGGATGTGCTCATGTCTCTGCTGAGCTTTCAGAGTTACTGGCGTTATTGGAGAAATGAATCAACTGTTAAGAGAACTACTATTCTTCCATAGGGCCTAGGTTTGATTCCCAGCACCCATATGATAGCACACAATCATCTGCAACTCTAGTTCCAGGATATCCAATGCCTTTGGACTTCCTCAGGCACCAGACATACTTGTGTTTTATAGATGCTCATGCAACAAAACACTTATACATATTTTAAAAAGCCACCCAAAACCTTTGACACCAAGAAAGCTGAAGCAATAAGTTCTTGAACTTCTTTGGATGGCTTAACAGATATTTTTAGTTTTTATTAAGTGTGCCATCCAAGAAGCTTGCATTCTCAAAACTTCTCAGTAATTCTTTTCATAGTCCAGCATGAGGTAAAACGTAGAGAGACTCCATATGTGTATCAAATTAGAAAGGTTACAGCACTAATTTCTGAGGAAGGCTGGCTGGTTGGCATTGAGATGCATATATAATGTCATCTTTCTGTGGCTCTGTTAAGCTTTGAGAGAGGCTGAGCCGCAGCCTTGGCCTTCAGAGGTTCATGTTGTACTGGTGTGGCTGCCTGTACAAGCTATGTCTTACTTTACTCTTTGATTCCATAGATACTGCTCACCCTGCTCTTAGGAGAAAGGCCAACCTCCCTGGTGATGCCCGTGTGGTCTAGCCCTGCCAACCTCTGCTCTGCTCCTTTCCAAGGATACTGGTTTCATTTAGTTCTTTGACCATATGAAGTCTTCCTTTGGTCACTCATGGGGCTCCTTGAGCTTTTTCTTCAGGCACTTGCTAGAATGCACTTTTAATTGTAATGGTACAATATCTTCCTCATTCGTACCTTGCCTGCTTTGTTCACTTTTGGTACAGGCTTAGCAAATAGACATGTTTGTTTTTGTTAACATTAGCTTTTAGTGCTTATCTGTTGTTGAGATGATGAAAGAATGTATATATGGATCTCGGCTTTTAGACTGGTTGGATCGACATTCAGCCAGGAGGGATTTTAGATGAAAATTTATCAGACAGATAGAGGACTTGATGTCGTGACTCTTTCCAGGCCAGTGAGCCTTTTCCTTCAAAAGGCTTTTTGTCAGTTTGCTTTAGCCATTCCTTTTGTCCTTATTACAGAGAGAGAGAGAGAGAGAGAGAGAGAGAGAGAGAGAGAGAGAGAGATGGGGAAGAGAGAGAAAGGAAGAGAGAGAAGGAGAGAGAGAGAGATAGGGAAGAGAGAGAAAGAGAAAGAGAGAGAACTGAACTTTAAGGTGATGCAGAAAGACCAGGAAGACCCTAGTCTTTGGTTCCCTGCTTGCCTTACTCAAGCAAGTGAGGCCTCTTTTGGAAGGGAGGTGGGAGTCCATTGCAAATGTCAAACTCCTGGACATCAATGAGTTTTGTATTTCCCAATGAAGGTTTATGATTAAACTCCAATAACTCAAATGCACCATCCGTGAAGAATGCCAGCTCCAACTGGTAATTCTTGTTCTTTTAATCTCCTCCTCCTTTATTTAAAAAGTTCCCTGCCTCTGAATTTCTCAAGCCACAGTCATGGGGGGGGGGTTGTTTGCATTCTGATGACACAGAGACACTTGCCCACAAATGGAAGCCTATACTGGCAAATACAGGGAAAGACAAAGCGTCTGAAGCTAGAGAGGCAGGTGGTCTCTACAAAGTGTAAGGACCATTCTTTCTTACTCAGAAAGGCTGGGCCTATAGTGGCCTCAACCTGGAGATGGTGTGAGTTCCACCAATATCTTCAGCTGTGGTTGCTGGATGCTGGCTGGCATTGTGAAGTTAAAAGGCAGCATATTGAAATCTACACACTGTCTCTGTACCCCCACTTGACTTTCCTTCTCCTTCACAGATGATGTCATCACCATTTATGTGGTACACCACCATTTATATGGTACTCTCATGGGCTCCTGTATTATTCTAATTATTCCCAACAATGTTGTCAGGTAGGTTTTACAGCATCCACTTTTCTGGTGGGAAAACTGAGCTCACAAGAACTTTTTAACTTGCCTAGCACACACCATTATGAGGTACACGAACCAGTATTCTAAAGTCAGGTTTGTCTGCTCCAAACCTCCTGGCTGCCACTAAGTTTAATAGAAATCCCAGCAAGGGGGAGAGGTCTGGACCTTCTTCCCAGGGGCCTTCTTTTTAGGAAATCTCTGTGCTTATTTGTTCTACTGCTATGTTACTGATTTCTGTGTATAGTCAGAAGCCAGGACTGATTTTTCTTTCAGAGAGAT
Source organism: Mastomys natalensis (assembly GCA_021653895.1). Classification (NCBI taxonomy): domain Eukaryota; kingdom Metazoa; phylum Chordata; class Mammalia; order Rodentia; family Muridae; genus Mastomys; species Mastomys natalensis. The sequence continues at coordinate 145,316 of JAJTUV010001795.1, forward strand.
CTTTCCTGGCAAAGCAACCAGCTGTCTTCTAAGCCCTTCAGACTCCCATGATAACACTTTGCCCTCATAGACCAAGAGCTATGTTTTAAGCCCAGGGTGACTGGTTAGCCTGAGTAGGTTAAAGCAACCTAATATTGGCCTAATGGGGAGTTTGAAAACAGATGTGGGGCTTGGAATGTTTTTAAGCTCGGTCTGAGTGGTGAAAAGACTTCAGTCACTATATTTAGATGAGAACCGCAATCAAGATGGAGGCAAGTAGTTGAGCATTCTCTTTGAGGAAGTGACTGAGCTGAGATGTGCATGGTGAGGTGTACATAGGAAGAGGGAGGGGCCTTGAAGATAAAGGAGTGAAGTTTTGGTCCTTTTTACAGTTTGCTAGCTGATGTAAGACCATTACTCCTTAGATAACGGATCTCAGTTGTCCTAGCAGGTGTCTTCATTATCCCAGTGACAGACAGAGGGGGGAAGTTGCTGCAGCTTCTAAACTATGAGATATTAACTCTCTGGTCTTTCCCTCATTGCTTTGTCCAGAGAAAAGAAGCTAGCCTGTTATCTGGATATGTTCTTACTAACAGTTTTATCTCACATTACAGTATCTTATTATTATAAAACACAAACAAAAAACAAAAAAAAAAAACAAACAAAAAACCCTTTATTTCATGTAGGTAATTAAATAATGACATGTGGAGTTTTTATAACCTCTATGAATAAAATATTACTTTTATTTCAAAACTTAATTATACTATGTAGGCCACAGTTTTCCATTTCTTACTACAGCAATATCATCTTTCTAATGATGAAAACCCTTCTCTTTTATTGAACTATGTTTATTTACTTATGTGTGGTGTGTGTGTGTGTGTCTGCCAGAGGTAAACACGAGATGTTATCTCTGGTCTTTGTATCCTACCACCCCACTGCTTCAGGCCTGTGCCTGTCTTTTTTTTTTTTTTTTTTTTTTTTTTTAAATTTGATGTGGGTTCTTGAGATCAAGGTCCCTGTGTTTGTATGGCAAGCAATTTATCAACAGGGCCATCTTTTTTTTATCAAGTACACACTCCCACGTGATTCCTTTAGTGAATCACTCACTGTTAAGAATTCTGGTTGTTTACCGAAACCTGCTATTGTCAGCACCACCAGGGCAAAGCTACTTGGATGTGTGCAGGACATATCCTCAGGATGAATGTTCACAAGTCTCATTTCTACCTTGGTTTTGAAAATGTGGGTTTGAATCCCTCTTTAGGCAAGTTACTCTGCCCATGGGTGGGCATTTTCTCACACTTCAGCATTTGCACAGACTTCTTAACTTACTAATTAGTAATATGTTAAGAAAATGGACAAATTTGACCACAGGAATTTCAATTTGGTAGACATTCATAGACAATGTATAAGCAAGGTATTCTGCAATCTGAGATAACACCAACATAGCCAGCCATTCCTTGCTATCCATGTGAGATTAATTCCAGGACCCTTTTGGATATGAAAATCTGTTTACTCAAGTCCCTTATAAAGGTGCAATAGTTTAACATAACAAAGCACGTCTTACTGTACTACCTAAAATTGTGCTAAGATTTAAGTACCTATCATAACACTATGTGACTAGATGTTACACTTATGTTTAGGGAAGAATCACAAGAAAGTCTATTTCTGTTCAGTGTGGAAACATCTTTTTAAATACTTTAAATAAGAAATTTGAAATCACATATCTGTCTGTATGGAGGACAGGTCATAGCAGAGAGACTAGCAACAGTCTGCCAGAAACTCATGGCATAGTGGGTGAACTAGATGCAGATGAGCAGCCTGTGTCCTAAAACCACTGACAACCTAAAGCTGAGTCTGGAAGGACAGAGAAGTCTTAGTCCTGAGTTCTTCTCTCAGAGATGCACTGCTCTCTGGACCATGGTAGCTATCAAGGCCTTTGAAGGGGCTGGCTGTTGTGTGTGGATTTGAGCTTTTGGAAAACCCTCTGGCTGCACCTTCTTTTGATGCTTCTCTTGATCATATGTTTGTTTTGCTTCACTCCAGCAAGGAAGGGAAAAAAACAGGAGACGGGTTGAAGGCTGGAACAGTGAAATGGAAAGTCTGAACACATTTTCCCAAGTTCTATTAGGAGGTAAAAACTCCTTGATTGCATATTTTTGTGTATTAAAATTTATTTTGAAGATATTTGGGAGAGATGATAATGAAATTTCTAATAATTTCACCCATTTCTGTGGTTTGTAACTGCCTTCCCTTCTTTCCTTCACACAGAGAACACCTCCGGAGCTGTTGGACTCTCTAGCCATGACTCATGGTATACAGCCCCACACAAAAGCAAGAGCCTCGCCTAATTGTGACTTTTCAGTCTCTATATAAGCAGATTGACTTTTGGGCCCTGGAGATAAAAGACAAGCAATTAATCTGGAAGGCTAAAAAACAAAACAACAGAACAAAAAACAAAAACAAAGAAAAAATCTCACAAATATGAAAGTTTAAAAACAATTCTTCCTTTCTTAAGTTCACAGTAAGTTCCTTTCTTAAGAAACACAGTAAGATATACATAAGACCCCCAGGAACCTGTTGTCAGAACAGAAATTTCCTGGTAACAGATATTTCTTCCACATTGTTACCAACACAAAACAAATCCTAGGCTTATGATTGGTCCTGGGGCTGGAAAGATGGCTAAGTAGTCAGTGTACCTTTTCCTCTTAGAGATGAGCTGAGTTCAGTTTCTAGCACCAAGTCAGAGAGCGCACACAGGACCCCACACCATCCTCTGGTCTCTTCAGACACACATACACTTGTGGTATATAGTCACATAGTCACACAGGCATTCCATAAAAAAATTCGTATTTGCTCATCACCTGCCTCTAAAAACCAAAACTAGGTTTACCCAGAATTCTTTTGTTGGAGACAAATTTTACTAATTGTTCTGATATTGTCTTATATATTGACCTGGAGTTTTTTCGTCTCTCTTATTAAATGTAAATAACAATAAAAACTGGAATAATCTAATCCTTACATACAAGAATTTGTAATAGGCATAATTTCTGCTGTCATAGCTCTTTCAGTTAAAATGGGTCAGTCTTCACGGTCTACTTTTGTTAATGATTCATTTGTTGATCTCTGCAGCATTAGTTAATTAGAGACTATAAAGAAATATCCAGGTGATTCTTGTTCCTTGGCTTCTGTTTAAGAAACTCTCAACTGTCACTCCTTAAAAATGCTGACAAATTCTCCTGGAGAGCCACCTCTCCCTGCATTTTTATCTCTCACAGTGTTAAAAATAATGTCTTTTCCCTGCTATGTGCAGCTGGAAACTCCCCAACTTCTCTTAAATCTTGCTGCCTCAGAATAGGTCTACGATATCTCCTTTGAGGCTAAGCCGGTGAGGGACATCAGCTCACCCAAGGCCACGGCTCTGCCGCGGTACTTTGATCACGCCAGTCTTAGTTCAGAACTGATGATTCTGCCCCAGATGATCTTGTTGATGGAGGACTTAAACTGCTCAAGTTGACCCTTCATTTCAAATTCAGTGAAATATGAGGACTCCAACCACTCAACCCCCACCCTATGCCATCCTTCTTAATGGAAGCGTCAGGAGCTTTCTGTTTGAAAATGCAATTCGTGTGGACCAAATGAGCATGCTGTGAGAGAGGTGATGTTTACCATGAGTAGAATGGAAGTTGCTGGAAAGTCCCTGCCTATTTAAAGTTCAGGTGCCCGACATCTAGATTAAAAACAAACTTAAAAAAAAAAAACCAAAAAACAAAAAAAATGCCTTTCTGTCTACAAAGAAGAATTTAGAGAGGGGACAAAGCATGACCACTGTGGACAAATGGGGTCTCGTCAACCATGGCCAAACCTCAACTGCCAGTGTTGGAGAGGACAAGGATGTGATTGAGAAAAGGAGAGTTATGTAAGTATTTAGGAACTGAAGTCTTAACAATTGGTAACAGCAAAGTGAGATCACTTTTGGGTGTGGAAAAAGTAGGCAAATGCAAACAAGGACATTTACTCAAGAAACTTCTGTTCTTAGTTGCAATATCAACATAAGAATCTACAATTACAAAATGTGTTCCAAAGATCTACTTGTGTGAGAACACTCAAGGACTAGATAATTTAAATAACTTGTCTGTGACATGGAAATGCACATACAAAAACACACAGAAACATATATGAAGACTATCCACATTAACTAGATCAGTATATTGTATACTCAAGTCAAGAGGATTCTCTCTCCATTTTCCACAGCTGGAGCAAGAGACAGTTATAGATACATAAGTAAATAGCACTTTTCCTTTAAAAAGGCAGTAATACTGACCTCCCAAATTGGCTATACTGAATGCTATGAGAACAGGAAAGATTCAATCGCAAGATTCTTTTCATTTTCGCCTGTTACCTTGCACATGAACACCTGGGGATGCTGTTAGCCAGCACACGGGCCAAGGCTCTGCCAGGCTTTCTGTTCTTAAAGAACACTACTAACATTTTTTTATTTTGACCTCCAGAGAATCAGCATCAGAAACTCTCTAAAAAAAAAAAGAAAGAAAGAAACTCATACGGTTGTTTTGCTTGTTTCTAGATTAAGAAAAGTGTTTCAGTTTGTCTCTTGATCTGCTGTATTTCAGAGCAGAAACATAGTGAGCTCAGAAGAGTTGACAGGCATGGGATTGGGGTGGTGTAGGACCAGGGCATAGTTTGCTTTTTTTGGTCCCATACAAGATCAGGGATCATTTGACAAGGCAAAAGAAAGCCATTAAGGAGTTTAAGACCACAGAGTGACAGGATTGGATGTGTGGTTTTAAGATCATCCAAGCTGGCTGCTTCATATACTTAACACATTGGAAGGACCAGTGACAGGACTGGAGCCTCTGATTAGGTCTTAGACTCTTCCCAGTTCCCAGACATTGGACAGTAATACACACGGCAAGGAAGAGTTAAAGGCACAAATAGCTTTACTTGAAGTACTAGATAATTGGGTTTCTTTGCATCTCTGAAGCCAGTCTGGAAGCGGAGAGTAATATATTTCAATAAATATGCATAATAAAGACAATCCTTCTCGTGGAGGACAAGGATAGTAAGAAATCATAGTTGGTGTGAGCCATCTTGTTAATGCTGACTGGACTCTGTCGCTGCCGGTAAACATCAGGACATTGCACCAACAACATACCATTCATTCATTTGTACAACTATACAGTGGTTTTCCAGTGAGTGATAAGCATTGTACCAAATGTTCGAGACAATTATTCGAACAGAGGAGGCAGAAGCCAGAGTTCCTGACAAGGAGATCTTAGTAAAAATTAATGAACAAGTGAACAGAAAAACAATTTCAGTCAGTGATAAGAAGTGGGGAAGGAATAAAAGAGTGTTTGTTAGAAGGGCCTTCCTAGGGTGTGGGTCTGTGGGCTGTTCCTGGTAATCGGGCAGTGTTTCTGGGAAGGTGACTTTTGGACTCAGATAAGAAGGTAACAATCATATACAGGGGGAGGGAGTGAACCTGTCTCACAAGGCTGCTACCCGCGAATGCAACAAGCTTGGAAAAGGACAGGGACGCTCTTGTGATTGAAGGGGCAGAGGAGAGTAGATGTACCGAAAAACAGGCAAGAGAAGAGCCATGCCGGGCTTGGCAACCATTTTCACATGGCTCTTGGATTTTGTTCTAAGAGCAGCTTGAAAGTCCTTGAAGACTCTGAATGAAGAGTTGAGCATGCTGAGGAGAACTGGGATAATGACAGGATTCAAAGCACAGAAGTTGACAGAGTAGAGGTCTAGGAAAGAGGGAAACCGGGATGGCTTAGTCTAGGAAGGCGCTCCAATAGAGTCTTGGAAGAAGGTAAGATTTCAACGTGGTGGTGAAGCCGAGGTTTCTGGGGCAGCACATCATTGCAGTTTATGGCAGCAGAGCCTCTGCTGTGCCTCACTGTTTCTGTAATAGGGCTGGAGGAAAAGCTGAGTGTCCTGGGCGGGCTCATAAAGTCACGTCGTTTGAAAACAAACAAACAAACAACAAACAAACAAACAAACATCTTTACTTGCTAACTTCTGAGAGATGAGAGAACCATGCTTATAAGGAAGGGGAGCCTAGGACACAAAGCTGGGTCTCTCTCCTCCCTTGTCATAAACAGTTCAGCTCTAGCTTCAACTTGCTCTATGTCACAGGCCCCAGGCAGCTTACAATGTAGTCACTTGTCAACTCTCTTGTAAAGGGGCAGGTAGGTTTCACCTCCCATCATGCAATTGCCATGATGTTTCTTCCAGCAGAAACTGGGATTTTTAGAAACCTTTGAAATACAATTTTTAGTGAAGAATCAAATTGCAACCTGCATGATTCAATTTTTTATATAATTTTTAAAATTTCACAATTTTTTATAATACCCCCATGCTAGTGGAATTGCAATGTCTGAAGATATGAAGATAAGGATGTTTAAAAGAGAAACAAAGGGAATGAGAGGAGTGGGGAGTCACATTTTAAATATATTTTTGCAGCTGGAGGAATCAAGACAGGGAACACAAATCATCTATTTATGTAAATTCTACTGCTATGCTTTATTTTTTTGTGTATCCATATTTAAAACATACAATGATTTCTCAAGGAAAAATAGAAAAGGAAAGAAACCATGGAATATTTTTAAAATAAGAATTTTTTTCAAGGCATTACAGTTGTCCTGAACTGTTCTCTGTTCCAATTGTCTGATGTGGGAATCATTGTGACCTTCAGAACAGGAAACATATGGTTCTATGTTTCACAGGGCACTGACCTGCCTCAGGGTTATAATGCTCTGAAAATTCTCCCTCTCTACCCCTCTTCCCTATGCTAAGTGACCTTGACCAGGTTATTTCCCTTGGGTGAGCTTTAGTTTTGCCAATGCAAAAGGAAAAAGAAAGGATGCCTGAACCATATTCTGCACTCACAGCAGACATGAGTAATCAATCATCCATGTATTCTCTATAAATTAGAAGATCTAAGTGTTTTGAACATAGACTTTGGCAATGGATTAAAGACAAGAGCCAGTAAGTCTGTGTCCTTAATGCTTCATCTTTAAAGTCCAAATTTGTTCACCCTTTCTGACCCTTCCTGTCCATTTTACATTCAAAGTTACTTTAATTATTTTGTGGGAGCTTTCTAAAAGAATGTCTTATTTACACTGACCCACAAATTGTCATGTCTCAAAGTCAATGGACACTAGACTGTCAGTAAAAACTGACTGAAAGGCACTGTTTTTTTTTTTTTTTTTTAACCTCTATGCAACCATATCTCAGATCTAGAATCCAAACGATCAAACTGTTATGTAGTAAGCCCATTCAGCAAGCTAGGTTCGTATATGCAAAGACTGGGCCCTACTTTATTCTGGAAGCTTGTGGAAAAACAAGAGAACTCAGAAAATCGTTTTGCAGAAGTGGAGGGAGATGGGGCTAGTGATGCAAGATGACGCTGCCCCAAGGTCTGAGTAAGGACAATGTTAGAGCGGGATTAAAGGCCACAGAAACAGCACGAGGCAGATTAAGAGAATGCCCACTCAAGTTGTTTATCAAGGCTACAGCTTCTCAGCGATTAACTTTGCCAAATGGACTAAAGGGCTTTGCTTATTCTGCGATTTCAAGTCAGTTGTTTGAAATTTAGGAGCAAAGACTCAAAAACCCAGTGAGGTATTTTGACAGGCGAGCACCACGCGCCCTCTCGTGGCGGCACACTAGTAACTGGCGATCCCTGACTATGTTTTTTCTTTTGCTTTGTTTGGTAGTTCAGGATTCCAGATACATCATTTTTTCAAATGTTGAAATGCTACCCAGGTATTTTTTGTAGTGTTAACAGTGTATAGAATCTCTAAGCTGTCAAATAACTTGTCAAATTTAAAAAAAAATCGTAGCTACAAAGATATGAGAGTTCAATGGGCTGATGCTGATGCTGTGACCGTCACCTTTGGTTTCTCTATTTCTTTCTGTAGCTTGTCTTTCTTGTAACAATACATTTTGGATATCTGGGTTATGAATGGACAACCTCTTGTAACTTTGGTCTTTCACTCAGCATAATGCCACTGGCAACTTGCTTTTACTATGCCGTTACTTGTTTCTCAGCTGTGAAGGAACACCACACAGTAAATAAATTCTGCAACTCAGTAGAAAGATGGTGATTTTACTCCTGAATATTGAGTCAGTTATTCTAGGAACAGGTTCATGCAATGCTTCAGGTGTCTGTGCTCCATTGCAGAGAACAGGAAACTCCATGTACTTACCAGAAATTCAACTTGGTGTCCTGTTAAATTGTCATTTGGTATTGGCTCTACTTCATAATACACTGATTCCTATACACTTGGAGGCTGACTTTTTCTTTCTCATTTTAAGTAACTGTTTTTATAGGATGACATTCCTTTAACTAACTTGGCAACTCAGAGTTGACAGGACTTTTAAGTACTTGCTTTAATATACCAAACACACAGTGGAACAAAATTAAATTATATTTTAAAAACTGTCTTTTTAAACAAAGAGTTCTAGATGGGTGCTCATGAAGTGTGCCCCATTACCTCAGGGGCTTGAGAGAAGCTAGGGCAGAACCCAGGTTATTCAGCGCTCTACCATGGACTGTAGTGTCCCCTTCCCTCTCAACTTTGCGGTAGGATCTTGCTATGTAGGCCAGGCTAGCCTACAGCTTACAGTGATATTTGTGCCTCTCTGCTTTTCAAGAGGGATTATAGGTGTGAGCTACCATACCTGCATTTTGGAATTTTTTTGGGGGGGTGTTCTTGGAGGCAGGGTCTCATGAGACCCATAGTAGCCGAGGATGACACCGACTTCCAGATCCTCTGCTTTTACCTCCCAAGTGCTTGGATTATAGGCATAGGACTCACACCATTACCCATGTTGAACTTATTATTTTTGTAGATACATGTGTGTGCTGCCTGTTTATGTGTACATGGTACATATGTGTGCATTAGTTTATAGAACACAAAGAACAACTTCGGGAGCTGTTCCTTAGGGGGCATTCCTTAGGTGCTATCCTTAGATGCTTTTATTTTGAGACAAAGTCTCTCAATGGCCTGTTACTTACAAAGTTGGAGACGCTGACTGGCCTGCAAGTCCCAGGACACAGCTTGTTTCAGCTTCCTCCGCTAAGGTTACTACTATGGATCACCATGCTTAGCTTTCTCCCCTTCTACATGGATTCCAGAGGTCAAACTCCTCATGTGTGCTCAAAACAAATAGTTTAACAGTAATTGGTCTACCTCCCATCCCTTGCATTTAATTTTGAGACAAGGTTTCAGTAAGCTTTTCAGCTGGTCTTGAACTTCCTTTGTTACCCAGATACGGTTTCACTAAGTTGCCCAGTTTGGTCTTGAACTTTCTCTGTAACCTAGGGAGACCTTGAATTTATGATTTTTCTGCTTCAGCCTCCTGAGCATCTGGGAGTAAAATACAAGCCTATGCCACCAGACTTAGGTGTGTGTGCGCGTGTGCATGTGTCCTCCTATGAATGGAAATACCAAAACCTTGAAAACTTTATGTCTTCGTGACCAACAGGCCTGAGTACTGAGAGAGCCGGGCCCTTCTTCCCTCCTATTACTCTGTAAATGTAGAAAATCAGGGTTAGAAGGGAAGCAACAGCCAGTTACACAGCTAGCTGATAATGTCATCAAAGTTTGAGTTCTATTATGGTCATTAAACATCTAATATTGTAAAATTATTTTAGTATTTAGTAATCAGAAGGATTTCATTAGACCCAATGGTTTCCAAAAGGTAGGGCTAATCTTTCATGGAAAAAAAGATTTTTAAGATCAGGATAAGATTTAAAACAATATGAACACTTTTCTTTTCAAGTCACATAATCAGAGCATCCTGGTTTGATGATGTAATTCATCTGAATAGAACTTTTTTTTTCCTAGAGCGTAAAACAATAAGGGTCAAATTTGTTTCCTGTTTCCCATTTTGAGTCTTTCCAAGAACAGAATCTGCTATGAAGTAGGATTTGTTAGAACATAGGACAATCTCTGCTTTTTTTGAATTTCCATGGGATTTGGTAGCTGCTTCTGTACCCTTTGGTCATGTTTGTTGGGCGTTTTACAAATCAAGAATACGTAGTATTTGGTTATGTAGATGTGGTTATGATTTTAGTTCACTTCTCAGGGACACTCTATGGTTTTCTATTTGAGATGTGGGCTTGCTGGTAATTCGGGACTGATGTATTCAAATGCTTGCATATTGGCAATGAGTGAGGTTCTAAACTTGATTAAGCCCTACAGAGTTAGCAAAGACAATGGTTATCAAAGGCAATGGTTATTCCTGTGAATGATGAATGCCTTATAGTCTCAGTCAACCTTCCCTACGTTTCTAGATTGTGGCTTTTATTGCCTCTAGTCAAGATAGTACCTTGATGCTGTGATCTTGAAGGCATAAGCTGTAGCCATCCTGTGCCTTAGAAGCTTATTCAGGCTGAGCAACATACCCAGAATTTATTCCTTAATAAAGAATGATAGGATACTATAAACCCAGGTAGCCTGCTTGCACAGGCAAGTGAAGAAATGCTGGGTACATTGGACTTTCTTAAATGAATTATGCGGAACACTTTTGGTAGGAGAGCCAATTGCAACATGGCAGTCTCTTTAGTGGTATGAGAAGCAGGACCAATTTGCCGGAATCTTTAAGCCAACTTGATGATAAGAGTCTTGGAGATGAATGTCTAGAAAGTTATAGCCCTACTGAAACCATAACTGCCAATCATTGAGCCTGTTTGTCTACAATGAGCCCATGATGAGATAATGACCAATCATTTTTTACCCCTAGGTGTCATTTGATAGAATTTATCATCTAAACTGGGCCATGCCACTTTTATTCCTGTGACAGAATCAGTGGACAAACTACTCTAGTACATGGCCCAGCATTTTGCTTGCTTTACATCCAGGGTCTAAAAAAAACAAAACAAAACAAAAAAAACCAAAAAAAACCCATCCCTGTTTATCCTTACACCCAAGCCTGCCTTGTCTTATTTCACAGGTGAAGAAACTGAGTTACAAAATGCAGGAGGCAGGGTCAAAGCTTGAGCACAATCTTCAGTCTCTATCCAGCTTTTCCTTCTCTACCCAGCCCAGGCCATCTGGGAGAGGCAGGGACTCTAATGAAATCTGACTGTTGACCTCAGGTTGTTGGACTCCTTCGGTATGTCTGGAAACAAGGAGGAAACTTACTGACTGGAACTTCCTGCATCAATGCTGAATTGACACAGAGAGCTAACTGATAGCGTGTTCCAGTAGCAGAAAGAGGAAATGCATGAGGCAGCTCGATTGTAATTAAGAATGAGTGGAAAACAGGAAAACAAATGGCCTCACAGGCAGGCCAAATATGGTGTTGCTTGGATGAGTTCCTTCCTGCTCTTGGCAAAGTAGTTACCATTCATGCCTCAGAAGGCGCTCAAGATGTCCAATGCTCCTGGACGCTCTAACAGTGGGTTCATTGAACAGTTCAACAGAGTGTGGACTGTAGTATGCAAAGCACTGGGGTAGAGGGGGCTAAGAGGAGCAGAAGCAGAAACGAATATAGAAGGCTCCCTGCTTTTGATTTGCTTCTGGTCTCATGGGAAAGACTGTTCTGGTAAACAACTTCTTGGAACATGAGGCAGAATGAAGTAAGCACCATAACTGAGGGAAAAAGTAAGATCCTTGTGAGCCAGCGGCCAGAGAACTCTTTCCAACAGGGATAATGGAAGCTTCAGGTGGGGAAGAGATTTATTGCAGGCCTCAAAGGACAGTGGAATTTAGCTGGAAGAGAGCAGGGGGAAAATTCTGGGCTCAAGGCCTAGAGATCACAGGCTTACTTCGTATGTTCTAGTTTATTAGGGGACCATGGTAGGGTGAGCAAGCTGTGATCAGCTGGAGCCAAGAGAGGGCCAGGCACAAGGAACAATTGGAGAGATGACTTCCATAGGTTTATGTTCAGGATCAAGGGAGGAGTTGGCTCTATCCTATTACTCAATTCTCTTCACTGAGTTCTTAATGGGAATAGAGTTGAATAGAAGCAAATTGGGAAATTAATTAGATCTCTGAGTAACTAGTAACCCTCAGCAGAGGTCTATGATAAATGCTGACAAGATCAAAGACTAACTTGGTTTTTAAATTATACAACAGTGCTTGAATCTTAATCTTTTCGACAAGCTCAGTTCTGTATGTAGGCAAGGAATAGCTTGCTCAGGCATGCATATGGAAATATAATATGGATATTTCTCCTGCATTACATTCCTAGCTGTGTGCAGATGTTAAAGGGACAGAAACAGAGGTACTTTTGATAGCGAACTGACACCAAAGAAAATTGACATGAACAGTGGTCCAGAAATTTGAGTAACCACAAAGGGTGTTGTGGAAGGGATGGTAGAGGCTTTCATGGCACAGGAGGAGTTGGAAGCTTCTTGCCTCTATAGGCAAGAGTGCACTGGAATCTAGAAGCAAGTCCAAGAACCACAGCTTATAACAAAGTCTGTAGCTAATAAGGTTAGGGGGGTTTATGAGGCAGAAAACAGTAACTGGTTATAGGGCCAAAAAGTTAGTGGGAAATAGGGATGAGGAAAGATGGGAGAAGGAACTTACAGAGCAGACAAGGCAAATGCAAGCAAGGTTTTCTGAGTGCTCTCTTGAGATCTCATCCCTGGTTAACCTCAGGCAATGACACTTGTATGCAGCAGATCTGGTAGTAACCAGAATGGAAGTTTGGGAAGAGATATATTTGCAACTGTTGGAAGTAGAGTGGGAAGAGAACTTTCAGGTTTTCCTGCTCTCAACTCTTATTCGTAGCAAGAGTGTTTTGCTATCTTATGTGCTATTGTTTATTTGACAGGCATGGTAGCACTTGTTTGTAATTCAGCCTGGGTTGCCACAACCAAGCAACGAAGCAACCAAGCAACCAACCAACCAACCAACCAGCCAGCCAACCAACTAACCAAGTAGATTATGCCTTTTAAAGAAGGGTTTTGATGTTTTAAGCTGTTGGAAAACTCTTTATTTTTGTGTATATGTATGTGCTCCAGTAAATTCATGAGCATTACATCTGCACATTGCCTGTATAGGCAGAAGAGGGGAGTTGAATCTAATCCCCTGGAACTGGAAATGTAGATGATTCTGAACTGCCACTTGGGTGCTGAAAACTGAATCTGGGCCCTCTGGGAAAGCAGTAAATGCTTTTAACCACTGAGCCAATTTTCCAGCCCTTTGAAAACTCATTGTATGGAAAAAAAAATACTGTATTGAAACCAACAAACAAGTTTAATTTCAAGTCTACTTATATGAACTTAAATGGCAGTATTTGAGTAATTCTAATGATTACTAGTCACAATTTGTTAAATTGAATGTTATATATGTACCTACATACATATATCTTATAAACTTTCATTTCTCACAATATACATAGTAGGCTGTCCTCATTCAAAATCACTGTACCACTGAAGATGACTTTGAACCTCTGATTTTCTTGCTTCCCTATCTCAAGTGCTGGCATTACAGGCATGTGCATTGGTGTCTAGATTATGTTGTGTGTGGATCAAATGTAAGGTCTCTTAAATCCTAGGGAAGCATGCTAGATTACAGCCTCCACCTCACAAAATCATGTGGAGAATTGTTCTAAACCAATAAAAAAACCTTCTAGAAAAAACTTAATGAACTTTCTCTAAGCATTTGATTGGTTTCAGAAGATCTAAAAGAAATGGCCTTAGGTGTCCCTTGTGAATGAAATAATAAGCATTTCCTTTTATTAAGCAAGTGGTGTGTGCCAGGTGTTATCTTGCTGAACTCTTAAGTGGGGGCATAATTATTCTAATTTTATGGTGGAGGGAACTTAACCTTTAGATGGTTAAGCCTTTTATGCAAATGTATCTAGTTCTAAATGCAACCATGAACCCTGGCAACATTTGAGGGTTGGAGCTTTGGAGCCGCAGCTTAGAGTTACCTTGGAATTCTTCCCTTCCTGTGATACCAAGTGAAGAACGTATGCACCACTGCTTATTAGAAAATTGAGTCTCAAAAGGTTTGGGCAGGTAAGAAAAGTTTCAGCATCCCTGCTACCTCAGGAATAGAGGACAGTTTTGGGCCGGTGCTAGAGAATGGTCACTCCATGGAGCCCTGGTGTGAATTTCCAGCTCTTCCAGTACCTCTGGCTCCGACATTTATCTGGCAAGAATCTTGTTTTCCTTCCAGCATAGCTGGGCTGGAGTTTCGTGATAGTATTTGACTTCAGCAAGTTTCCACATGAGCCTCTGTTCTAGTGTTGGAACAAAGCGATAGTGGGGGAGGCCCAGCTCTGAAGGAGTCAGCAGAGACTGATGCCTGTATCTTGTTAAACACCATTCCCTCCAGGTGTGTACTTTTCTCCAACAGTCAAACTCTCAACACAAGTCTGGGCTTCCCTCTCCCCACTAATGCAAATATTGTCAATAGAAGAAAAAGAAAAGGAACAGTTGATAGTAGAGATTGGAAAACCTCTGCTTTTAGGTGGAGGATCAAGAGCCCTTCACGTTGCCAAACATTATTTGAATTTTGTAGAACAAACACTGGAGTTTAAGTTACATCCCACATTCAATATTTGGCAAAGGTTATTTCTCCCACTTGATGTACTTGTTAATTGCTTTGAGATGAAGTGAGAGACACAATCAAAGTAGTTTAAGAATTCACCTCCCTTTAAAAAAAAACCAAACTAGTAAAGAGGCAGGTCTAGGGAAATAACAGGGTTACTTGGGATTTCTGTAACTCACATTGTAGTGAGTCAACAATATTCATCGTAATTCTGTTTTTGTTCACATTAGTATCCAGCAAACTGAGCTGTTTGTTTTGGATCAGCTTGCAAATACAACTTAAGAATGGATCCACTAATAACAAATGGTGTCACTAAATATTTGGACTCGTGTACTAGCATCTGTCACAATGAAATTGATGGTATAAACTCTTCAGTGTCCTTGGTTTGCATCTCAGCTATGCCACCTCTTTACAAAATGGGTATCCTAAGGAGACTGTCTGTGGACTATGGTTAGTAAATCCTGAATGTATATCAGACAACATTACTGTTACATGAGACCCTGAAGAATTTCAGGCTTGGTTCTACAACTAACTAGCCTCCCACTGTTTTCTGCTTCAGTTTACTCATCTGTGAGAAAACATTCTTATGGTTTTGCCATTCAAAATCATATGAAGTTATTTATGCGCTGTGCACAGGAGATGCTCATTCAACATTTCATAAAGAGTGAAAGTCCACTGAGTGTCAACCATGCCAGCCATGATAGGCTTACTGTTTTCAAGGAGTTAACAGCATGTGTGGGAGACAGGATATTAAACAAGCAGTTACAGTAAATGTTAATTGTTAAGATAGCTGAGTATAGGGTACTGTGTGAGTACAAAGCAGGGGTAATTCACATGGTTTTAGAGTGTGAAAGTTAAAAACCACTTATTAACAGTGATGATTAAGCTAAAACCCAGAGGACGAGTAAGCATTAACCAGGCAAAGAAGACAGGGAAAAGTGTTCTATGAAGGGAAAATAGAGACTTGGAAGTTCAGGTAGTCAAAGAGAGCCAGATAATAAAGGTGTTCTGCTTTATTTGTTCTACTTAGAGGTAAATTCTCCTGAAAGGCCTTTTGTTTTTGATTCAGTAGTAATGACACCATGCATCTTCACATTGTGTGAATGTGTGAGCATTGAAGAAGAAACATCTGTGAAAATTACTCACAGAAGAATGGGAAAACATTGGAATTGGGTTATGGAGCCTGGCTTGTACGCATGTGGAATTAGCTTACTTTCCAATCTCACTTCTGTGATGCTAAATGCCTTGTCTATGCTGTGCACAAAGACTAATGCAGCTTGGACTTTATTCCTAGATGATACCTATTCTGGTAGTTGGGAAGCTGTTCCATGTTCTATTTATACATTCAAAGTCAAAACAATGAGGTGAAATCATTGCCTATTCTACAGTGGTTGTCAGGTGAGTTGCAATCTCAGAATTTATCATGATGTTCAAAACAAAATGTACGTCATCCACTCATGTTGGTACAGGCTTGTAATTCCAGCACTAAACAGAGGTTGAGGCAGGAGGATTGCTGGGAGTCTGAAGCCAGTATTAGTTACAAAACAAGATTCTATTTCTGAAAGCTAAACAAAGAAAAGCAAACAAAATGTGCATCTTGAGTAATGATGATACACAGCTAAGCTGTGTGTGTGTTTGTGTGTGTGTGTTTGTGTGTGTGCATTGTAAGGAGACAGGGGTGGTGAACAAGTTCGCTGTCCATTGTCAGATCAAACACCTTAAGATCTTTTTACCTTTACCTCTTAAAGATGTCAATTAAACTAGTAAGAATGCCAGTCAGATGAAGGTTAGCTTTTGCTGCTATGAATAACCTTCCATAGGAAGGATGGAAGAGATTGGATGGGAGCTAGATGAGGTTTAGGGCTTCAAGAAAGACATAGGCTAGAGAGGACTTCTACTTTACAGATAGATTTTCCATAAAAGATTTCAGTCTTGGGCAGCTAGCTCTGCCTTGGTTTCTAGGAAAAACACGATGCCTAGGGAGATGATTGAACACAGACAAGCTTTTTACCGTAAATAAATATTTCATATAACTGACACTCAACTGAATTGTCTTTCTGATGATAACTAACAACTTTATACAAATGTACATATCTTCTTACATTGAAGGCTGTTATATATGTTTTTTAAACAGAGATCTATGTTAATATTATCGGACTTATCAAAAGAAATGGGTAGTGATGTGATAATTTTCATAAGGTTATTATTGAATGGCTTAAAATCTGTACTTGTAGTTTAAAAAGTT
The DNA here is from genome assembly GCA_021653895.1 of Mastomys natalensis. Taxonomy (NCBI): domain Eukaryota; kingdom Metazoa; phylum Chordata; class Mammalia; order Rodentia; family Muridae; genus Mastomys; species Mastomys natalensis. Next base: position 162,083 of record JAJTUV010001795.1, read on the forward strand.
TTAAAAGTGTAGATTTCTCATTCTCTGATTTTGAAAGGATGTTTATATCTTTCTGATTCTATTGTATTCTCATAGCACCCTGTGCATCATGGCAGCCCTCCCCGTAAAGGAAATGTTGAGATGAAATGAAAGGTACAAGAAGTACAATAAATTTATTGAGGGAAATGCCTGCTAAAGATAAAGAGTATGCATACACACACTCACTCACCCACACACACATTTCATCATTTCTTTGAGAATTTATTATATAATAAGATATAATATACAAAAATTATATATATATTAATAATTTCTTGAGAATTTTAATACATGTGTTTTGATCATATTCACCTCAAAGTCCTCCTCCTAATTGTTCTCAGATCAACTCTTAACACTCAACTTTGTGTGCTCTTTCTTTTTAATTTAAAATATCCCTAGACTCTAATTTGCGCTCTTCATACAAGTTTCAGGACAGCCAGGGCTACACAGAAAAACCTTATGCCCTAAACCAGTCCCCTTCCCCTGCAAAAACATCAACATTTCTACACATCAGAGAAAGGCAACTAAAGTCATAATAAAATACTACTTCATATCTTTTAGCTTGATCTCTGTCCAAAAAAATGAGATTTGTGTTGAAGTGAGAGCTCAGTCAGAAAGCATGAGGACCCAAGTTCAATCCACAGACCCTGCAGAAGAGGCCAGGTGTGGTGGCTCACAGTCGTAATTGTGTAATCCCAGCACCTGAGAAAGAGTGCCAGGAAGATCTGTGGGGTCTGCCAGCCAGCCAGCCTCACAGTGAGCCCCAGTTCTTAGTGAGGAACACTGTCTCCAAAAACCAGGTAGATGGCACTTAAGGAAAGATACCTAAGGCTGACCTGTGACCTCCACATACATGTACACACATGTGTTCACAAACAAAGGTGAGGATCTGGAGAAAAGAAAGGCCATGCAATACTTTTGTTGACTTGTAGATAGGTACAATCATAGAAACCAGTATGAAGATTCCTCAAAACCCTTAAGAATTACTACATGATGCATTGTTTTCACCAACAGAATTGAAGCTCGTATGTTGAAAGGATTTCTTCACTATTGGCAATAGTCAAGATTGGAAAACAACATAAGTGTCCATAAAGAGTTGATTAATGTGCTGGCCAGGATTTATTTATGTATTTAGTCATTCTGACACAAACTAGAGTCGTCTGGGAAGAAGAAATCTTAACTGAAGGTTTGCCTCCATTGAATTATCCTGTAGGCAAGTATGTGGATCATCTTTTTGATTAATAATTGTGAGAATGCTTGGATCACTATGGGTGCCACTTCTTTATTTTTTAATTAATTAATTTATTTAAATCAAATCGTAATTTTTACTTATTCACACAGAGGTTATAAACACAAAAAGGCAGGACATGGGGAAAGGGATGACACCGGAGGTGTTCAGGAGGAGTACAGATATCTTTCAGAACAGGGTATTGGCTGGGTGAAGGTTCAGGGGACAGGTCATTATGACTCTGCCTATGATTCACTTGTCCTTATCTAAGTTGGTACTGTCCACCGAGGCTGCCTATTTACAAGGTCTATGACTACTCAGGCTGGTAAATTTCCACAGAAGCTGCCTGTTTACAATAGCTTATAGCCATCTGTTTCAGTGTTTTTCCACAGAGACCCAAGACTTTGTGTTAGCATGTATGTATGTCAGGCCTATTGCTGATTTTAGGCCTATGGCTGATTGTAGGTCTTCAGTGTATAAGCAGGGCTGCCTCTGACATCTCCTCCCTTCTCTAAGTATAGAAGGGCTTTGGCGATTCTAATCTTGGGAAGGCAGGGATAGAGGCCTGACCTCCAATAATTGAAGGGGACCTTGTAATGGCTCCGGTGCCACTTCTTGACAGATGGTCTTGGGTGGTATATGAAAGCAGGTTGAACAAGCCAGTAAGCAGTCTTCGTCCACTTCCTCTACTTTAGATTTTGCTTCCTGTTTCCTGTGTTGGCTTCCCTTGATGGTGGACTATAAACTGTAAGTGGAAATAAACCCTTTCCCTCCCTAAGCTGCATTTGGTCATTGTATTATAACAACAGCAGAAAAAATATACAGATGAACAAATCCTTAAAATGTGTGAAGTGTGGAGGATACCTCTATTTCTCCTGGGAGATTTAAGGGAGATTTTTATCCAGAGTTATCCTTATCCATCGTATGCCATGACTCAAAGAAGGCTCTATTATGTGATATAGTAGTTATAGTGACATATTTTCGTTTTCTTAGAATTTTTTCCTTTTGCCCCATACAAGTCTCCTTGTGAACTCTAGGTGGCATGGAACTTACTATGTAGACCAGGCTTGCCTTGAATTCAGGGAAATCAGCCTACTCCTTTCTCCCAAATGCTGGGATTTAAGGTGTGTGTCAGCACACCCAGCTTTAGTTGTCTTTTAATGTAGTGCTTGAGGTGTTGTTGAAAAACCACTGTTGATGGTGATTCAAAGATGGATAGCCTCTATCCCTTCCTTTGCTTTGGGTCAATGTGGTTCTCTATTGATGCTCTTCTGGAATCAAGCTCGCTCCATGGTTTACTTGGACCAATATGAGTCAGCTGAAGTATCATCTTTAAGAGTTGAGGCAACTTCTACCCTTCCCTCTGACATCTCAACTGTGAAAAATCATCAGACAGATTCAAGTTTAGAAGCTGTGGTGGTGTGAATGAGAAGAGTCCTCATAGGGCCATAGGTCCCCTCATATTTGAAGACTGGGCCCTAGTTGGTGAAAGTGTTTTAAGCAAGGATTAGGAGATTTGTCCTGAGGCTGGGCTTTCAGGTTTCAAATGCCCATGCCATTCCTGGTATTTTTCTCTTGGTCTCATGCTTGTGCGTCCTCCACTGCAGCACTGTGCCTCCCTGCCTGCTGTAACGTTCCCTGACAGATGATCATGGATTCTAACTAACCCTCAGAAATTGTAAGCTCAAATAAACTCTTCTATAAGCTGCCTTGGTCATGGTGGCTTATAACAGCAATATAAAAGTTGTTAAGGCGGAAGCATTCTACAAAATAACTTACTAGTATTTGTCAATTTTAAAACCACAAAGGACTAAGTTGACGAACTATTGGAAATTGTAGAAAATAAAGGAGAATTACTAAATGCAATATGTGACCTTGAACAGAACCTTGGAATAAATGCTCACTAGTAGATAAACCAGTGAAATTTAATAACATCCATAATTTAGCTAACAGTATTGTATAATCCTCCTATCCTGTGATGAGGTAGGTATTGAAGTATCAAGTTATTAATATTAGTGATGTTTGAATGGCATATGTATAAAACTTGCATACTATTTTTGTGGCTCTTTTGGTTTTTAGGAATTTTTTTTTAATTGGAACTTTTATTTACATTTCAGGTGTTTTCCCCTTCCCCCCTTCCCCCCTCCCTCCCAGGAACTCCCTATCCCTTCCCCCATCCTCCTGCCTCTATGATGGTGTACCCACACCCACCCTCCCCAGAACCTCACCTCCCCACCCTCGAATACCACCCCCCACGATGTCCAGCCTTCATGGGACCAAGACTCTCTTCTCCCACTTATATATAGCTCCCTTGCATATATAGCTGGAGCCATGGGTCCCTCCCTAAGCGCTCCCAGGTTGGTGGTTTAGACCCTGGGGGCTCTGGTTGGTTGGTATTGTTGCTCTCCTCATGGGGTCCCGTATCCTTTCTACTCCTTCAGTCTTCACTCGATCTTCTCTGTTGGGAACCCCATGATCAGTTTAATGGTTAGCTGTGAGCATCTGCCTCTGAATATGTCAGACTCTTGCAGATCTCTAAGGGGACAGCTATTTCAGGCTCCTGTCAGCATGCACCTCCTGACACCCACGTCAGCATCTACCTTTGGTGACTGCACATGGGATGGATACCCAGGTGGAATGGTCTGCAGACAGCCCCTCCTTCAGTTTCTGTCCTGCACTTTGCATCCATATTTGCTCCCTTGAGTATTTTGTTACTTCTTCTAAGAGGGACTGTAACCCCCCCAACCCCCCTTGGTCTTCATTCTTCATGAGCTTTATGTGGTCTGTGAGGTGAATCTTGGGTGTTTCAAGCTTCTGGGCTAAAGTCCAATAATCAGTGAGTGAATACTGTTGTTTAAAAAAGAAAAAGGGACCGGCGGGCAGAGGGTTCCAGGAGTAGAAGTTTATTTAGGGCAGAGGGGAGAGCAGAGAAAGGTGGAGGCCAGCCATGACCACGTGAAGCGGGGAGGGGAGAGGGAGATACGACCTGCAGGCGCGGGATCAAGGAGCAAAAGAGCAAGAGAGCAAGAGCGTAAGAGAGTAAGAGAGAGAGGAGGGGCCAGACAGCCCCTCTTATAATAGTGGGCAGGGCTACCTGGCCGTTCCCAGGTAGCTTTGGGAAGGGGTATACCTAGCTGTTGCTAGGTTACTGTGGAGGTCGAGTTTAACAGAATGCTAACAAATACCATGTATGTTCTTTTGTGATTGGGTTACCACACTCAGGATGATATTTTCTAGTTCCATCCATTTATATAAGAATTTATCAAATTCATTGTTTTTAATAGTTGAGTAATATTCCATTGTGTAAATGTACCACATTTTTTGTATCCATTCCTCTGTTGAAGGGCATCTGGGTTCTTTCCAGTTTCTGGCTATTATAAATAAAGCTGCTATGAACATAGTGGAGCATATGTCCTTGTTATGTGTTAGAGCATCTTCTGGGTATATGCCCAGGAGTGGTATAGCTGGGTCCTCAGGTAGTGATATGTCCAATTTTATGGAGCTAAACAAAGAATTCTCAACTGAGGAAATACGAATGGCCGAGAAGCACCTAAAGAAATGTTCAGCATCCCTAGTCATCAGGGAAATGCAAATCAAAACAACCCTGAGATTCCACCTCACACCAGTCAGAATGGCTAAGATCAAAAACTCAGGTGATAGCAGATGCTGGCGAGGATGTGGAGAAAGAGGAACACTCCTCCATTGTTGGTGGGATTGCAAGATGGTGCAACCACTATGGAAAACAGTCTGGCGGTTCCTCAGAAAATTGGACATATCACTACCTGAGGAATTTTTTTTTTCAAAAATTATGTGTATGTACGTGTGTCTGTAGGAGTAATATCCATGAGTGAGTATAGTTATTCAAAGAGTCCAGAAAAGTGGGTCAGATCATCTGGGTCTGGAGTTACAGGCAGTTATGAGCCACCTGACTTGGTTAATGGGAACTGAACTCAGGTTCTCTGGCGGATTTAACAGCCAAGCTCTTCCTCTCCTGTTTCTTTGGCTACTTGCAGCAGTCAGGAGATCTGGCCCTGCCCCTTATCTGCGGCAGTACTTGAGAAATTGGCTTTGCACCTTGCCTGGGCTGTACAGTAGAGCTGGCCTTGGTAGCAAAGGTGCCGGTGAGCCAGCTCTGAGAGCATCAGAGTGTCAGAGCTGACCCTGCCCCATGGCAGCTGCACCACTGGGTGAGCTAGCTGGGCTGTGATGGAGTGCTCACCTGATGGTGCAGGCACAAAGGAGCTGGTGGGCTAACTTAGCTACCTCCCAGGCCCAGAAATAGGGTTTTGAGTTGGCTCACCTTACCATCTACCACATGTGTGATCTGCTGAAGTGTGTGAAAGGGCTGCAGATCTAAAGATAGGGATCTCCATGACCCAGAGAAAAAACAGGATAGCTGAGAGGATATTCCAGTATAGATAGTGTAGAAGCCAGAGGTCTTGAAACAGGCTAATGACTCATTTGTCTAACAAACATTTGCAAGTAAAGATGTGTGGGCGAGTAAAGGGTATGCTGTGAGACATAGTGTGACACTCTATAAATTCCATGATAAGATTTTTATGTTTTAACTTATTTTTATTTTATTTTACTTTATTTACTTTTAGGAGAGGAGGCTGCAAGGACAAAGGGTAGATACAGAGAGACAGGGAAATGAGAAGGATTGGGTGCACGATGTAAACTTCAAAAAGAATCAATAAAAAGTTAAAAAAAATGTCTGGCCATCCTGATACTACAGTGTTGAGAAGCCTAAATTAGACTTAGAGAGAAAGTCTTATAGAAATGGATGTGGGAAGTGCCCCGTGGATGAGTTAAGCCTTTTTGAATAATCTAACTAAATATAGCCAAGGAGTAACTCTACCCTATACAGTGTGGGCCTCTCAGTTGAGCCTCACCTGAATTCTAGGCTGTAGGACTGTAAGATATTATGTTAATGGTTGTCAAGGTGAAAGCTTAGGGATGCTTTGTGTTGCCACTGTAGATAGTTGAAACATCAGGGGAACAACAATGGTATCTCAAATGATCCATAGTTGTATTTTCCTCCCTGGACTGGGGATGTTGGAAAACATGGATCATCTCAACATTTGAAAATTAATGGCTTTTGCTGTGATATTGTTTGATGTGGTCAAAGGATTTGGTTTCCAAACAGCATCTTCACTGATTTATCTCAAGCTAGAAGTGAACATTATTCATTAAGGCAGCACCATCCAAAAGAAGTATGTTTAGTCACAGTAGCAACAATTTTTAGAGGTCTTCTACTAAAGAAAAAGTCAGGTTAAGTCTGTTAATTGGTGAACAGATGCAATTAGTCAAGATCCTTAGTTATAAATAGTAGAATCTATTGTAGGAAAAGGATGTATTAAAAGACATCCACACTGAAGAGAGCAGGACACCTTCTTTTTCCAGTCCTGGAAATAGCCACAGAGCTTGTTTTGATGCACCGATGGAGCTGTATAGTCAGAAGAGCTTCCAACAGAAGTATGGATCAGCTGCAGGAAGTCCTACTGCTAATAATGCCCACCCTGTACATCCTGTGTTGCTTGAGACTTACCACTAGCTGCTCAGAAGAAACAAGAGCCTGGTTCTTGTCTCAAGAATATGGTTTCTACACGGTTCCACAAAACTTTGCATCCTTCCTGTTTTCTAAGATTTGAGTGAATACATCTTTTCAGACTACAAGAATGGATAATGCTACCCGCAAGAAATTCTGGAAAATATAGTCCCTACTTTTATAGTCATCTATCTATCTATCTATCTATCTATCTATCTATCTATCTATCTATACTACCTACCTATCTATCTGTGTTTCAAATAGGAGATAAAGTACAGGCCTCACAGATTCTAGGCAAGTCTTGTACCACTAAGCCACAACCCTAGCCTGAGATAGATATTAGAACAGGTAGGTAGTGGGTAGATCAATTTGTGGCAGAGAATGCTATATTGTCCTGTCTTCATTTGGCACATGAAATTCATTTCATTAAATGATGATCAGTTTTCTTTCCCATTTCTTCACAAAACTTAAAACAGTTGCTTATATACTGACAAAATAGTTATAAAATGTCTAAAAGTGTAATAGCAATAAATAGTACCATAAACCCTAGCACTAAATAATGTGTATGCTATATTATTCATAAAATAAATACTATATGCTAAAGCTTAATGCTAAGACAATAAAAATCAATGCTAAAATTCATCACTTGGGCAAAATAAAATTCATATTGATGTTAATAAAAGTTAACATTCTAATTGGACATAATAGTATTTGAGTTTTTGTTATGTAGTACATAATAGTATTTGAGTTAGTTCATTTCCTCTTAGTAGCTAAGAACTTACTCAGGTTTTAAATTATCTGGCTCTATTATAATCCAAATGATACCAGGTTAGTCTATTTCTCCTTGCAAATCAAAGTCCATAGTTGCCTTAGTTGGGTTTCTATTGCTGTGAAGAGACACTATGACCATGGTAACTCTTACAATGGAAGGCATTTACTTGGTTGGGACTTGCTTATAGGTTTAAGGGTTTAGTCTGTTGTTCACCATAGTCTGTGGTGGGAAGTATGGTGGCATATAGGCAGACATGGTGATGAAGAGATAGCTGAGTGGCTTAGTTAGGATTTTACTGCGGTGAACAGGCACCATGACCAAGGCAACTCTTAGAAGGACATTTAATTGGGGCTATCTTACAGATTCAGAAGTTCAGTCCATTATCATCAAGGCAGGAACATGGAGGCACACCAGGCAGGCATGGTACAGCTGGAGCTGAGAGTTCAACATCTTCATTTGAAGGCTGCTAACAGAATACTGGCTTCCAAGCAGCTAGGATGAGGGTCTTAAAGCCCACACCCATAGTGACACCCCTACTCCAACATGACCACACCTTCTAATAGTGCCACTCCTTGAGCCAAGCACATACACACTGTGACACTGAGAGTTCTACATCTGGACTGCAAGGCAGCAGGAAGAAAGAGCAGGAAGACAGAGTGATACTAGGCCTGACTTGAGCATCTGAAACTTCAAAACCCATCCCCAGTGACACACTTTCTCTAACAAAGCCACACTTACTCCAACAAGGTCACACCTCTAAATAGTGCCATATTCCCTGGTCACCAGGCATTCAAATCTAAGAGTCTATTCCTATTCAAACCACCAAAGTAGTGGTATCTCTACCTTGTAGGACTGCTAGGAAGATTACATGAGAAAATATAGAAAAATAGTGTGCATAAAGTAATATACTTACCCAAGTCTCTTTAGTGTTGCTATAACAGATCTGACACTCGTTTGTTAAGAATAGATTTTTTTCCCTCACTGTTATAAGACCCTAAAAAGTGTCCTGGCCTGCAGGGCATTAAACGGGGTCCGGGGAGATCACCTAAGAGAGAATGAGGAGAAATGGACGAACACAAGGAACATGGCTTGTCTATAGGCTGATCAATCCATAATCTTTACTTTTTACACACAGGTTATATACACAAAAAGGCAGGATGTGGGGAAGGGGATGACGCAGGAGAGTAGGTGTTCAGGGGGAGTACAGATAACTTCCAGAACAGAATGTCAGTTCAGGGGACAGATCACTATGACTCCGCCTATGATTCACTTGTCTTTATCTAAGTTGGTAATATCCACCAAGGCTACCTATCTACAAGGTCTATGACTACTCAGGCTTGACAGCCCTCCACCAAAGCTGCTTGTTACAATAACTTCTAGTCATCTGTTTCAGTGTTTTTCCTCAGAGACCCAAGACTTGGTGCTAGCAGGCATGTATGTCAAGCCTATTGCTGATTTTAGGCCTTCAGTGTATAAGCAGGGCTGCCCTTGACAAAAAAGTTCAATGTCAAGAGACTGCCAGGTCTGGCCTCTGGTTGCTGTGTCTTTCACATGGCAGAAGAAAGAGCTCATTCCCACAATTCCCTGTTGTAGTGGATTCCTCATTAATGTAATCAGAGTTCTCATTACCTAACATCTCCAAAAGGCCCTACCACCCAACACTGTTGTTTTGGGTGATTAAGTTTCAAATGTATTTGTGGCACACATTGGAAACATAGCAGCAGCATTCCACAGATGATAGTTTACAGCTGGAGAGATTGGAGACAATGTCAGTGAAGCTCCTTGTCTTCCTGAGGCAGGAGGCCTGCCTTTGTAACTCAGCATTTTCTGATTGATAGAGAGATTCTTCAGTCTCTCTATCTCCTGCTGTTCAGTCATCTTTAATTAGAAGGATGCATGATCAATTTTCACTTTTAGATTGATCTGTATGTACAAACAGGGTTTGGTATTTTGTTGGCCCTTGTCTGCTCTGCCACAGGGCACTGCAGCTTAGAGAGGCTGAACATGGGGAGTTTGACTGCCTTATCCCTGACAGGTGCTGGGCTATAGGGAATTGTTGAAGCACCATTCCTGGGGAGGGAAGTGCAGTCTTAGGTGTGGGAAAGCCCAAACTGGTTCAGGAGTCCCCAGGCCTGTGATGAGGTTGAGTCAGTGGAGTTCTCAGACTCGTGGACATCCAGGCACAGCTGGGAGTTGTAGAAGAGCAGAGAACATAGTCTGGGATCTGCAGGCTGGGGACAGTATCTAGCCCAGGGCAGGAATGGTGGAGGAAGGGGAGGTCCTGTTTGTCCCAGCAGGATGATTGGTGGGGCAGGCTTGGTGGCTGTTGTGGCTCAGAGTGCAGAGAGGCATTCTATGGGAGATTAGGCTGCAACTCTGTAGGCAAAGCCTACAGAGCCTTCCTCATGGCTCTCCACTGCAGATCTTGATGAAAAGATACAGTTCTAAACAGTTTATTGTCATGGTGGAAAATGGATGCATAAAACCATAACCCACTTCTCTGGGTGAGCCTGAGATTTAATACCTTTTGCAGGGAGGAAGGTCTGGGAAGGGAAGCTTATTGGTTAAGCCCTCAGGGCCTCTAGATGCCTCATTAGCATGGAGAACTCTTGTTTTGGGCCTATGTGACCATAAGACACATTTCTTTTATGTGAGAAGCATGGCATGGGTTCCAAGTCAGGAGTCTGAGGGATCTGGGAGTCGCCTAAGCCTCAGGTGTGTGCCCACGGAGTCTCTGGGGTCTTAACCTTCTCTACCTTACCAAATTTCCTGGCGTGATTTTAACATCCCACAGGATGTATGTTTTTGTAGGATTATGTTCTTTCTACATCCCTGGCTTTATGGGCTAGCCTTCACTTGAGCTCAGGAGTTTGCCCTAATTATCACTCCTAGGCTGTGAATGTACAAAGAAGTGATACGGTCTTTAGTGCCAGGCATAGGTAGGAATCAAATATTGCCTTAATCATTTATTGGGTTTGACCTTAAGTAAATCATTTTGCCTCTGCAAATCTTGCATTCACATATGAAAGGGAGTTCTTAATACTCCATTCAAAAGGCTTGAAAACCAGGGGTTGCTGGGTGATGTCTTGCATGGTCCTCAGGTCCTAACAGTGTATTGTAGTGGATTCCACTCTCTGCACTATCTTCTTTGACATGGTCAATGCTGCCTTTATTCTTTGTTTTAGTAACAGGAGTGGTGGTAGGGGGTGGAGGCTGGACTTTCGAGTTTGTTCTGGCCCCAGAAACCCTCTGGATGTTGTTGTTTCAGTCTTTGTTTTAGGTCAAGGGAAATAAATTCACCTTGTTCCCTCATGTGTTTATTTTCTTAGAAGCAGACGCAGCTTAAATTCTTAGAACAGACTGTTCAGCTTAGCAGTGTTCTGCTTGAGAAGCTGAGCTGTATCTCTCCATTGAGCAGGTTTGTCCCAGGTCTCTTGCATGGGTAGATACTTAACTTATTGTTAATAGGTTAACAAATACATTCCCCTCAGGGTGCCAAAAGTCTTTGTATAACTTCCAGGACTCTAAATGAAACCCTGGTATGATTGCATTGTTATTGCATAATAATTATTTTAGTGTTGGTTTTTAGCAAGAAATCCCAAGAAGTAGAATTTTGGTGCCCAGAAAATTAACAGTTTAATACTAAACTGAGGAAAATTGAGACAATTATATCAGAAGTTTTAATTGTACCTTGAGACAGTTCACCAGTGCCTTCAACTTTTGGGTATCTGGACAGTCCCTGGAATGGCCAGTAACTCCGTCTCACATGATTTTCTATGCTAGTAATGACAATATGTACATAATGATATCCTTTTCTACTTGTACCTTGACATAAGTCTTGTGTTCTGCATCAATAGAATGATAACAATAGTATTTCCCTCACAGTGTGCTATGAATAATTGACCTATACAAAAAGTTTGTAGCAGAACCCATCACTCAGTAATCCTTGTAAGTAACTATTGTTTTGAGCTATAATTTGGTTTTAGCTATAATCTATAAAAGGGTATTAATGGATATTTGTATTCTGGATAACGATCCAATACTATGTTATTTGTTGTTCAGCTCATCTCAGCTTTGGCTGTTTCATGCCCCTCCAGGGTGACTGTTGCATATTATACAGATTGCTTTGTTTCCTGTGTTCTCCCTTACTTTTTACATCAAACATAGCTTCAGGCTCACCTTGTATTTCCTCTGCCCTGGCTCTCAAGTCACCACTTTTTGGAAGATGTCTTGATTCTCTCTACAAAGAATACAGTTGGAGATCAAGGTATAAGTTCTGGATGAGCTTACTTGTGTCAGATATATCAGTATTTGCCAAATGAGTCGCTGAGCTGAGTTGGTCTGGGAGGCACCACTAGACAAGGTATAGAATAATGACATCAAGCTAAAGTCAAGCAAGATGTACGTACTGACTGGAGCTTGAGTATGCCTCAAAGGAAGCCCTCTAGAGGGTAATCAGAGGAAATAAAGATGGAGGGTCTTTGTATAGATAGTGTAAGACAAAGACTTTATATTGAGTAACAATCAGATGATTCTTGGCTTGTTTAGAATTGTTTAAAATCTTTCATTGTGTTTTTTAAATACTGCTATGAAACAAATTGTTCCAGAACTGAGTAGTTTATGAGGATGATAATTTGTTTTTATCATTTAATTTATTCACTCCACATCCCAATATCAGCCCCCTCTCCTCTCAGTCCCCACCCCTACTCCACAGCTATTTTCCCCATTTCTCCCCTCCCATTCTCCTCCAGGAAAGGAGACTCCCCCCCCAAAACACGACCCCTGGCACATCAAATCACTGCAGGACCAAGTGCACCTTCCCACACTGAGGTCAGACTAGGCAGCCTAGCCAGGGGAACAGGATCCATAGGCAGACAACAGGTTCAGGGATAGACCCCCCAACTATCAGTTGATACTTAGTCTCTGGGATTCCCCAAGGGTTCAGGTTAGTTGACTCTGTTAGTCTTTCTGTGGAGCTCCCAGAGGATATAATTGTTTATCACTCTTGTTTAGAGTGGGTTAATGATGGGGGGAAAGGCTCTACTAGATGGTTCTAGCTTCTTTCATGATGTTTTAGACATTGCTGGGTATATAGTAGGACCAAGTTAGATATGTTCCCCCTCGTTTCCTTCCTGCCTAGAGTCCTAGGGCTTCTCTATGTGTTCCCTTCCTGTGGACTAGTTGACTTCCTCATCACATGGCAGCCTCAGAACATTTGGTCAGTTTACTAGTAACTAAAGGCCTCAGTACAGACCTCCCACTGGGCAAAGCAGGAGGGAATTCCCACCTTTTCTGACCTAGCTTTGAACATAGTAATTGTATAGGAATCTGTTGGTTAAAAGTGAGTCAGAGATGACTGCAAATCACAGAGAGAAGGCACAGACTCACCTGTCAGTTGGTGAAACGCCCTCTCACACTTGAGGAAGTTGGGTAATCTTGGTTTAGTCATCTCTGGGGAAAAAGTTCTGCCGAAAGCTCACCCATGCCTCCAAAACAAATGCGTTTGTGCTTCTTAGACTCATAAAGGCGGAAAGAAAGCCACAGCCCTAAAAGTAAACAATTGCTATCTGCCATCCTGCTGTGTCCCCGTTTTTCATTCTCTGTTCCTCATCTACTGAAGACATTTCTCTGCTTCTTTGTCATGCTTTTGTTCTCTATTGATTCACAGATGGATTTGACACAGGCCTTAAAACTCAGCACCTGGGAGGCAGAGGCAAGTGGATCTCTATGAGTTCCAGCCTGGTCTACATATCAAGCTCTAGGCTACCCAGTGCTACATAGTGAAAGCCTGTCTCAAAACAAAATGCTCAAAAAAAGTGCTGTTTGCATTTAATATAATTAAAACATTCCAAGTAAAGAAAGAATAGGATGAAGGAAAAGAGTGAACATCTGAGAGCACAATGACGAATGGACAAAGGTGGGAAAACAGACAGGGGCACTGAGTGTGGGAGAGCGCCCAGGTAAGGCTGGATAATGTTTAAGGGAGATATGAGGAAAGAGAACAGAGAGCTTCACCGGTGTGAGAGCTGTTACATAGCAGGGATTTAGAGTTGGGGACGGGCTAGGGGTATCCTTAAATCACTGAAATAGCATTGCCAGACTGGCAGTGGATCATGTGACCAAAAGACCCCTGCTAGACGCATTCTAGCGATCCTTCTGGCTCTGGAAAACTAGCTCAAAGCTACATGCCTTCATGCTGGTGTAAGCAAGCAGGACTCTGGTGACTTGGTGCCACTCATTCAGGATTGTAAATTATGTGCACTAGACTTGATTGTGGCCTTTTGTCTACACTCTTGTCCCTGGTCCTGTGAGCTTCTATGCTGTTCCCTTTTTATGGAGTTTCCCGCTAGCATTCATTCATTTCCTGTTTTCCTTATACCGTATATACACACACAGGCACGCACGCACACACCTCACAGAGAGGAAAAGAGAGAGCACCAGTAGGTTTGTTCTTTTGGTCCTTACTATCTGAGTTTGTGATCAGAAACAGAGCCATGCTTAATAAAGGCTGTGGGCTAATATTCTATCCGAGCCACTAGATGGCGACCCAGCCTAAAGAAGATGCTGAAAGGCTCGTCCTTTCGAGTCAGATGGTTCCTCTGCCAAAGCAAACAACACTTGAGCTCCAGACAAACCCCACCCCAGTCTATGCAAAAAACTCTGTAAACTCGTTTTGCTGGGGACACGTAGCTTCAGTAATTTCCATTTTCTTACTCAGGGACTATCTCCGCAATGGACTTTTTCCCTCAATACACGCTCCTGCTGAATGCCAGAATGCTCAGTTTCCTTATTATCTTCCATTTCTCCAGCTTTTCGTGTTGTCTGTTCTTTGAAGAGTTGTTTGTTCCTTGATAGCATTCTATTTTTCGTTGCAATAATTCATTATAAACTATAAACAACATTTATAGCTTTTGAATGCCATAAATTTAATGCTATGGTTTATAATTGAGAATATGTTTCTGTCTTAATAATTTATTATAGGTTACTATGAATAAAATATGCAAGGGAATCTTGCAAATACATGTGATTCTGGTGATATGGGATTTTGAACATAAGCAGACAGCCTAAAACTAGCTAGCCTTTCTTTTTGGAGGTGGAGTTGTTTTTCTGGCCAATATTTACATTCTGGGTCAGGTAGTATATTTATTTGAGGATTAATGGATTCGTTACTATACAAATAAAAGGCCATTTAATAAATGTAATGTAGCTCAATTTAATGAACTATAAACTTACACATATTTATTTGCATCAAATTCAGTCTCAACCTGGAGATATATAGGCTGACTAATCATTTGCAGGTTTTGCTTGGCTCATTTTTTTTTTTTTGTTTGTATAAAAGCAATAGATCTGTATTTGACAAAGAACGATTTGTTTTCCAACTCAGCTACATGGAACATTGAGCCAATTTATGTTAGCCTTGAGAAAGCTAGACACTGAACAGCCTCTGGTGTTCTCTTTTTTGGACTGGCGAAGGTCAAGAGGGCTGAAGAAAAATCAGTGACTTTTCTCCACGGTGTCCTCAGCACAAGGTCAGGGTTCCTGCCAATGATGTTTAGTGTTCCTTTGTTTCTGCACCTCTTTCATCTGAAACAGAGGACAGAGAACAGTTTGCCATCTTGGCCATATGCTGTGGTACACCCCAAAACACACTCTTACCTCAAAGGGTAGGAGAAAGTTTAATCTAGAGCCAAACATGAATGAATGCAGGCCAGAAATACAGATTTAATTTACTTCAAATTCCATATGACAACGGTTTTGTGAAGTTTTATACTTAACACAACAACAACAAATATAAAATAAGACACATTTTAAATGCATTGACAGACATACCAGGTGCTGGATTACAGTAAATGAGGAAATCTCTGTTTTAAGCTATAAAGGCCATTTGAACATATTCTTAGACTTTTGGTGGAAGCTAATGATCTGTGAAGTTAGTACATTTCAAAGAACTTCACCTACCAGTCACAGACATAGAATTGGTCAAAGACTGGCTACTAAGGGGGTTAAAGATAGGCTCAGATAAATTATAATTAGGCCCTGGATCTGTAACATTTCAAACTCCATAATTCCTAAGTTTCTAATACCCAGTCAGCCTCCAGAAGGCTCACCGTAAGGTGCATCTTATTTTTGGAAATTTTTGTTCATGCTTTCAGAGACTGAAGGAAGACATTATGCCACTGTCTGGTTGATTAGTCCAACAGTGCAGAGGCTTGCAGGGCTATGAGATAAACAGTGAGAACCAGCTCAAGTCTATTTTCCTAATGTCTCATCTTAGGCCTAACTCTTTAAGGCACAGTAGATGGTCCCTTAGAAAAAAACACCAAGTCCAAACTCCTTTCTATATATCTGTAAGGTTATATGGATTTTGAAGAAAAGATGAGCACTTATGCTATAGGAAATGTAGGTAGGAAGTAGTTACAAGAAAGCATGGGGCATGAGACAGACAAAGTGGGGTAGAAATAAATTTTGTGCATTAGGTAAGAAAAATAGTGGACAGAACAGAATAGAATAGGTGTAGAAACAGAGAGAAAAATCTGCAAACCCAAACAAGCAATATAAAATGAAGGTAAGAAATATCTGTGCTTCAGTGTTTTTTAAAATCTGAAAGTTAGGAAGTGGGATGGTGGTTCGTGCCTTTAATTCCAGTAATCGGGACACAGAGGCAAGCTGATCTCTGAATTCTCATCTCTGCCTCTGTATGAGCCCAGCTTGGTCTACAGAGTGAGTTCTAGGACAGACAAGGCTATAACGAGAAGCCCTGTTTCAAAAATCCAAATGACTGGCTGAATAAATAGAAAATTGAAAGTTAATGTAACACAAAAGAAAACTAAAATAAAAAGTATTATCATGTCAGCTTCTATTTCTTCCTTGTGGGAACCTTGTTTGATTTTTTTTTCCCTTCCTGAAAGATCGTGAGGAGCAAACCTTGCTTATCTGGTACTCTTTTGTTTGTTCTCTAGATCAAACACATCAGACAGATTAGTAGAGTCTCTGTGGCGCTCCAACAGGCTGCTGGTTAGGCTGAATTCAGACATCAGCAGGAGTCAGAACCTCTAAGGAGTGTCCTAGCACTCTAGGGGATTGGATGTTTCAATTGTTTCCCTGTGTGTCTGATGGGATGATTGCCTTTCCTTCACTTGAATGTTGATCTCCAAAACCCTCACATGGCAACACCTCTCTTTTATTTACCTTTTTGCTGGGTAAAATCAGTGGACCCTACTCAAGCTGCCCATTTGCTTTCATGGAGGTTTGTTTCATGCAGTTCTAGTTCAGGTCAGTTCATTCGAGGTGTTCACACAGTTCTGTGGTTCTCCCGAGAGAACCACATTATGATCTTGTGGGTGGAGGATGAGCTTAGTGCTTTGTGTGGTTGCAGTGAGTTTCTCTCCTCTCAACTCTCTTCCCAGCAGTTTCTCTTGGTTTTACTCCTTTTTAACCACAGTAGTTTCAGTAATGACGCAAGACGGCTGCCACTGGGCAATTTCCTCACATCCACACACTTTATGGAGCTTGTGAATCTTTCTAGATACATTTCGATTTATTTAATTATTTAATTTTTTCCCTCTGTCTTTGCTTCTAGAGTTTCCATTTCTTTTTTGTTTAACAACTCTGAGCAATTTGAGGCAAGATTGTCCCAACCTCCTGTGATTTTGTTTAGTACTATGGGATAGTTTGTTGTTTTTCTTTCAAACATAGTATTCAGTTTTTATGTATTCTCTACTTTCCCATAGTCTGCTGACGACTATCATTCACCTTTCCATGCATCTCCCTTCTGTTTGGATTTAAAGAGCAAATTGTTTCTTTAAAATTCTTGATGCTATAGAAGAGAGGTGTTTATATCTCTCTGTCATCATTTTTTCTCACAAACAAGAGTTCAACCATCTATCTATCTATCTATCTATCTATCTATCTATCTATCTATCTATCTAGATATCTAGATATCTTAGTTAGGTTTTTACTGCTTTGACCAGATACCATGATCAAGGCAACTCTTATAAGGACAACATTAATTGGGGCTGGCATACAGGTTCAGAAGTTCAGTCCATTATCAGCAAGGAGGAACATGCAGCTTCCAGGCAGGCATGCTTTAGGAGGAGCTGAGAGTTTTACATCTTCATCTGAAGGCTACTAGTGGAAGACTGACTTCCAGGAAGCTACGATGAGGGTCTTAAAGCCCACACCCACAGTGAACACCTACTTCAACAAGACCACACCTTCTAATAGGGCCACTTCCTGGGCTGAGCATATACAAACCCCCCCCCCCCCTCTCTCTTCTCTCTTAGTTAGGTTTTTACTGCTTTGAACAGACACCATGACCAAGGCAACTTTTATAAGGACAACATTTAATTAGGGCTAGCTTTATTCTTCTCTCTTATATTGCATCCCAAATGCAGTTCTCCCTCCCTCCTCTCTTCCCAGTCCTTTCCCACCACCAACACCTCTCTCCCCCACATCTCCTCCTCTTCCACTTTTCTTCAGAAAAGGGCAGGCCTCCCAGAGATAGCAAGCTAATGTGGCATATCAAGTTTCAATAAGACTAGGCACCTCATCTCATATTAAGGCTAGACAAGGATGTTAAAAATAACATCAAGAAAAAAAGAGAAAACACATGGGACACAAAGGAAGAGAAAGAAAGAGTGAAAGAAAAATTGTTAATAAATATTGCACACAGAAAATTAGAGGAATGCATGAAAGTGAATACAGAAGAAAAAATTAACTACAAAATGCAAAAATATTGTTAAGATTATTTAAAATTCAAGACATGTGTCAGATAAAAGGGTAAAAAATGGAAAACAAGCAACAGAAGACTAAAGGATGTGTTGTTGGACCACGTCTTTTCTAGGTCCTTGGAAATCTTGGAGCAGGAGACTACAACTTGGAGCAGTAGAGAGGTCATCTGCATTGCCTATGGATTACACTGATACTGAGCCTGGACTGGACAAATGGTAGATGTCTACCAGAGTTGCTTCCCCTTTAGTAGCTTCCCTTTGTTCACAGAGGCAACTGCTGGTCATTCTTAGCTTTGCAGTCTGTGGACTGGATAGGTTCTTCTACCCTTTCAAGACGTTGCCACAATATGCATCTCCCTGGAGTGGTGTTGGGACAGGGCAGTAGTCTAGTTAGAAGGTGTCTCTCACCCTCTCAAGACCTTCCTTACATTGCCATACTTTCTACTCTCTGTAAGTATTGCTTATACTGCAGACAGATGCAGGTGTAGATGTCAAATAATCCCTTGGAGCATCAGAGTTCTGGCACTCTGAAATGGTGACTGCAGATAGGTGGTTGATCCAATGCTAACCTCAGGCTCAGCTCTGTTAAACTCCTGGGTGATTATCAGTTGACAGCTGCCTTCCGTGTGCACTTCACTGCCAAGGAGACGCCTGATGGTGGTTTTTACCTTCTCAGCTTCCTGCTTTCCAACTATCCATTACTGCCCCTCAGGGCTATAGCTAGTTAAATTCAGCTTATCTGTTCATCTCCTAAAGATTGGCAAAGTAGATTCTTGTCTCCAGTTGTCCCTTGCTGGAGGAATCACTGTTTCACCAAGATCTACAAATAGATTTGAAGCTTGTCACTCATTGAGGGATAGACTGCAGTGTGTCTTTACAGGGACTACATTATATGTACATGTGTATGTGTATGTGTATGTATGTAGTACATAATATTTGTTGTTGTTAGATTTATTATATTTATATGACTGCTCTATCTGAATGTACATCTGTACACCAGAAGAGGACATTGGATCTTGTGAGCCACCATGTGATTGCTGGGGATTGAACTCAGGACCTCTAGAAGAGCAACCAGTGCTCTTAGCCTCTGAGCTATCTCTCCAGCCCCTACATGGTTTATATTATCCCACTTCCTGGTTGCTCTCCACCTAGCCCCCATCCCATGATATCCCACTTCTCAGTTACCCCTCCACCAACTACCTCATCCCACATCTACCCTCCCCTCTCTCCTTTGTATGTATGAGTGCTCCCCTCCACTCTCCTGCCCCACCGGTTCAGCATCCCCCTACGATAGGGCATCAAACTTCCCCAGGAACAAAGGCCTCCCCTCCCATTGGTGTCAGGCAAGGCCATCCTTTGCTACATTTGTATCTGGAGCCATAGATTCCTCCAACCAAGGTACATTCCTTGGTTGGTGGTCTAAACTTTGGGAGAACTGTGTGGTCAGGCCAGCCTATGTTGTTCTTCCAATGGGGTTGCAATCCCCCTCCTCTCCTACAGTGCTTCCACCAGCTCCCCCACTAGGTTCCCTGAGCTCAGTCTGATGGTTGGCTCCCAGCATCCACATCTGCATTGGTCAGTTTATATTTTCAATGACTCTTCTGCTTTCCTTTCTCTTGCTTGGCAGCCTTTTGGCTGAAGCTGTGTTTGGCTTGATTTACTTATTTTCTGTGTCTGCTTTTTCTCTGTCTTTTTCAGGCATCTTGCCATAACCTTCCTGCATTTGTAAAGTTCCTTCCCACTCTTTTTGGGATAGTCTGGTTTTTTTTTTTTTTTTCTTATTCTGAATGTTCTTCACTGGGTTACATGAGGACAACTTCCTATTCCTCATCTTTACCTGTACAACATGAATCACTACCAACATAGCAGGGTTCTGCCTCCTGGTTTAAGATGACATGCAAATATGATTTCCATTTATCTTTTATATTTTATTTCCCACTTCAATTTCCACAATATGCCTATGTGCCTGAGAATTTGGATCCAAATAACCTTTATTCTATGTCAGGGTGTGTCTATGATTACTTGGGATATAGAAAGGAAAAAGATGATTTCTTACTCTTCTAAAATGTTGCAGGATTGAAAATAGGTCAGTTTGATAAGCACAACATTCATTATATCAAAATAATGTGTTGTTGTTGGAATGACACTGGATCATATCATACAATGTAAAGTTCATGTAATTTCTAAGCAAAAGCAATATATTTTTTATTTATTTGGAAGACATGTATTGTATATCTGGTACAACTGAGAAATTCTGCTAGAGGAAGGACTTGAAAAACATGCCTCCTTATAGACTCTTAGGGGAAGAGTGTGTATATTGATGAGTCATGCTAATTCCACTCACAGAGGGCAACTACAGCTGACTGAAGAGGCTAAGGAAACTGTACTTTGAGTTAGGTTATGAGACTAAGAGTAGTTTTGCAAGAAAAGACTGGCAATAACTCTGTAAATAAAAGAATAGAAGAAGCATGGACACCAAGGCAGGTTCTGACTTCCAAGTGAAGAAAGCAGACTCTGACTGTGATATAAGTTCTGAGGTTGGATGCCTGGGTTTAAATCACTAAAATAACATTATCCTTTAGTACAAATACGTTTCCTATTTTGTCTTATTGACCTCAATAAGTGAGACTCATAACAGTTCTTATTTCACCCAAGTATTAATTGAGTATTAATTGAAAGTGTAAACAACTGTCATTGTTTCCGCAAGTCTCGCAGATGATAAGTTGCATCCACAAAATGTAGAAAATGTATAGCTTTCTAGACATTTCCCTGAAGACTATAATTCAATAAGTCTGAGATTAGGACTAGACTTTATATTTATAGCAAGAACACCAGGTGGTATTCATCATTAGTAAAGTTTGGAAAATACTGATACAGAACATTATCATAGTTCCAGGATCAGGGTAAGTACTCAAAACACTTATAATGACAGAGGTTATAGAGGAAAGGAACGTATGAGGATGAGAAGGGTATATGAGACTAGAGATGGAGACAGGGCCAGGCCCTGCAAACACTAAATGTATTCCACATTATAGAATTGGTATTTCAACTTAAAAGCAAGGAGAAGTCATTTAAAGGTTGACAGCACTAAAGCACCTTGACCTGACACTCATTTTAAAAGATCCATCTGTCTTCATGGAACAGGGAATTGTAAATGAGCGATACTAAGAGCTATAAATCTACTTACAAAGTTGCTTCAGAAGCCAGATTTAAAAAAAAAGGGTTGAATTCAAATGCTGGGAAATGAAATGGAGAGATACTTAAACTCTAAATGGAGACCTGGCGCACTGAGGCTCTCCCTCAGATCAGGTTATGAGAAAGGGATTGTGCAGAAGGAAAGAATCCAAATAGCAGAATTACAGTTGTCCAGTGAAAAATAATTTTGAAGAAATTGAGCTTAAGTCATTCCTGACTGAGTCCATTTGGCAGTCAGAGATTAAACACATGTAACTGTGGGACAGAGGTTTGAGTAGGACATCTATATGCAGAAAACATATAGATTAGATGATAGTTGAAATCGTCAGTTTTCCTCATGACATTCAGTGGTGTGACCAAAGTCAAAATGATTTGACAATAAACTGATGCTATTGGCTGAGCTGATGGAGTCAGTCAAAGGCAGGAGACTGTTCATTGTGGGCTCATATTAAGAAGACAGACAGACATCTTATGTATTGTATTGTTTCTCTAGAAGACAATTTCCTAAGCTATCATTTCATAGCCTTGTGATTTCCTGCAGGCTAAATGTTCCTGTTCTGGAAAGGAGGGATAAAGAGATTGGATGCAGTTGTGAGCATTTTCAGTGATATATACAAAAAGACATATTATGGGCTATAGCAGCTGGTTCTGAGTAAAGACAAATAAGTTTCCTGAATATAATCATCCACGGAATTGACTTCCCTCCAAACTCTTAATAGACTTGATGTAACTTGGATTAGGCTTCACCCTTATTGGCAATAGGGCTACTCACTATATTCCATTTATTTTCTTTGATTTGGACAATGTTAACTGCTTGGCTAGTTATTTGAAATGACTCCACAGGTCACCAAAGTGACATAACACATGGTTCCCTCATCCATCTCTATTTCTTCTTCTAGCTAGCCACTGAGAGGTGAATAAATGAATAGTGAGAAAGGAAATTTAAGGGAAAGAAATTCTATACAAAGGTAAGCATCATTGACAGAAGTTTCTCTTTGTGAGACTATGAAAGAGATATATTTATAAAATGAAATATTCCTTGTGCTAAACATTGTTTGGGGGAGCAGATTTGAACAAAACACTCTTACAATAAAAATATTATGTGCTTGGACTTCATGAATTAGTGCATAACTCTGAGTCTCTGCACATTTTTTCAGCTATCTGAAATACAATTTTTATGTCTATAAATTCCTGTTCTTTTTTCAAAATTCAGTTCAAAATTGGCCAACTAGATGAGGTGTAAGGTTCTCCATTAATTTCCACCAATGTTCTATCTTTTGATGGCCATCATAGACCAAAGTGTTTTTCTAAGAACTTTAGAAACTATGTAGAAGATTACAAATTCCTAATGAAGATCAAGACCCAATAGAATTATTTTGAGAAGACAGATTTACACCAGCTAGCACCAACTATGACTCTAGTCATAGACCCAGAAAACAAAACAAAACTTAACAAAACATCACCTTGTGGACTCAAATATCAGCACTTATGATCTTGATCTTGCCATGAGTATTATTTGTTGCTGGATCCAGAAGGTTTCATTTCTTTCCCTCCCATGCTGTAAGTAAGCCTGTCAAGCTTGAACCCCCATGAGGATTCTGAAATGGCTTCAGATGTAGCTTCAGCTAAAGTCTGGGGGACATTTTTGCATATGGAATTACACAACAGGAGACACACTTGCTCCATTCCTGGGTGTGGACTTGCTCACTTCAGTCCCATAGTCGATCCTGAAGCAGTTTTCTTTACTTATCTCCCTCTCCATCCAGTACAGAAACAATCATCAATCATTTCAGCAAAGAGGGAAGATACAAACCAACTAAAAGATCAGTAGTCTGTCTATATACCAACAATAAACATACACTGAAAGATTGTGGACACATCCCTGTCTGCAATAGCCTCAAATATAATAAAATATCTTGGGATAAACCTAACCAATGATGTGAAAGGTCTGTAGTATGGAAACTTAAAATCTCAGAAGAAAGAGATTGAGGGGGACTTTAGAAAATAGGAAGAATTTCCCCCACCATGTTCATGGATCAATAGCATTAATATTGTGTAAATGATCATCCTACCAGAAGAAATTTATGTATTCAATACAATCTCAATAAAATTACCACAGAATTCTTCACAGAAATAGAAAGAAAATTCTAAAATTCATATGGAATCAGAGATGACCCTGTATAGCCAAAACAATAAGCAAAATGGATAATGTTGTCAAAATTACTATTCCAGATTTTAAGATGCATTATGAAGCTATCATAATAAAGCCAGTATGGTACTGTTGCTACAGAGTCAGAAATGTGGACCAATGTAACAAAATAGAAGAATGTACGTAGCTGTAGTCATCTGATAATCAACAAAAATGCCAACAACATACATTGAAGAAAAAAGAAACAGTTTCAATAACAGTACTGGAAAAACTTAATGCATACACACAGAAGAATGAAATTATACACATGCCTGTCACTCTGTACAAAAATTAACTCAAAGTGGAACAAACCCCAAACACTAAAACTGTTACAAGAAACCATAGAGAGCAACCTATAAGAAACAGTTGTAGTAAAGAACTTTCAAAATAGAACTTTATTACACAGGAATTAAGGCCAAGGATTGAAAAATGGGACTTCATAAAACTAAAATACATTTGGACAGTTAAGGAAACAATCAGTTGAGTAAAGAAGAAATGTTGGAAAAATTAGAATAGGAAAATTTTGAACCTATGATCACTGCATGGACAAAAAAATATAAATAACATACAAGAATGAATGAATGATATACAGGCTAGTTTTATATAAATTTGACATAAGCTAGAGTCATTTGAAAGAGGGAACCTAAATTGAGAAAATATCTGTATGAAATTGGCCTGTGGGCAAACAAACCTGTTGTAGGATATTTCATCACTCCATGAAAACCGAGATTGTGTTATTTACTGAAAAAAAAAAAGTTTCTAGTGGTGTGGCCCAGCCCTTAGTATACACCTTTAATCCCTCTGGCTGGAATATAGATATGCCCTTTGTACACACTTTTAATTCCAAGTAATGAAGTTAAAATTAGTTTGTAGAAGTATCCAAGTTTGATAGTGATATCTAATTGAGTAGTAGAAAAAGTGATGAAAAAGAGGAAGATTTGACAGAATAGGATAAGGCCCAACTTTCATGAGAAGAGAGGAAAGGGAAACTACTTGAGGGGCAGTGCAGAAAGAGAAGGTGGCAGTTTTACTGGGAGAGTTTTATAGAGACAGGTTGAAGAGAGAACAAGACAGATAATGAGAAAGAGTCAGATGATCAGAACAGATTGCTAAAGTTAGTTTGAGGCCAAGCAGAGCAATTAAGTCAGAGGCCAGGAGAGAAGCCAGATTGAGTCAGTCAGTTTGAAGAAGAGTTTGAGCCAGAAAAGCTGAGTTGAACCAGCCAGCCAGGGCTCAGAAAGAACTAGGATGGGGTGAGATTATTCAGTATCAAGTCTCAGAGTCTGAAAACATTCTAGGCCTAGATTATACTGTAGGAAGGCTAGAGGCTTCCAGGACTAGGCCTTGGTTAGCAGAGAGAGGTGATAAGCCTCAGAGATTCAACAATTACTTCAGGAGAATAAAAGATACTTTTATACAAACCTGTGGTCCATTTTTTAAAATTAGTGACTGATGTGGGAGTGTCCAGACCATTGTGGGTGGTGCTACCCTTGAGAAGGTGGTCCTGGGATATATAGAAAAGTAGGCTGAACAAGCTATAGGAGCAAGCCAATAAACAGCTTTTCTCCATGGCCTCCATGCATCAGTTCCTGCCTCCAGGTTCCAACCTTAAATTTATGCTCTGACTTCCTTCAGTGATGAAATGTAATCTGAGAGTTTTAATATAAATAAACCCCCTTTCTTAAATTGCTTTTGGCTATGGTGTTTTATCACAACAATAAAAACCCTAACTAGGACGGATGACATAAGCAGAAAGATAGAAACTCACAGAAAAAATCAAATAGAAAGACTGGAGGTAAAAATCACTACATGGGACTAAATCAAAACCAGAGAGTACACATGGATGGATCATTGGCTCCTGCTACATATATAGTCTAGAACATCAGTGGGAGGGGAGGCCCTTGGTCCTATGAAGGCTTGTTGCTCCATCATAGGGGGATGCTAGAGGGGTAAGGTGGGAGTGGGTGGGTAGGTGGGGGAGCACCTTCTTAGAGGCAATGGGAGGGGGATGGGATGAGGGTTTTGCAGAGAAGAGACAGGGAAGGGGGGCAACATTTGAAATGTAAACAAATAAAATAATCAATTAATAAAAATAATCACTACATAACAGAAGTCAAAAGACTTGTGAGTGAACTGGACATGACCGAGGAAAGAATCTCTGATATATAAGTAGGACAATAGAAACCCTAATTAAAG
The DNA here is from genome assembly GCA_021653895.1 of Mastomys natalensis. Taxonomy (NCBI): domain Eukaryota; kingdom Metazoa; phylum Chordata; class Mammalia; order Rodentia; family Muridae; genus Mastomys; species Mastomys natalensis. The sequence goes on from JAJTUV010001795.1 coordinate 187,958, forward strand.
AGAGAGAAAAAACCCAAACAGTATACAGGAACTGTGAAACAACCACTAACCACACAAGATTTCTCACATAAGGGTGCCATGCAGCACCAGACAAACTGAAGCAATGTTTGAAGTAATAATTACCAACAGCTCACAAGTTAATGACAAAGATTAGCCCACAGATGCAAGATGCTTAGAGAACATGAAGTAGGATAGATAGCAAAATTAGAATTAAAAAAAAAATCTAGGCATAGCATATCCAAACTTCAGAAAAATGACATTAAAAAATAGTGAGTATGTACCTTCATGACAAAGAAGTAACTATAAGATTTCCATCAGATTTTAGAATTCATGCAAACAAATGAAGAGAGTAGTATTTTACTCTAGCAAAATATTTAAACATGAAAACAAAACCCACCAACCTAGAATTCCATATTTGGAAAATTAAGAAACAAAATCCCCACTAACCTAGTATTCCATATTATTTTTTTTCAAATACAAAAGAGAAGTAGATTTTTTTCAGACAAATGAAAACCAGGGGAATGATATGTCAAAATATGTCTCATTTCATATGTGTACCAAGCAGTCTTCTTAGGAGATTGAGACGAGACATACAAGATTCTCATCAGTAACTGAGATCAAATCACCTTTGAAAAGATCTTCTACAAAGATCTTCGTAAGTTCCAAGAAAACAGAAGAAAACAAAACCCAATCCACCCCCAACCCAACCCAACCACAACCCCAACCCAACCTAACCCAATGCAAAACAAACTGTTTTAGTGTTCTATTGTTGTGAACAGACACCATGACTAAGGCAACACTTATAAAAAAATATTTAATTGGTGCTGGCTTACAGTTTCAGAGATTTAGTCCATTATCATCATGGTGGGAAGCATGGCAGGATGTAGGCAGTCTTGGTACTAGAGGAGCCCAGAGTTCTACATTTTTATTGGAATGCAGCAGCAGGGGACATCTGGACCTCTGCAGGTTCAGGCAGGACAGGACTGCATTCCATGCTGGGTGGAGTCTGAGCATTGTACCCTTCAAAGCCCACTTACACAGAGACATACTTCTCCCAACACAGTCATACCTTCTCCAGTAAGACCTCCAATAAGACTAATAGTGTCTCTCCCTATGGCCAAATATCCAAACATATGAATCTATGGAAGCCAAATCTATTCAAACCACTATATAAACAAACACACATGTACAAGCAAACAAGAACCCAAACTACTACCTTTCATGTTTTTCTCCTTTTTACAGCTTAAAAAAAAAAATCTTCTAATCCACAGGGTATTGTGGTTCATGTTTAGTTTCAGACCCATTTGATAAGGACTAAGGTGTATATCTTACACACCAAAGCTGACTTTGCCTCCAGGTTCTCCCAGTATCCTTCAGCCTCTACCTAGTATACCCTGCCACTAACCACGAATTTTCCAGTCCAGGGGCTGGACTGTTCTTCCCCTAGAGGCTCTTTCCTATATAATCCAGACATTTTGGTCTCACAGCTCTCCTCTCCTCTCTCTCTCCTTGCTTCTGTACACTCACTCTCCTTCTTGCTCCTTTACACTCTTTCTCTCTTTCTCATCTCCCTTTTTTCCCTCTCCCTTCCCATGGTGACTTCCCTGGCCTCCTTCTTTGGGGCCAGTGAACTCCCCTGAGAGCAGCTTCCCAATAAACCTGAGTTTAATATAGTCTAATCTTCATTAAATTGGCTCACTTCCCCAGCAGTGGAGAAATAATTTATCATACCCCTTTAAGCCCAGCACTTGGGAGACAGATTTAGGGTGATCTCTGTGAGTTCAAGGCTAGCCTAGTCTACAAAGAAAGTGTCAGGACAGCCAGGGCTATGCAGTGAAATGCCTGATTCAAAGGAAACACAGACAGCACCCCTCTCCCCAAACCCTAAAACTGCCACAGTTTTATTAGAAATGTTCCTTGTTTTTATAACACAGGTCTGAAAAAGCCAAAGTTTGTTCAACCAACCCCTGTGTGTAGATCACTTTATCTCAATAAGAGAGGACTTTTATTCATCTGCAATACTCCTGGTAAACAAGGAAATAAATCATTTACACAGCAGGAGTTTTTCTTTATGTTAGCTAGTTTTAGTACCCTCACCATGAATGAACCAATTATTTTCTTATTCTGTACACGGAAGCACAGCATATTCTGCTACTGATAACCACTGTGGCTAGTCTTGGCAGAAACTATTCTCATTTTTCTTCAGAGGTAAGCCTAAAGCAGCCCAAGACCCAGACAGACGCCCCAAATTAGAAAGTTCTTCTAGGAGGTACTGCTATGGAATTATTCACTACACACCCACTTCCCAACATTTCTCTAACACCAATGGCCAGGAGCCAATGCACAATGTGTGTAATATGAGCTGACAGGGAATTTCAATTGTACTAAAATTGTAATATTTTGCCTAATTCTAATTTATTTTTAAAGGTTTGGAAAAAATGAGCAGATGGGACTGTCAGGTATCATTAAGGGAGAAAGATATCTATTGCTTTAGAATGGTGTACATATTAGAAGCATTTAACTAAACTGTTTAGTACCAGTAAAGGCTAATTTTTGGGAGGAAAAACCCTTATAATTATTTTATAATTGTTATGATGGGAGTTTTGCCTGATAATCACCAAATGTTGAGTTTCCAGGAACTGCCTTATATGTTTGGATTTGTTTGATATTTCCAAAACCAAAGAAAAAGCACTCTAACAAACAAAAATTTATTTTTAAAAAAGTTGTCTTAAACCACATTCAATTCACTATTTCCTGAAGTATAAATAGCAATATCATTAACAGCAGATGAGATTATTTTAGAGCTCTGAGATAGACTCAAAATGTTATATACCTTATATTTGTAACTTATGGTATTTTTGCTTATAGGTGGCCCATAAACCACACTGTGGTCTGATACCTTGGTCCAAAGAAAGCATTCTATCCTGCTTGAAACATCTCAGAAATGTTTAACACACATGTGGTATCCACTCTTGCTTCATTCAGCTAAGATGTATCTTGTTTTTCTGTAGTCCTTTCCTTCAGTAGCGAAGAGAAGACCCAGACACAGATACAGACCTTATTCTGTATAATCAGGGCTGGCAAACAGATTGTTGTGTCAGTCCTGGTAAAATATATTTTTTCAGGCTCTTGCCTATCACATGTTTACCTTATAAACTAAATATTTCTAGGAAGCACTGGGCACAATTGTATTCAAAAGATTTCTGCATAATTAATTCTCTGTCCTCTCCACTCCTGGCCAAACATATGGACATTTGAAACATCATAGTCACAATTCATGGTGTACATAATATGCAGCCAACATTCACCAGGGAGTCACCAACTAAACAAGTAAAGCACTATTTTTGGATGCAGACTTTTTTTTATTTAGGAATTATCCAAAATTTATAGTTGCTAAGTAGAAGAGGATAAATTTTTCTATCTTTCTATTCTTGGAGAAAGTGATGTTTCCAAGTGTCCATTCCATGATGTGGCCGGAAAGATACTGACTGTAAATGTTCTCAGATAACTTGGGCTCTCATTTATTCTATACATAAATACACCCTGAGTACATTTTTGTCCTTACTGCTAATGTCTTCTCACTAAACTCATTTCAATTATCTGACAACATTTACAAATCCAAAAATACCTGAAAAGTCTAAGAGAAATGGATGATTTCTGAGACACCTAAGACTTATCAAAATTAAACCAAGAGAATAGGAAGACCTTAAACTGATTGACAGAAAGTAAAAGGATGAACTGGTAATAAGTGTCCCTATAAAGATGAGTCTAGGACTAGAAGGAGGCTCTGCTGAATTCTACCAAACCATTGAAAGAGGCAAACACTAGTACTTCTTAGACTGTAGACAAATTAGAAAAGGAAGGCATGATAACAAACTCTTGCTAAGTCAGTATTATCCTGATACCAAAGCCAGATAAGAACCCTATAAGAATAAACAAATAAACCAACAATAAAAAACCTACAGACTAATTTTCCTGGTGAACATATATATAACTTATTAATAAATTTTTTTGTAAACTGAATTCAAGAACTTTAAAAAAGGTGATACATGAGGATGAAATTGGTTTTATTGTGGGGATACCAGGATGCTTTCAACATATACAATTTGATAAATGTTAATACAGTACACAAATAAGTTATGGCAGAAATCACATGGTCATCTTAATAGAGTTAGAAAAAGCCCATGCATTCTCTTATGATTAAATGTTGGAAGCAATTAGGAGAAGAAAAATACCCCTATATATTAATGGCTAGATATTACAAACCTATAACTGACATCATACTTAATGGAGAAAGACAGAGATTTCCCTCTAAAATCAGAAATGAGGTGAAAGTAATCACTCTTTCCATTCTTATTTAGTGTAGTGCTAAGAACCTTAAACTTCAAGATGGGACATGAGGCAAGACATTAAGGAAAGCAAATAAGGATAACTATGTATTAAGATGATGTCACCACAATGAAACCCTTTCTTTGCATGGTAACTAAAGTTACTTAAAGAGTTCTAGAAACATAAAGTTTACACAGATTCAAATGTCTACAAAATGAAATATGTAGGTACTACGAGAATCTCAGCAAACTGGAATTCCAACGCTTCTTTTGTCATTGATATGGGAGGCTCAACAGACTACAACTTCATGCTGAGTAATGACATCGGAGTTCACTAGGGGAGTGGCCATGCAGAAAGATGAGACCAGCTGGTAGGCTGTCCAGAGGCAAGCAGACATCTTGACCATTCAGGTAGGTTGTCAGCCACTTTTACAAACTAATGAGTTGAAGACAAGGAATGAAGAGAAGTACTGTGTTTTTAGGTAAGAGCAATGCTGGCAGTCTGTGGGAACATTTCTTTAGCCAGGACAAATACAGAGAGACTAGATTTTCATTTAATTTGGCATACTTGAGTTTACTGTAATGATTTAAGGATGACAAACAAATGTTGGGATTTTCAAGTGAATGAGGTCTCTAAGTATGGGTGTGGGACTGCGTAAGGGTATCCTGGTTCTTGGCTGGGCATGGGCCTAGAACACCGAGACTCCAAGGGAGAAACGGCAGGAGTTCGGCTACGTCCCCAGAACTCAGGGTCCTAACAAGCAGTCCAATCTCCATAGACCTACATTGTTCAGTCATGTAGGCCATTACAGCCCCTCCCAAAGTGCACAGGTAGAGAGTGTGACTACAGGCCTCAGGCCCTAGAGATTTACATATTAATGAAGGTCAGAGGGTGGAGCCAAGTAAGCATTGCCCCCAGAACCTCCCCCTTTCTCCCTCCCTACTTAACTCAGGTCTGCCCTGAGTTTGGGGGGGTACATCTAGATCTATCTACCATCTGCCATGACAATAAACTCTTTTGGAACCAAGGACTTTCTCGTATCATTGGGCCTGCTGGGCCTGCCGCCACCAAAGCCTCCAGCCACTGGAACCTGGGACCTTTTTCCGGTATGTGAGACAGGCTGCCTGGAGGCCTCCAGGCAGCCTCCACCTCTCAGGTCCCGGGCAGCTGCCGCGCGGGCCCGGGACTCCACCGCTGCGCCCAGTTTTTCCCACATTTTTGGCGCGACCAACATGGAGCCCCGAACAGCCACGCAACTACAGACAAGCTAGCTGAACAGCTGTCTCTCAGACAACCCCAAGGACCCACATCTTCAAGCAAGCTAACCAGGTCGCCAAGTCTGCTAAGCAAGTACTATAACCAAACCTCTCCCTAGGGGTGCTGCCAGGGCCTCTTTCTTCCCTCCCCTTCTTGTTTCTCTCGGCTGTGGGTTGGCTGGTCATGCGCCCACATGCCAAGTCTCAGTCCTTCCGAGGCCTCTCAGTGGTCTGAGAGCCCAGGGCTTGAGACCAGTCGGTCCCTAGCTGCCTCCAGGCAAAGGGATCCCCAATCCCCAGGGCTCTGCACCCCCGTGGAATCAGACTGAGTTCGTTCCCTGCCCAAGTACTAGCCCAGCTGTGTCTACTTGGTGTGGTGTGAGACAAACACAGCCAAACCTTCCGCGGCCCCCCTTTTCCCTGGTGTTGCATGAAATAAACTCAGCCAAGATCCCGTGAGCTCCTGCCTATGGGCAACAAAATTATGCAATATAAAAAAAAAAAAAAACAGATCTTTAAAAATATGAAGACTTTTCTAAGCATGCTAAAGATATGGAGTCATGAAAACTTAGACCATGTAGGCAACTGAGAACGAACATATTTTAGGATCTTTTATTTGAAACACAAGCTTTATTCATGTATAAAAAAGTTTTATTTGCCAGAGAGATTTGTTAGATACAAAACTATTTGTAGGGGTTTTGATAATACTAATGCAAAGTCAGAGAGCACATGGCACAGAAGGAATTCTTTGAGACTGCCCCTTACCATGACATTTAATAAGAGATATTGAATATGATTGCAAGGAAAAATACTCTAATAAGAGAAGCTGCATGATTAGTTTTAAAGAAGTTATTATGTGAATGATGTTGATCATGATATGAAAATAACCAGGCTATAGATAACAACATTCAGTCATTGGAATTGCACTAAAGTTCAAGGTCAGGAGATTCAGTTCCCATTGGTAACTCTCTGTCTCAGAATACGAAGTCTTGACATCACTACATCCCAGTCAGCATAAGCTCCTTCCAGATGGCGGGATATCTCAGTTCCTGCCTCGTAGCTACGACGTCCATGAAGCAAGCGCCAGTTGTCGAAGGTAATCACATCACCTAAGTAGGAGAATTTTTTGACATGAATAATTTGTATTTATATGATATACAAAGATAGAAATTATTATTTACAAAGTAGAAATTATGCCTCTGGTTGCAAATAACAAAATTTTCATGTTCAAATCTGTTGCCCAACATCATAATTATAATTAATAAGAATGAATTATATTCACTAAGAAACCAAATAACAAGAAAATGCAATATACAAGATGCTACCATTACTCAGTTCACATTAAAAAAAACAGAATGTTTTCTTTGTAAACATAACTACACAATTTCTTTTTTAACTAATTTTGTTCTTGGACAGTTTTTACATGTAGCTAATACATTCTAATTACCCTCCTCTCCACCCCCCTGCTTTCTCATATCTCCTTCCCATCCTTACCATTAGCTACCCCCATGCCATCCAGTTCTTTTCCTAAATTCTTAATCTTTGATTTTTCTTTGTGACCTCTTAAGTTTTACCAAGGCTGTGTGTGACTATTGGGTTGAAATTCTACACTGGAACTTGTCAGAGTCATCTGTGGAACACAACCATAGGCAATGGTTCCCCACATACATCATACCTATTAAACTTCATAGTTTGATGTACTTTTATGGACATGGTTCTATAAAAGATTTTTCTTTGTGTAAAGCTTTGTGTTCTATTTTTGCAAATTTATCAATAATAGACATTCTGTCCCAGTTTCAGAGCTTTAAGAAATTGTAAGGACAGTTAAATTTTTGGTTGATAGCTTTTAGTCTTCCTATTTTCTATACATTTTTTTCCAAAAAGGAAATACTGTGAAGAAAGCAGCATTTCATCTCCGCATATGTGAGAAAACCCAAATCGAGGTATTCCAACTCCTATTATTTTTTGTATGTATTTTTCCCATGATATTTCTATTTTATATGGTGTTATTCCTAAAATAAATCTGCTGTAAATGCATGCCAAAGGCTTTATGAAGTTATCTAGTTCTATTTATGTACTTTAATATGTCAAAGAAAATTTCTAAAAACAACTCAATTAGGTTTGGTATGTGTGTGTCTGTAGTCCCATTTACCTAGGTGAATAAAGTAGGAGTATTACTGAAGCCAAGCTCAGAAGCTAAAGGTGAGGTTTCATGAGATAGCAAGGAGAGAAGAAAGGAGGAGAGGAGGAAGAGACGAAGAGGTTCAGGGACTGAAGAGATGTCACAGCAGTTAAGAGTATTGCTTTTCCAGAGGATTTTATTCAATACCTAGCACTCACACTGTGCCTCACAACTGTCTGTAACTCCACTCCTTGAAGATTTGATGTCCTCTTCTGGACTCTGTGGAGATTATATAATGTATAGTGCACAGAAATGCATCTGTTTTAGACGCATGAAAAGGTAAATAAAATCTTAAAATAAAACAATAAAAATGTTCAGATTGGCCAAACCAATAGCAAAGAGAAATTATGCAAATAATTCTCTTTATTTGCAAATAACATGCAAATCTTTATGATCAGATCCATTTTTCAACATGATGTCTATAATCAACAAAGATATGCTGTAGTCACTAAGAAGGGAGATCTTATATGTTCCCTTCGTGAAAACTGATAACTATTTAAAATAACGTTCATATTTAATTAACTCAATTTCACTATTTCATAATATATATTTCAAAATATATACACAATAAACATTCACAATTTTATTGTGAATTGAAAAATAAATAAGAAAAAATGGTCCAGGTTTGCTGATACTTTAATCAGCAGAGTTTGTCTAGAAAAAAATATCAGTACTTCCTTATTCACTTCCAGTCACTAGAATAGGCAGTCTTGCTTTATTTTATTATTACTATCTTTGCTAGTTAAGTTTTATCAATAAACATTACTTAATGTATTTTGGAGTAGAAGTTACAAAGATAATTTTGTTTAGCAACAGAGAAGTTTATAATCAATTTCACTTGTACTCTAAATTTTCACTATTTTGAGAAGTGATGCCTTTTTATGAGTGTGGGGAATCTTCATGTAGTAATTTCTATACCGTTTCTTAAAATCTAGGTTGTGCTCATGAAACTTTAATATAATACAACATTTGGTGTAAGGAAAGATAGCATTCTTTCTTGGATTTGAGCCAGGGTAGCTTTAGTTAATAAAATAAGGAAAATCACACAGGTGACATAGGAGAGTCTTCAAAAAGCTATCAGGGCAGAAAATGTAAAACAGTTTTAATATTAAACATAAGCTTCAGCTGGCCTTGCTTGAATGATTCTTAAATGGAGAGAGCTTAAAATTTCATGTGCTAGGATTTCCATGAGAGTTTGAAAAAAAGACTATTTTTAAGTTTGGGGAGTCAGCAGCCTAGAAGTGGAGTTTTTAAGAGCCTGCTATTCGGGCAAATTAGCTGCTCATTAGTAGTCTGCAGTAGTACCAATCTGGCTTCATTTTATCCACTTACCTGGATTCATCTTGAAGGTATACTTGTATTCTTTGCTGTTCATGAGGTCAACAAACTCTTTAAGAGCAGCGTAGAAAGGCTGAACTCTTTCTATGGGGACATCGAAGACTGTATCTCTAGTTGCATTGTTGAAGTTGATGCGAACCACTTGGCCTTTATCATCCAACCTATTTTATTTAAGAGGCAAAATTCACATCTAATGAGTGTCAATTTCTTTTGGAAGATATATTTGAAATATAGGATGCATAAAAACATATAAATTAAACATAACAGGGTGATGTGGTTTAGATACATGTTCACATTATGCGTATCATGCCTGCCTGCTTATATCAAGCTAAAATCCCAAATAACATTTTTAAAAAGTAGTGTTTGAATTTAACTGCCAAGCTATAATTAAGACTCTTGATCTGCTAGGTGCAATGGTACATGCTTGTCAGAAGGGCGAGGTGTGAGAGTCTTAGGGGTGAACACATATGAGTTGTACAGAGATTCATATCCAAAGGAGAAAACTCCTCACATCACAGTTGTGAGAGAGCAATTTAGATTTATTTTTATCTAAAATTTATTCCTGAAACTTATCTTTTCTCCATCCTTCCCATCCAACCTATCCAGAAAATCTATTTCTACCCATAAATTATATCTGTTCAGTGGTTTGCTGAATTCTCATTCAGGGAGGTTGACAATGCAAGTTTCATCCTTAGCAAGTCTCTAGAGCAACAAGTCCTCTTTATCATCAAATTTGCTTTCCATTTAGAACATGCAGCGTTCTTTTTAAATTCATTAAAATTTGGCAGAAAAACTTAAACATCCCCCTCTACTAAATATAAGCTCTGTAAGTGTAGGGATTTTTCTTTTTTCCTTTGATGGATCCCAAATACTAAGCCATGCCTTGACTCCAATAAACAAATAAACCCTTGCTGACTGAAGGAATGAACATACATATACATATACATATACATATACATATACATATACATATACATATACATATACATATACATATACATATACATATATCTGCTCCAGTGATGCACATGGGATCCAGCTATGGCTAACTAGCACTGTGCAGTCTTCTAGTATGGTCCTGGTAGTGATATCTAATGAATGGACCTACACTTGGTTGGGCAGGGAGTCATCCAGCTGCGACACAATTTTTGCAAAACAAAGCTATCTTTGCTAGCATGAAGGATGTTAAAAAATTTGGGGCTTGTGAGAAGTATCTTTTAAATTGAGGCCAAAACAAAATGGCAAAGGTAAGAAGAAAAAAACAACAGCTGCTGGATTCATCTTCAGTTATATTCTGTCACTTCCTGCTTTAAAAGTGCTAACACCTGAAATCACATTGATTATGACAAGGCAGAATTTATACTTAAAAAAATGAAGCATACATGAATTCTTAGTTACCAGAAAGTCTAATGTTGATGGGGAATAAATTTTATGTCACTTGATAACTTTTTTTTTAATGGCAAAACGAACTTTCTTTTTTCTTCTAGAAACTTATTAAGTCACAGTTTTGAATGTAATAAAAGATATCTGCTCTTTAACCCTTGGGCCCATTGTTCCAATGACAGGGAACTTATAAGACTGCTTACTCTATAATCTTGTGTTTAGATTGCACAGAAAAATCGCAGTAATCCACTCCAATGTCTGTAAAATCCACAAAGGTAGAGGAGAGAATGTCGAAAGCCTGGGGGTTATTCTCCTTGAGCTTTTGGCACACATTAAACCCATCTACGACTTCAGAGTCACCTCCTGTGGCTGTTTGCTTGATACAGTGCAGCAGCTGAACCTGTAAGGAGAAATGAGACAGAGAGAGAGAGAGAGAGAGAGAGAGAGAGAGAGAGAGAGAGAGAGAGAGAGAGAGTTAAAGACGATGGCAAAAATCAGTATGTTAAATATTCAAGACAGAAATTAAAAATCAATAAACTTAAAAACATTCTATTCTCTTATGTCAGTATTGAGGGAAATTAGGGATGAAAAGTTGCTTATAATAATGTGATACATTTCAAACCTACTGCAGTTGAAGACATGGGCATAAGAATAATGCTCGCTAGTAGGGCACAGATCACAGCAGTTCTAGACAGGGAGCACAGAATGCTGCTGAAGGCAGGGAAACCAATGGCAGAGGCAGGTTTAAACTGGGCAGTAGACTATGAATAGGACTTGGGTGACATTAAATAGAATGAAGATACAAATACATGACTGAGCTGATAGGTCTGAAATATGTATAGTTTACTGGATAATAAAAATTTGGCTATAGCAGATTGTCATAGTGGGAGAGGTAGGTCAGACTGGAAGGATAATTGACTTTTGTCACCAACAGTCTTAAATGTCAGATGAAGGATTCCTGTATTTGTTGTGCATAAGGGTCATTCACTCTGGAGGTAATATGGACCAAACTAAAGAATATTATATAGTGGTGTTGCACAGACACTAATTTTAAGATGGGAACATGCCAAGTCATAGCTACTTGTAACTCTAGTGAGACAGCTCAAACATGAAGATGTTAAGGCAATGAATTAGTGTGGGAGGAACATGGTAAACAAAATGAGGAAAGTATTAATTGTTCCATGTTTTAAGAGAACATGGTGAACATATTATAATTTGAGAGGCAAAACAAAAATTAATTTTGTTTTTGTGAATAGAGTTTTTAATTGATTTTGTGACACCTCTTGGTAAGTCAGTTTAGGTTGGTTAATTCTGAGTACCTAAGTTTAGAGCCTGGTTTTCTGCTTGAAGGAACTAATGACATTCTTTTGGGAAAACTTTGCTTTTACAGATTCCAATACATTTTAGATTATTATCTCACTGATTTCTTATAGAATGAATGAAGAAAATGTGACCAAATATCCATACTTGGGTGGATATTAGTTTTAGTAAGAAAAATATTCACTTAGCTTGGTTTTCTTCATAGATGGTTTAGAATAGTGGCTATTAAGGCTTTCTGCAGTAATAAACATGTTCTTTGTTGTGTAATATAGTAATCACCAGTTCCACATGGCCATTGTACACATGAAGTATAGTTATTATGGCAAAAGAATTTAATTTAAAATTATATTTCATATTTCTATTCTCCACGTCTGCATATGGTTGTGTACATGTGCATGTTTGCATATATGTGGGTAGTGTTATGTGTAAGTGTATGTGAACATGTGCACATATTTGTAGAGCCGTAAAGCTAGCATTAACGGTTTCTCTTCATTGCTCTTCACTTTATTTATTGAGGCAGGAATTTTTGGTTGAAGCTAGAGCTAGCCAAATAGGCTAGCTAGCAAAATAAGTTGATTGGAGGATGTCTTGTATGTTTTATCAGTGCTGAAACTACAGGAGAGATACAATGTAGGGATCCAAATTCTGGTCTTCACATATGCCTGGTAGGTGTTTATCCACTGAGCCACAGGTTTTATATCAATTCTTATGATTTTATATATAAACTGTTCTTAAATGATAATTATTTTCTGCATATTACTTTTTATGACAGCACTTAGAATTTTATAAACTTGTCTTCAGTTTGAAGATGGAGAGACTGAAATACAATGGTATCAAAATATATAACAAAATTCAGTTAACATGTGATAAAGATGGTACTCAATCTTTGGCTCATTTGTCACAAATCCAAAACACAAAGAGTCCCCTGCATTTCAGGGGATCCATTTATAGCAATCACAGAAACTCAGTCTTAGGTGTTTATGTGTTTACATATGCAAAAGGTCAATTATTTTTCAATGTTGGAAGATAACTCAAACAAATTAGTAATGATTTGCTCTTTAAATGGAAAACATTTTAACCTTGAAAAGTATGTGCATAAACTGAACAAGTCATTTTAGAAAAGTTATCTCAGCAGGTCAAGGAGAAACCAGGCAACATAGTGACACAAGGGAGAAATAGCTACATCAGCTACAAGTTTACAGAGCTCCAAAAGATACATCAAGAACACAACTTTGTTCTTAAGAGAATCACAGTGCTTAAATTCTTTTGAATTTTGCCAAAATGGACCCACTGACTCAAATACTAGTCTAAAAAAGGCCAGTTGATATCTTTTACATATGAGTAGGCCAAATAATATCTTCTTTTGTGTAGGTATGTTTTAACACAATCTTATAAAAAGAAAATAGATTATAGAGTCTGACAATATTTCACCACTAATCCAAAAGCTAAATATACTCCTGTCATATATAAAACCCAATTTCGTTTCACATAAATCATTCAGAATAAAAAAATTCCTTTCTAAATATTTCCTTATGGAAGCATGTGACTTTTGGCCCAGAGAAAAAAGTAAGCAAAGCCACATCTGTGTGTCATTTAAGATGTGTCTTCTCATCCTGATCAAGTTGAACCCTTACCAGGAAAGTAATTTTCCATATAATTTCAAATATACTGAAAAGAACATTTACCTTTTCTATTTGTTAAAGAAAAGATCAAACTTTGGTATTAAAAGATTCTTCATAATTCAAAGTGGAAGGTTCACAATGACACAGACAGTCTATATATGTTTATCTGCTAGAATAAAAACAAGTCAGGAATTCATTATGTAAAAACTATGGAAAGCCATTGGTTTTGGATGCCTCCTTTGGCTTACTGCATACTTTACGGTTTCTCTAGGGAAGATTGCTCATGTTTCTATCATGCACAAGATGTCTTGAGTTTTGAACTATAAAGAAGTATAAGATTCAGTTACTGGTCTTGAAGAGTTTATAAAATATGACAATATCTATAAATAACCTATTGCATTACATATTGTAGAAGTTAGTAACTCCAGTTCTGAAATATAATGGTGTGTTAAACATATAGGCAGAGATGTAGGTTCAAGTCCAGGTTCTTCATCCATTAGTGGTTGTCTTAGAAAACCTTATGCTTCATGTTCCTGTATAATACGGCAAGGCATTGCTGTTTGTCTACCTTAAAGAATTTCTAACAGAAGTCATGTAAAGAAACTGAAAACTCCGAGAAAGCATAAAATATTGAGAAGATGCCAGGCATTGTATTATATTTGAGGTATATTTTAAAAGCCGTTGGATCATCCCGCCCCACCTCAGGATTTCAGATTTAACTTAGAAACAAACTTAAATTCACAAAAAACAAACATAACTTAAAAGTTCAATATAGCAGAGGATGGCCTTGTCAGATATCAATGGGAAGAGAGGCCCTTGGTCCTGGGAAGGCTCCATGCCCCAGTGTAGGGGAATGCCAGAGCAGGGAGGTGGGAGTGGGTGTTCTGTGGTTGAGCACCCTCAAAGAAGCAGGGGAGGGAGGATGGGATAGGGGGTTTCTGGAGGGGAAATCAGGAAAGGGGATAACATTTGAAATGTAAATAAATAAAATATCCAATAAAAAAAGAGAAAAAAATAGTTCAAGTAGGACTTTTAGTTACTCAGATTTGTTCTTTTAAGTTGTTCTATATTCAACATCTCCAAGCAAATGTTAGCAGACAGAATTCACTGAGCAGTTTAGTGTCTATGTACCACATTCAGAACAAGCCTCACTCTTCCTTTCTTTCTGCAGGTCTTGTCCCAAAAGGTGATCAGAGGAATCATTTCTCCGTTGTCGTTTGGTTCAGAGAAATCATGTGGTGTTTTACAATCAACATAATAATTTAAAACATATGAAGCCAAATACTAGGCTAGCTTAGCTAACTAATTCTGGCAAGAATAATGGGTAAGAATCAGGGCACAGGGAAAACACGTTCAGTTATGATGATGGCCAAAAAGAATTCATTTTGATTTTGGCCCATTCATTCTTAATTAATTCAAGAATTGCCCAACATTTTATCTATCTCTAAAGATATGGATTTGTATGTGGCTGTTTCAGTTCAGTTCACTTTAGCTAAAAACTGAGGGTTACACTATCTTTAGTTTTCTATCTGTTTTTTGGCTTAAGAAAATAATGATTTTGTTTATGTTTGGTTTACGAAGATGATGATTTGTAAAGATGAGGAGGGAAAGTCAAAATTCTGGTGGGTAAAATTGCTATGCACAATGCTGCTTCTTTGGCAAGCAATCTTGTGGGTTCGATAGGAGAGAGAATCCAATAAGAGCATGGTTTTTCTGTTCCTTATGCTGCCATCACTTTATAATGCATTTTCCAGCTTTTCATGAGAGCAATCCACTTTCTTATCTTCTCAGTCTGGGCTAGCCTCTTTAACTGCGTAGACAAATAAAACATCACTGAAGAGACCTTATGCTGATTACTGGCCTAGGTCCCGATAACTCACACATGCTCTGGCTTGCTCATTGAAAATGTTGCCAGTTGTCATGTGAGAAAGACTAGGCTAGCCTGTTGGAGGATAATAAACTAGGGGAGCAGAGGCAAACCATCTCAGCACCATCTGAAGTGAGCTGTTTCCTGGCCAACTTAGCAGCTGACAAGAGCCAGATGACTGAAAACAATAACCGCTTAGCTGAGCACAGCTCAAATAATAAAAACACATGTGCAGAGTATCTAGCTGTTTATTATAATATTATTATTCTGAATAATAATATTCATTATTATCATCATTATCAGGATTTGAACAGCCTTATATATGCTGGTCAAGCAGTCTTACCATTGGGCTACATTCTCTGGAAGTAGTTTGTTAAGTTTTTCATTTCACATGTACTGTCATCAGTTCAACCTTGTGTGTTTGATGTATTCATGTGAATGTGAAGGTGTGCGCATGCCCATGTGAGTGCGTGATAAGGATGGGCAGAACGTCAAGTGATCTTCCTATACTGATTGTTCTTATAAGCTGTTAAATTGATGAGGTGTGTATATGTGTGTGTGTGCTTGTGTTTGGTTGTGTGTGTAAGCAGCAGGTCAACATTTCCTCAATTACTCTCCATTGTATTTTAGGAACAGGTCTATCATTGAACCTGGAGCTCAACAATTGGTTGCACTAGCTGGCTAGCATGCCTCGAAGAGCTTTTTTCTGCCTTCCCAGAGCTGGGTTTACAGGCACATACACACACTCACACCTTTCTATCTGGGTGACAGGTATCTGAACACAGGTCCTTATGTTTGTGCAGCAGACACTTTTATCAATTGAGCAAGCTCCAACAACCCCAATTTGGAAAGTTTTTAATTCATTTGCTCATACAAGAGATCACCATGTGACTGCACACTATATTTCCACATTTCATTCTCGATTAACTCTTGTGGGATTGATATATGTGCAGAAAAACTCAAGATATATTGTTCTCTTAAAATCTGTCTTGGCAAAGCAAAATGCTCCAATAGTTACATCCAAGAAGAAAGATGAGTGAAAATGTCCTTTTCCCTTTAAAAAGTGAGGACATTCAGAACTTAGGCACACGATGTTTGTGAGTTCAGATTCTGTCTCAGAAAAGAAGATGGACATAAGACATACCCAGCCATGAGATATATAATCTAGACTCAGTCCAGGAGAACATTTTTTCTTGGCCTGACTCGTGGAAAATGAGTTGAAGCTCACCTTACCCCAGGTGGATGGTGGAGGGCAGGGTAGTCAGTGTGGAAGCTCAGCTTCCCAGTTGTATAAGCCACATTGTTGGCATCAATCTTGTCCTGCACTTGCCAAGTGTGTCTGCAAAATACAAGAAACATGTGTTTTAAAAGGTTGACGCTAAGCCAGAGGAAATGTGTTACAATGCATTTGCTACGAGAGGGGAAATGGAAAGTTTCCATTTTATGAAATAATTAACATAATGACTAACAGCCAGAAAAAATTTAACCTTTCTTTTAAGTGACTCTTTCTGAACTGGCATTTCTGTACTTCTTCTGTCAAGACACCAAAGAATAACATACATGCTAGACTCTCCCCTAGGATTGGTAGAGAGGTACATATTGGGATTATGAGTCATTTTTTTACAAGTTTAATCCATTTGATTTACTACAGAAAATTCATACAATATAAAATGAACAATTTAAAAGTGAAAAAGGTAGTGGCATTTAGTACATCTAAATGGGAGCAACACTTCTGAGTATAGCTATTCTAAAACCATATGCTGATTCGTAGCTAAAGCCTTGTAGAGGTTTGAATGAGAATGTTCCCCATCGGAACTACCCATGAGATTGTATATTGTTTGTCATTTTGTGCCTGACTTTTTCACTCTGCATGATGTTATCAAGATTCACTCACAGTATTAAAGCACACAGATAACAGAACAATTGGTCTCCAGTAGATGATACTGTTTGGGGAAGCTTATGAGGTATGGCCTCACGAAAGGAAAGACGTTACTGAGGTAGATTGTGAGAGCTTCAGGCCTTGCTATACATGCAGATTTTCTCTACGCTCACAACTGAAGGTGCAAGCTCTCATGTTCCTTTTCCTGCCCGCATGCCTCTGATGCTGTCACACTGAATTCTTATCCTTCTAGAACTGTATGGCTAAATAAACGTCTCTTTCTATGAGTTGCTTTGGTCATGATATTTTATCACAGTAATAGAAATATAGCAGTTTAAAGTTCTTATCTATAGTGCCTTCTCATTTTGTTCTCTAGATCTTTGAGAATAACTGATGAGCTTTCTGTCTTATATGTTTACCTATTTTGAATATTTACTACACATGAGCTTGTATATTGTTTGTCTTTCTGTGCCCGACTTTTTTCATGCTGCTTAATGTTTTCAAGATTCATTCACAGTGTTAAAGCACATGTTTTTATATCACTTCCCTTTATAGCTGATAACATTCTGCTGTGTGGTATGGGTGGCTGAATTCTGCACTGCTTAAATGGAGAGAATATAGTGTGTTTCTCTATTTTTCATTAGTTTGTCCATTTAGTCTGTTTCTACTTTTTGGATGTTACAAATAGTGTGGATCTGGATATATGTGTTCATGTATTTATTTGAGCACCTGTTTTTAATTTTTAAAATATATTCATAAGAGTACAATAGAAGATCAAATGATTTTTCTATGCTATAGTGTTTGAGGAACGGCCAAACTATTTTCCATAACAAATGTACCATTTTAATTCTAACTAGCAATGTTTCAGATTTTTAAGTCACTCACATCTATACATACATTTTACAGTGCCTAATTTTTGAATATTGTTATTATAGTATATTTAGTTAATGTTGTGTTATTGTGGTTTTGATTTGTATCTTTCCAATGACCAGTTATAATGAGTGTCTCACAATGTACTTGTTGGACACTTGTGTATCTTTGTAGAATCATCTATGCAAATCTTCTATTTTTAGATTGACATATTTTTTTGTTGAATCAGTGTAGTTTATTACATAGCAAGTATACTAGACTATTGATTAACCTGATTTGTGAAAACTTTTATGTATTCTATGGGCCTTTTCCATTTTCTTGTACTTTTAAAGAGGGCTTGTTCCTATTATGTATATGTATATGCATATATATGTCTTTATGAGTATGTTGCACCATGTGCCTCATACTATCTAGTAACTAGTGCCTCAGGGCCAGAGGAGCGCATCAGGTTCCCTGGAACAGATGTTACTGAGTAACAGTAACAGAACTAGAATTACAGGTGGTTGAGAATCTTCTGGTATGATTGCTGAGAACTGAACCTGAATCCTTGGCAAGAACAGCCAGTGTTCTTACCTGATGAGCTATCTCTCCAGCCCCAATGTGAATGAATGTTTTTTGTTGCTCATAGGTTTTTCATTTTTGTCAAATCCAACTTATTCACCTTTTCTTTGTTGATCATATTTCAGTGTAATAGCTACAAACCCATTACTCAAGTCATGATCATTCAAATTTACCTATGTGTTCTCTTCTAAGAATTTTAAGATTTATAGCTTATTTTTTACTCATTGATCCATTGCAGTTATTTTTTTTTTTTGTTGTATAGAGTTTTAGTTAGAGAATCCAGCTTCATTCACTTACCCATGGATGTTCAGTTGTCCCAGCATCAATTACTGAAGTCACTATTATTTCCATACTGATTGTCTTTGCTATCTTTTCTGATAGTCAGTTGGCCATAAAGAATAGATTTATTTCTGAAC
Source organism: Mastomys natalensis (assembly GCA_021653895.1). Classification (NCBI taxonomy): domain Eukaryota; kingdom Metazoa; phylum Chordata; class Mammalia; order Rodentia; family Muridae; genus Mastomys; species Mastomys natalensis. The sequence continues at coordinate 206,981 of JAJTUV010001795.1, forward strand.
TAAGTAATTTCTCTGCTTTATTCCAGTAGTACCAATAGTGATTATCACAAATTAGTTTTGCCTATTTGTAGCCCCTTGAAATTGTTTTTTTTTCCATTTGTGAAAGAAAAGGGTAATTTTGGTGGAGATTTCATTGACTATAGATTGCATTGGGTAGAATAAATGTCTTACTGATATTACGTTTCAATAAAAACACCTAATGTTTTTTCATCCATTTTAGACAATTTATTTTAGGGATTTTTATATTTTAATTGTATGATTTTTTAAAACTCCTTGGTGTATTCTATTAGATATTTTATTCATCTGGGTTCTATCCCAAATTCAGCTGACTTAATTTACTTTTCAGAATACTTATTGCTTCTATATGTAGATAAAATTAAGCTTTACTTGTTCATCTTGCACACTACATCTTTGCTGCTCTCAATTAATAGTTGTTGTAGCAGTTTTTATAGATTTTTCTTTCTTTCTTTCTTTCTTTCTTTCTTTCTTTCTTTCTTTCTTTCTTTCTTTCCTTCTTTCCATTTTCTTATCTATGTATATATGTATCTATCTATGTATCTAGGTATCTATCTATCATCTATCTATCTATCTAATCTATCTATCTATCTATCTATCTATCTATTTATCTATCTATCTATCTATCCATCCATCATCTAATTACCTACCTTCCTATCACCTATCTTTCTGTTCTATGTACAACTACCTATTATGGATTTATATGTTTATCTATAATTTAAGTACCTATTTTATCATCTATCAGTATGTATGTGTGTGTGTGTGATGTATGTATGTATCTCTCTATCTATCATCTATCTCTATCCATATCCTATTTATTTGAAACTACCAGAACTATATTTAATAGTGGTGACAAAAGCTAGCATCCTTGGTCTATTCTTGTTCCACATGGAAAATGATCAACTTGTATTACACTATTGGAATTACTACTTAGGTCATGATATAAAACTTGAAACTATTACACATACCCTGTCATAGTCACAACCATTTTTCTCCTTTGTAAACTAACAAGAACCGTGAATTCAATAATTATCATTTGCATTTTATTAGTCTTATTACTCAAATATATGTCCATCAACACTGTGATTAACTTTGCTCAGGAATTTTTTTATTATATCTTAAGCATTTTTCATTTTTTTGCATGATTATCATTAGTGTATGTGTGTATACATATTCAAATGTATGTGGGGGCACATACTGTACGTGTGTAGAAGCAAGAGACTTCCTAATCACTTTTCACTGCTTTCATTGTGGAATCATTTCACAGTTAAACCCATAGCTCATTAATCTGGCTAGTCTAGTTAGTCAGCATGCTCAGGGAAATCCTTGTCTTCACCTCCTGAGCACTAGAATTGCACACAAGCCACTATGCCCACCCAACATTTTCCTGGGTGCTGGAATCTGAACTCTTGTCTTTGTGCTTACACAACAAGTGCTTTATATACAGAGCTGCCATCCTTGACCCTCTTTTAAATTTTTCTAAATTGGATATTTTATTTATTTACTTTTCAGATGTTATCCCCTTCCCCATTTCTCCTCCCCCAGAAACGCCCTATCCCATCCCCCCACCTCCTGCTTTTATGAGGGTGTGCTCCTACCCACCCACCCATTCCCACCTTCCCACTCTCGAATTCCCCCACATTGGGGCATCCAGCCTTTTCGTGACCAAGGACCTCCTCTTCAAACTGTTCTCTCAATTTAGTGTTTGAAGAAATATGGGATTTTGACCTAGAAAGCATTCCAGTTTGTACTTGGGTTTCATGCTGCCATTCTACACATTTTGCTGCTTTTTTTATACACTAGAAAACTAATGACTAAATGCAGAGGCTTAGGATCTAAGGCAAAAGCATAGGTTGACCCAGGAAATGTATGGCAAGGCACGTAGTATCCAGATTTCTTTGGGGTACAGCTTTGTTTGTATAGGTCACCAGTGGATACTCACTGTTAGTTCAGTGAGGCAGTGGAGGATGGCAGTATGAAGAGAGGGGGCTCCTCATTTCAGAATATTTGACTTTAAGAGGTCCACGGCATGGTGTGGGACAAATTATCATGAACCTTAGAAATTGACCCACTAAGTCTCCATTCTGTGACATAACTTCTTTCTGAAGAACAGTCTCCACATTGAACTTACATCACCCCCAAGAGAGTGAAGAAGGTTGTGCAGGTGACATTTCAGGAGAAGAACAAGCTGCTTTAGAAAGCTGTGACTTATAGTGTTGAAACTGAGCTTCAAAATCCTAAGTTGAGGTTTCTAGAGCATCTTTCCTTTTCATCGTTGTTTTTATTTTCAAGTTAATCTCATATGAAACTAGAAACAGAGCATTATGAGGCTTGCTATGAAGAAACCAGTGCAAGCCATAAGATAACAGAACACTGACATTCCCCTGTAGGTAGGTGTGGCCTCCCACAGCCAGAAAGTATCATATTTTCCTATTTTTTCAAAAACTTTATTTTAGCCAGGCATGGTGGGATACACCTTTAATCCCAGGACTTTAAAATCAAAATCTATGAGTTCAAGGCCAGCTTGTTCTACACAGTGAGACCATTTCTCAAAAGAAAAGATTTTTTTTTTATTATCTTCGTGCATGTGTGTGTGAGACAGTGTATGTGTGTGCAGTGACCTGAAGAGACCAAAAAGGATGTGAGATTCTCTGGAGTTGGAGTTACATGTACTAGTGAGCCATGTGAGGTAGGTGCTGGGAACTGAACACTGATCCTTTAGAAGAAGAGCAAGAGCTCTTAATCACTGAGCCATTTTCCTAGACTCACAATTTTTGATTTTGTATATTTCTCCTATTTAAAAACACTTCTAATGAGTCTAGTTGTCTTTAATGTAGTGGTTCAATATGTGACGAATAACCTCTGTCAGAAATAGAGACTCAAATACAGAATGGTATACATAGGAAAGAAAAAAATTCTCAAGTAAAGACCAAACTAGAAGCCATGAGAAATGAAATATATACAACAGATGATGTGTTTAGGTGGCTAGAGGATTAAGAAGGAGATGATTTTGAAATTAAGTAAAGAGGGCTAGAGAGGTGGCTCCTCAATGGTTAAGAAGACTTGATCTTGCAGAGGACCTGTGTTCAGCTCCCAACACCCACATCTAGTGATTAACACCTCCAGTTCCAGGGCATCTGATGTTCTTATTTGGTCCTCAAGGGCTTGTGTTATACCTAGAGATAAGTAAGTGCTCACATGTGTATGCAGAAACACACACACACAATAAACAAATGAATAAAGAACATTAAAGTAAGAATGAGGTAAGGGAGGAGAAAGGGGGCAAATAGGAAGGCTGAACACATGCATGATGGGACTTCCATAAGATGAAACTCAAAACAAAGAAACAGAATAAATAGAAAAATTTCAAGAAAAAATCCTTGAGATTTTAAAGGAAAATTTGTAACTGCTCATTGAAGAACTGACCCCAGTATAATCCACACCAAAACATGGCATGTGAAATGACTAGACTTCAAAGAAAAAAAAAAAAAACACTGTCCAGGTAGAGATATTACATTACTCATAAGGAAAATAAAATTTGATTACCAATAAAACTCTCCTGACTTGTTAAACATGATGTGAACCAAGAATTCTTTATTTAGCCAGGCCAATTTTCAAGTAGAAGGAAAAGTGTTAAGCTGCTGTCAACATTCAAGAATCCAGAGAATATTGTTCCCTTGGGTCTTTCCTGAGAAATTTACAAGAGGCTGGGTTTCAGACAGGCAAAATAAATACAGACCCAGTGACATAAGACTTGGGCTAAGCAGCAAATTTATGCTTACTCAAACTATGACAGCCCATAAAAAAGATAAAAACAAACAAACAAACAAACAAACAAATCCAGGAAATTGAGAATTTGAGTATTCACACCAAAGAAAGCACATGAGGACTGATGACACTAAACCAAGATAGCAAAGAAGCAAACGTTGTGGTCCTAAAAGTTTGGTTTTGCTTAAGATACGTGGTTGGGGTTTGTGGTGGCTGCAATGTCTACTTTTTGACATGGACCTCATTTAAGAGCATTTTCCTGATAATAATTAATTTAGCTGTGCTTTTATTTTATGTGACTTTATGTTATAGTATACCAAGAGAACTCAGTAATGGGGAACAGATGATGATTACAATGAGTTAGGGATGGATGGAAGAGGAGACATTGGTTAAAAGTACAAAACTTCTGAGAGGACTCAGGTTTGGTTCCTAGCACAAACATGGTATCTAATAGCTCTCTATAACTCTAATTCCAGAGGATCTGATGCTCTCTTCTCGCCTATAAGCATATATATAGTGTACATATATACACATGGGTAAAACTTTGTTCACATAAATATCACCAATTAATCTAAAAATAAAGCATAACTCTTCAGTATTTTCACTACAGTTGTTCATGTATGGTACATATGAAATTTGCGGGGGCATAGATTATCAAGTGTATCCAGTTTGCATGCACACAGACCCCCTCCATACCCAAAAGTTGGTGAATATGTAACTTAGTTTTTTATTAACCATTTCATAATGTTTTACATTGTATATTACAAATTTTATGCATTTTTTCAAAACTATGCTGCAATAAAGTTGAAAAAATAAAATTTCATAGAAGATTTAAAAAAAATCACTAGTAAATCGAAGGAGATCTCAGAAGATGGAAAGATCTCCCATGCTCGTGGATTGGAAGGATTAATATAGTAAAAATGGCTGTCTTGCCGAAAGCAATTTACAGATTTAATGCAATCCCCATCAAAATTCCCACTCAATTCTTTACAGAGATAGAAAGAGCAATCTTAAAATTCATTTGGAATAACAAAAAACCCAGGATAGCGAAAAACTACTCTCAACAATAAAAGAACTTCTGGGGGAATCACCATCCCTGATTTTAAGCTGTACTACAAAGCAATAGTGATAAAAATGGCATGGTATTGGAACAGAGACAGGCAGGAGGATCAATGGAATAGAATAGAAGACCCAGAAATGAACCCCCATACCTATGGTCACTTGATCTTTGACAAAGGAGCTAAAACCACCCAGTGGAAAAAAGACATCATTTTCAACAAATGGTGCTGGTCCAACTGGAGGTCAACATGTGGAAGAATGCAAATTGATCCATACTTATCTCCTTGTACAAAGCTCAATTCCAAGTGGATCAAGGACCTCCACATAAAACCAGCTACACTGAAACTAATAGAAGAGAAAATAGGGAAAAGCCTTGAACACATGGGCACAGGGGAAAAGTTGCTGAATAGAACACCAATGGCTTATGCTCTAAGATCAAGAATTGACAAATGGGACCTCATAAAACTGCAAAGCTTCTGTAAAGCAAAGGACACTGTCAATAGGACAAAGCGGAACCAACAGATTGGGAAAAGATCTTCACCAACCCTATATCTGATAGAGGGCTAATATCCAAGTATACAAAGAACTGAAAAAATTAGATTCCAGACAATCAAATAACCCTATTAAAAATGGGGTACAGAGCTGAACAAAGAATTCTCAACTGAGGAAACTCGAATGATTGAAAAGTACCTAAAGAAGTGTTCAGCATCCCTAGTCATCAGGGAAATGCAAATGAAAACAACACTGAGATTCCACCTCACACCAGTCAGAATGGCTAAGATCAAAACACAGGTGACAGCAGATGTTGGGGAGGATGTGGAGAAAGAGGAACACTCCTCCATTGTTGGTGGGCTTGTAAGCTGGTACAACCACTATGGAAAGCAGTCTGGCAGTACCTCAGAAAATTGAACATAGTGGTACCGGAGGACCCAGCTATACCACTCCTGGGCATATACCCAGAAGATGTTTCAACATACAACAGGGCAACATGCTCCACTATGTTCATAGTGGACTTATTTATAATAGCCAGAAGCTGGAAAGAACCCAGATGTCCTTCAACAGAAGAATGGATACAGAAAATGTGGTACATTTACACAATGGAGTACTACTCAGCTATTAAAAACAATGAGTTTATGAAATTCTTAGGCAAATGGATGGAGCTAGAAAATATCATCCTGAGTGAGATGACCCAATCACAAAAGAACACACATGGTATGTACTCACTGATAAGTCGATATTAGCCCAACAGCGCACAATACCCAAGACACAATGAATAGACCACATGAAACTCAAGAAGAAGAAGGAAGACCAAAGTGTGGGTGCTTTGGTCCTTTTTAGAAGGAGTATCAAAAGATCCAACCAGAGCTCCCAGGCTCTAAACCTCCAGCCTGAGAACAGGTAAAAATGAAACACTCGTGATGTCTGCTGGTAGAAGTTTTAATCCTGATGCTGGCCTCTGGACTTATACTACTCAGACCTTTGATGGGCCAAGGACAAGGACACCAAACAGCTAGAGATTGACATCACTAATCTGGAGAAATCCCTCATTTCACTGTCTGAAATGATCTCCAAAAATTGCAAAGGACTTTATCGGACTTGATTTACTCTTCTACAATAGAAAAGACTGTGTACAGCTCTTATCTGTGTACAGCCCTTAAAGAAGAATGTTGCCCTTACATAGACAAGACAGGGATGGTTAAAGAGAACATGAAAAGGCCCTGAGAAAAGATAGAGAGAGAAAGAGAAAGATGAGAGCTGGTACAAGGATTGATTTTCAACCTCTCCATGGTTGTGAACCCCACTTCCTCCCATCTTGGGACCACTAATTGGGTTATTTTTGCTGATTTCTTTTGGTCTTGGGCCTTAAATAGGCTAACTAACTTTGTGATACAACAGATAATTTGGTGCCAAAACCTACTCAGATACATTATCATAAGTTAGCTATGGAGGACCACGAGACTCAAGATGAGGTTGTTACTCTATCCAGGGTGTTCCTAAAACCCATCTTTACCCAACCTAAAAGAGGGAACTTCTACTCCTAGACCAAGCAGAGAGGGGCCACCCAGAACCCCCTCTGATTGGTGATCTGAATTCTTGCTTAGGCTGCGAGGCTAAGCACTGCAAGGGAATATAAATAAAAGTTAAAAATATCTCTCTGGGTTCCCTGAGGGACAAGCCTGATTGCATAGGGGTTGATGTCAAAAGTATCCCCTCTCCAGGAAAAAGACATTGTGATGGGTATGGCCCTCATGCCTCACTGGACAACAACAGGAGGACCGGAGCCATTACAAGGTCCCCTTCAATTATTGGAGGTCAGGCCTGTATCCCCGCCTTCGCAAGATTAGAATCGCCATGGCCCTTCTATACTTAGAGAAGGGAGGAGATGTCAGGGCAGCCCTGCTTATACACTGAAGGCCTACAATCAGCCATAGGCCTAAAATCAGCAATAGGCCTGATATACATACACGCTAACACAAAGTCTTGGGTCTCTGTGGAAAAACACTGAAACAGATGGCTATAAGCTATTGTAAACAGGCAGCTTCTGTGGAAATTTACCAGCCTGAGTAGTCATAGATCTTGTAAATAGGCAGCCTCGGTGGACAGTACCAACTTAGATAAAGACAAGTGAATCATAGGCAGAGTCATAGTGACCTGTCCCCTGAACCTTCATCCAGCTGATACCCTGTACTGAAAGGTATCTGAACTCCCCCTGAACACCTATGCTCCGGAGTCATTCTCTTCCCCACATCTTGCCTTTTTGTGTTTATAACCCCTGTGTGAATATGTAGATTACAATTTGATTTAAATAATTAAATAAATTAAAAAAAATGGAAAAAAAAGAAAATATCCCACTAAGCGGAAAAAAGAATTGTTAGTGAAGTTAGGTAGAAATAGAAAGCTCCTTATTACCTGCAGATTTTTATAGCTCTGTCAGCATGAGTGTCTTCTAGTTTTACTGTTGTGAACAGTCTCCATGACCAAGGCAACTTTTGTAAGTATATCATTTAATTGGGGCTAGCTTATAGGTTCAGAGGTTCAGTCTATTACCATCAAGGTGAGAGGATGGCAGTGTTGGGGTAGGCATGGTGTAGGAATACGAGGAGCTAAGATTTCTATGTCTTCTTCTGAAGGCTTCTAGAAGACTTGCTTCTAGGCAGCTAAGATGAGGGTCTTAAAGCCATGTCCACAGTGACACATCTTCTCCTACAAGGCTACACCTATTATTCAACAGGATCACACCTCCTAATATTCCTGGGCCAAGCAAATACAAACCATCACAGCAAATACAAGCCTCCATAGGCTTGTTCAAACACAGGAATCTATGAGGACCATACTTAGCCCTGGCATAATAAAAAACTGCATTTAGTCCAACTTCTAAAGTCCCCATAGTCTATAGCACTCTCAACAATGTTCAAAGCCCAAAGTTTAAAGTTTCCTCTGAGAGTCATCCAATCACTTAACTGTAATCTCCAAAGCAAGACAGGAAACCAGCTGGGCAAATTCCAAACTCTATCTCCTTGTCTGATGTTAAAGCAGTCTTTAGATCTCCAACTCTCTTTTTTTAAATCTTTGTTGACTGCAACAAAGTTCTTTCTCCTGGGCTGGTTCCACTCCTTGTTAGCAGCTTTCTTAGGCAGGTATCCCATGGCTCTTGCATCTTTGACATTTTGGGGTCACCTAGTCAACTTCAGCGTCACAACTTCTTTCTTGTCACAATATCTGGGATCCACATATGATCTTCTGGGCTCCTCCAAAGGGCTGCTGTCACTTCTCAGGCTATGCCCTCTATAGCACTCTAAGCTCAGGTTGATCCATTCCACTGCTGCTGCTGTTCTAGGTGGTCATCCATGGTACTGGCATCTCCAGTACTCTGAGTTCTTCTGCTGCAAGTATGCTTTCACCAATAGCCTCTCATAGGCTCTCTTCATGTTGCCAAGCCTCAACTCCTTTGCATGACTCCTTCAGTTCTGGGCCATTAACTGCAATTGAGGCTGTACCTTCACCAATGGCCTTCCATGACCTCTCACAATGCCAAGCCTCAATTGCTCTTCATGATCCCTTCATGTCTTCAAAACTAGTACCACCTGGATGACTCTTAAACATTACCAAGTCCAGCTGCAGCATGAGGTACAACCTTGGCTATCTCTGGAATACAGCTTCTTTGCATTCTCAGAAATACTTTCCAGAAAATTTGACCTCAGTGATGCTGGTCCCTTCTTAATCACCACGAATTTCTTAGCTCCAGCTAACTAGCATCAATTGTTCCAGTAGTCTCTTCTAGTCTGGAGTATAACTACAGAGCCACATAGCCAACACTTCTGAGTTCTTCTACTTCCTGTGGTTAGAACACAATCTCCCTTATTATCTTACCAGTTTTCTGTTTTCCAACTCTCTCACTGTGTAAGCTTGGCTGTCCTGGAACTTGCTCTGTAGGTTGACCTTGAACTCAGAGATTTGCATGACTGTCTCCTGGGATTAAAGTGTGTACCATCACACTTGTATTTAGGCTTTTCTTTACCTAGAACTTGCTCTGTCCCAGGCTACTCTTGAAGTCAGAGATATGCTTGGCTTTATCTCCTGGAATTAAATGTGTGTATCATCGTGCCTGAATCTAAACTTAGCTGGGTAGGTTCTTGCCCCAAAGTCCCACTCCCTTAATTTGTTATCTCCTAGAACATAGGATTCAGCTCCATTCTACTTCCTGGTGCCCCTTTAATACTTAAACCATACATTTTGTATTTTTTCTTTCTCAGCTTGTTATGCTTGTTCAAAATGCTCTTCATGAGACTTAACCAGAGAAGAAAGTCTTTATTGGGCTTTGTTGAGACGTCTTCCTTCTTCAGTGCAATCAATATAAATCTCTTTACCTTAGCCTCTGGTAGATTCTTCAGTGAAGGGGAAAAAGCAGCCACACTCTTTACCAAAATACCACAAAAACAGTCTCTAGGCCACATACTGAAATTCTTCTCCACTGAAGCCTCTTGGGCCAGCTCTGCACAGTTCAAATCACTCTCATCTATAAAGTCTTCCATATTCCTACTAGGATAGCCCATTAAGCACCACTTAAAGCATACCTCAGCTTTCCAAATCCAAAGTTCCCAAATCCATATTCTTCCACACAAAACCATGGTCAGGCCTATCACAGCAATACTCTACTCCTGGTACCATCTTCTGTCTTAGTTAGGGTTTTATTGCTGTGAACAGACACCATGACCAAGGCAAGTCTTATATGGATGATATTTAATTGGAGCTGGCTTACAGGTTCAGAAGTTCAGTGTATCATCAAGGAGGGAACATGGCAACATTTAGGCAGGCATGGTGCAGAAGGAGCTGAGAGTTCTATATCTTCATTTTCAGGCCTCTAAGAGAGGACTAACTTCCAGGCAGCTAGAACTAGGGTATTAAATCCTACACCCACAGTGACACACCTACTCCAACAAGGACACATCATCCTAATAGTGTCACTCCCTGGGCCAACCACATACAAACCATCACAATGAATTACAAAATATTGCTCTAAAGGAATTCTGAAAGGCCTTCATTTTCAAAGATTTTTTTTTTTTTTGGTTTTTCGAGACAGGGTTTCTCTGTGTAGCCAGGGCTGTCCTGGAACTCACTCTGTAGACCAGGCTGGCCTCGAACTCAGAAATCCGCCTGCCTCTGCCTCCCAAGTGCTGGGATTAAAGGCGTGCGCCACCACCGCCCGGCTTCATTTTCAAAGATTAAGAATTCAATGCACTGAAAAAAAAAAAGAGTAACTTTTGATAACTCCTCCAAAAAATGTGGTATGTGTGAATGCGTGTATGTGTGAGTGTGTCTATGAGCATGTATGTGTGAGCAAGCAAGCTTCGGGACATCTTTGTGTCTCTGCCTTCTCAACACTAGGATTACAGGTGCATGCTTTCATCTCTGGATTTTTATGTGGATTCTGGAGTCTTCATGCTTGTTCGGCAACAACTTTACTAATGAGCTATCTCCCAGAAAGCAGACTTGACAGTCCAAAATTCCAGCATTATAAACCATACAGGAAATAACCCAAACTAAAGTGTTGCAAAGAAAACAGGGTGGGATATTGAGGCAAGTAACCCTGTTTGGCTCAGATTCATACCTGCAAAATGTGGATAATGACTATTATTGGATTTGTGAAGACTCACAGTACTGATTGCAGAGAATCTAAGTTTAATATTTAAGCCATAAAAGATGTCTTATCCAAATCACTTCTCTGGTCTTAGAGTTAACAGCTTGCCATGGGCACCAGAGAACTTTCAGAGAAATTGCTGCCTAAACAGGATACTTCATTTATTTCCTCAAATGATTTCTAGGGAGAATGAGGTACAACAATTACTTTTTCTTCCATTCATGAGATGACCTCAGAGTCACGTGGTTTTACTGGCAGCAGCATTAATTACTTTGAAACATAACACCACAAAAAGAACCCCAGGGACTGGCTCTTGGCAGATAACATGAACAATGGCTGTAGGAACAGAACTCCATGTTACACTGCCTAAGAAACCCCTGTATTTACTAGAATATTCACTTTTAAGGCTTTTCTCCACCTCAAACTCTACAGTCAGTGGTGCATTTAAAACAACTCATTATGAAGTTCCAGTGGTTCAGTCTTTTTAACATAGGTTAAGATTACGACTAAATTCAGAACTCAGACAAGTCTTCTTTGTTTTTCTCTCAAGTCTGAATCACTTCTAGGTTGGTTTCCATACTCCGCAAACCATTTTTCTTCAAGACAGGCTATGGAGTCCAGTCCCCTCCAACCCCTCCCAAGCTGGTTTTTGGCTAGACATTTCAACAAAATGGATTAGCTTGTTTTTTCTTTTCCTGTTTTGTCCCCACACTTCAGCAATATTTTCTGGTAATATGCATGTCAAACAAGTAGATGTTTCAAAGTCAGACTTGAAGGGAGTGCTAATGGTGGGAACAATTTCTGAAGGGATGGATGCCAGGGACTGTGACTATTTCACTCATACATCCACATCTCTAAGACAGCCTAGTATATGACATGTTGCTGGCCTGGTTTACAGACAGCTTTTGAAGGACCATCACAAGTCCAATAGATGATGGGAAGGCTATCCAGTCTTAATCCCTAGACGCAATTTCAGTATACTAGTTCTTAGCTCTCTGGCTAGTGTACTTGACAGACAGCCCACTAGAAACATCTAAATTTTTTTTTTGTTTGATTTTATTCATCTGATGAGGTCTGCATGCAAGGCAGTTGTACAGATGTGAAACAGGGCAGGGCTAGTAGTGTTTTATTCTCTTTCCAGCAAACTTTCATCCTAGGATCTCAGAAGGCATGGCAGGGATTAAAACACTTTAGAAGGGTGAGGCCAAGCCCTCAGCTGAGGAGAAACAGAGCTATGGGAAATTATACAACAGGCTTAGCTGGACTTCTCACTTACAAGTAGCCCAAAGCAACTCTATGATTAAACTCTCTGTTCTAGGGACTAATTTAATACGGATGCCCTATAGTGTTCAGATCTTAGTTTGTTTCGAAAGTCCTTAGAAAAAGTATGTCAAATCATTTTTATATTTTAATTATGATGGGGTCCTTGAAAGTGTTGTTTGGCAATAGATAGCATTGGATAAATATCAAGGTTGTGTTTATTTTCTTTAACTATTTTTCTCTCTAGGGCCTCATCTTCTTAATTTTATTCCTGAAGTTAATTTCAGAATGCTTTGACTTTCAGTTCATTCCTCACACAGTCTAGCCTTCATGCCGTGTACCTGTGCAGTATGCTTACCTCAGTGAATAAAACATTTTTAGAGCAACAACCTCCCCCCCCATATAAAGCTGCATTTCTAGTCTCAGTCTAGGAAGAAAGTAAACTAGGCAGTTGTGCTTGCAAGCCTTTGCTTCTTGTGCTTATTTTTCTGATGAAGAATTGCTATGAGTTCCTTAGGAGGTTAATTTTTGAAATCAAGACAGTTGTTAATAACATTAAGAAAGAAGTTTTTAAAGTCTTGACTTGATAGAAGTCCCTAGTCTTAAAAACTCACTTAGCTGGAACTTGTGTGTGTATTATTTAGTTGATAATGATGGTATGATCCTGATCAGGCCCCACTTTGACTAGAAAGGCTCAATATGAATACGACAGTGATATCTACGCTTTTCAAGGATTACAGCAGGGTGACTGGTTAATTGCTTAAACTGGACCACTTTCCTCCTAATTCTTCTCTCTCACTTTGTAATGCACAAGTGCATTTATGTAAATAAATCTGCCCTGGCATAGCCAGCTAGTTCATGTAGTCACACAATTAGTAAAAAAGGAAAATTTGAGGGTGTGATATTTTTCCTTATTTGAGATCATTCAGATTTCTCAATATTGTCTTAATAAAATTATAGTTTTAAGCTGGGCAGTGGGGGCGCACGCCTTTAATCCTAGCACTTGGGAGGTAGAGGCAGGAGGATTTCTGAGTTCGAGGCCAGCCTGGTCTACAGAGTGAGTTCCAGGACAGCCAGAGATACACAGGGAAACCCTGTCTCGAAAAACCAAAAAAAAAAAAAAAAAAAAAAAAAAAAAATATATATATATATATATATATATATATATATATATATATATATATAGTTTTAAACACTGCACAAACTGGCAAATAATCAGTAGGAACAGCTTACAGCTGTGTTAGTGTTTTTATGCACTAAACTTATTATAAATAAAGTCAGACTATTTAACAAAAAAGTAGTAACTATTTTATGTTATAAACTAATGGGGGAGAGGAGAATTTACATTTCCTTTTTCCTTCTTGGCCACTGAGAATACAAAATTTGTTTATTTGTGTGAGAAATAACGAGATGTTATTCTCTGTCATAATGCCTGGACTTTAGAAGAAAGTACCGGTTCTAATCTCATAGAGCAGGGTTGGCTGAGGGAGATTCCTTCCCAGCAGCTGAAGAGACTTCCAGATGAAGGATCATGCACCAAGAATGGTTCTTGGAAGAGAGAATAAAAAAACAAGAAAGAAAAACCAACTAGCTGACCAACCAACCAACCAACCAACCTAACCCAACCCAACCCAACCCAAAAGCTGACTAAAATTAACAAACAAACAAAAAACCAAACCAAAACAAAATAAACACAAAAATAAAACCAGTCCTAAACAGGCTTGGCATGAGTTGTCTGTCAAAAGAAAATATGGCAGGGGATGGAAAGCACGCACCATGTGTCCTGTGAAAAGAGAGTTTAGAAAGAAGGGAGCGAAGCAATTCTGAGCAAATAACAAAGGAACAACAATGTCTACCATCATCTCTTACATGCTGATTCCATCAAAGGCACTAAGCTGGTCCTAAAACCATAACTTGATTACCCAACGTTTTCAGCAGTCAGAATTTCTGAGTGACAGTGGTAATGAGATACGGATGTCTCGGTTTTACTAGACCATGACAGGCATAAGAGGGAATGGTGTATGTCTGAGTTAAATTAACATAGGGGTAAGGAAGAGATGCCTCTGACATAGCATGGTCAATTAAATAGGTATTTATGATGTCACATATAAGTATACATGTAGCATACACATTTTTTTATTTGAAAATAAAGTTATACATTTTTGTGTGTGTGTTTGTGTATATGAATAGATGTGTGTGGGTTTGTGTATATGAGTAGACTTGGCTGTTGGATCTTCTGGAGTTATAGATGGTAAGCTACCCAACAACAAAGGCTCTGGAACTGAATTTTGGTCCTTTCAAGAACAGTATATGCTCTTAACTATTGAGCCATTTTTCTGTTCCTTAATGTAGTTTCTTTAAAGAAAATCTTATTAGTTAGATACTGCACCATTTTGGTCCTACTTTGCACTACATTGAGGGAGAATTTGACCCCTCAACTTCAAACTTCTATTGGCATTTGTGAACTAAAATATTACCTCATTTGCAACATGAAATGTTCCTGGATTCTTTAAAGTCTGATCTTTGATTTTTGTGGAATCTTATTTCTTTAGATTATTTAGAGAAAGCCAAATGAAGTGTTTATATTAACCAGCAAGCATCATTTTCTATAAGATAAAAACTCAAGCCCAGTTTAGAACAAAATGCCAGGCACAGTTCCTTACACATATTAATATGTGTAATAGAATGTGAAAACATTTTGTTTCATTGACAGTAATTGTTTCTTTATGATTTATTCTAATTTAACCTAATTTGTAATCATGGAAGATAGCACCATTGAGGAAAAAGGTAGCTTAGAATGATTGGGTTAAATTATATCAAAAAGTTAAAATAATTTCTTCATTAACAATTTCTTTATATATCTCCAAGGGGCTTCTGAAAGTTCATTATTTTGTTTTTGTTGGTGGGTAGGGATGAGAGTCTTTTTCTCCATTCTCTATAAAATTCATTGCTCTAAATCAAGATTTAAATCCTGAAAAATTACAATTTTTGAATTCTTCTTTCCATATCTATATATAATTAATGAAACTGAAAGTGAGAGTTTTTCCAAGCTCTTAGTCCTTATTACAGTAGAACTTTCATCACTGGGGCATTAGGACTGTTGAATGTTGCACACGGTTGCATGAAATTGTATAGAAGACGACCTGGCAGATGGGTTATCAGAACAATGACAAGTAACTGAGAAAGTACAGATATGAAAACTGAAGTGTACTTTGTCCTCTAATTACCATTTTGATTTAATTGAATATAAATTAATAATTATAGAATGCTCCGATAATTCCTGTATTCATATTCTATTTAGTAACCTTTTAAACACATCTAGGCATGCATTTGTTCAGTAAGCATTTATCTCTGCCTACTATATATGAAAAATGCTTGAAAATCTGGAGTCTCTCTTTTTTTTTAATTTTACAAATCAATCAACCATTGAGATGTTAGCCAAGAACTAAATGTATCTATTCTTACATCTCAAGCATTTAAAATTCTCCAAGCTTTTAACTATATTTAAATGGAAAAGAACTGTTGGGAGCTGACTCTTAGCTGAAAGGGGCTATCATCTTTACAGCCATCTCGAGCCATATACCCTGACAAGAGACTTGTTTTCTTCCTTTCTTCCTTTCTTCCTTTCTCCTTTCTTCCTTTCTTCCTTTCTTCCTTTCTTCCTTTCTTCCTTTCTTCCTTCCTTCCTTCCTTCCTTCCTTCCTTCCTTCCTTCCTTCCTTCCTTCCTTTCTTTTTGTTTTTTTTGAGACAGAGTTTCTCTGTGTAGCCCTGGCCATCCTGGAACTCACTCTGTAGACCAGGCTGGCCTCGAACTCAGAAATCTGCCTGTCTCTGCCTCCCAAGTGCTGGGATTAAAGGCGTGCGCCACCACTGCCCCACAAGAGACTTGTTTTCAACAGCGGGCAACAGCTCAGCACACTCTGATAAATATCTTGTTTTGCTGTTTAGTGCTGCCAACAGCTAGGTGCACATGATCTCCACACTGCTAGGCGCATGACATAGTACCTTCAGTTGAGCTTGCCCGTGAGGGCAAGTCACATGGTAAAGGGTATAAATACCCAGAATTTCCTTTCAATAAAAGGACTTGATTAGATCCTTTGTCTTGTGTCCATCTTTTGTGTCTCTTGCCCTCCATCCCCACTCTCTCTTGCTAGACCCTGACCTGCAGACCGGAGCAGCAGAACAGCCGCAACAAAGTAGCAGAATGGGCCGTTACTAAGGAGCAGACCCGGGAGTTACAAAGAACAAGTGAATATTTGTTTCCTAAGAGTATAACAGATGTTTGTGACAGACAGTTGTGAGAGTTTAGAGCTTATATAGCACCTGAAATTCTACTGCTGTGGAGACCTGTGTGTCTGGCAGGGTCCTATCCTCTCAACCAGAACTTCTCCACTGAGATTGCACATGAAAATCCTCTGCTGAGTTATTAAAATCCCAATGCAGAGGACAAATGTCACTCTTGATGAAGAAACTCTCTGAAGTTAGGCCCCAGACACCTGTAGTTGTTCAATGGCCTATTCCAACATGTTCTTGGTGGAGATATGCTATTTTAGGTGCTCTTATAACACTAATAAAATCCTGAATTTTTAAAAAAAAAAACTCATGTAACCCCAATTTCAATATATCAACATTTCAGAGTTGGAGAGTAGAAAAGAAGGCTAATTTCAAAGAAGATATTCAATTTATACCATTCTCCCTAACACCAACAGTAATAGCCATGTCCAAAATAGGCAAGCAAAACAAAACCAGCATGGTGGCAAAACCCTCTGCTAGTTATGGAGCTCAGAGAATTAAAAACTGCAGAAAAGGTGGCAAAAACTCTGGTAATACATGGGGACTGTTGAGGTGAGGTGGTAAGAAAGGAATATATTAACATGTGTACACTGTGAGGGATACTGGCAAGTCTCCATCATCTGGGGAAAATGTGTTGGGATAGCATAAGCCACTCTGGCTGCGTGTGAAGGTCTTGGATAAATGGAATCAGGAGGAGTAGCAGGTCTGATTTGTTTTGACTATGGTCCTTTACTATTTATTCCAAAAAATTTCACAATATTAGATCAGTGGCCAAGTTATTAAGTCATATTATAGGAACTGTAGAAACAAACTGAAACATATGTCAAAGTGTAAATCAGGATTAAGATTCTGACCCTCAATTAGATGGATGTATGGGTTGGGTTCTACTAGGAAACTCCAAAAGACACAAAACTGGTAATTGCTATGAAAATGTGCAGTGCATTGGAATAAACTCAAATGTTTGTTATTTGTAAATGGAAACTAAGCAATACAACCTATAAAAAATTATTTTGAGTAGTTCTGTTTAGTTTAATCTCAAATGCACCTTCTCATGTATTTTTGTCATGTTGTTAACAGTGAAGTAAAGTTAGAACGTAAAGAGACAATGTAGATTTATACTTTGCCTCCTTTATTATTACTTGTGTGAATTTGGATTACAAATTGATTCTTTGAGCTTCATATTACCTACTCATAAACTGAAAGATAATCTCTGTTTTAGAGACTTTAAAAGAATTAAAAATATAAATTTGAGGCTTTTAATAATTTCAAGTATTTTATTCCCATTTATTGATCTACTATTACTGCAAAATCTACAGAAGCACCAATTCTTGCAGACAGAACTATTATATATATTTTATATAAAGGAAACTTACTAACAGTGTAAGTAAATTCATATGCTAATGGTTGGGAATAGGTTGTCTATGTTCAAACATGACAGACTTTTGGTATGAATAAACTCACTGGAATGATTAAAGGTAGACGATTTAATGTTCTTGATCATTTGTACATCTTACTCTACATTAGGGATAACCTTCTCTGTGTTATCACAGCCTTGCAGGTCTGAGGAGGGAGAAGACTGCAGCAAATGATTCAAGGTGCAGTCTCTTTATGTTCAGTAGATTGTTGGCATGCTAGGTTTAGGCTTAGTCTTGCTAGATTTGTTTTTTTTTTTTTTTTCAAGAAAAGATAAGGCCACATAAATTTGAAACCTCTGAATTTTAAAGTGTTGACAACCAATTCTATTTTATTTCGACACCTTGTGGGCCAAACTAAATACATCTAAATATGCCTGTGAGCTACTAGTGTGTAAACTTCGGCTTGTGAAGATCTCTTTCAATTGTAATACAATATAAGCTCAAAATAATTTCATTTATCTTGCAAATCAAAGCCTACCCCTCTTGGAAATAGATCCAATTGTATTTGTCATGGCAGAAAGCAAACTGCCTGAAAACTCACCCATAAAATGTAAGGTACAGGAAGCCAATTCTTTTCCCAAGTTTTATGATCTCGCCACGTTTGTCAGCTGCTCCGGTGAGTCTCACAATGCCTACTTTCTTGAGACTGGAAAGCCATTTGTATGCATGGTCATCATCATTTAACACATCTTCAAAATTCAGCGTAGGCAGCTGGAACTCTGAGCCCCAGTGCTGACATTCTGTGGATTAAAAAAATGAGGAAAAACTAGATTATGTTGTTTTTAGATAAGACACTAACAGTAAAGGAAAACACAGTTCATTGGAGTTGATCTTTGACATAGTGTTTGCTAAATGTTGGTCATATCAGGAATGTTGGTCACCAAGTCATTCTTCCTTGACACTGCACCTATTATATGACTCTTGCCTACTGTGTATCTGGCCTACCATGGTATTCAGTATATCCCATGTATTCAAAGAGTATTGATTAGCTGACGATATGATGTCCCTTGATACCTGAATCCTTAAGACTTCTCAACCCAGTCACTGTCTAAAAGCAAGCATGAGATACTGTGTGTGTATAATAGGCACGTTATATCATCTGACTCCAAACAGTGATAAAATTAGGTTTCTACACTAGAACAACATTATGGCTATTCTGGGGAGAGAGCAGGTAAAGATTCTTTTGCTTCTTATTTCTTCTTGGAAATTGTCTCTGTGATTAGGCTGTTCCTTAGGTTCAGCATGATGAAAGTGTGTCCCTGGGATGCACAGACCCTTGGGGGGCAGTGCCAAAGCTGATAAGGCTGGGATGCCTTTCTTTTGTTCTCTCATTTGTGATGATGAAGTGCTCATAAATATGTTTGCTTGAGAAAATAGACATAAAAATTATGAACGTGCAAACCACAGTCTCCTAAGGGAAGTGGAACTCAAAGGGCATGCTCTTTGACCCACTAGTGCTCTTTCTTTACTGGGAAGGAAACAGCTCCAGCATAGCAATCTCTCCCAACAAGTAAAAGGATGAGCGCAAACTCACAGTGTCACTATCATCCTGAGCAATGCTATTTCTTTAACCAGGAAACGTGTTACATACAGAATCCATCTTAAAGCCTTTAGTTTAAGAATGAAGAAGGAGGAGGGGGGATGGGATAGGGGGTTCCTGAGTGGGGGGTGGGAGATGGGGAAAGGGGATTACATCTGAAATGTAAATAAAATATCCAAAAAAAAAAAAAAAAAAAGAATGAATGATTCAGTGGTACTTTTCCTCTTCAAGGTCAACATGGCTATTTCTATTGTAATAGAAACTTTTTTAGGGGTTAGTAGATTTAGCAGTGAGAAGATACATGCTAATGCAGAGAACCACTCACTGTGCTAGTAAAGGTTAGGGTTAGGGTTAGGGTTAATGTGTTTTGTATTGTGACTAAAGCAGCATTGGCAGATGCTTAGCAAGATAATGTTCAGTAGAACTTTCCAAAGCTATGGAAATATCTGTGTAGTTCTGAACCACAGCTGCTAGCAACATATTGACACTTGATATATAGGCAATAGGATAGGGCAATAATGTTTTCATTTATTTGTTTTTAATTTTTAGCTAAAATTGGAACCCTTGTATACAACTGGTGTTGTCTTAGACAGGGCATCTGAGAAGGAAAAAGGGCAGAATGATCTGGCTTTGAATCATTGTTCTGCCTTTTACCAGCTTGTTTCTAGAGTCTGAGTTCCAGCTTACCTTCCTAAACAGAAATTCTTACATCCTCTCTGCAGCTGATTTGTAACTGTGTCATGAGACCATAGAGAGAATCTATTATAGCAAACGACACATAGTGATTCATAATTATAATGCAGCAGCTAACATTTGCTAATAATTTCTAGGAGTCGTACATGGAGCTTGATGCTTTACAGTTTTATTTCTTTTAATTTCCATAACAAATATATGAGGTAGATACTTTTAGTACTGCTGAATTCAAAGGGGGAAGAGTAGCCCAAGGAATGCAGCTAACAATTTTCAGTGCTAGTTGGTTTAACCCACATGACAGATCCCAATGGTGACTTGAACATATAACTTGATGCTTCGAAATCTATCATCATGAACATTTTTTGAGGTTATAATTACATTTACTATCAAAGTGTGATGATTATTTTTCTTCATTTTTCCTGTGGTGTTGAGATGAAGTCGAGAGCTCTTGTAGGACAGCCAAATGCTTCATCTAACTTTTAAGTTTAAAATGTTAAAATCAGACCTCTCATTTTGAAGAATCTACTAATTCCTTGCTGAAATCAGAGACTGAAGGCCAAAGGCAACTGCAAACTGGTAACAGAATATAAGCCACTAACTAACACACTTCACTGTTTAAAATGTGATTTGCAGAGATAGCGCTATGAGTAGCTCGTTGCCAAATCCCACCTATGATCTTGAATATAGATTAATTTAATTATCAGAGAGGAGTAATTCTGTGTTTCACTAAATGTGCCTTACAACACATTCTGTGATGTCCTCACAGGATATTAAACATCAACATCCAGAGAGTTATTTCAAAACACGTTCCTGTTTTCCTCCAATTGCAACGGAGAACTGTCAGGGGATGCAAAAGAAAATACATTTGACTAGAGTCAAACATTTGTCTGGAGAATACATTAACAACAAATGTAAGTTTCACACTTGGGTCTGCATACATAAACAGAACAGAAATGATGGAATACATAAGGTATGGGCCACCCTTCCTCATTTAACTTACGGCCTTACTAATGAATACTTCCTTGAACATGCGCTTCACACATCATAAAATTTATGATCGGGCTCCATGCCGGGTTTCAAGGAACTGTTTGTGTAAGCGTTCCTACTGAGGGCTAAACATCACATTCCTGGGCCCTGAGTTATGTTTCAGAAAGGTTCAGAAAGGAAAAGACACAAAGAAGGTCTTTAGTTAAAGATTCATGAGCACAGAAAGCTGGTTTTTGAATGTTATTTCAAAAATTTAGGACCTCCTGTCCACCTGCACCATGCTGGGCTTTTGGCTCTGAAATGGCATCTCTAATGTACACAGCATCAGTTAAATTTTTACTCTTTTCTTAATATCTTCATGGTATGTTAACCATATTTAATTTTATAATAATATATAATAAAATAATATAACAATCATTTTATTATATTTCAGGGCTTTTTTCTTATGAATAACTTTTCAGGGCTCCACTAAAACACAATTCTGATCCCTAAAAGAGGAGAGAAGTCAGAGGAAAGAAAAGGGAATTGAGTCTCTTTCCTTTACTGGCTGAATGGTGTACTTTTCTAGTTCTTGTCCAGTGAACTCAAGATGTTTTTCAGGATTCTGTTCACTTGTCCTCTCAACATTCAGATGAGATGAAGATTTGAAGACAAGAAAGTAATGTGGTAGAAACCCTGGAAGTACTAAGAGGGAGGGAAGCCTCTGGAAGGACTGATAGTGAGTGTATGGCTCAGTGCTGCTGGCACCAGTGTTCACCAGTGTGGGACCTTGTGGAGACACTTCTGTATACCTCTGCAATGTCTTGGCTATGGAGCAAATATCATAGCACTCTTGCTTGGCTGACAGCTTCTCTTCCTGGCATCCACTTCTGGGTCTTTCCAGATAGGACTATCCTTTCATACCAGGAAAGAGACTGGTAGTTTCATAGTAAGACAATAATGGCATTTATAGATTGAAATGTAGCAATAGCTTCTGAAATGGCTTGCCTCTGGAAACGTGCTGGGTCTGCTAAGCAAGGGTAAGGTGTTTTTTTCTTGGCTCAGGTTTGGTACATACAATAGTGCTTATCTCTTCATTTTGAAATCTTAATATCAGTTACTAAATATTACACTCATAAAGATAGCATGCATATAATCTTTGTAAGAATGAATAAGTATTACAATTGAGTTCTCACAAACAATGGAGACCATGCTATTTGTCTTTATTTCCCTATTAATAATGCCTTTCCTCCTCCTTCTGCCTAATAGGCATGCCAGGAAAAGTATCAAGTAGATTTTATGAAACAAATGGTGCTCTGTACCTTTAATCTTTCTTCACTTGAATTTGACTCACAGCACATCTAAGTATTTTATTTTAAAGATTTATTTATTTTTATTTTATGTATACAGGTGTTTTATCTCCAAGTATGTAAGTGTATCATATGTTGGCAGTGTCTGCAGAGGTCTGATGATGGTATCAGATTCCCTAGAATGGGAGTTACAGAAGGTTGTGAGCCACCATATGGTTTTGAGAATCAAACCCTGATTCTCTGGAAGAGCAGAAGCACAGAGCCATCTTTCCAGTCCAACTCTAAAGTCTAGTGTGAATTGCCTGTGAATATATAAATGTGGCTTCTAAACAAATATAAACTTTCTGGAAGAAGAGAAACAGTTTTTTTTTTTAATTTTTATGACACTGGAATATTGTATATCCATAGCTCTGTGACAAGAATGACTACCTGTCTGGATAATGCAACACATAAAACATACAAGAGGCATGTGTAGGATGTCTAAAGGTGAAGGAGCACTTAGGATTCCATACACTCTTCTAAGCACTAGACATCAATCAATTCATGACACCTTTACAACAACTCCATATCATTCCTTCAGTTTAGAGATAAAGACATGAACACTAGATAAGTGCCCAACATCATACAGATAACTTTTGTGTCTAAATTGGAGCAGCTAGCCCCTCAGATTGCAGACATTGAGAAGAGAGAGTTGTATCCTAAAGAGAAATCTGCTCGAAAGAATTTTAGGAAATGAGATTGTTATCCAAGATTTAAAGTAGACAGAAAAAACAGGTAATTTCATCTTTCTCTATGCTCCTTCTGTGTCTACCTTGGAAAATATCCAAAATAACGTTACTGAACGCTGTCCTTCTTGATCTTAATTGCCTGGCATGCACATATGCATAGAGCAGCTAACTGAAGATAAATACCAAATTTCACAAACTTCATCCTTATGCAGAAGCACAATCCATCACTTTTTTTTTAATTCGTCACTTTTAAAAAAAGATTTATTTTTAAGCATGCATGTGCGTGTGTGTTTATGTGTTCATGTCTGTGTGTGTGTGAGAGAGAGAGAGAAAGAGAGAGAGAGAGTGTGAGAGAGAGAGAGAGAGAAGGGTATGACTTCTCACAGAGACAATAAGTGAGTGTCCAAATCCTTTGAACTGGAGTTACAGTTGAGAGCTGCTCAATTTCGGAGCTGGGAACTCTCTGGAAGAGTAGGATGCACGCTTCACTTCTTTGTCATCTTTCCAGTACTGCCATCTTTCTTTAAGAACTCCAGTTGTATATTAGAATCACGCCAAATACAGATATCATTGAGATGTCATAAGGTCAGCTCCTGTGCTATTTTTCTAATGTGACTAAATTCCTTTCTCCTCATACAACTTCATGGTTTGTGAGACCCTATCTGCAGCATTCTCTGTTTCCTTCGGGTGTTATGTTTTAGTGTACCAAAAGTCCCATGATTTCCTCAGTGGAATGCAATTATAACTGGTCTGGTCCAAGTCCCTACAGTGAGCTCACTGCTATATATTTACTAATAAGATCATATCTCTTTGGCAGCTTTAACCTTATTGGCTCACCTTTGCTCTCCTGTTAAGAAGAAAGATAAGAATTGAGTGTTCTCTGGGTATTCTCCCGTTACTCACATACTTTATTTCTGTAAGGGGTTCACTGCAAAGTCCACAAATTCACCTAGAGATGAGGATGCAGGTCCCTCCTGACAGGGACATTGTGTCAAAGTCAATGACTTGAGATTTGAACCATCATTTTTGGATTCAATGCTTTCCATCTGCATAGACTTTGGGAGGCAAGAAAATTTATGTTCAGCCTCTGTTTAGATAACATGGTGTAAAATAAGCAACCAAGCTGTGTAACTAGAATGAGATAATACAAGTGAAGAATGCAGCGGCTCCACTGCCTAAATGAATCTGCCTTTGTGCTGCAAGTACTGAATATGTCTAGATGAAAAGAGACCAGAGTAACTGGTTTCACTCCAAGGCCATGCATTTATAGTTAAAAATATACAGAATCTTCTAGCTCTTTATCACAGTCTCTAGTCTCAAGTTTCCACACAGCCTCCTCTGTTTTCATCTCAGAAAATAATTTTACTTATTTCAGTGTAAAAAAAAAAGCAAGAACCATCCACTCTCACCTTCAGATTCACCAACTTGCTTGTGTTTGTGTGTTTATCACTCTTTGAGGAACTGCAGGTAAGTCAGTACATTTCGGGGGCCTCTTTCACCATAATAACTCCTGAGGGCTTAATTTCTTTTCATGCTTTTCTCTCTATTGCATTTTTCAACCCCAGTATATGGTGACTTATTCAATAATCACCTATCAAGATAATGAATGAATGAATGAATGTGTGGTAGATACTCAGTCAGCCAAGTCTGTGACCAAAATGGTTATTTATCAGGATTTAATTATCTAGTGGAGTAGATAATGACCAGTCAAGGCAACATTTGTAGTGGCAGATGGGTGCACACACATGGATCACAGTGGGCACAGAAAGAGGAAGGTGTTCATTAATGCAGCTGCTCTTAGATGAACTCTTGGCTCTGTGGCTCTTTGTTACTCTTTGAACTAGTTTTAAATTTCTATTGACCTCCTTTATTATTGAGATTAAGTAGGTCAATCCTTAATAAACAATCTCAGTGATTCATATGGTAAATGCTTAAACACAAGGAGATAAAAGAGAAGCCTGAGAGTGGGAGGTGAGATACAGGAAGAAGGAAATATGGTAGAGTAGAGTCCACATAGGGTTGATGCTAGATCTGGTAAGATGTGGCCATGATGTCTTATTTTGATGATGACGCAAATTCAATGGTTCAAATACCTATATTTCATCATAGACTCTCACATCTGGTCAAGAATGGTTTTGGCTTGTATCACATGAATTAGGCAACTGTACTATGAGCATTTTTTGCTAATGAAAAAGAAAATTACACATACGTGCTTCTTGCTTTTTGACAAGGTTTGTAAATATATTCTCTGCACTAACCTACCTTTCCAGCATTATAAGAAAGTTGAGTAAACACACAGTTCTCCTTGAGAAAACCAGTTCTGTCCAAATTTCTTTCTATATGAAAGGCAAGTAGATTTTCGAGACTCTGACAGTTACCTGTGAGTTTTCACATCTTGAGGCATGTGCTTTGCAAACAAAGCAAGGATTCTAGCTATGGGTAGAGAAGTCACAATCTGATGAAGGGCATGGTAAAGAAAGGTTCTGCTATAAAAGGGGCACATGTATTTGAGAGTAAATTATTTTGGGTGTGCAATGTTCTCAGTTTTCATTGTTGAAAAATGAAATAAACTGGCTCAATGGCTAGATTTTCTTTATATTCTCTCATTTTTTTTAAAAAAAAAATCAGTTTTTAATAACATAAGTCATTAAATTCAGAGAGGAATGTAAAATATTTTAGCAACAAAGAGATAGAAAAAGCAAGGATTCATTCACATTGAAACTAATTATAAAAATAAGAAATATTAGGTTCCTATATATGCTTGTACGATGTAGTGTTTTTTTCCATTTTATCTCAGTTAATTGAAAATTTTACAATCCACAAAACAAAAATGAGTGTATAATATGCAAAATTTTACTTGTAAGTTAAGATATGATTACATAAAAACTTCACATTTTATTCAAGAAAAGTTAAAAGTTAAATTTATTAATATTGTCTGTGCACACAATATGTATGTCAATGTGTATAGCACAGCACCCCTGTGGAGGAGGTGAAAGGACAACTTGTGGACTCAGATTTTTCGTCCACCTTCATCTGGGTTCTGTGGACTACACTCAGATCTTGAAACAAGTGCTTTTATCCACTGATCTATCTTTCTGGCCCAAACTTTATGTTAATAAATATTAAACTTTGTTTCAAAATCTGTCATTTATTTATCTGGGAAGGCCATATCCCAGGCATTGAAGGTCAAGTTTTAAAAATGACAGAGATTAAAAAATATGGCCTGTTGTCTATTATCCTACTAAGAAATAATATGTTTTTTAAAAATGCAAATTCTATCCCCATCTTCTCTGCCTTATAAGCTCCCATTGTCTTCCATACAATTTTTTATAGAGCATCTTATGGTCGTCTTTCTTCCCCTCCCTTCCCACATGACCCACTTAGTAGGGACCCCCTTCCCGTACAGTCCACTCAATAGAGACTCAACACGTTCATGACCAAGACCATTCTACAGGATAAATTTGACCTTTCTACTTCTCTTTGTAGAGGAGGCAGGTTACAATAAAGGAAAAGTCAAAGGGTGTGTAGGAGGTGTTCATGGATTTGGAGGCACTTATGATAATATACTAATTCAATCAAAACCAGCCAGAAAACCCCAAAAATATACAATGCAGAGGAAAAACTTATAGCAATGATCTCAAACCTGTAAAGGTTTTGAACTTTTTCTTTTGGCTTGCCAATAGAGAATAAGCCAAGAGATGAAGGAAATGCTTTACTGAAACTCTATGTTGAAAAAAACCCTCATCCTTGCCTGTAGTCTATCAAGCAGCATATGCAAACTATTTCTTACTTTGGCCTTTGAGTCTCCTCTGTTGCTTAGCAATTTTAACCTCCCAATATGTAGTTCATGGTACTTTCTGAAATTCAACCTTCTATTTTCCACTTCTGTGGTTTCCGTGCATGTCCTTCCCTCTGTGGGGATTTCCTTCTTTCTATCTCCTCCTGACAAACTATCCCTTAAAATTCAGTGTGAGTATCAACCTCTCATTTTTTCATATTCTTTGCTCTACATCATCATCAATCTTCAGCACATGGCCTCAATGCACTTAATGTATTCCATGTCCCAGCCTTCTTTTTCACCTTGGTATTTCCTTACGTAGTTCCCTGCACAAAAATAGATGCCAGATCTCTGTGCAGCTGAATGGACATGCATGAGAGAAATGATATTCTCCACATCTTCCTTTCAGCTCTGAGGGACAGTCTGGTCCTGTGCACAGCTGACTGTCATTTATCTTTTCATTTTGTGTTTGGCAGCCTGTGCCAAGAGAAGGACAGTGGTGTGCATCTGGACTCCAGATTTTCTAGGCCCTGTAGCCCTCATTCCAAGGGAGAAGCAGACGGGGAAGATCACTACTGAGGCTAAAAATGCAAAGAGCTTTCACCAGTGGAACTCACTTTGTTTACAGCCTTTAGGGAACTAATACTTGAAAACTTGAATTCGACTAGGGTATCAAATTCTATAGGAAAAAATAAATCATCCAACCAATACTTTAAAAATTGCACAATTTCTTCTTTTGCCCATCAACTGCACAGCTTGGAAATATATTTAAAAATGAACCTTGTTTTAAAGCATTAATATGCTTTCCTGTGTCTACCTAGCAGCCAGTTCTTATGTTACTCATGTTTGCAGTCCGTCATTGTGACCAGCTTTTTCCACTACTCAATGGAGTGTACTATCGTTTCCATTTTGCTACTGCCTGATAGTACCGAGGAATGTAAGCTATAAAAAAGAAAAAGCTTCACTTGTCAGGAAATATTAATGGAGGAGGTGTGGCTGTTCCTCCTTTAGCGTTTAAAAGCTTAAGCTGTGATAATAAAAATGTTGACTTTTACTTCCTGAAATGACACAGAGAAGAACTCAGAGGCAATGAAAGCAAAATCCAAATGGATTGCAAAACTAGGGCAGAGTTAAAGGGGAAAAAAAAAACTCCTGAATACCAGAAGAAATCTAAAATTAAAAAAGTCAAGATACTACTATTTGACCCAGATAGTGGCTATGAAATTATGTTATTGTAGACTGCCCCCCTCAAAGAATTAAGAAACATATTCTATGAAGGAATGTGGATGAATGGTTTCCCTATAGACTTATCTATTTCCAACCACCTAGCAGGGTTAGATAAAGGGATTCAGACACAGCATAGAACAAATCCTTATCAGCTGTCACAGTGGTGACACCACACACTTAGAGGAATTGAATTCTTGACAAGACTGTCCTGCACTTAAGGAGAAGGGGAAACTCTGGTACCTTGTGATTGATAGCCACAGGAAAGCTACCTGGTAAGTTGATTACTAAGTAACATCTCCACCTCAGTGAACTGCTGGAAGACTAGTTTTAAAATCCCAGACAGTTATTACACATGAGGGAGTTTCAGGTTTGGAAGGAGTAAAGTAGAACCTTATTTAGTATATGACTCAGAGTTCCTGAGAGAGATGGCAAGGGATTAGCCAAGTAGCCACTTCCTGAAAGGGGTAGTGGTCTGATAGATGGGGCTGGCAGTGGAAAAGAGGGTTCAGGAAATGTGCCTGGCTTGTGTGAGTCAAGATTCTAATCAGCAGGCAAAATTCATGTGTGTTAGAGTTTGCCTTTGACCACACAATCAATTTTAATCTGTAGAACATATGTAATCTGTAGAACAATATAGAGTAAATCAGAGCCCTTCCCACCCTCACAAATGCTTACACTTGCCTGTATTATTGTGTATTTCTTAGAACTTTTATTTTTTAATTGTCCATTTATTTTGCCTATTATCTGAGAGATGTTATCATCCCCCTTTGCCACTGAATTCATCTTTTAGTTATCTCTAAAGATTTTTCTGTTCATAGAATCTCTGGAGACCCATATAAATGCTCGAGAAAGGGGCTTGCACTCACCCTAAATGCGAGCTCAATTCTGTGCTCCTTGTTTCATAGCTTCATTGCTCACACAATCTCATGGATACCCGCATAGTAATTTGTGCTTTGTTCTGTTCTGACTTTAGATATTGTTAAGGAGGGTGAGCTATCTTTGGTGGACACCACTCCTTTGCAGAGAGTGTGGAAGGAACATCTTGGACTCTCAGCTTTTACTTCAGATGACACAGGCTCAAGCCTGCTGTATCTTTCTCTGCCAGTGCTTTAGAATATCAACATCTGCTCTGGTCTCCATTTCAGTTTTGACCAAATGATCTGTGTTGCTAACAGCTTAAGCATTTCTCTCAAAGGACAATATTATTTTAACCAAGATAGAAGGGGTTGAATTTGCTCCTGAGCACATCCTTAGAAAATGAGAAAGAGATATAAATATTGATCACATTGATTTGATCGTCCTGTAATATATATGTGTTAACTCAATAAATCATGTCCTGCAAATACAGTCAATTCAAATAATAGTATTCTCTTCAATCTATTTTCACTATAAGTTTTTAGTGCAGACTGAAAATCATTGCAATGTTACCTGGTAAAAACAATTCTCCTTGGAGTCTTGCTCTGGCCTGTTGAGAAAAGCATCTTTTCTTCAGCCAATTAGCTTCAAATTCACTGTAATGGTCATTGGGCCAGGTTATATAAACCTTATAAGAGAGAAATAAGACCAATAAAAGACAGTTATCATCTATTTGCATGTTGCTCAGCTATACATTTCTGTCTTCTGCAATTGCTTTTCTTTTGAATGCTACTGAATTAGAGAGATTAGAAATATACTCTTACTAACTTGGCACCTCTGCTTTACATATTTTAGATATGTAATACTCAAACTTCCTCTGAGAAGGTGTGACTACTAAGAGTGAGAATTGAGACTAGAGAAGCAAGTTGAGAGGACAGAAGAATGGGGAAAGACAGGCTTTTCTATCACGTTTGTCCTACTGGTGAGGATTTAAAAATAAGAAATAGAGAAACAAGTTCGATAGCCCATGTGGTTGACATTGAGATTGATGATTTTAGGATATGATTTCTTATTCACCTACTCAGTAGTTTGGATAAATAGTACTAATCAGTAAGATTTCTGAGCGAGTGCTGTATGTCAGGCAGTAGGATGAACATTTCCACCCAGATTGTCTCCTTGACCCATGACATTTCTATGAACAAATTCTGTACTTTGCTAGCTTGATAGAGCAGTCAACTGAGTGTCAGATGCTCCATTTTCATACAATTGCATGATTGTATTTCAAGGCCACTTCCCCTTAAAGAATAAAAAATCGAAGTTTGCATATTTTATTAAAATGGTAGTAGTTTTAAAAGGCAAAAAAATAAAAAAATACACTCTGAAGAGAAACCAGAGAATATCAGCAGGCTACATTTATATATTTATTTATGTATATGTAACAATATTAAAGAAAAGCAGACCACCAGTTTGAGAGGGAGTGAGGAGGATATCGAAGGGGATGGAGGAAGGAAAAAGTGATGTGATTAAATTTCAGTTAAAATAAAAAGTAGATCAATTAAAAAGAAAAGAAGGATGTAGTAGTAGTCATAACAACAGCAGATTCTTTCACTGAATATGCCTACTCTACCAAACACTGTACAAACATATCCATGGAGAAGGCTTGTTTTATATATGACACATTAAAGAAGAGTTACTTACATTACTATAGACTAATCCCTTAATTTAACTCAACAAAGAAGGGAAAGACCATTTTTACCTTTTTCTGGTCAAACGTCAAGTCGTCGATTCTAATGTTCACATCAAGAGCTTCCAAGAGAAGTTTCCGAGCTTTTGCCGAATGTAGGTAGCAGTCTGAACACTGACAGTTGTCTCTCAGCCATACTGCTGGGTAGAGGGACTCTGTTCCATCATGCCAGAAGATCTGCAGCAGATGAGCCCCATCCACTGCTTCTGCCTTTAGGATGGTGCAGTGCATGTTTCTGGTCTTTGGTGATAAATCCTACCAGCTACCTGCTATGACAAGTCAGTGTTAAAAGTAATAGACCGGCAGACTACCTGAGCCTGACCTCTACAATACTGCAAGTGGACTCTGGCCTCTGCCTGCCACTCAGCAGTGTGAGCCTACGGTTCGACCGATGCTGGGACCTTTGTTCTGATTAGAGTATTTCACATGTTGTAAACAGAAGCACAGCGACTAGCTGTAAGATAAAAATGCCACATCGAATCCAAATCAAGAGAATTTCTTGTTCTTTTAACAGAAATTTTAGATTATAAAATAAGAAACAATGGCACACACGTTCTTATAATCACGTTTGCATAAACACTGTGGGAAAACCACTATGCAAATAGGAAATGTAACGGTTGCCTCTCTGTTTTGGTGTTTCAGCGCTGAAGACTGAGCCCAGGGCTTTACACACGTGAGGCAGGTACTCTACTGTTGAGCTTCAGCCCCAGCTCACGTCTCTGCTGTTTTAACCAATGACAGAGGCACCTGGCTTTTGAAACAAAAATTGCTTCCATGATTCACAATTACCACCTAAGGAATATTAATGCAGTTAATTTGCTTAAAGGAAAATTTGACTTAGATACTTAATAGTACCATATTACTTCTGTTCTAGTATTTACTTTTTACTTGTACAGTATATTTTCTCACTGGAATATAAAAATACCAAAGTCCTTTAAAAGCTTATTGGAGCTGCACCTGTGCCCAGAGCAGTCCTAGGGCGTCAGCTCTGCAGCCAATCCCCCCAAACCCAGAGAAGGCTGAACTCCCAGGAGCTCTAACATGTTCAGAATTATAGGAACTTTCTGCTGAGTGTCTATGGCACTCTACAACTAGGCATACTTATACATAGGTGAAAGGAAAGGATTCACTTACTGGCATAAGGCATGATCCCAATCAGGTATTTAATATGGGTAAGAGGGCATGCTTGTTTTTTTTGTTTGTTTGTTTTGTTTTGTTTTGTTTTTGTTTTTTGTTTTTTGTCTTTCAGGATGCTGAAGGAGCATGGTGGCTGCCAGAGCAATTGGTGAGACATGCTGATGCCAGGACAAACAATGATGCTGACCTGTGAGCTTGCTGAGTGCCCTGACAATGGGGACTTGGAAGCTGTACTGGACATATGTTCCTGACCCAGCATTGCTTACCTATACCCCTGATGGGACAAGCTGCCTTGCCTCAAATGTTTAGACCTTGTGGAACAGAGAATCAGAAAGAGAAGTTTATTTTATCATAGTAGTCCATCATGAAGAGAAGTCAGGGCAAGAACTCAACACAGGAACCCAGAGGCAGGAACTGAAGCAGAAGCAATGGGAGAACACTGATTAGTGGTTTGTTCTTCATGACTTTCTCAGGTTATTTTTTAAAAATATAACTCAGGACTTCCTGCCTAGGTAGGCTGGGCCCTCCTACATCAATGAGTAATCAAGAAAATGCTTCATTGACTTGCCCACAGGCATTTTTCTCCACTGAAGTTCTATCTTCCTAGGTGATGCTAGCTTGTGTTAAGTTGGCAAACAATCAACCAGCAGATTGAAATGTCATGTCACATAGCAAAAGGTTGGCCCCTCTTGAATGATAGTGGAATCTGCCTTAAGAATGAACCAAAAATGTTCTCATTTTGTTTTATTATCTAGGTTTCATGTGTGCTGGCATGTATTCTAATCTCAGTTCATCTCTATTATATGTTTATTAATATCCTTATTTGAAATGATTTATTTTTAGTTACGTGTATGTATAGATACCATGGAGGCCAGAAGGGAGCCTTAGATCCCCTGGGGCTGGAGCTACAGGTATTTTGTGAGTTGTCTGATGTCCTGGGATGTAACTCTTGTCCTCAAATAGATCAGTAAGACCTCTCATGTGCCAAATCCTGCCTGGAGCTTCTGTTTAAAATATTCTGATTGAAATGCTAGGTATTCCACTCGGCACTTGAAACATTGTTACTTAATGAATACTTATGCAGGGCAGAGTTTTCCACCATGATGAGCATGGCTTCTGTACTTAAAAATGGCATTGTGTCCTGCTGTCAACTTCAACAAAAACAGAAAACCCACTGGAGATTTGATCATAGCTGTAGACATCTGACCCAATACACAGTAATCTCCTTCTAGACTATTTTGAGATTTTCATTTACCTCTTTCTAAATTCTTTTTCCTTCTCATCTACTTAGATCATCTGGACTGAAGAGGTTTTCCCCGGAACCCATCTGGTTAAATAGGACATACCTGGGGAGAGAAGAGCCCCAGACACCAGCACTGTGCAGAGTGGAGGCTACCTGGGGAACACTGGAAGAGGCACTAAGACTTAGGTTTCCCTTACGTAAAATAATTTGAATGTCTATGTAGGAACTTTCTGGGGCATGGCTACTCTTCATAGTTTCCTTCTTAGCTTCCCAGTGAATGTAAATGACAATTTAAACAGAGACAAGGGGAAATGGGCACTTGTTCTTAACTTTAACTATGCTTTGCTAACGTCAAGTTTTTACTGGGGTAAATAGAAAAAAGTTAAAAAGAAAAGGCCATCAAGGATCATAAATATTGAAAAGAAAATGTTCTGGAAAGTCACACACTTTTTACATACTTTGAATTTGTTGGCCTCTGTTTCTAACTCACCCAACTTACAATTGGACTTAGTGAGGTATTGTGGGAATGTACTTAAGTGACATATTTTTGTGTTTTCCTAAAGAGAAGGAAAACAGTAGGCACCCCACTTGGAAAGTGAAAATATTTGTTTTATGCTTATTGTTATTTTCTTTTTTAAAAAATAATTATTAGCTTATGAAACATTATTTTGGGTGTGGTGGGAAAGAGCAGTGCTGCCTGGCCGGTAAAACGGCCCTTGGGTCTTGGCAGCCTCTTATCTGATGGAGTTTTCTTTTGACTCCACAGTGTTACCTTGTGTGTGTTCCCTTCTTAATTATCTGCTGAAGTTTCCCTCTTCAGACTTTACCTGGGAATTCTGTTTGGCACAACTCAATTGCTTTTGATGCAATCCTACTTCACGCATACATGTGAGTTTTGTCATTTTTCTGTTTCTTAATTTTGTATTGTTGAAATTTATCACCAATAAGAAAGGAAAACAGTTGTGAAACCTAGTTTGTATACTGATCTTAAAAATGAAGGCTAGAGCTAGAACTCTTAGAGTCAGAGAGAAACCATCTGTAGTGTTCTGCTTTCAGTGTCCTTGTTAGATACAGAAACAGACAGGAAAATGGAGGCTCAGAGATCATCTGTGTGATTTATCCACACCCACTTTGTTAGTGGGAGAGACTGCCTCAGACACGTGATTATCAGCTGGATGTACACACACTAGGTGAAAAATGTTTACTCTGCAATAACTAATTTACGTAATAGTTTTTAGAGAGGATTGACAAAATGATGCAGGGACTTCATAGTAACCATACACAAAATTAGAACTACAGGGGAATAATGTGGACCACTGAGTCTACAGATCAGTTTAGTAGCATCAGTGGAGACCATCATGGATGTATCACATGTCAATCTCTGTTAATTTCCATCTGCTCGTCCTCATGGTAGCTTTGACATGCTATTGCATCATGGAAGATTTTTGTATCATCTTCCAGAGAATAATTTCAGTTCATTAACATGATACTATTAAAACAGTGACTTGTTTTCGAGGTCTTTGCTTAATTATCCTCACATTTTATTTTTGGAGAAAAGAGTATGAAGAAATGTGTTTCTTAAACTTTACGATACTGAGTCTTAAAAAATATTACCTACTTATAATTCAAACTTTAAATCATACAGTTTATATTTGGAAAGGTTGTTGCTGACTGGGCTGTGCTCATGGTTCCTAAATAATATTAAAGCTTAATAACATTGGAAAACATTCTCTCTAGCTCATGATATTTGCTACCTGTAGACTTTTTTTTTTTTAACTTAAGGGCTTCAAAGTTGTTAAAATTCATTTTTAGTCTTAACTTGCTTGAATAAGTGGCTGAGGCATATGGTCATCCCTGAAGGTATTCCCACATAAATAATGAATTCCATGGAACCATTAGAAAAACCACTTGGTGTTCTTGAAGAAGTTCACTATTCTGCCTGCTGGATTTCATTCAAAAATTTCCTTCATACTTTGTAAAAAGGAAATGTTAACTTTACCACAGTGGAGTTACCATATTTCAGTAAGAACTGAATTATGAAGCCTCTTGTTTACTGATTTAATAAGTACAAAAAAATCTAAATTCTTTGAGCCACATTACACACCGATTATGAAAAAAAACTTAAAATTTTATTCAACTCTATTTAAATTGCATACAATATTTTTGAGCTGTATCAAGGGAACACAATAAAACTGTGCAGGTTGACCATTATAGAGACGGGTGCTAATTTCAGCTCTTTTGGTTCAACAAAGGGCCAAGGAATAATATGCATCACCTTCCTTTTGGCTGGGTTGTGGATTATTCAAAGAACATTTTAAAAAAAAAAACCATCTCATTAGAACTTTCCTTCCATCATGGGCAATCAACTTTGTAGACAGAGCTGACTCTGTCCGTTCTACAGACATCCTGGATTACTTTGGGGATTGCAAAGTAATTTGACAATAAGACTAAGCCAAACATAATTGGAAAAGACTAGCTGCCAAGAAGCAATCAGATCCACTACATTCCAGAAATCAAGCCTACTCCAGATGCCTGATGGTTCTTCCTACGGCAGCCCAGGGCTGTGAATGACATGTGTCTGGAGCTTGACGTAGACGCTCTTTCTTTTCCCTGTACACAGAGCTTAATCCAGGGGCCATTGGAGTAAGAGAACTGAGTTCAGTCATCCCTGTTACCATACATTCTCTGGGCACCAAACCACACAAACACACCAAAATAGAGGAAACCACAGCTTTCTTTGGTCCTGGATATTCTTTGGAGCACAAACCTTCTTGCTCCAGACACATCTTAGGACTGATCTGCCTCAGTTTCCAGTCGGCTGGTGCACTTTCCTTGGAAGCCACTATGCTCCTTGCAGCTCTGCCTCTATACACAGTTGAGGTTGGATATGAAGGTATAGCTATTTCTTTGTTTGGACATTTAACGACAACAATAACAGCAACACTAAAACAAAATAAAGAGCTCTCGTGGCCCCCAGGGGAAGCAGTCAGCAAGAAAAAGAACTCTAATAGGTTTCTGGAAACCATAAAACCCCTCGGCTCAAGCAATGCTTTGTCCCATTTCCAAATCAACAGAGATGAGGAAAAGCGTTTCTCACCTGTCTTGTCTCCTGTGCCTGAGCCAGCTGCCACGACAGGAACAAAGAGACAAGAGCTTCTACTTCTCTTCCACCTGCTCACACTGACAGCTCTTCTATTGCAAAACTCACTTGAAGAAGCCTATTCGTTCTGCAGGGAGGAGCTGTCGGCTCTCACCTGAGCACAGGCGCAATGGCGTCTACTCGGACATTGAGCATTCCAACAGAAAAGTCTTTAGAGAGCTTTTGATTACTCGTAGGGGTCTTCTCTGAAGGCTGGGATTGGCTTCCCTTTGCTAAATAGTCTCCCTTTTCTCCAGTTTTGTTTGGAATAAACAGTAGCTGCTAGAGAGCCTTGGGCTCTGCTGAAGATACTCGGTTGCCCAGTGATTTGACTCACAACACACGGCCCTTAGGGTAACAAAAGGGAAAGACCAGAGCAGGCGGTATGCCAAGGATCCTGAGCTTGGCTGACAAGTTTTTTACTTGCGGGAGAGCCTAGTACTTGGAGAATTTGTTGGGCAGTTCCCAAAACCTAGTTCTTTACAGTGTAGTTATTTTGTTAAAATATAGTCTTTGGGTGGCGACTGAAATCTAGAAAGTGATCAGAGTCTGCTGGCCTCCTTCCACCAACACCACCCTTCCCAAGAAGATACAGCACACCCAGCTTGCAACTTGTTGCTTCTTGCTTCCAGGACTCAGTGTTGGGAAACAAAAGTAAACAAAAGTTATATCAAAGAGAAAGGTCATGCTACCCAGCTCCCAGGTGACCTACGGAATGGCAATGTCATTCACATCCCCTAGGGATGCAGTCAGCTGATTTAGTAGTAAAATATCAACTGTGTCCCTGTATCACCTCCTCCACTGACTTCCTTCTTCAAGCCTACAAGTTATATTACTGACCCCCAGTGCCCAGGTAAATAACAGCAGGTTTGGTTTTCATACACAAGAGGGTGTAATTGTGGGGTGCAATACTACATGCTGTTAGCCTTGAAAACTGCAGGAACAGAAGTTATAAGATGCCAGAAACAATCAACTAAGTATACTTTAATAATTCATGACACAAATAAAATGGACATAAGCGACTTTTCCTTCATCTCCTGTGCTATAATAACTATTATTGGAATTAATTTGATAAATTCAACCTAGCTTAAAATAAAAAGACTGTCAATGCAAAAATAGGCCATGAATTTGAAGACGATCAAGAAGGAGTATGGGGAAGTTTAGAGGGAGGAAAGGAAAGGGAGAAATGATATGATACTAATCTCAAAACATAAATAATTTTAAAAATATGACAACAATAAAATTACTTACATTTGAAAAAAGTTGTTGAAAACCAATAAGTTACATGACCATGGTTTCTAATAGTATGAGTACATAAATGAAACAGCAAATCTGTCAATAGATAAACTTAAAAAAAATCAAGTGAACAATTAATTCCCAGAAGCAGATATGCAGATGAGTAGGCAAATGAGACATCAGTCTTCCCTGGAGGAGTTCTCCCAAACAAACGCAGACTCCAAATGTCTTTGGGACTTAATGATTTCTTATTAGCTGGCTATATACCCAGTAGTGGTATTGCTCAGTCACAGCACAGTTCTTTATTTAATTTTAAAATCACCTCTATCCTGTTTTCCACAATAGTTGATCTTATTCACACCTCCCTAAAAGTGTACAACAGATCCCCTTTACCAACAGTCTCTCAAACACATTTTTAAATCTTCTGGACAAATCCATCTAATAACAAGAAGTGACATACCATTGTGGCTAAATTATTATATCTTTAATTAGTAGACACTTTTGAAGCAGTGTTCACCTGCCTATTGTCCATGTGTGTCCTCTTTTGATAGACTTCTATTCAGCCTTTTCTCTCTCTATTGAACTTGAGTTGAGGTTCATATACACTTGGATATTTATCCTTAAGTAGATTATGTTGGTCTAGTTTTCTTTTGTTGTGATAAATATCATGATCAAAGCAACTTGGTACAGTTCAGCGTGTGCTTACCGGAGAAGTTCATCATTGAAGGAAGTGAGAGCAGGAGCTCAAGCAGAAACCACAGAGGAATGTAGCCTGCTGGCTCCTTCTGTGGCTCATGCTCAACTTTCCTATGCAGCCCAGGCCCAGCTGCCTCGGGATGGCCCCACCCCATGGTGGGCTGGGCCTTTGCCTATCACTCATCAATCAGGATAATCTCTAAAACACATGCTGTTTGGGGAGGAAAAGGCTTAGTTCACTTTATACTGACAGGTAACAACAGTTAGGCACTGAAGGGAACCAAGGCAGAAATTCAAGCAGGGCAGGCACCCGCAGGGAGACACAGAAGCAGAGACCCCTAGGAACACTGCTTACTGGCTTGCTTTTATGGCTAGTTCAGCCTGCTTTCTAATATAACCCAGGGAGAACTGTCTAGAGATGGCCCCTCAAACAGCTGGGCTGGAAACTAACTCCTACCTCAATCACTAATCAAGAAAACTCACACTTGCCTAGAGACTGATCTTATGGGAGCATTTTCTCAATTGAGATTCCACTTTCCAGATGACTAGCTTGTATGAAGTTGACAGAAAAGTAATAAGGACATGAGGGAACTAGCCATTTCTGTCCAAGCAGTTATTCAATTGAGATTCTTTCTTCCCAAGTTTTAGGTTGTGTGAACTTGACAATAAAATCTAACCAGGGCCTGCTTATAAATATTTTATTCTGTTTCATTTGTCATATCTTCATTTTTAGAAATTGTTTCCTTGGCTGTGCAGAAAATTTTTAGTTTGATATACTCCCAATTGAATATTCTTGTTTGTGTTGACCGTTTTTTGTGTTATATAAAAAATTGTATAAATAGCATTGCAGCACTATTTACAATGGCTAAGACAGAAAATCAATCTAAATGTTTGTCAACAGATGCCCAGATTAAGAAAATGTAGCACACACACCAGAGAATACTATAAAATGATATCTTTGTCAATGAATTTGTAGAACTTTGTGTTAAATGATGTTAGGTGGGCACACAAAAATAATGCATAATTTCCATGTCTGGGACCCCAAATGGCCAAGATCATAGAAGCATAGAGCAAAGAAATAATGATTGCTAGTAGACGGAGTGTAGTAAGGACTTTACCAGAGTTCTATTTAGGAAGCATGAGTAAGTTCAGGACAACAATCACATAAGTAACCCTAGTTAATAAAGGATTAATAAAGTTATCTACTTGAAGATAGCTTAGACAGTAAACCTTAAATGTTCTCACAAGTAAAAAGTAAATATGGTATGTAGTAGAGAGTCGCGTTATCCACAGGCTTCCACCAGGAAAATAGAGGGGTAAAGGGAAGTGTGTGTTTCTCAGTTGCCATGGGGACATAAGTGAAGAGCAAGGCCATCCAGAATTTGCTGAAGGATTCTGCTGGGAGAGTGGAAGAGGCAGTTCTGCCAAAAGGCAAGTAAAAGCCCCTAACAACCCCGAAGACCTCCAACCATCAGGTTGCACACACAGAACACAGTAACAGCCCTAAAGGCTGAACCCAGCCCCCACCCCATAGAGTAAAAAGCCCAAACTCAAGATTTGAAATTGTACCAATCCTTTGGCTTGCTTTAACCCCCTCCCTGGAAATCCCCCCACCAAGAAAACCCTATATAAACTCTGCCTTTTGCTGTTCTCTGCTGCTTCTTGCCCAAGGAGAGGCAGCCAGGCTACAGAGTTCTTCTCTCCCAATAAGTCCTTTGTATGAGGTTTGGTGTGTGGTGTGACTTTGTGGTATTTCTTGGCTCGTGATTGATAGGATACTTTTCCCTTTAGAATTGTAATACTTTGGGGAAACCTTCCTCAGCTGGAGTAGAGCTCTCACCAGGGAAGCCTCAGAGCTGTAACACTTACTGTAAACAACTTCGAGTCTTTTTTTTTTTTTTAATTTAATTTTTTTTTATTGGAAATTTTATTTACATTCTAGATGTTCTCTCCTTACTCCATTTCCCCCCTCCATCCCAGGAACTCACTATCCCTTCCCCCCTCCTCCTGCCTCCACGTTGGTGTACCCCCACCCACCCTCCCGCGTACCTCACCTACCCACCCTCGAATATCCACCCCCCCACGACGTCCAGCCTTCATGGGACCAAGGATCTCTTCTCCCACTTATATATAGCTCCCTTGCATATATAGCTGGAGCCATGGGTCCCTCCCTAAGCGCTCCCAGGCTGGTGGTTTAGACCCTGGGGGCTCTGGTTGGTTGGGATTGTTGCTTTCCTCATGGTGTCGCGAATTCTCTCAACTCCTTCAGCCTTCACTCTATCTTCTCCATTGGGAACCCCATGCTCAGTTTAATGGTTAGCTGTGAGCATCTGCCTCTGAGTATGTCAGACTCTTGCAGACTTCTAAGGAGACAGCTATATCAGGCTCCTGTCAGCATGTACATCCTGACATCCATATCAATGTCTACCTTTGGTGACTGCACATAGGATGGATATCCAGGTGGAATGGTCTGTAGACGGCCCCTCCTTCACTTTCTGTCCTGCACTGTGTCTCCATATTTGCACCCTTGAGTATTTTGTTACTCCTTCTAAGAAGGACTGAAGCCCCCTCTACTTGGTCATCATTCTTCATGAGCTTTATGTGGTCTGTGAGTTGAATCTTGGGTATTTCAGGCTTCGGGGCTAAAATCCAATAATCAGTGAGTGAATACCATGTATGTTCTTTTGTGATTGGGTTACTTCACTCAGGATGATTACTCTGTGATCAATAACTGTTAGTACTTATTTTGAGAGTTAAAACTAATAGGCAAGTTCTGAAATTTGAGTCATTTAACACTTTGAAGAATTTTGTGAGAAAAAAACCCTAGCAAGCTGCTAGTAAATGAAACGTATTAGTATTATGGTTAATATAGACAATTTGATGTTTAAAATAGTATTTTTTTATATGTAAAAATGTTTGTCAATGGACTCGGACTTCCACAAGGGCCTTGGAAATGCAGATTTGGTACTTTTCTTACATTAAGCACTAGCCACCTGTACTGTGGACCTTGTGCCTCAGCAGTCTTCGAAAGAAAGCTCATCATACCACAAAAGAGAGGCTGGTTTATCTATCGAACCAAAGGACCAGAGCCTACAGCATCCCTCTATTTTAGGTAATGTTATAGAATCCAGAACAAGATACGTTGGCTTTCTAAAGACTTGTGTCTGCTTTCCTGATCTTTGAGAATTCATTCCCTTCCTTCTGTCCACTGAAGTTCTGCACCTTTAGTAGATTCGTATAAGTGGATGGTCAAGAGCACATCTATCTTTATGTGGTATATGGATAGATGAAGTTAGAGGAAAATGCAAGCACATTTGTATAGTCTCACTTGAACTTTCTAGTGTATGATGAAAACTGAATGTGAAGAGATGTGATAGAATCTCGGATGACAGGCTGCAGTCTGGGAACTGAGATCTATAGAGAGTGGCTCCTTCACCACTCTGAACAAAAAGGAATCTGGGAATAAAGGTTATAATGAAGGTACTTTTCAAGTTTAAAGGATGGAACATATTCAGTCGTCATGTTATATAAGCAATGTTATACTAGTAAACGCTTAACGAGAGTCTCTTGGCAAACAAACATGAAAGCAAACATTCACTCCACTGTAGTGTTTGCTGTTTATTTTGATCAAAGATCAAAATGAAGCTAGGGTGACCTATTTCAGCCTACTAAGGCAATGTTACTAAATGGAAATTTGGTAAGATTGGTGTATAATTAGTTTTCTCAAGCATGTAAGAATTGACTCCAGAATATTAATGCTTATAATTGTAAGCTTTTGTCCATATGATATAATGACCTTAATCAGTACTCCCATCCTGAGCTCCTAGTGGTCTCCCTTAGTGTATAGAAAGTACCAGCACACAGCACACTCTTTTAAATACCTCTTGTATAAAAAGTCTGTTAACTGTGTGACTCTGGGCACATCAAAAATCTACAAATTAATCTGTATTTCACATCTTGCTTGACTAAAGGAGAGAAAGCATGTGAAGGCATCTAGCACAATTCTTGGCACTTTATTTACAACCAATAAATGTTGTTGAAAGAATGAATCATAGGCATTCAATAAATTTTAATTTCTTTTTCTTATTATCATCTTTGGGGAAAATTCAAGCTTTTCCATTTAAGTTGTTCTTAGATGTCTGCAATTTTCTGCATTTGTCTTTAAATCAGAGCTTTTTCTTAGAGAACTCCAGTGGTAGACATCTCATTTTCATGAAGTCCCCAAGAGAATAGTGCTCACACTGTGTTTCTCCTTTTAGAAAGATTGGTAAAACTCCACTTGGCTACATGTCTGTTATCTGAATCCAGGGAAGGAAAGTTTGTTTTTATGCTCTGACTTTTTTCTCAGCTGTATTTTGCATCCCAAGACCGTAACAGAAAAAGGGCTTTGAATTAAAACTTGAGATTTAGTTATTGCGTGTGTTGTCCTCAGTGCGGAATGTTTTCAGTTTTGAATATGAGCATGTACAAAACAAGAACCTGCAGAAGATTCAGTAGTGCTCTCAGCAATTTGTCTAATTCCATAAAACTTTCTTGGTGAGGAGCAATTTCTAGGTGTAATTTCTGCATCTCATGAATGTATCCCATTGGTTAGTGATTTATATAAACATTGCTGTTTTCTTAGTCATTTGTAGCAGCAGTTATCCAGCTCTCAGAGAGGTTTTTCTTCCAAAACTACTATGTTTCATGGCCACTTTTACAACTTTATATGAGCAGCTTCTTCATCCTTGATATTTTACCTGACATTTAGGAGAAAGAATGGCTTTTAAACATGTCAAAGATCTTGTCTGCGAGTCTTATTTTGCTAGCAAAAACTGGTCATTTCTCCAAAAGAGTTCCAAAAAAGAAGAACCTATGATGAGAAAAATAAATGTATTGAAAACTCATTTGGATAGATGACTGAATGGAAAAACAGATTTGTAAATATGAGCATCATTTTGAAGACAGAGTCAGGGGAAAACCATCAGCAAGTTCACAAATATGATTTGTGACTTGGAAAAACTTAAGAATTTTCTGATTCAATGATCTGATCTTATAAA
Organism: Mastomys natalensis; assembly: GCA_021653895.1. Classification (NCBI taxonomy): domain Eukaryota; kingdom Metazoa; phylum Chordata; class Mammalia; order Rodentia; family Muridae; genus Mastomys; species Mastomys natalensis. The sequence continues at coordinate 250,262 of JAJTUV010001795.1, forward strand.
TGATGGACATGGGATGCTTGCAAGCTAGCATAAAACCAGATACCATCAGGGGAAAATCAAGACATTTCTATTTTTAATACTATTTAGAATAGGTTGGATACGGTGCTAACAGTAATATTGAAACAGCTTAGGGGCTTACCACAGTGAAGACTTTGTTCACATAAGCCTCATTCCCAACACAGGAAGCCTGGAGAGCGTGCATGATACCCAAGGTTGATGAACTCTTAGTACCTGTGACAGAGCTTGGAAAGCAAGTACTGACAATTATGCATGACGTTTACCGACTCATACTTGCCAGTGACCCATCACAGATCCATCCTCAGTTAATCATCCTTTTCTTGAAGGAGATTAAGACTCTTCCTTGTGTTTTTAGAAGGGGAAAAACTGGACTATTTTTAAATGGTCCAAAATATTGGAAAACCCTTATTAATCACATAATCATGAACAGACTTCAAAAATGTGTTAAGTCATAGATGGCAAGAAGAAACATGGAACACAGTGAGATATAGTAAGATTTACCTTAAAATTAAGATTCTTTGCTCATTTGAAAGATATAGCTGGTCAAAGTGCAGTCACCAACTTATCATGGAATGCTCACCCAAATTAATACATTTTTAACACAACCCCTACATCTAAGGCTCAGAAAATATCGTGCAAGAGGGCTCAGAAGGATTGTAAAAGAATATCTTATTTCTTCTAAAAACAAAAGGACATAAAGTGTGTGTGTGGGGGGGGGAGTAGTAGGGAGGAGAAGGTAGATTTGGAGAAGTTGGGTGGTTGATTATAATCATTACACTTTGTATGAAATTCCCAAACAATTAATGAACTATTGAATTATTTTTAAGGATGTATTGATGATTTGGTTAGACAATTTAATTATGGAAAATGTATTATGGAATCATGACTGAGTAGGCAAAAATATTTCTCCCATCCTGGAGACCACATTGTTACCTGGTTGAATTAGTAAGAACCATGTTGTCATAGAATATTTATATATCTAAGGAAAGGCCCAGTTGGGCTATGCAAAAACATTGACTTAACAAAAAAGGAGTTGGAGGAATATATAACATCATTTCTGCTGTACTCGTGCAAGAACCTAGCAGTACAGGTGGAAGCTTATTCTTCTTTACAGGACAGGTCCAATGGCAGTTTCTTTTGACTATACCATTATTGAGTGCAAATCCAACTTAGATTTGATGGTGAAACCAAAGGGAAAAGTGAGCTTACCAGCTTACTCTGACTATTTGGCATTTGTGTATTAGTATTATTACCAAAATTGAATACATTTTTCTCAACTTTATATACTTCAAACTAGATATTGTAAGGCAGCCCCAGTAAATGTCATCAACTTCAGGAAAGTAACATTTTCTATTCTTCACATAAATAGTACTTGATTGTGATAAATTCACCCAGGAAAGGTTACTGAACAAGTCCTTCCATTCATTAGCTTCAGGAATTTCTCTTGGTGACCCTTGACCTCTATCACCCTGCCAAAGATCTTTATTGCTTGACTTCTTCATTGGTGTAGTTAAATTAAAAAAAAATCAGAATCACAACTGCTAGATAAATTCCCTCTTGAATGTGTTCTTGACTATACAGAGAGCTCAAAAAGTATACTCTGAAAACTTGAATAATCAAATCAATAAATGGGTAAGTGAACTGATCAGGTTTCTGAAGAAGAAATACAAATATACAATAGAGACAAGAAAAATCCTAAATACTTATAAACATCAGAAAAAATGAAAATTAAAACTGCATTGAGATTCTATTTCATCTTGATTCCAATGGCTATTATCAAAAAACAAACAAAAAAACAAAAACAAAAGCAAATTCTATTGAGTTTGTAGAGAAAGTAGAATCTTTATATACTGCCACTATGGGAATAAATATGGATACTGAAGCAATAACACAAACTAAACAAACAAGCAAACAAATAACCACCATCCAAAATAGACCTACTGCTCTATGATATAGCTGTATCACTTTTGGGTACCTACCTGAAGGAAGATACCAGGAGTCTTCATCAACATGCCTTAGAGATACTTGTGTACTCATGTATATTGCAATAGTATGCATAAGCGCCAAGTTGTTTGAATTACTCTGGATAACTGTCAACAAGTAAATATATAAAGATAATCAGTGATGTCCACACACAGGTACATGTGCACACACACTGACACAGACACACTCTCCTCATATAGTTTATTCATTCATAACAAAGAATGATATTATGTCATCTACAGAAAAATGAATTGGACTGGAAACTTCATACTAAGAGAAATGAGCCATAGACTTGAGTACTTGAGTACTCGAATGCAGTAGTCGAATACTGCATTTCTCTTTCATATGTGGAATCTAGATTATGTATGTATGATACTATAAACATATAAAAGTAGAAAAATCTAAGAAAGGGAAAGTTTGTAAGGGAAAGAGGAGGAAAGAATAAAAGATGATAATCTGAAGAGAAAAGACAAAAGTGTACTGATATTTGTGGAACCTAGATTTAAAGTTGACATGAGAGGAAAAGGAAAAGGAAGATTATTTGATGAGAGGAGGTAAATGAACCATGGGAGGATGGTGATGGGTGAATATGAGCAAATCATAATGACAAGTGTATGAAAAATGCCATCAAGAGCTCCTTGTTTTATGTGCTCACTAAACAAAAGAAAAACAGATAAGGAAAGGGTTGGTCTCTCCTTAAGATGGTTTCAAATGCAATTATCTTCCAGAGAAGCAGGATTTTCTTTCACCTGTTTTTTTGAGCATTTATTTGGGATATATATTTTAATCAGTAGTGTGTTTTTTTCATGTTTAATTTTAATAAAACCCAGAGGTAAATACTATTATTTAAATTGAGGAAACTATAATTTGCAGCTGATAGGGTAACTTGCTCAAATTCTCAAAGCTATTAATAAATGGAGCTGGAATACATATGAAGTTTTGGCTTCAAAACCTGAGCCCCTTCACCAATATGCAACAATGGAGAGAACAGCAATACATATCATATCCATGTACACACATGCAATGGACATGTACAGGAGAACACTGCATACCCTTGAGACACTCCTTATGGAGCTTCTGTGTCACTGAGGGTCACAGACAATACAGAGTATATCTCTGCTAGAGTACTTGCCCTAGAAAGAGAAAGTGCTAGTGCTCTGTCACTAACAATGAGAAAAAATAAGCATATAGCTGGATAATTCAATTAGAGGACACTACACAAATTATAAGGCTCCAGGATAGAACAAGCTGGTTTTAAAATCAATTTAAATGATAAAAATGCTGAGCTAGATAAGTATGGAGAAGGACTGTGTCTTGGAAGTTTGGAAACATTCCAGGCAGAGAAAACAGCAGGATTAGGGAGAGGGTGAGAACATTCCAAGGTAGAGCCAAACAAAAATGAACAGAGGTCAGCCTGCCATATGTGAGGAACAGACAGACCATGATGACAATTGGATGAAGGGGAGAGATTAACGTAGACAAAAATCCAATCATTTAAGATCTAGTAGAACACGAAAAGGAAACCCCAACATCTATCCTTGAATTCAAGAAATATATGGAAGACTGGGGCATTAAACAGTTTTGAAAGACAGAAACTTTTCTTCCTAACTCTTTTCCACGAGTTTTCTCTGCCCAAGTTATTCTACCCTTTATTCTCTCCAAGACCTGGTGATATACAGATTTAATTTTAGATATGAAAACTACTGCATTCTTTTTAACCCTGCTGATGGCAATGTTAGCCATTCTTTGTAAAACAGTCTGCAGTTGTGGCAGACATGCCTTCTCAGCAACAGAAGACGTTAGCAGACTCAACACACATGTGTCTCCAGAAGTCAGTGTATAAAATTTTGATCATCAGGAAGATATGTAATTACCATTTGATAGCCCAGGAAACTCAACATGAGAAGAACAAGGCAGAAAAAAAAAGTTATCTTTGAATTATAGGACATGATGCCTCCTGTAATCTTCTAAGGAGTTTCTTAGTCTGCTCTGGAATATTGGCCTGGCATCTATGGGATCATGTCAAGAGTCAGTTCCTTGTGTATCTTTCAGGCAAAGATCCAAAAGTTCAAAGGTTCAAAGGTCCAATGGATTAACAACAACAAAAAAGACTTATATTTAGGATTTGGTGATAAGATGTAGAAGTTAAATTTAGAGTATGACAAGAGGAAACTATGCTCTACAGTGAAGTCTCACAAACATGGTTCATTGCATGCAGTATATTTGTGAAACATGCTGATGTCTTTTACTCATTAGAAGCTATATCCTAAATCTCACATTCTTTCCTCTCCAAGATAGATTTACAGTTCTTTTTTATATGCTCTTAGTTTTAAAGGGCTTTGTAGCCTTCTCCTTTTTCTCTCTTGATCGTTTTTCTAATAAGTGCCCAGAGCTCTTGGCATAAAGAGAGTAACTCACTCCTCACCCCATAACATGAACAGTGGGAACAAATGCTGGCACACTTTATATAAAGAATTTAAAAAGGCTCATCCATGAGCTCATCATTTGTCTAGCCACATCTAAGTTCCTCAAAATTATTCTTTATTTTTTTTCCAAATGAACAACCACTCTATATAGAAAATGAGAAGCCACTCAGAGATGGTTCATCCAGGTCTGTGCTTGACTTGCAATAGGAAAGTTTAATGTTGTGACTCCTTAGAGAGAAACTGGAGTTAAGAAACTAGCCCAGCGGGAAAATCGTTTGTTCTCTTAAAAAATTACTTAAGAGGGTTTAGGCTGACCTAGTAATGTCTCTGACAAATTGATAAGCATAGATATCAGAGACTGAGAACCTCGTGAAATGCTAATGGGAACATGGAATGCATTTGTTTTAGAGAACAGTGACGTTGAACCCAGTGATGGATATACTTGGTGGTAACATTTTCTCCTTTTCCCTTTAATCAGTAAGAGGCACTATCACTGTCTGCCTTATTACCATGATGGCTGAATTTTTTTAAAAATTTTTAACTTATAATATTTGATATCACTGAACTAAGTAGCAGTCATGGTAGTATACACAAACACAATATGAGACATCACATCAATTTATTATTTTTGATGAAACTGGAAGTGAAAAAAAATTAAGAGGGAGATATAGCTGTATAATTTGAGATAGTAAACATCTTTGATTTATACCTAAATGTTTTGTATCTGTTTCATTTTCTTCTAATATGAATTGTTACATGATCATAAAAATGTAAACAACTCAGGGGCATAAGAAGTAAATAAAGTTCTTCTCATCATGTCTGTCAACTAGTTTATCTGAGAAAATCGTGGTAATAGTTTAGGAGGTATATTCTGAGACTTTTAATGTTTATGTAGGGTTACACAAGGGTGTACTCCCATACAAACACACACTTACACACGAAGCATATATGTTTGCATATAAGAAATGAGAGCACTATATGTATTCTTGCATTTACAATTCCAGTTGTATTTCAATGGTGAATTAGTCCTCCCGTTTAAAATTTTAATTGACACACAATAACTGTATATATTTACATAGTACAGTGTGATAAATATATATAACGTGCAATTATCAAATCATGATAATGAGTGTTTCTCAGCAAACATTTGTAGTTGGTTTGTGCAAAGGACCTTTGAACTTGTCTTTATAATTTTTCTTTTTATATTTTTCTTCTTTTTAAAAATTTATTCTTCAATCTTTTTTTACAGTCCAGACTTTATCCCTCTTCCGGGACCACCCTCTGATGATTTCACATCCCATATCTCCTCTCTCCACGTCCTGCCTACCCCCTTCTCCCACCACTGTCTCCAAGAAGATGTCCCCACCCCTTACCCCTACCCCACCAGCCCTCCCAACTCCCTGGCTCTTCAAGTCTCTTGATGGTTAGGTGCGTTTTCTCTAAGTCCAGACCCAGCAATCCTCTGCTGTATATGTGTTGAGGGCCTCATATCAGCTGGTGTATGCTGCCTGGTTGGTGGCTCAGTGTCTGAGAGATCTCCAGGGTCCAGGTTAGTTGAGACTTCTGGTCTTCCTATAGGGTCGCTTTCCTCCTCAGCTTCTCCCAGCTTTTCCTTAATTCAACCACAGGGGTCACCAGTTTCTGTCCATTAATTGGGTGCTAATACCTGCATCTGACTCTTTCAGCTGCTTGTTGGGCCTTTCGGAGGGCAGTCATGATAGGCCCCTTTTTGTGAGTATACTATAGCATCAGTATTAGTGTCAGGCTTCGGGCCTCCCTTGAGCTAGATCCCAATTTGGGCCTGTCACTGGACCCCTTTTCCTCAGGCTTTTTACCATTGTGGTCCCTCCAGTTCTTTCAGACAGGAACAATTATGGGTCAGAGTTTTTGACTGTGGGATGGCAGCCCCATTCCAATAGACTCATCTTTCTGTTTTTTTTATTGAAAAAATATTTTTCTCATACAATATATTGGGATCTCACGTCTACCTCCTCTGAGATCCATATGACCTCACTTCCTACTGAGAACTACACCCTTTCTCTCTCCCTAAGACAGACAGGCATCTAGAGAATAGTAATGAAATAAGAAAGATAAAAATGAACAAATAGATTTGAGTAGGAAAAACCCAACCAAAGATAAGAGTCAAAGAAAAGGCACATTAAACAAAGATGCAGACATACATGCTCATACATGAAATGTATCATGTAAACTGTAGTCACCTTAGAATACTGTCTACCATTAGAGCTTATCTAATTACAGTTTGTTACTTTACTATTTTTTACCTGCTGATATTAGAGCAACGAATATCTGTTTGGTAAAATTTAAATTTGTTAGTTTTATTTCTCAAAGGACAAAGAGGAATAAACTCTACATATAGAAAGTAAAGAGTATAAATAGTCATGGTATAAGCAGCTATAAGATCTTTCCAGGGAATTGACTCTGTGTGTTAGTCATGGTTTCCTAAGAGAGCCCATAGAATGCCAAAACAATGCATGAGAAATTGGTCTTGGAACTCGTTCTATAATCATGGTGTCTGAGCAGTTCCACAAAAGGATGTTTGTAACTACATGGCCAGGGAAACCTTGTAGTGTAGTTCAGGACTTAGTCAAAAAGGACACATCAGGGACATTGGTGGTGGTTTTAAAGTGAGGTAGCTGCTCTGCCTGGAGACTAAAATTCTAAGAATCAGAAACTCTAATGTCTGAGTACAGGAGATAGTGGATACCCAGCTCAATAAGTAAGACATGACTCACTCCTGTCCTGCATCCTCTCCTCTTGACCTCCCATAGCATCAGAGGATGCCAGTATACACTGGCAAGGGTGAAGCTTTATTAGGTATACTGGTTCAAATATTTATCTCTTTCAAAAGCACCCTCACAGATACTCTCAGAAATGCTTTCTGAGAATCCCCTAGTAGACAAAAGCCATTAACTTTCAAGTATATAGTGAAGTTTTAATGTGCCATGTCATCGGTCCAGAAATTCTTTTTTTTTTTTAGCTAATAGAAGTAACTTTTCATGTACATAATGGCATATGAAAAAAAGTATGTTCACCGTAGCACTGTTACTAAAAGGAAAAGATAATCTAATACTTATGAATAAGACAGAATGACTAAATTAGTTTACATCTGCCTGTGCATTTGATACATGTGATGCAATGATTGGAATCCAGCTGTTTTAGGTTGGGCATGGCTGAAGTTTGTGAATTGGGTTTATGTTTACTCCACATAACTTCTATCTTCCTTGTGCCAGAGACTGTTGGAAGGATCATGTTTCTTTCATGGTGAAAATCAGGACAGCCAGAGGGATCGCCAACCCAACAAATACTATTAAACCCCTGATTATATTAGGCCTGACACCCTATGTGTCAAAACAAACCATATGACCAGGGTCAACAAGAATAGGCAAGTTTATTCTTTTATGGAGGGATTCAGGGTTTACTGGAAGGGATAACCATTTGTCAAAAATATAAGGACATTTAGCTATCAGTATTTCACCAACATCCATTCTAATTTAATGTTTCAAAGTTGTATCCTTACTTTAAAGCTCACAACCCATTCTCCTGCATCTAACTTCAGATTTGAGGCACGGCTTCAGACAGAACATAGAAACACATGCTCTTTCTTCTCTCTACTCTTTTTTGTGGTTTTTCTGTTATGAAAATGGAAACATTAAGCCAATCATCTCTACCTTAGCTGGTCACAACATTTCTACACATGTCTTTTGGCAGCCTCTGCATGAAAACTAGGACTGCCTGCCCATGTCACCATATGACTAACATGTTAGCACAGGTTATATCTGTTGTGGGATACAATAGGACTCTGTAAGATTTTCTTATTGTCAGATTTCTCCGATACTAAATTCTTCCTAACCTATTGTTCTTGAATCCTGTCCTCGATTATCCATCCTACAGTCTCTTGATGCTGTTATATCTGTATACTCAGAGCCTCTTGGGTGTGTCTTAAACAAGGCCTTTCCTGTTTAACTACCTTCTGCAGTTTCATGTTACCTGGCACAATTTAACACCTTGCCTATCTTCACCATTGCTCCTCCTTCCTCCAGTCCCTTCCCTCTTGCTTCTGTAGTCATCAAAGGAAGATGAGTGCTGGTGTTCCCTAAGTACAGGTCAAACTATGGAATGAAATGGAAGTGCCAGGCTACCAGACAGCTCTGATGACTTCAAGTGGCCACTGAGAACCTTTGTTCATTGGGTTTGACTTGGAGTTAACAGCATCTTTCTCCCTCTCACAAGAAGCAGGGGCTAAGGAAAAGGCACATAAGTCTTCTGGACCACTGAACACCACTCCAGGGCCCTTTTGGTTCTCTAACTTCCTCTTTACATATATTGGAGATTGGGGTGGGGAACGAAAATAAGCTTATTAAGATATGATTTCATGAGACATGAAATCCAGCTCTACTTCTTTTAAATAAGCTTCAGTCACATTCTGGCCCACAGCTGTTCTGCCTTTAAAACACAGCAACCACAAAAACAAATCACATTAGCATTAAATAACAAGAGTGAACTTGAAGAAGATAAGACAAAGTTTGAGATTAGATCAGTATTTTGTTGTCTGTAGTTAACTAGAGTTTCCAGTCAAGACCAGTCATACCATTAATAAACTTGTTATGTTTGAAGGGTGTAAAGCGAGTGGCCTGCCTTGGTTAAAAATGGACACCCTTATGTTGTTTTAAATAGATGGGATCCTAGGAGTATGTCTACAGTGACTAAACCAAGAAAATTGTAATCCCCTGTATTACAACTTCAGCTGTCTGCCACTTGTGCTGTGGTGAGCCAAAACTGGGCTAAATATTGAGACGACAGACTTCATAGAGGTAATGTTCTAGCCAAATACAGAACATTTCCATTCTTATTGACATTGTAAATAATAGTATTAATTCTAGGATAGACTTCTGATGCTCACAATAATATAGAGGAAAAGTGTTGATGGAAGAGGAATTTGTTTTGTTACTTCCTAGGTACATGCACATAGACAGTTTAAATGCCCCAAATTTCTATATTTTCATCTGAGAATTGAGAATCTCAATAATTACTTTATAGTCTCATTGTAAATGAATATATAACTGATTTTCTATCTTTAAGCAAATACATAGAAGATGTTCAATAGTTGTCTTTCTTAGTTTATACACACACACACATACACACACAAACATATATATATATATATATATATATATATATATATATATATATATATATGTAAATTTCTTTTTCTGTGAAGAGACACCATGGCCAAGACTACTCTTATAAAAGAAAGCATTTAACTAGGGGGCATGCTTACAGTTTCAATTTCAGAGGGTTAGTCCATTATCATCATGGTTCGGAGCATGGCAGGTGTGATAGAGGAGAATTAGCTGAGTATGAGAGGAGAGAGAGAGAGAGAGAGAGAGAGAGAGAGAGAGAGAGAGAGAGAGAGAGGAGGACGTGGCATAAGCTTTTAAAATCTCCAGGCCCACCCCAACAAGGCCACACCTGTATGTCTATGGGGGGGCCAATCTATTATAAATATGCTTGGCTAGGGAATATTTACTGCAATTCTTGACCTAGACTCTGCAGAAACTCCTTTGTTTGAATAACCTTTGCTTTTTATAAGTCATAGTTTCAGAGAATCTGGTAAGGGAATTCACATTTTAGATTATAGCTGTCTAATCAAAATAGAAAGTAAATAAAAGAAAATGTTCTATTTTAGGAGGTAAGGCCCAGCAAATATTTTGGACAACATCCAAAATATGCTGATATTTGATGTAATTGCTCCCACAATTTGTTCTCTTTTCCTCATCCTAATGAGTACAGATACTACACCATCACATCCCCCTTTCCTTTACCCTAATGAGTATACACACTACACCATCACATCCCTCATTTCTTTAATTACCAGTTGAAGAATAGTTACCTCTGTATGGATAGTGGAGGTGCTGATGGACTTCCATGAATGTCAGCATAACCAGGAGAAAGTTCCCATTTATTTGCTTGGGGTTTTATGATCTGACAGTGTAATATTCCAACAGGGTCTCAGGTTGCAACTCTTGTCTCCAGCTGGTGGTGTTCTTCTGAAAGATTTTGGTACACCTTTGAGAGACTGCTTGATTGTGGAAGATCCCTGTAGGGAACAGTTAGCAGGGGATTCCAGTGAAGGAGCAATGAAACTCAGTTTGCCCTGAGTTAGGTATCCTGTGCTGGGCCAAGACATCTTGGAATCTGACATTACATCATATATTTTTGTCATATTTAAGCACAGCACAATTTTGGAAAAAATTTTTTCAGGTAACAATTAACTCAGCCCTATGAGTTCAACAGAGCTTAAGACATGTTTACATTGAAGCTCTTTACAAAGTATATATGACTTCATCCCTAAGAGGGGTCTTGTTGACTTAGAAATAATTCTCAAGATAGAGTCTTGGAAGAGTGATGGAGATAAACATAATCCTGGAGGGTCAGGAGTTATTCTGACCAAGATAACACAGAGTCACTTAGCCTGTTGTAAAATACAGATGACATCTCTCACAAGGATGAGTTTTATAGCCTAGAAATAATGTTCAAAGTTTTAGGGGGAAGGGGTCTGGGACAAGTAAAATATAAATTCTGGAAGTTATCGGTGAAACCCCGCTCATAAGACAGCAAATTATCACTAGGTTGTAAACTGCATCCATTCTCAGCATTCCAGGAGGAGGACAGGTTACACATCTTTCCTTTGAAGGGCACCTGCGAGTTTAACCTTCCTGGTTTCTCCAGTGCTTCTCTGTGTACACAAGCACTTTTTGCCCATTACAGTTGATGAAAAAGGAGGTCATGCGTTTGAAGGAGAGGAGGGCTTAGAGGGAGAAAATGGAAGGGAGAAATGTAATTAAAATTCAATCTAAAAATAAACAAAAAACGTAACCCTGCTTTTTATTCAGTTCTTTCATGAGCAGGATTGCAGCACAATGAATCCACATGAACATTTCACATTGCATAGCTTTTTGACAATTTTTAATGCTCTTATAACAAAATGTACTATATGATATAAATACTGTAGTTTTAAAATATATTTATAGAGATATATTTTATATATGTTACAAAATCAAATTGTTTTCCTCCTGAAACAGGACAAAGTGTCATGTTATATTAACTCAGTATAGAGTTAAAAATATCTATTTGTATCATAAGGTCAGAATAGAGTTGCCTGTATTTTCTACTAGAACCTTTTGTTCTCATATCAGGCCTCTAGTTCGTGTCAAATTAATTTATTTTTAGAACATCTGGAAATTAATTTTACTTTTCCCTGTGTAGGTTATTAATTTGCAGGTTTTTTTTGTATATCAAAGGATTTCTGGGAAGTAAGTTTGGTATTAACCTAGATAAGGTTCTTGTGTGGTACAGCAACACACTGCATCACTTGTCTGAGATATTTTGTTGCAATCAGCATCACTACAGTCTTGTATTGGTATTCCTCACAATTCTTTGTTTTAAACTTGGTCATCTGTGTGTTGGTATTAGGAAGTGGAACAGTTTGCGATAGTTAGTGCCCTTATAGAAAATGAAGATGAATATCTCTTCTGCATTTTACCATGTGAGGAGGCAAAAAAGTGTTGTCTATAAATCAGAAAATGACCCCTACAGACACTGCCCTGTGCTAAGGTGACTCAGTTTATGTCAGTGTATATTTGTGATATTTGTACAATGATGAAATCATCTATCGGCACATTTCTCTGAATGGTATCCCCATCGGAAGCCATACATGATCCAGGATTGAGTACTCTCCAAAGGTGGAGTGGGGCAAACTTTGTCAATGTAAAAAAACTCTGAAATGGCCTTTCTTCATGTGAGAGGTTTGCTCAGTAGATGTTTGTGACCTCACTGATTAAACCCATGCTTACTGTGGTTAGCAGTAACTCCTGGTTTTAGTAGCATGCCTCCACAGATAGGTTTACTATTTGACAAAGCCTGTAGTTCTGTTTTATTAACCCTTCAAGCCACATAAATACCAGCTATTGTTTAAAATCAGAATTCAGCCTACTTATTTAAGGATCATCTTATTCAATAGATCAATAGATTGCTAAAGAGGAAGAGTTGCCCAGAAGCACAAATTGTAGTGCCTCACTTTACTTAACAGACTTCAATAACTGCCAAATAGAATTGAACTAATTTAGAATTAAAGGGGTAGAACCCAGAGACAAAGCTCAAGGAAACAGATTTCCTCTTGTTCTGCAGAAGAAAAAAAATCCAAACTTTCAGCATTGTCTGTAGATGTTATTTAGTAAGAATTCTTGCATTTTACTCTGCAAACTAGTGTGGCTGCTGATTGGCTGGCTCTGGGTAACTCAGTGGCTTAACCCAACACTGAAGTCAATTCCAGCCCCTCCTTGATGACTTACCACCTAGAAATGCAAGCAATTGTTTTTGAATATTTACTTGCAGAACACGCCAAGATGTCTAGTAATACAGTGTGCCACATTATTTTTCTAGAATGTATTTAAATAAGGAGTTGCTAAAATCTTAGTTGTCAAGAATTCAGAATTTTATTTTGAGACCACAATTCTTTGAAGGGTGAAAAGAGATAGATTTATTTGAGTAGAGAAAAAGTTCTGGTTCATTCAGGTAAATTAAGTTCAACCCAACTGTAGATTGTAAATACTTAATGTCTCATTGTACAGTTATACAGGCTTTACAAAGCATCTTGATATATAAAATACTAGTTGAGAAGAGACATGAAATTAATTTTTGTTGCTTACAATCTACTTAGGAAGAAAATCTTGATAATGGGCATTAAACACTCTCTTGACTGTGTTAAGGAATTTGCTTTAATGGTGGGACTTCAGGGGCTAACTGGATCAAAAGGTAGTAGTGACACGTTACAATTTGTCTTTATGATGATCTAATAGCCTGTCTTGCATAGGCTTGCATACATGTGTATAAGGTCTCTAGTTGATGGTAGTATTTGGGAGAATATGGGAAAGTACAGCCTTGTTGGAGAAAGTACATCACCGCAGGTAAGCAGTGATGTACTTGAGGTTTTTTTTTTTCCAAATAAAATTTCTCATTAAAAAAACCTTGCAAATAAATAGGCACAATATTCAGTATAATTATCCAGACTCAAAGCCTATACAACTTCTATACAGTTAGATTTGTCTTTGAGAGGTAATAGCTTCATAGAAGGGCTAATTCATGCTCTGCTTTGCTTGTACTTGCAAATATGATCTTGCAGCTTCTGTTACATCCATTCACAACTATGCTTACTTGTCCTTACAGACTTCTTGCCTGGACAGTAAGCTGAATAAACTTTCTCCTATAAGTCACTTCTGCTAATGATATTGTAACACAGTAGCAGAAGAGTAACATATACAATCTTCATATCAACTTGCCTGCATTTGGAATCACTTAGAAGACACATCTCTGGGATGTCTAGGATGGATTATCCAGAGAGGTTTAACTCAGTGTGAAACACCCACCTTAAATTTGGGAGACAGCACTCAATGGGCTGGGATTCTGATCTAAATAAGAAAGTGGAAAGTGATTAGCTTCAGAACCTGACATTTGCTTCTGGGGTTCCCCAGACATTCTGGGGAATATCTTCCTTACAGAAATGGATTTAACTATAAATGATCACTTCAGGTTAGAGAGCTCAGAAACAGAGAAAATTTCAAGAAAGATAGAATGTTCTCCAGGTCAGTAAGATGGGATAAAACCAGAATGAAGGTATTATCTTACTGAAAGAAAAAAATTTGCATGATTTAAAAGGGATATTGGTTAGCATAAGAAGACAGACACAAGCCAGGAGAGAGAGTGCCTTGATAGATAGAGGTCAGCACACACTTCTCCCAGACAGAAGCTTTGTTCTTATCCCACAGAAGAAAGCATGAGTCTCAATGAGTATTGCAGTCCCCAGAATTAAGTAGCATAGATACAAGTCTTTACCTGTCATGACTCTGAAAATCTAAATGCTCTCTGGTTTCTGCCTCACTTTTACTTAGGAGAAAATGAACAACTGAGAGAAATAGCTTAATAGCTTCTTCTTTCTTCTTCTTCTTCTTCTTCTTCTTCTTTCTTCTTCTTCTTCTTCTTCTTCTTCTTCTTCTTCTTCTTTTCTTCTCCTTCTCCTTCTCCCTCCTCCTCCTCCTCCTCCTCCTCCTCCTCCTCCTCCTCCTCCTCCTCCTCTCCTCTCCTCTCTTCTTCTTCTTCTTCTTCAACATAAGACACCCTTTGTAACATGAATCCTCATTTCATGTATAATTTATTCTGTAAAACTGTTAAACCACTATTTTCTAGTTTATGGGGCTGCGATGCTAAGGGTCAGTACTTTATTGGGGCCACCAAAGTAAAGAGCAAAGAGAGGCCTCTTGATAGTTACCGAGCTGATTTTCTAGCAACAAAGTCTGCTTTGCCTGCTTTGTTTAGGATTATATTTAAGAAGTAACTCTTGAGAACAGATTTGTGGATAAAACTGGCTGGCTGGAGCTTACAACATGGATGTGTCTTATTCTTATAGTTGTGCTACATTTTATCTTTTTTTGAGCATTTCCTTTTTTTTTTTTTTTTTTTTTTACTCTCTCATGTAAATATTTTCTGAAGGAAGCAGGGTTTCAGAATCCATTTAATGACAAGGACACTGACGCTGAGGACCTTGTGATTTACAGGGGGAAAGTGTGTGGCCAGTGCCTTCTAATAGCAGTCTGGGGTTTTATGGTTGGTTGGCATTTTGATATTTTGTTTAGCTTGTTCTGCTCTTCGATGAGATTGCAAAAGATGAGGCACTGTCTTGGACATTCAAGAGCAGTCAGTGTTAGAAAGCTGTGCTCTTATTTGGCAATAAAGCATGAAGAGGGATCAACCCAGGCATTCAGTATCTCTATGTGGGCACAAGAACTGCAAGAGAGTAAGCAGACACAGTAGCAACCTTTGAAATCCAGGACTTATTGGGTGTTAATTTTCTGTTTGCTCTAATGCCACAGGACTGGAAAACTTCAATCTGTTACACACTTACTGTGCAAATTCAGAGCCTGGGATTTTATATGCATTGGTTTAGAAGCTCATGGTAACAATGCTAAAAGGAATCTTTGCATATCAAGGTATTTTCTAGGAGATTTTAAACTCATTTAAAATTTACTTTATAGGTAAATTTAAAATTTACTTTATAGGTAGTTACGTAGTGCAGAAAAGAGAAAGCTTCTTAAATGTTTCTTACATTAGTAGAAAGAACTTACTTTCTTAAAATTAATTTATTCTTTGACAATCACACACACATAAACACATCATACACAATATGAAAACAAATATGCACACACACACACACACACACACACACACACACACACACACACACACATTACACATACATACCCACATACCACATATACCACACACACATCGAAACTGATATTGTCTCTACTAGTTGCTGTTCTCATTCTCATTTTTTCCCCTTCCCAGCACTTGCTTTCTCATCTTCAGTTGTCTGCTTAGTGACTCTCACAATCTCATAACGTGTCTAGCTGTGTCTCTCTGTGTTAATCTTTTCTACTTTTTTGTTTCCCATTAAGAAAACACTTGCCTGAGCAGGAAAGTAATTCCCACTCCACCCAGATTCTCTTTCAGTGGCTTATTCCCTTAAGAACTTTAATGGATCTTGTACTTAGGAAATACAAAATACTATATCTTTTTTTTTGATACAAAGAGTTACTTTTGCAGATTGAAATGAAAGAATATCTCTCTGGTGTAGAGTTCTGGCAGAAGCATAGAATAGACCATATTTTACTTTTTCTTAAATTTTTTTGACTAATGTTCTAAAAATTTGGGATATTCTACATTCAGTTAATTATTTAAACAATCAATTAATAGTTAGATATTGTTGTATATTGTTGTAAAACATTTTGAAATAAATTGTGTTCTACAACCACAGAAAATTTAAAATAATGTAATTTGTAAGAGAAGAGTCAATGTAGTGGTAATTAGAAGAAACATTTTCTTTGTATTTATCCAAGACTTAGACAAGCCTTCATCCACAGAAACGTTTTCCTTCAGCTCTCCTTGACAACTTCTTATGATGAACTGTTACAGCAGCATCTAATTTTGACTTGCTACCTCTGCTCCACTCAGCTCTTCTTATTCATGTCAGACATTACTCCAGGCAAGGTATATCAACAGGAATCCTTCATCAGTAAGGTCTCTGTTGTCAAAAAAGTTCTCCTATTGGGCAGCGTAGACAAAAGACAATTAAATAAGTAATGTCAGACCATGAATGTTACGGAGAAGATAGAATAGGATACTATAAGAGAAAGGGGGAACATGGGGAGATCTGTTACTTATGAAAGACCACTGTATTTTGTGGCTTAAAACAGTTATAATTTAAAATTTATCCAGTTCCTTGGGTTTGTTTAGTAAAGCTGGCTGATGTACCTACTTCACATTGTGAAGACTAAGGTCACTCACATGCTAATGTTGGGGTAGATTTGTTGGCTCTGGCATGTCCTACATGGCGTCTGTCTTTCCAGAGTCTATCTGCATGTGAGCCTTTCCATTTAATGGTCCAATCCAACATGCCTCACACCTTACTGGCTAGCATCCATGGAGTAGAAATGGAAACTTCTTGGCTTTTAAAGTTGGGCTTAGAACTGTTCCAGTGTCACTTTCCCAACATTATATTTGTTAAACAAGCCACAGATAATATAGACTGCAGGAAAGAAAGAGCATGGCATCTCTTTATTGTGCAACAGTCAGTGCCTGTTCTAATTCATAACAGATTATATGATATTTGCTTAATTAGCTTTTTCACTAGACATTAAGCTTTAATGAAAGCAGGGATATTTATTGCTTCTTAATATTTTTATATAATTGTATACTGGAAACAACAACAAAAAATGATAGGATGATCCAGGAGAGTGACAGCACACAGTCAGTTTCTTAGAATCTCCTGTAAATAAACTAGGGAAACCCAATTAGCAACTATTAGAAGAGATAAGTAATGGTTGAAAACTTTAATAGTAAAGCAAAATAGGGCATTAAAAAAAAGCAGAACAAGGAATATCCATCTATCTCAGAGATTGGAGGAAAGAACTTGCTCTTTTTTACAATTAATTTATTCTTTGACAATCACACACATATCAAAACACACATCATCCACACATATAAACACAATAAACATACACACACACATATACACACAATCCTCATACACAGCTGTATACCACACATACCACATACACATTGAAACTGATATTGTCTCTACTAGTGCCTGTTCTCATTTTGTTCACAGGAATATAAACCTGTCCCAGTTAGAGGGAGTGACTCAAGCCATTCTTAAGATAGCAACTTAAAAATTCAGGACTATTATTTCAGAAACAGATACTTTATAGAAAAAAAATAGTGATGAATGCAGTCCAAAGTCATAGTGGCAGCAACAGAGGAAAGGAAGACCAGGAAACATGTTCCTGGGTACCAGGCTGGGCGTTAGTCAGATGATGACTCTTGCTGAGTTGGTAGCTTGGTGACCAGACTCTTTAGGAACCATACATACTGTGAGAAATTCAGAGTAAGTGTCATGTGGCTGTACTCTGAGCATGGTCAACAGAGCATCTCTAGAATAGACACTTTAAATCAGAATGTGCAATATTCAGGCAGGTGGTGGGAGATCAGTGTCTTCAGTAGAATATAGAGACAGACTCATGCAGTATATCTAACATCTGGAAGGATACCCAGGACCAGTGTTTACAACTAGAGTCCTGAAGGCTTACCTTGAGCCCTTACCAGCATCTGTGACGTCCTCTTAAGGACTGTCTAGGGGTGTTACCAGTCTCTGGAAGCCAAAGAAGAAACACTGAATGTTCGAGACTGAAACCATCAAGCAGGCATGGCTACCTCAGATTCTCTACCTTCATTCAGTGTCCCCTTCAGATTTATTTCTCCGTCATTACCCAAATGTCAATTTTGTAAGATAGCTCTGCTTGTTACATTTTTTGTCATATCTTTTAATTTTATCATTTCTTTTCTTTATCATTTTGACAGCCTTTCTTGCAGCTCTCTCTTTTTATTCTATCTTTCTGAACCTGGAACTCTTAGGTTATTAGCTGCATTTCTTTAGTTCTCTCTTTTTATTCTATCTTTAGCTAAAATTGTCTCATCTCAGCTCCCATTCTATTGTTTCTTCTTTCATTTCCTTTTTCTTACTGTTTTCACTATCAACCAAATGCTAACCATTAGTTTTACTGCTTTCCCTTGTGATCCATAATCCAAATAGCTAATAATGTTACTGCTCAGGTAATTCAGTGACTCCCTTACCTCATAAATGATTAGAATTTAAAGGATGGTTCAACTATCATTGTATGATCATAGCAGGCCTACCCTTTGACAGTGATTATTCAGACAGTAGTCTACTTTCAGAAGGACTGAAGATTGAGACTGGTGTCCTGAACACTAGCTTACCAGAGAACAATGACTCCTCAACCTACTATAATTCAGTTCCTTTTAAACAGTAAACATTAAAGAATAAGATGATTACAAAGTCAGTGACATAACCAAAGATGCTTGAATACCAAGGCAAACCCACAAGAAAAATCTCCAGGAAAAATTACCAACCCACAGTAATGGCCTCTAATGACAGGGAATATAGATAAAATCTTCCCAAAATTTCAAGCAAAACTTTAAATCAAAGAGGATGCAAATAAACTTGAATGACTTCTAAGAGAACACAGTTGAATAAGGTAAGCCCATGAAAATTGATTCAAATAAAGATAGAAACCTGAAAGAAATTAAACCAAAACACTGAAAAATTTCAATAAATCAAATAACAGCTTTCATGGAAATCCTCACTAACTGAATGTATCAAGAGGAGGAAGACTCTCAGGGCATGAGTATTAGACACAGGATTTAGAACATTCAGATATGACATGAATAATAAGAAGGTAGGAGTAGAACAGTTAAATCCACATGGCACTGAAAAGATTAAATCTATGAATGTTGGGTATATAATTTCAATAAAATTATAGCAGAAAACTTCCCATATTTGTAGAAATAGATCATCCAAATACAGGAGGCATGTAAAAGATCAAGGATACTAGAATAACCTCCCTTGGTCATGTTATTATCAAAACACTAAGTATACAGAGCAAGAAATACCAAATCATACATAAATATAAAGTTTTAAGGATAATAACATAGTGGAGCATGTGGCCCTGTTGTATGTTGAAATATCTTCTGGGTATATGCCCAGGAGTGGTATAGCTGGGTCCTTGGTAGCACTATGTTCAATTTTCTCAGGTACTGCCAGACTGCTTTCCATAGTGGTTGTACCAACTTACAACACCACCAACAATGGAGGAGTGTTTCTCTTTCTCCACATCCTCACCAGGACCATTAATTGGGTTATATTTGCTGATTTTTTTTGGTCTCTGGCCTTAAATAGGCTGACTAACTTTGTGATACAACAGATAGATAATTTGGTAGCAAAACCTATTCAGATACATTATCATAAGTTAGCTATGGAGGACCACGAGACTCAAGATAAGGTTGTTACTATATCCAGGTGTTCCCAAAACCCATCTCCACCCAATATAAAAGAAGGGACTCCACCACTAGACCAAGCAGAGAGGGCCACCCAGAACCCCCTCTGACTGGCAATCTGAATTCTTGCTTAGGCTGCAAGGCTAAGCACTGCAAGGGAATATAAATAAAAGTTAAAAATATCTCTCTGGGTTTCCTGAGGAACATGCCTGACTGCATAGGGGTTGATGTCAAAAGTATCCCCTCTCCAGGAAAAAGACATCATTATGGGTATGGCCCTCATGCCTCACTGGACAACGACAGGAGGACCGAGCCATTACATGGTCCCCTTCAATTATTGAAGGTCAGGCCTCTATCCCCGCCTTCTCAAGAATAGAATTGCCAAGGCCCCTCTATACTTAGAGAAGGGAGGAGATGACAGGGGCAGCCTGCATATACATTGAAGGCCTAAAATCAGCCATAGGCCTAAAATCAGCAATAGGCCAGACATACATACATGCTAACACAAAGTCTTGGGTCTCTGTGGAAAAACACTGAAACAGAAGGCTATAAGCTATGTAAACAGGCAGCTTCTATGGAAATTTACCAGCCTGAGTTGTCATAGATCTTATAAATAGGCAGCCTCGGCGGACAGTACCAACTTAGATAAAGACAAGTGAATCATAGGCAGAGTCATAGTGACCTGTCCCCTGAACCTTCACCCAGCTGATACCCTGTTCTGAAAGGTATCTGTACTCCTCCTGAACACCTATGCTCGGTGTCATTCCTTCCCCATCCTGCCTTTTTGTGTTTATAACCCCTGTGTGAATAAGTAAATTATGATGTGATTTAAATAACTAAATAAATTAAAAATAAAGAATAATAACAGATTTCTCAAGAGAACTTTAAATCCAGAGGGGATGGCAATATATATGGTTTATTTCAAGTTCTTAAAAACAATAACTGCCAGCCTGGACCCAGCAGAACTCTGTGTCACCCTCGAAAGAAAGAAAGAAAAAAACCTTTCAAGATAAACACTAAGCCAATGGACTCATGACCACTAATGCTCATCAGAAGGTACTTGATGGAATCCCTTGGACTGAAGAGAAAGATAAACATGAGCATGGGGTTACAAAAATTAAACCACTGGAATAAGAGTTCAGCAAATGAAGAATAAGAGGAAAATATCAAACACTAAAATATCAGCAACACAGTACAAATTAACTCTCACCTTTCAATAATAACTAAATATTAACAATCTAAATTATTAATCAAAAGACATAGACTATCATATTTGGTTAAAAAGCAGAGCACCATCAATTTGGTTGCCTCTAAGAAACATACCAAACAATCCGACTCATTAAAGATAAAGACAACTTTAGACTAAGAGGATGGACAATCATCCCAAGTAAATGGCATTAGAAAATGAGTATGAGTTTCTGTCTTAATATCTGTCAAATTGTTTTGAAACCAAAGATGTCAGAAGAGACAAGGTAAATCGCTTCATACTGATTAAAGAAACAATATGCCAAAGGGTCATTACAATTTTAAATTCAGAAACACAGGTGCATCTAACTTCATAAACAAATGTCACTAGATATAAAGTCACAGATTACCTCAGTATGATGTTAATGTTTGACTTCAACATTTTACCCTCATCAATGGATAGTTCATCCCAACAAAATATAAATAAACATCTGAATTAAGTGACAGCATAGGTCAAGTGAACAGAAAGCTTGTAGAATGGGAGAATATGTTTTTTTTTTAATGATACACCTGAGAGAGTACTGAATATAAACATAAAAAGAAGCCCTAGAACTATACAAACAATTAATCAACCCATTTAATAAATGAGCTAATGAAATGAAAATACAAAGATGAAACAAAATGACCAATAATCAAATTAAACAAATGTTCAGCTTTACTGGTCATCAGAGAATTGCCAAATAAAATAAGTGAGATTTTATCTTACCCCAGTCAGATTGACTCAGTTGTAGCATTCCTGTGTACCCAAAGGACTCCAAGTCAACACAGCACAGAGAAACATTCACTACTGCAGGACTATTCAAATAGCTAAGTATGGAACGTAGATGTCCAACAACAAAGAGAGAGATAAGTGAAATGTAGTATATATGCACACAAGGTCTTTCAGCCATAAAGAATAATGTGGTTATGTGGTTCGAAGAAAACAGATACAATTGTAGGCAGTCATATTTACAAAATTTATACAGTCGTAGGAAGATAAACATCATATATTTTCTTTCATATGAATCTCCTATGCTTTATATACAAATCCTTTGTAAATATTGACACAATAGTAAAAACAAAACTATCTAGGGAAACAAAATGGACTAATGACAGGGGGTAAGAGAAAGGATGGCAGGGGTCTCAGGGGACATGCTCAGTGTACAATATATATTTGTACAAAAATGTTTTTTATGTGACCTGTCACTGTGTACAATGAATATATAAAATGTTTTCTTTTAAAGACTGGAAATGCAGTAAAACTCAAGATTTAGTGACGAAAGCTAATACTTGATTCACATGGACCCTCTCATGGAGTCACTCTTCTGGAAAGCACTACTAATGCACTATGGAGCTCCTCATGGAGCTGTGATGAAGAGCTCAAGATTCCATTACACATACTCAAGTAGATTTTACTAACACTGTCTTGTATTATATCATGTTGGCTGTATCCCTGGGCAGGTGAGACAAGAAAGGCTTAGAAACATATGTAGGATTTGAAAGGTTGGAGGCCGAGATTTCATTGCCTGATATTGTTCTTTTACAACATTTTAAAAAGGCAAAACACAAAGTTCCATTTTTTTTGGGATAGATGCACTCTCTTTAAACATAGTTGGATTTGTGACTGTTTAGAACTTCCCTTTCTGTCTTTTTTTTTTAATTGGATGTTTTATTTACATTTCAGATGTTCTCTCCTTACCCCATTTTCCCCCTCCCTCCCAGGAACCTCCTATTCCATCCCCCCTCTTCCTGCTTCTATGAGGGTGTGCCCCCACCTACCCCCCCACCTCACCTCCCCACCCTCGAATATCCCCCCACCCCCACACACAGGACATCCAGCCTTCATGGAACCAAGGATCTCTTCTCCCACCTATACCTCCCTTGCATATATAGCTGGAGCCATGGGTCCCTCCCTAAGGGCTCCCAGGCTCGTGGTTTAGACCCTGGAGGCCCTGGTTGGTTGGTATTGTTATTCTCCTCATGGGATCTCAAACCCTTTCAACTCCTTCAGTCTTCACTTTAACTCCTCTATTGGGAACCCCATGATCAGTTTAATGGTTAGCTGTGTGCATCTGCCTCTGAATATGTCAGATTCTTGCAGACCTCTAAGGAGACAGCTATGTCAGGCTCCTGTCAGCATGCACCTCCTGACATCCACATCAGCATCTACCTTTGGTGACTACACATGGTCCTTTATTTAAGATATACCCCAGTCTGCTGATATAACTTGATCAAATGCTATGAGGTATTGAGTACACATTCTAGGGACATTAGGCAGCTGTGATAAAAATGCTGATCTTGAATCATTATAATGAGACATAGCAGAAATATATGCTTATATTAATAATTTATAATTTAGAGCTTTTTTTAATTGAGCAATGGTCTTCTGTGTTGAACATATGTACCTACAACTTTTTTTTTTTTTTTTAATTTCAGAACCAGTTAAATTTCCTATGTCATCAGCTGGGTTTATAGTGGTGACTAGTTGGCACATAGCAATAACTATGTTTGTCCATGTCAAAACCACTAAGAGAAAAATGAAAGTACCAGCCAACCAGATGTTTTGTCTACATCTTGAGCAACTATCATTTAGTCTACACTGACTCCCTACATCCCTTTAATTGTCTTACTGAAGTGTTCAGAAAGCCCTAACCAATGGGAAGACTGGGTTTATTGTTTGTTGATGTCAGGGAGATGAAATTAATCTATTTGTAAAAGTTTTCAGTTTTAATCTAGATATTGGTACACTATATCTGATTTACTATATTAGATATGTGAGTTTTCATGAAGATGCCTGGCCCTTATATTTCAGCATGTTATTAACACTTTGTAACATCAATCTTCCCCAGATTTTATTCTCTTCATACATGCTATAATGTGCTCATTATCTTTTGAATAACTTTTATATTGGTATTCAAGATCCTCAATATAACTACCTTTGTATTTTATATATTGAGACTAGATTTAATATTAGTTGTTGGTGGTGATTTTTCTATGCACCAAAGAATACTTATAAATGTTCCTGGTGGCATACTATTCACTTTCACATTATGCTCTATCCTTCTTGTGTTATGTGGTTTTTCCTCTTGAATAAGCATTTTTTCCCTTTAGGATGTGGGTAAATAATATGGTCTCTCCCTTTCTCTCAGTGCCCAGGAGAGAGAGAGGGAGGAAGAGAAGTAGACTAAACAAGTAAGGGGGCAGGGAAAATTGTGGACTTTAGGAGTTTATAATTTATTAGTGATTTATTAATGGGGCAGATACTGTTTGTTATGCATTGTGTCAAACATAGAGCAGCAGTTTTAATATATGTACCAGGAGTGCCACAAGCTAGATTGTACCGTTTGGGCCTCAAGAGCATATAAACTGATGATTGTTATTTCTAGATTACAGAGTAGGAAAAAGGCCTTGGGAGCGTCACTCACATGTCGAAATGCAGAAAGTCAAGAGAGGAATCATCATTCAAAGCATCATGAACTGAGTCCTCAGCCCTGATTTCTACTAAATTTAAAGTTGTCCTGATTTAGCTGTCAACCTTGAGGTGGTTCGCTTGCTCTCATCTTCCTGTTATTGAAAGATGGATCACCTGGGACCAAAAGCCAATGGAATTTCCACGGTCTCTGTGCATTTCCTCTCCGAGCTCTTACTTGCCTTTAATGAGTTTCTCAGACCCTCTTCACCAGGCATAGCTTCCAGAGCTGAGCTCAGCTCAAACATGAAGCTTTTGGGAATGAATTAGGAAAGTCTATTCAGCTGTTTTTGTAGAGGGAAAAAAACCATACCATAGTACCTTTCTCCATTTCCCAAAATAAAGCAGCGTTTGAACTTTCAAATTTGCATGTGACCAGACCTTTATGAAAATATCTCTAGTAAGCTTGAACCAACATACACTTAAAAATCTCCTGTTGTCTTTCCTTTCCAAGTAGAACACTGGGTTTGCATCCCAGAGTGTTAGGTGGCTGGTAAACTCTGCAACGCAAAGCTCATCGGTTGTGACAGCACTGGATTCTTATTCAGGACTTTTCCCATTCGGTATTTCCTTACCCATCTGGCACACAGGGTCTTTTCTATGTTTTCTGTTCAGCCTACAAAATTCACTTATTATTGAGTTTATACAAATTGCCTAACTAGGAGTTAGTTCATCCACATATACATTTAAATGGGTTCTAAACAGGATACTAGGGATGTTATGTACATTACTACATTTATTTAACCATAGACCTTGAAAAGTGGGTGTCGTCATGGCTGATTTATGTAAAGCAACCTAAAATATGGCCATAGTGTACATCAGTGTAAGATGCTAAGCCTAGGAGTTACTCTACTGCAAGTCTCTCACACATGGTAAAGCTTTTCAACCTGAGAGTAAGCCAAAGCTTGGTGGGCTGTTATTGCTTATGTAACATAAAAAAGAAAAAAATCTTGAAGGAACTCAGCTTGTCACACTCAGGGAAAGAGATTCCAGGTATTTGATCAAGTTCTCACAGGAAAGGAATAAATGAGAGCTGAGGGTCCCTGAGTGGTGAAAGACATGTGAAGAAATATTACTATTGACAAGTAAACAATCAAGGAAATTAAGGAGAGAGAGTGTGCACGCGTGCGTGTGCTCACACACACTCACACTCACACACACACACACACACACACACACACACACACACACAGAAAGTTATAGTTTTGAAGATTCACTGTTACTAAAATAGCACTTAATAGATTCCATAAGGTAACTTTATCACCTTTACTTTCCAATGATATTGTTTGCAATATTAGAAAAAAAAGTATAAAACTGAAACAGGCAAAGAAATTTTGAGCAAATGAATATTGAGGAAATTAACACACAAGCAGAATGCTGACTAATGGAATAGAATACAGACTACAGATAGAAACTCATGCTTCTGTAGACAAGTGACTTTTGACTAAGGCATCAATAGCATCCCAGGGATAGGAGAGTCTTTCAATAAGTGCTTCTGTGAACATTTGAATAGTTATGTCCAAATAAGTCAGCCAGACTCTGATCTCTCTCAAGTTATATAAAAAACTGAAAAGAGAAAGAGAGAGAGAGAGAGAGAGAGAGAGAGAGAGAGAGAGAGAGAGAGAGAGAGAGAGAGAGAGAGCTGTCTCAGGATGGATTAAAGGCTTTTCATATAATCCACCAAACTAGGAAGTTACTAGAAGGAAAAGAAGAATTGTTGCCGGACATCAGAATGAGTAAACTTATTTTTATTTGTTTGCTTTTGCTTTCCTTTTGGCAGGACCTTTAAAGCTTGGGAAACAAAAATGAAAATAAATGGAGTTTCATCAAATAGAGGACAAAGAAACGTCAGAATGAAGGTCAGGTCATGGGAGAAAATATTTACAAATGGCGTATCTGAAAATGGACTTATATGCAAAATACAGAAGGAAAAACAGGAATAACTTCAAATGAGAGAAACAAAGGAGTAGCCAGGAGGCCTAAACAGACACTTCAAAAGAAAATAGTCAAATGACAAAAGCAAATGCAAAGGCCCCAAATCACAGATGATCTTGGACATGCTAATCAGAGCTGGATTTCACCTCATCCAAGGAGGACCGACTGGTAACAAGGAGGCTAACAAGATGCAGAAAAGAGGAACTCTGGCACATCGTTCATGGTGATTTAAATGTATGTAGTCACTTGCAAAGCAGAATGACAGTTCTTTAAAAACACAGAGTAGAAGTCTCCTGTGATCTAGCATAAACTTTCACCACTGGCATAAACCCAAAGAAAATGAATTCTAAATGTTGAAAAGTCATCTCGACTCTAATGCTTATTGCAGCACCGTTCACGGTAGATAGGAAATGGGGAACCTTCTGAGTGTTCATCATTGACAAATGGATAAAGAGAAGGTAGGCCACATACATCCACACATACATGGAATAATATTCAACCATAAAAGAATTAGACCTGTGTCTTGTTACTTGTCTTAACATGGAAGAAACAGAAGGTCAATACATAAAAGAAAGTCAAGCAAGCAGAGAACAGAATGATGTGTTACACATGGTCCACGCCCACAAAAGGTCAGCTGACTTTGTAGAAGTTAGAGGAGCATGGTGGTGGTTATGAGTAAAGAGAGAGTGACAGGCAAAGGCTGAACAGGGGTTGCTAGGTGAGGGTTACATAGGAGTGAGAAATTCTGTGTGCACAGTCAGAAGTGGATAGAAGACAATACGATGGTGTACACTTGGAAAAGCTAGAACTATCCTAAATATAGTTATTTCGCAAAAAGAATATATTTTCAAGGATATAGATAAGTTTAGAGTGATTTAAATGTTAAATAATATACATGTACATAAAAACATTGTGATGTATCTCATAAGTATGCTTAATTTTTTTATTTGTATGTACCAATGAAAATACATTTTTAGTAAAAGTGTAAAATATTCCCTTAGGAGTTGAACTTCCTAAACAATGAATGAGTCTACAGACCTAGTGAAAATTGTCTTCTAACTTGAAGAACTTGTGGGCTGTGGTCATGTGGCAGTCTGTGCTACTCAGAGAGGGTCCGGGCACTGAGGACAGGGTGTGCTCACTGCCTGATTCTGTGACAGTGTATTTCTGCTTCCTAATTTGATATTTTTTCTATGATTTAAGATGAGTCTCTTCATTCTTATGCTCCAGTTTCTCCATTTGTCATTGTTTCTGACTTTCTAGTAAGGAATGCAAGTAAATACTACAGTTTTTTTTTTCTTTCCCCTCCCTCCCTCCCTCCCTCCCCCCCCTCGCCTTTCTCCTATCTCCACACTTATGGTTTTATCTCTTTGAGAGGTTTGCTCTCTCATAGGTTATCTCATTGTTCACGTTCCATTCTACCCCAAGGTTGACTGACTCAATACTGAAAACTAGATTATCGTATTATAATTTTAACCCAATATTTGTTTTATTTAGCTTCTGGGACCACTGAAGACAAACCATGTATTCCTGAATTTAATTTGAAGATGTACAGTCCTTTTGGGAAGATGTTTCTGTTAGGGGATAGGATGGGCCATATTAGCAGAGGCCGCTGGCCAGTGATGAGACAGCATGGCTGCAGATCACAGAGTACAAAAGGGTTAGCTAGGATTTGGTAACCTTCTACATGAGTAGCAGGGCCATGTATAAGCAACTATTGGAAACTGCTGTTATGTGGACTGCTGGTATTTAATGTGGGTGGCATGCTTAGAGCAACACTCTTGGAAAATACTATGTACCATAAAGTGACTATTTTATCCTCACTAATAGTGACTGTCATCTGAATGCAGCATAATGACTGTACAGTACCAGGTGCTCAGTAAATGTTTGTTGAATGAACATGGAAATGAATTAATAGCCTCTTTCACAAATAATCTTTTCACAACAATTTAAAAGCAAAAGTGGCATTGCATGTTTTTGTAACAGTAAGCTTTTTACAGAGGAAATGAGAAAACCCTCTAAAGGCTGGCTGCCTGTTAATGTTGTATCACTACTGTGGGCTGTCTGTTCAGATTGTGGACTGTGCTTTTTCTGTGGTGAAACTCTTGGAAATTAGAGGGTTTGTGGAAAATGTGATTATGGAATAAGCATTTATAATAGTATAGCCTTTTCCAATGTCTAAGCCTGAATGAGTTTTTGTTTTATCCAAACAGTTAAAAATTGTGCTATTTTGAAAGTGTTTCAAGTGACCCAAATGCCTTTAATTTAGAGAAGAAATATGCTTCTCCATTGCTTGTATTTGTAGTTAAATATATGCGCATATTAGCTTTCACTAGGCCAAATTGTGTGCCCTTATGTTGATCACAGTATAGGCTCAGACATTTTCTGGGCTTATGTTAGGGAAACCATGTTTCTGTCCCCAGTCCTGGTTTA
Organism: Mastomys natalensis; assembly: GCA_021653895.1. NCBI lineage: Eukaryota > Metazoa > Chordata > Mammalia > Rodentia > Muridae > Mastomys > Mastomys natalensis. The sequence continues at coordinate 279,236 of JAJTUV010001795.1, forward strand.
ACTAAATCATGGCCTCTTTCCTTGCAGTCCAGATAAAGGGTGTGCAAATAGAAACATCTAATTTTCAGATCTGCTGGACAGCCTCCTAATGCAGGAAGTCTGAAGGACTTCATAGCAGTGCCCCCAGGCCCTCACCAGAAACCATTGCCATTGGAGTGAAACAGGAATTCCAGTGGTCCAGGTCCTCTCAGTGAAGACCATTGTCATCAGAGCTGAAATAAAGCTGGATTGGTCACCCAAGTCCTGGCAGAGTCAGGCCTGGAGGCCACAAAGCCTGCTAGACTCAGAGGTGCAGCAAATCTCACCATGAGAGTCTAAAGTTCCAGAAAGGTGTTCATGTTGTTACCATAATGCCATTCATATTGACAGCATTTGGAGACTGTCACCTCAGTTGAGATCAGGTTTGAGGGGCTTAAAAACTCGACTTTTCTAGGGTAGCCAGGATATTATTTATAACTAGGATATCATGATTCTTATTCTTACCCCTTTGTTGTCCTGATTGCCAGGCTTGGGATTTTCTTCTCTTAACTCTCCATTTTTTGGAGGGGGACAGTTGAAGAATTTCTTCTATGTGAGTCACCATGATCAAGCACAGAGAAAAAGCATCTGGAAGTGGATGGCAAGGTAATTTTCCAACTGCTCTTTCCTACAGTACATCCATTCTCTGTAGCCCAATGGGGTAGGAATGGATGTAATGTAAGCCCATGTATGAAAACTTCTCTCATGTATTTGGGCATAAAGATGTCTTTGACTTCTGGGAATCTTCCTTAAAATGAGGAGTTAAAGACTGTTTCATCGATTGCAACACATATAATGTTATAAATGAAGTCAAAATGTTTTCATTTTAACTGAAGAACACAAAGTGACTTCTTAAAACAAGTTTCTCTTAGTGATCTATGCATTTCAACATCATATGACAATAGTGTCATGTTTGCTTGGTATTATTGCAAATGCTTTTCATAGACAGGCTTATCAAATCCTCACATGAATCTAAAAAGTGTGCACTTAGTGGTGGAGGAATAAGAGGCTCCAAAAGATTTCTTAATTTGCTTAGATTCCCCAGCTGACATGTTGCAGAGATGCAATGTGAACTTGCCACTAATTCCCATGATTCTAAGGGTGAATGAATCTGTAATGCAAGGTTAGGAGGAACTAGGGAGAAGACCCTGGAGGGGGAAGGGTAGAACGAACTGGGATGGGATCAAAGTGCCACCTGTTGCTTAGGAAAAATACAATTCAGAGGGAATACAACGCATAGCTTATGCTCTTCTTGATGGAAATGGTCATAGACACTTACAGAAAATGGCAATGGTTGACTTTGGTCAAGGGCAAAACTTATACTTTCAAAGGTTGCTTGGTTTTAGGATGAGAGCTGGGCCAAAATCAAAGCAAGAAATGACACACGAACACTTTTTTAACTGCTTGAAGGATGAGATTTTTACAACTGGAAAATGCAAGCCATGCCACCAGCCCTGGGGTAAGGAGACTTCACCTCATTAATCATAGCAGTCAGCTTCCTCTCCATAAACAGGAGACTGTTGACATACAAAATAGCTTTCAGTTTTCAAAGAAATATTTCAAAAAAGGCTGATGGTGAGATATAGAAGTCATCTAAGCAAATGCGAACTGAAGTTCAGGCAGTGTTCCAGGCTTGTGCTGAGTCCAAAGCAATGCAACCTTTTAAATTCATGTTGAGATCCCAAATTCCACTGGGACAAGCTCAGAGAGTGTCCTTGCCAGTTCCTCATGTATAAAAGTGTGCTATGGTCACACTGTGGGTGTAAACATGCAAGTCCTTGAAGAATGTAAAATTTAATGCAATGTAAGCATCACAGAGTGACTCCAGGAAAGGTAAGAAATGTATACTCACCTACTATAAAATCAAACAGAACAAAAAAAAAAAAAAAAAAAAAAAAAAAAAAAAACAGCAAACAAATCATCATCATGCAAGCAAGGCCTCCAACTTCCAAAGCAATAAAAAACTCTGATAAAAAATGGGTTTGAGTTTTTCTCATTTACTTATTTATTTGTTTATTCACTTATTTAATGTGTGTATATGGTGTATGCATCTGTGTATGTGTGTTTATGTATGTGCACATGCATGCACAAATGTGTATGCTTAGGAAGGTCAGAGGTTGAGGTCACATGTCTTCCTCAGTTGCTCTCACCTTACTTTTTGAGACAAGGTCTCATCATTGAACTAGAAGATTCCTATATCTGCTGACTGGCTAGTCAAGGAGCCCCAAGGGACCACATATCTCATCTCTTCTCACTCTAGTCCTGTGGATACAGATAGGTTTTCTTCACTCTTGAGTTTTTAAATAGGGGCTGGGGATCTGAACTTAGGTCCTTATCCTTATGCAGCAAGCACTTTACCAATCCCAGGTCAGATCTGAATTTTGTTTTTCAATTAAGGAAACTGGATAGGCACCGTTTTCAATTCACAGGGTATTTATTATATATTTATTACCTTCTATTATAGGAGGTAAGCTAGTAAGTCTTTCTGCCCAATTTCCTGCCTAAGGAAAGAGAAGAAATAATTTGTTGGCTAATATGGAAATGTAACAGTCATAATAACAGTTTTTAATATTTTGGCTATATTCCCCAGATGGCTCTGAATTCTGGGGAGAGTCACTTTATGCCCTTGGACCTCAGTTTTTTCATCAGAAAAATTAATAAAATAAACTGTTTGTCTGAACATAATCCTGAGAAGATTAAGTGCATGTGGGAAACACTTTGGGTAGTGTCTGTTCCATAAGTCTTTATTTGCAAAAAGATTGAGTGAATTTCAGAACATTTCATGGATTCTTGGAAAGTTGTAAGGCTAACACAATATAAGATAAAAATCTAGAATCATGAATAGAGTCCATTGTGGTAAGTTTCAGAGTTTTAAAATTTAAACAGTATTTATTTATTTATATGTATAGGAGGCATGAATGACAGCCAGCGGCCAGCCGGTGCAATTGGCTTTCTCTTGAATCACTCTATTGGTTTTGTGGATTGAACTCAGGTCATCTTTTGTAGAAAACATGTTTACCTTGTGATCTATCTCAATGGCCCAGGTCTAAGAAGTTTCGAAAGATTTATGAGACTAACCATTTTGCTTACAAACCAGTGATTTGTTTCTAATTTATATATATCTCCATCCATCCATGGGTATCAGTTACAGACAACTTCTTGGCTATGGGTTGATGTGGGTCTTGCGAGTGTTTGAAAGTCCTCACTCTGCACATTGGTTAGTTTTAGGCCTCTGTGTTAACTCCCATCGAACACAACATGAAGTCTTTGTGATGTGGGTTGGCTGAGCCACTGATCTATGGGTATAGCAGTATATTATTAGGAGTCACTTTATTGTTACATTCCTTCAACAGAATAATAGCATTAGGTTTTTCCATGGACCATGACTTACCTAGTCTCAGACTCTTGGCCACTATGGCAATGTTAGGAAGGGCTTCCATCTCATGATGTGGGTCTTATATCTGGTTTTTAAAAGTGGTTGGTTACTCCCATAACATTTGGGCCACTATCGACCAGTGTATCATGTAGACAAGTCACTGTGGTAGGTTGTACAGCTTAGAGCTGAGAGATATTGATGATTACTTTCCTCCTTTAGTAGTGTGGAGAATACTTTAAAGCAGTTCAATCATTAATCAATTAGGCTGAAGTTTCACACCTGTGTACAGAGACCATCTAAGAGATACAGCATAATGCAAATACTATGTGTGTGGAGAAATTTTGGAGGTAAAAATGATTTTGTCTTCTTTGTGTTTATTATGTCTTTGATCAACTTGAGAATATATGATTTCTCAAAATCAGAAAAAATAATAAAAGATGAAAGAAAATCATTAACAGCAATAATAAAATCCATGCATCTCTTAAATGTATAATTATGACAAATCTTTATTTTGTTCATTGAGTTTTATATTTACAGATAATTCTGACATGTCCTGGTGCATTCTTCATTCCCTTATTGTTACACTGTAAATCTTTAAGGGTTATTTTCCTCCTGTGTCCACCCAATTTCTATCCTAGTTACCTCACATTGTTGCACAGTTTGACAAGGGACATACCCTTGAACAGTTTCACTTTAGGCACAGTATTCCCCAAAGATTAGCCTCATGTCAAAATTACAATATAATTTACAGAATTCTGTTCTCTGTTTTGGTGAATTATTCTTACACATTTTTGAATGCTATATAGAACAAAGACTTCTGATACCTCTAAATTGTTTTCTCTACTGCATTAAAAGATTTATAAAGCATATTTACCATTCTATTTTCTACCAAGTAACATTTCCTATCATGAGGAGTTTAACACTTAGTTTCTGAAAATGTTGCAAGGAAGTTTGACCACATAATCATGTAAGGTGATTTAATATTACAAATAGATCTTATGGATGCCTTTATGACATTAAACTAGTTTATAATTTTATTTTGAAGCTTCTATCATAAAGTGTTGTGCCCGTTTCCTTAGTGGGCCATAAAAAGAGTTTAAAAGACAAGGCACGCATGTAAGCTGTTGGACATCTTCTTGGCAGTGCACACAAAGTGTCCTATGACTTCTAATGGTCACGATTACTTCTATCTGCCTAGTTTGGTAATTGCAGAAGCTAAATACCTGTTTTCTTTCATTATCAGACTTCAGATGCATAAACACCTACAAAATGCTTCAAAATAGTATATGAAACTGTTTAAATGGTCAGATCAGGAGAATGAGACTTGGTGGTATGGGACAATATATCTCTCAAAAAAATTATCAATGAGTGAATTGAGATTCGATATATAGTGGAGCCTAGCATCATTTGACATCATGTGGCATCAACTATTTGAACTGTTAAGGACAGTGTTTGGAGTAGATGGCTAGAGGATCATGTACTTGATCACATATCCAATTACATAATCTTCAATGGAAAGCAGTAGCATACTTGATTATATGAAATCACAGTTGAAGGAAGCACCTAGGATTTCTGGGTCTCAGTTATAAAATGTTTGATAATAGCTGAAATAGGAACAACCTCAGGTACTGTTTGAAATGCATTACAACTTACTGAAATTATACAGTATATAATTTCCTGCTATGGTTTAGATTTGAACTAGCCATCAAAGTCTCAATGGTTAAAGGATTCATCTGTTATGTAAGAGTCATGAGAGGTAGACTGGGGAAGTAATTGGACCTTATGGAGTCTGGCCTTAGATTAAATTTTTGACAGGCTTATCTTGAGGACTCAGAACATGAAGAAAACTTGGAACACGATGAAAACTTTGATGAGGTCTAGTTAAAGAGAAGGGGCCTTAGCATACGTGATCATGGGGGCTTGATCTTATACACAGTCCCCACGCCCTTTTCTTGCTCTTTCTTTTGGGTTGTGGCCATCATGAGGACAGAAGCCTTACTTAACTATCTCCACCCTGCCTTTGTTCTGTACCTCACCAAGTGCCCAGAAGCAATAGAACCTGAGGATCATGGGATGAAATTTCTAAAACCACGATCTAAAGCCTTTCACTTCTCAGTGGTTTTTCTTGGGGTATTTTATCACAGCAATGTAACACAACTTAACTGTTTTACAATTCCTCACATCATTTGTTGTTACAGAGAAAAGAAATAAATTACTTCTTAATGATGGCCCTTACTAGCAATCTTGACTTTTCGAAAATGTTAGCTATTTTTTAATTGTGTCTAATAATAGCTACAACAACAATGTGATTGCTTTCTGTTTTAAATAACACTTCTAAAAACATTTGATTCATAGATGAAGTCCAGAGGTTTTGTAATTTCCAAGAATTACCCACTGCCTACTTCAGTACCTGGCATGGAAAAGGGATTGACAAACACTAGCAACAAACAAAACAAACAAGCAAAAAAGTTCTAGGTTGCATGGATGTGTTTGTAAGTGGATTTCTCAGGGGAAAAGAGTATGTGATTTATCCCTGATTCTCAAACATTTCATTGTCTAAGAAATAAAGCCCTATGCTTTCAGAAAATATTTATCACTGTATGAGTAATCAAGTATAATGTCTAATGACAAAGTAGGGAGGAAGGAAGGTTAGACAGTGCCAAGTGATGTCATCTTCTGGACTGTCTGTCAAGATCTCTTATCACCATCCCTTCCTTACCTGGAAATCACCATTTTCTGTCTGAGATCATCTCCACAAGACTCAGGGTATCACAGGCTGTTTATCTACCTACTAATGGAATGTTTGGTTTTGTTGGAATACAGAATATTACCACTAAAAAGAAGCTTGCCCGTAGTTTATTCCAGTTTTCAGATCTATAGCAGACATGTCATTGTGCCTCTTCTTGCTCCCATGGGGATATCTCTAAAGTTGAACAGCACTCATTTGTGCTTATGTGATCGTTCTTAACACAATCTGGTGGGCAGCCATTACCAATTGATTGAGATTGACATGCAGAAGAAAAACAATTTCCCAGCCTCAAGACATTCCAATATCCTATTACAACTGGCAAAAATAAGAATATTCCATATCTGTCTGTATGTTGTAGCTGAGTGCTTTGGGGGCAATATTGTCATTTTGAGGCAGGAAACCATGTGACTTTATGTATATGCAAGTACCAAATATTGTATTTGTTCTGATTAATTTTTTCCTCAATCTTTGCAAAATAAAGAAGGAAGCCTTTTAAGATAACTATTTACCTTTCCCCTGAAAAGAATGTACACAGCCAATCAATGTTGCTCCTTTCATTATATAGAAGATAGGAAGAATAGGCTCTCTCTCTGATGAACAAGTTGAACTCTTACATACTTGTGTGTGGATGTGAACTCTTACATACTTGTGTATGGATGCATGTGAAAAGAAAGTATATTTAAGGTGGTGATGAGTATTAGCCCAGGAAAGGATTGAAATAAAATGCATTTTTACATTTTAATCCATTTATTTTAAGAGCACAGAAGTAGCTTTCAAATTGTTTGACATCACTAAACACAATGTAATGTAATGCTGCCTGTTTAGAATGAGTACATAGAAGGTATGGACTTTCTTTTACACATTTCCAATGGAGTCTATGAAAAATGGGAGAAATGTAAGATTTTTCCATCAGAAGAGTGGAAATCAAATGTACAGTTCTGGTACAGGCTAGATCCCCCCCCCCCCTTACTCGGATGGTGTATGTGAGCAGACAGGGTAAGGTACTCAAAAATACAGCACCCTCTCCCCTTTTTAATTTTTAAAATCTCATCCATACCATAAACTCTGGTAAATTGGCTTCAATCCTCTCTCCTTTGCACTGGTCCCTCTTTGAAATATGAGAGTTATGACTGTAAATTAGAAAACAAGCCAGCAATATATGAAAACATTTATTGGCTGAATAATAAAACTTACGTAAGGGGTTTCTAGAGTTAGATCCTCCTCCTTGAAATATGTTTCCGATAAGCAAAAAGAAGCAATACTACCCGAGCCCTAGAAGAAAAAACACGCTGGCAACTTAAATCATAGACATGTGAGGAGTGTTTAAGCAATCTGTTTCTTTGATGGTGCAATGAAAGACACAGTAAGACTGCATCAGGAGTGGGTAACTGCTCCAAAGTTTCCTATCTTAAATGCTGCATCTTTAACTTACACAAACCCACATTAGAACCTTGAACATTTTACTGGTGGTGATTTTCATGCAAATTCTCAATAACAACAAAGCATCAACAACTAAGACCATGGTAAATAAATAAGAGCAAAAGGAGAATCAAGTAACTTCCTTAGCTGGCAGGCCTGTGACACACCTGGGACCTCATCTGCAAAACCGGTGCCTCAGCCTCCAGAGACCAAAGAGAAGACTGCTGATGCAAAGAAGCCACCCACCTCGTCCCCACCTTGTCCGCACTAGGTACGTGCCGACAATCATCACGATAAGGAAATTTAATCAGTCTTTTCATACAAATGCATCCTTTAGATGGGGACGAAAGAAGTGATTCTGTTAGAGCAATGAAACTCTTTAAAAAACAACCCAGGACTTAGTTTAAAATTGCTTTTTGCACATGAAAAATCCTTAATAATAACATAAATAATGCACAAAACCAAACCAAAATCAGAATAACTCAACTTATTAAAGTTTTCTTTTTGTAAAAAAGATGACTTCAGACACATTCTGAAAGTGCAAATTTGGATAAAGTAAAGCAGTTACAATGGAAATATTAGCCTGTCTTCTGTCCCCCACCCTCCAGATAGTCGCTTTTCAGTCGACCTAAGCGGGTCCCATGGCTCCTGATGGTATGTGCCAGCAGTTCATATTTGTCTCTGAGCCCCACAGAGATGTCCAGTGTCTCCTTCAGCAAGGACCTGGTGTGGACCAGCATTCCCAGGAAGTCCTCATTGAGTCTGCTTTCCTGCCGGCTATCCTGCTCCTGGCCCTGCTTGAACTTGCTTTCCAGCTCAGTGAGAGACTTGTCAGAGTTGGAGTAGGCATCCCCGATCTGGTGGGACTCCCGCCTCAGGTATTTGCCGTAGCTCTCTTCCCCATCCAGGTCATAGGAGATGCTTTTGCTGATGCCCTCCAGGACGCGCCCAGCATCCTCCACCTGGCGGCCCAGTACTGTGAACTCCTCTCGAAGAGTGAGGCTCAACAAGCTACTGGCTTGGCCCCCTTCCCCCTGTGAGCAGCGCCGGCGATCACTCACCCTGAAGAGCAGCTGGCATTTCTCAGGATCATCATTCTCTTCGTAGTCTCCATCAGGCACGAAGTAATGATGCAGAGTCCCATTAGACATTTCTGGGTACAAGGGGCCATCAAAGTAGCCTCGACACAGGTGGCAGAAGAAAATCATCCAGATCAACTTCGGGAACACCATTCTGGATATTCGGGAGAAGCGTTTTAGTCCAGGAACAAGGAAAGAAGTCCCCGGGAGTCAGCGGCTTCGGGTGAAGGCGCCCTCCTCAGGCGCAGCGCGCTTGCTGCTCTGTGATCCCGGTTCCTCCACAGGCTTCATGTGGCTTTGCGAAGCAGCGAAGCAGCGGTGTGCACCAGGCTCCTCAGCGTCCCTGGTCCTCTCTCTACTGAGCAGCTGGACCTGATCCTTTGCTTTTCCAGCAAATCAGCCAGACCCACCGAGTGAGGACTTGTTGCTCCAGACGCTGGCTCCGCAGTCACCTTCAGAGTTCCCTTTGGCTCCAAGGAGATGGAGCTAGTAGCTAAGGGAAGCTGTTCTGACACTATTTCAACTCCTGGACTGGGTGGGAATGCAGAACTTTCTTTTCTCGTGGCTAAAGATATCCTGAGGATTGCAGGACTATCAAATTACAGCTCATTTCGTCACTTAGAAGCCAGGGAACAAGTTTGGAAAGAAAACTTTCACCAGTTCTCTTATTAAAGGTACAGAGTATCTTTTTGAAGATTGAAAGAAGAGACCCTGTACAATATGACATAAGTTGAATAGGGATAGCAGAAGATGATTATAAATAAACATACAATCCAACTGCTATCAGCATATTTAGGAAAGAGGTGACTGCTCTGAAGAGACACACATTTCAGACATTTAAATACTAGGTGAAATATATATTTTTTTTACTAATTTTCAAAATGTTATTTTTTAAACACAAAGTTTGAAGTATTGGAAATAGTTTTGTTTGGAAATGGTTTAAAGTTTATTGAAAAACCAATCCTTTGAAACAAAATGAATATAGATAACTGATTTTCAAGATTTTGTCTTGATTTTTTATATATTCATAGTATATAGTTACTAATAAAAATATGTTTCCAGTTTAATCAGTAAGAGGACAGCTGAGACCTCTGTGGAATCTATTAGATAAGTCCTGGTAAGCTTTACTGAGTCTTTTGTCTAGTATTTTGCTGCTGGGGCCTCCTTTCAGACACTTACAAGGCTGGAATAATTATCCACAGTTAGAACATTAAGCAAATTGTTACTGTCTCATAGTTAGATTGCTTTTAGCCATTAAGGTACAAGGATTAAAATAAAGTTGAAAAAAACCATATTGATTTGAAAGAAAATATTTTTATTTTAATTAATTCAAAATAGTAACATTACCACAATTGGTTTAAAAAAAGCCACACAAACATCTGTGCAATTGCCAGTTCTATAGCATCTCCATAAATACATATGTACTCAGAACACCATGTTCCATGGCCAGTCCAAAGCAACACAGCTCCTACTAGTGTTTAAGTTGTGGGTTCAACACTACACATTCTCTGTCAATGCTTTTCTTTCTTTCTTTCTTTCTTTTTAATACTCATATACTTGTCTATCACAGCCAAGTTCTTCAACTTGTACTTTTTGATTAAACAAACCCATTTGTAAGTCTGAACTATTTCAGCACCTCACGGAAAGCCTTATAGAGTTTGTCTCTTGGATCCTGGGCGTATTTCCTGAACTGTTTTGTACCATAAAAGCAAGGGCCACCATATTGCTGCTGTGCCTGCTGGGTTTCTCTAGGCTTCTGATATGTGATGCCAAAGTTTTGTGGACTCAGCACTACCATGGCCACTAAAGTACTCCAATGATGGAGTAACCCAGTGTATGTCCCACAGGAGAGCTTACAGCCACCCTGGACACAGTACCTGCCATGTGGTCTATCAACTCTGTTTTTGGAAACAATGACAGGTATTTCTGTTCTTCTGAACTCTAGGTGATGGGACTGCTGTTGTCAGCTGAGCTTCAGTGCTGACCTGGGTGCAGCTCTCTTTTGAAGGGCCTGATGGACATCAAGATCCCATAGGACTTATGATTTCAGCTTCCACATGGTTTTCTAAGTGCTGTTTTTGTGTCCTGGAATGTGAAACAGTAAAAAGAACATTGATCCTAAAAACAAACAAACAAAACCTCCAAATTCCTCTTTTTCCAAAAGACCACTTTAGGTTTTGATTTATGAGTTGGGTCATTTGATAGGCCATCCATTAATTCTAATATTTATTAAACATTTATTAGTCATCGAGTTCTGTTTCTGGTATTGGGACTACAAAAATGAACAAAACTAGAAACAAACTATGACTTTCCTAGAGTTTTCAATCTGGGAAGTGCAGGGAGAATTAAAGTAAAAATAAACAAGAATACGTTGTATATTGAATAATTTCAGGATCGTGAAGAACAGAAACAGGAAAGAATATGTAAGCAGGAAGATTCTATTTCCAGAGCTATTTGTTATTTCTGCCTTGAAATGCAACTGAGCCACTCACACTGAGTGTCCACTGTTCTATAAGAGGCTCCTTCTGCACCACAAGGGACAGCTTTCATTCAGATGCACACAGCCCTGTTGTCAGACTTGTCTTTACTCTTACTGTCACAGGCAATCCAGACTCCTAGAAGACAATGAAAAGGCCAATTGACTATTTTTGATGTGACATCACACACACAGACATTTTGAATCATGTTCATGATAGCCTTACTTCTACATTTTTCTACATGTTCTAGACACTCAACATCATGAAAGCATAGACCAAAGCAAGGTTTCCTTAGTGCTTATGCCAACTAGAAGACCAAGGCTTGTGCTAGAGAGATGGCTCAGTGGTTAAGAGCACTGGCTGTTCTTCCAGAGGTCCTGCGGTGAGTTCCCAGCAACCACATGGTGGCTCACAGCCCTGTAAAGAGATCTGGTGCCCTCTTTTGGCCTGGAGATTTACATGCATGTAGGATGCTGTATACATGATAAATAAATAAATAAATAAATAAATCTTTAAAAAAAGACCAAGACTCATTTTCATGTTGTCCCCCAAGACATCTCCAACTCTTAATTAGAGATTGAACTATGGGACTCAAAGCACATTGCCTCATTCCTTTTTCCTGGAACATTCATCAATGACAGCTGATAAATTCAAATAGCTATCTGGCCAAAGAAGAGAACAAGGATTTACTTCGATTCACTCCACTTTTTGCACAATCTACCCCTACCTCTGACTTACTAATCAATTCAATTATGCAAAATTATATTAAGGATTCACTACCAGTTTCCTACTTACACAGGATGTAGTTTTGATTAAACATACATACAAAAATGTACAATAAAAAATTCAGCCTATCATGAACTTGCTCTCTAATTAAAGAATTACAGAATCATGAATAGAAGAGATAAGAATGTTTATTTTCTTCACATAATCATCTCATCTAAAGATTCAAATACTGCATCGTTACATGTACCAGTGAGTACATCTAAATTTGGTCTAACTAAACTAAAAGGAAAATTCATTGATTTATATAAATTTTTAAATTAGGTTTTCAGACTGACTTGGTCTAAAAGCTAGTTTTCTCTCTCTTGGTTCTACCACATCGATTTTTATTTATTGTTGGATAGCACCAGTAACTTGTGTGTTCAAGACTGGCAATGTAATTGACAATGCCTTAATTAGGATTTCTATTGCTGTGATGAGACATCATGACCATGGCAATTCATTTGAAAACATTGAGGCTGGCTTATAGTTTTAGAGTTTAGTCCATTATCATCATGGTGGGGAAGCATGGTGGTATACAGGCAGACATGGTGCTGGAGAAGGAGCTGAGAAGTTCTACATCTTGATCTGCAGGCACTAGAAGGAGACTACCATACCAGTCCTAGCTTGAGCATATGAGACCTCAAAGCTGACCGCATGGTTCTTCACTTCCTCCAACAAGGCCACATTTCCTAATAGTTTTACTCTCTATGGGCCAAGCATTTATATATTATGATCTATTAAACAATGCTTTATGTATATATATATATATATACATACATATACATATACTACATATACACATATACATACATATACATACACATACACATCATATATACATACATACATATATATTTTATATATATATATATATACATATATATACATATACTAGTTTGTATCTAACAGATGGATTTTTCTATTGTTTGATGCAAGCCTCTTTTATCAGCATTAGTGCCCACAATTGACCTCATTTGATTTATTCACAAATTAAACTTATGATAGCATGAGTCAGGATAAAACTTTTTGTTTAGGAAAATAAAGGCTCTGTGTGTCTAGCTGACACTCAGCTAGAGTTACACCATACAAGCTATATGGCTGGGTAATTTAGGGTCCTGTTTTGAAAAGGGATAGCAGGCTGGGCAGTGGTGTTGCACGCCTTTAATCCCAGCACTTGGGAGGCAGAGGCAGACGGATTTCTGAGTTCAAGGCCAGCCTGGTTCACAGAGTGAGTTCCAGGACAGCCAGGCTATACAGAGAAACCCTGTCTCAAAAAAAAGGGATAGTATGAGGACAGGCTCCACTTGTCTGTGAATGGCCTCCCTACACCATACCTGATTTTAGTGAAGTACACCTGGGAGACATTACTTCCTTTTTGCAATAGTGTGCTTAGAAATTGGCTCATGTGGCAGGGTTTCCATATGCTGTATTTGTTGATTTTCATAGTGTAAATATATTGGTAAAGAAAAAATATCTTCATTATTACCAGCATTTTTGAATGTAGAGCTGGGGAATGAATGCATTAGTGTATCCTCACACAGCATACCTCCCGTACAGCTACATGAGCTTTGCATATATGTCCTCTTTATTGTAATATGGCTTTTAAATTACCAGCTTAAGTGGTTTAGATTTCTAAAACGGTAGTATATTTAACAACTGGCTTGTAAAATTCCTGAAAATCTAACAACCAAATTCAAGAAGCAGCACAAGCCATCTCCAACAATCTGTCCTCAGCACACCATGATCTTTTGAAAAAACACTTCATTTTTTAAAACCTCATAACAGTTTTTATTGCCTAATACTTAATATGTGCCAAATTCCATCTTGGGTTAGTTTGCTAGGGTCAGAGCTATGGCAGCTTCTGGGAGTTTTCCTAGGAAAAGTGAAGCCAGAGGTCAAGTCCAAACATGACATACAGGACAGAATATTCTAGAGTAAAAGTGAGGTGTGTTATGCTGGTAGGGAAAATATTTGAGTCTAGACAGAAGATAGAGACACGTGGGAAAGCAGACATCAAGCAACTTAGGAAGATAGAGGACCTTAGTTAAGAAGAGTTTTGGAGTCACCAGGTAGGTAAATGAATCCTGTTGCACAATCCCAACTACTTATACATGTTTTAATTCCCAGCACACAATGCCAGCCAAATTGGCACTCTTGAAACTTAACATATTCTTCAATTTAGTGTACTTTTAAATCTGGTTTTCTCTTGATCAATGACTACGTTAGTGAAGAAAGCAAGGAAGTTAGGTTAACATTGTGAGCTTTAAAACTTGGTAACTTTTCTTTTTCAAGACTTTCTAATCTTTAACCTATTCTTGATTATCATCATAGCACAAGTTCTGTACAAACAAGACTCAAATTCATGAAGCAGATATTAGTTACTTAATTTGCTGCTGTGGTAAAATAGCCAACGAGAATCAACTGGGTGGATGGAAGTTTTTATTGGTTCACAGGTGAATGGAAAAGTTCATTATGGCTGAGATGCTGTGGTGGTAATAGCTTGAGGCAACTAGTCATGATTCATGATGCATGTGTAGCCAGTACGAGAGAGAAAGAGAGAGAGAGAGAGAGAGGGAGAGAGAGGGAGAGGGAGAGGGAGAGGGAGAGGGAGAGGGAGAGGGAGAGGGAGAGGGAGAGGGAGAGGGAGAGGGAGAGGGAGAGGGAGAGGGAGAGGGAGAGGGAGAGGGAGAGGGAGGTGCATTTCTTTGCCTTTTTAATATTCCATATAGAACCCTAGTCCATGAATAGTGTTGCCCACAGTTAAGGTGGGTCTTTTCACCCTAATTAAGTAATCGAGATAATTCAACACAGGCATGGCCAGGACTTGTCTCATAGGTGATTCCAGATTCTGACTCTAAAATTAACTATATTTACCATGAGAAAGTTTAGAATGATTGGGTTCCCAAAATGTACGTTGGGATCCCAGGAGACACTATTACACTCCCAATATCTTCAAATTACCAGTCTGAGATTCTGAACCTCATCAAAGGATATGAAAGAACAAAAGGCATCCACTATGCCTGGGGACATAGTAGATGAAGGTCCTGAGGTGAGAGGAGCAAGGTTGTTGCGTAGATGGGGATAATACATGCAATGGGTATATTATTTACCATTTTGGCACAGATTTAAATAGACAAAAATGAGTCAAAGTACTTACTGAGCAGTGATTGTATAAAGAAGGTAAGAAGAGCAAACAATTGAAAGGAGGGCTATAGAGATGGCACAGTTGGTAGAGTGCTTTCTATGCAAGCATAGGCTTTGATCTCTGGAACTCGTGTAAACGTTAATTTAAGCATGCTGAATGCCAGCTGTGCTAGCAATGGGAACATACAGATAGGAGAATTTCTGGAGTTCTCTGTCTAGTCAAGCAAGTTCAGTAAGTGAGCTTCAAGTTTAGTGAGAACTTGTCTCAATAATAAGGTAGAAAGCACCCAAGGAATGATACTTAAGGTTGCCCTTGGGGTTCTATGCACACACACACAACAGAGAGAGAGAGAGAGAGAGAGAGAGAGAGAGGAGAGAGAGAGAGAAGGAAGATGAGAAAAAGATGAGCAAGAACTGAAGAAGGAAGGCAGCAAGGAGAAAAAGAAAAAAAATAAAAAATTAAATACATTTTATAGTCTCTATTAAGTATGTATTTTTTTACATTAACTAGAAGATATTGTTTTCTATAACATGACTGGTTAGGGATGGGAAGGAAGCCATTAGTGTCTTGAATAGGAAATGAGTATTCTAAATAATATGAATAGTTCCTATATTTAGTCTAGATAGAATGTATTTTAAGAATCTATTATTAGTTAGGGGTTTTCTAAAGCATTGATTCTTAACTTGTGATGTCTTTAGGAGTCTATTGACCTTTCACAGAGGTCTCCTAACAGTAGAAAATTACAGTTATGAAACAGCAACAAAAAATAATTATGTTATTGGAATTTATGGGAATTGATTATATAAATCATATATATATATATATGATTTATTACATGCTATGATTTGGCTAATCCAACAATGGCTCTATCCTGATGGGAAGGTCAAGAATCTAGTAGTTGTTCACTCCACAAATCTGGATGTCTCAGCTCACTTTCAGTTTACACTGAAATCCCAAAGAAGTAGGTTCTAATATCAATAAAGAAACTTCTTAGCAGCAGAGTAGATGGACTTGCCATCCAGAGTGAGGGCAATCAGGCCAAAGACAAAAGTGTCTTTCTCTCATGTCTGTTTATGTGAGTTGCTACCAGAAGATATGTCCTTGGTTTACAGTGGTTTTTTTGACCTCTAATGATCCAACCATGAAAATCCTTCACAAGTATGCCTACTGGCTTGGGTTTTAGTTAATTTTAGAGGTTGTCAAGTTGATAGCCAAGGGTAGCCATCATGATCTACAGCACTTGCTCCACCGTTCCTACTGCATTCAGTGGATACATCTTTCTACCATTTTACTCATGAACTCGGAATACATGAGTCTTAGGAAAAGTGGAGTTAGAGTCTGGAGGAAAGGAAGGTCCCTGTGGTTGAGGAGGCAAGAAGATTTTGTTTCAACTTTGCTGACGGAGGTTCAGGAACACATGTATTATATGTAGTTTGTGTGGGGGATGAAAAGAGGGAGGACAGTCCTCAATGATGAGATGCAGCTGTTGAAATGCCAGCAGGTTGTTTAATTCACTGTGTATACAATTCTAGACAGTGACTAGCTACACATATCAGATAGGCTTAGTCATTTGGGAAGAATTGTTTTTAGACTCTTCATTGGCTCCCTAGATTCTTATAATGAAATTAATTTTGCTTTAGTTGGCTACTAAACTTTGAATTGACTAGTCCTAGCTTCTAAATGTCTGTATTCCTATACTTCTTTCTTTACCTATAACCAAAAGGTACTTATCATTTCGAGGTCTTGATTCAATGTGCTTTCTCTACCTGGAACTTTGTTTCCCAAGTTCTTTCCTGGTTGATATTTATCCCTACTCTCTTGTTTCTTAAATGACATACATTTCTTCAGAAGGTCCTCAACTGACCTTTAGATGTCAATTAGTTGTCTTTATATAGGAGGTTCTTTTATATACCTCCTGTATTCTTTTCTCCTAGAATTTTCCATTGTTTATAATTGTGCTTTGATTTATGTGTTAACTTGGTTTAGTTTTGATTTCCAAGTTTACTAAAACCTACAAAGATGGAAATCACACACTCCTTCCTACCTTTCTGTGTATCTTCCATCTTAGCACTGTGACTGGATCATTGGAGTTTCTCAATTGTGAATATATGACACAACCTTAGGTTAAGAAAACCACTTTCTCTTTAATGTTTCATTGTAGTGTGTGTGTGTGTGTGTGTGTGTGTGTGTGTGCAGATACCAGAGAAGGAGGTGTGTCCTACTGTATCAT
Organism: Mastomys natalensis; assembly: GCA_021653895.1. Classification (NCBI taxonomy): domain Eukaryota; kingdom Metazoa; phylum Chordata; class Mammalia; order Rodentia; family Muridae; genus Mastomys; species Mastomys natalensis. The sequence continues at coordinate 296,494 of JAJTUV010001795.1, forward strand.
ACAGTTTCTGCCTTATTCCCTTGGAGCTATACTAGCAATTAGTATGTCCAAACAAAAGTTTCTGTCTTTACCCCTCAGGGTGCTGGGATGACAGGTGTATGTGTACAGGTCCAGTGTTTTAAGTGGGTGCTAGAGACTGAAAATTTAAATCTCATGTATAAGCATCTTCCCTACTGAGCTATCTATCTCCCTAACCTCCTCTTTTATCATACACATTGCATTGTTTTAAATTCATTTATTAATTTGTTTCCCTGTTTCGACTGTGAGTTCTTCAGCACTTACTTTTCTAGACTTGTGATTAGTATGTAGTTGGGGCGAAATACTTGTTATTTGTTTTGATAGGTAAACTGTGGAATTTGAGGAATTTTATTATTTACTAAAGGTTAGATAGTCTATCACAGTTCACATTTTTTCCTGAAGAACAGTCAACGTGTGATGTTCTCATGAGGAATCTGGATGAACTTGCCTGGAAAGAAGGGGAGGAGCGTTGTGGATTCCAGTGCTCAGAATGTGCAGTGCAGAGTGAGAGCCACTCAGAACCTTACAGTCCTGGCTAAATTGCGGGGCACAGTCTCTGCATGTGGTCGTGGGAGATGGTGGTTTCTAAACCGAGGAAGAAACAAACTCTCTTACAGAGTAGTTTGCTATTTTCCTGTTAAAGGTTTTTCTTTTCTTTTTTTTTTTTTTCCTGCTTTCTGAAGTAAATATTCTGAGGTGATGATCCAGCCAAGTTTGCAGAAGCATTTCTTCCTACTTTGTGGATGTTTTATTTCTTCCTGTCTTGGTCTGGTCAGGCTACTATAATGAGAACTGAAGATCTTTCTTCAAGGAAAGGAAGGAAGGAAGAGAGAGAGAGAGGGAAAGAGAGGGGGAGAGAGAGAGAGAAGAAGAGAGAGAACTTTGCTCCTGGAAAAAGAAGCCGAAACACAGAAAATGATAAGCAGAGATATGCATTGCTGCTTTGTTTCATAGATTAGCAACCTGGAAATAAGCTAGATGCTACAAAAATGTTGAATTCATCCCATAACCATATATTGGAAACATTTTGGATCTTTTGAAAATTAATTTTAAAGATAGATTAGCAAATGGTAATGGTTATGACAAAATATTATACTATCTATATCTAATCTATATAAAAATGCTTCATGAAGAAAACAAAACTAAGAATACAAATCCAAAGGTGATTCTTAGCAAAGTGCATCAGGCTTCATTCTGTGACGGGATTACAGGCCATAGCTCTATCTGTAGTACTGTGTGCATTATCTGTATTTTCTACAGAAATATGTAATGTAGATTTAAAAAAAGAAAAAGAAAAAGAAAAACACAGAAAGGGAATTAGAACAGAAAGACAAGAGATGCTGATTCATAGTCTAAAAGCAGTTCTTTTGTAGGGCTTTCTCCACATCCTTCAGACTGGGTGCTCCCTTGACCTCCTGAGCCCATCTACACACTGCAGCCTCTTATCTGTGGAGAATACTAAACCACTCTGCTGTGCAGCCAACAAAAATGCTCTTTAGATTTAGGAGCTTCTGGAAGGTTCATACCATTGTCAAATACGATCAGTATGTTTCATTACTTATGGGTTTGCCCTTAAGTTTCTAGACTTCTGTGGGTTGGAATTTTTATTGCTAGCACCAGGAACTGGATTGGAGAACAAAGTGAGGAGGGTTGCAACTTACACATTGTAACTATTTTGTGGCAAATGTGGCTATCGAGATAAAGAGGAAGCTCCTAAGACTCCTGTGATTCTGGAATTGTAGTCAGTTCTAAGTAGTTCTAAATAACTAGATGTAAATGGTTTTCCTTTCTCAGTTTCGGTTCATTTGCATGTTAATCGGAATAATTACTGCTTCCACAAATGCTGCCTCACACAGTCAATTAAATGAAAGAGGTCGGGCAAGAGCTTCATAATCTGGTTTGCTACCTGTACATGTAAAGAAAGACAGAATATGTGACTGCCTACAGAACAATGTTACTATAAAGGGAAACAAGAAGGATTAATTTCCCATATTCAAAGTTAAAAAATAATGGTAACAATGTTAATAAAATTAAAAAAAAAAAAAAAAAACAACAAGCTTTCTTGGTCCAAATTTATCCAAAGCAAAACATCTTCTGACTTTTTTTTTAAACTACTGGGGAAAAAAAAACTGTTAAGATGTTTGTGAAGTTTAAAAATAGAGCATATACTAACAAGGTGGTCTCTCAAGTAACCAAGTAACAGATGATGTTTATATTATAAAAGATAGAGAATACTTTTTTTTTCCCCAAAGTACACTAATGTCTGGTACAAGCTGGCAGCCATTTATAATTTATGACTAGTGGAAATATTTGTGACTTGTAATAACACTGTTGGGGGTAGAACAGAAAAATAATAGGCTCCAAGATATTCAGGAGAAAAAAAAAGACACAAAGGGAAACTATTTCTCATCTTGGAGAGTCTAGCTTAGTGTAAAAAAAGGCAAGTCACTTCACGCTGAGGTCCATTCTGGAGCCCATGTCTGCCATGTACATGCATAGGGTGAGTCTGTGGCTCACTGTCTAAGACAAACCACCCGCTCTTTTCCTGAAATGGTTTGTTGATAATGATTTTATCTCAATCAGGGAAGCAAACAAACAAAACCAAAATGAAAACCAAGACAAATCAACAAGGAGCCAAATGTAAAATGACAAAAATGTTCTCAAAAAAAAAAAAAAAAAAGAAAAGAAAAAACTTGTCAGAAGTAATATAAGCACATTTAAAAATAACTAAAAGTGATTTGTCATTGAGAAATGTGCTTTCCACTCACAGGTTCATTTTTTACAATCCTCAGCTAGAGGAAATTATTTCTTAATTTTAAACAAAAGGTGCCCTCCTGGCTCAATGTGGCTGTATTCCAAAGCTGGCTGAGGAGCAGAAAGGGATTAGCTTTGGAATGTTGGATTCACTGTGGTTTTCAGCCCTGGGTGCTGAGTTTCAACAGGTGACAGGAAAAACAGAAAGTGAGCATTCAGAACAGGCATCCATAGGAAAGCAAATGTCTGGATTCAGAAGCTCAGCAGTACGTGAGTAAGTGGTTCTGTGCTTCCCTCTACATTTTTCCTTTGCATTCCAACACAATAAAACCCTGACCTAGAATGCTAAACACGAAGAGGTTCCCAGATAGTCAAAATACAGTAATAGTTTGTATGTGTCTTTCAACTGGAAGAAATGCCATTCTCATGTGTTTGAACCCTCAATCCTCACCTGAAGGGGTGTTTTGTGAGACTGTGTCATCTGTAGGGGCAGGAGGCATGGCTGCCTGGTGGAGATGAGTCATCGATGGATGGCGGGCCTTTAATGTCCATCACTCAGCCCTGATTCTGGTCCTTTTCTCTTTCTCTTACCTCTCCAGACATAAGTGAGCCATGTAATATACTACTCTCTTGTCTTGTGCTGCCCATACCATCATGTTTTCCACACTAAAGGGAATTGTGGTCAGCCTCTTGAAGTTGTAGGCCAACTTAGTCCTTGTAGAGGTAAATGTGGCAAAGGGCATGATATACATACATTAAAATGTCATAATTAGACTCATCATATTATATTTCATTAGAATTTGAAAACAAGCAGGTTTCACTCTACTTGAAAAGAATACTTCCTCTTTTATGGTCTAGAAATGTGTCATAAGAGAGGCAGTCATGAACTGAGTTGTACTGGCTCTTATGCAGTAAGATCGATCACCTTGATAGGACAGTGTTAGTTTCCCACCACAATATTCCGTATGATAAAAGAAGCACTGGATGCTGGGTGAAAATTAGACATAGCAAGGACATTAGAAACTAGATCCAGAATTAGACTGAACATATGTCCAAGGATAATCATTCACTTCTTATGTGCTATGCTGATATGGAAAATTCCAAGATTCTTCAGCCTGCAGACACCTTCAAATACAATAAACCTTTATGATACATGTACTACTACCAGACTTTGGAAACCCATAGTATCTCTTTAAGGTGCTTATCGATTTTTCTGGAGTTCATTCAGATAAAAAGAAAAGTCTCAAGAATTTTCTCCTTTTAGATTTGAATTTACCCTGGATCATTCCCTTCTCTCCCTGTAGGGCTCTGTTCCCAGAGTGAAAGGGGAGAGGCTTACTAATGTTCTATTTAGCTATTTTACTTTCTTTGAAATGTTCCTCCTGCTCCCCTTTCAGACTGTGGAAGGTCCACATATGCTCTCTGTTTTAGGAAACTCGGCTGCCTAAATATTTCTGCAAAGCTATTGTTTATACCTGGGTCTGAGCGGATGGAAGCTTCAAAGTCACAGACAAGTGTTTAATTTTTATGTCTGTTTCTCCCAGCATACTTGTGTTCCTGCCTTTAAAAATCAATTGTAGGTGGTGTGATCTATTTTTTCTTAAGAAGACAGGAACAATGTCTATCTGTCTCAGATTGGTCACTTATACAGACGAAGGAAACAATTCCACACAAATTTGGATTGGGTGAGCCAATGAATTTATTGGGGTGACTTACAAGAGTAGAGGACCCTTGGGCAGCTGAAAGAGGCTGAAAACCACATGCAGCAGTAAAAGCTGTGTCACTGAAATGGTCTACATAACTGGTAGGTTGCTCCAACAAAGAGTTTACTCTTGCAGTAATCATTTGTTGTTTATGAAACTTCAGTCAGGAGGTCCTGTGAAGATTGTGATTTGTGTGTGTGTGTGTGTGTGTGTGTGTGTGTGTGAATTTCATTAGATTCCCTGTCTTTTGCATTGTTGCAAAGAATAGTAAGTCAACTATTAAATGTTCATATACTCCTTTTTTGTGTGCTCTGCTAGCTCATACTACAGCTTTTGTTTCAATTTGGAGCCATACACAACCTTCTTAAACACACTTAAGTTACCAGTTACACTAAGCTCACATAGTCACCACTATGTGTGTTAGCATTCTGTTAAACTCCACCTCCACAGTTACCTGGCAACAGCTAGGTATGCTCCTCCCCAAAGCTACTTGGCAACGGCCAGGTAGCCCTGCCCACTATTATAAGAGGGGCTGTCTGGCCCCTGCTCTCTCTTGCCTCTTGCTCTCTTGCGCCTGCAGGTTGTACCCGACCCTTTCCCCTTTCCCTCTCCCCTCCCCCCTCCACATGGTCATGGCTGTCCTCCACCTTTCTCTGCTCTCCCTCTCCTCTCTTCCCTCTGCCTAAATAAACTTCCTCGTGGAACCCTCTGCCGCCGTTTTTCTTTTTTTAAACAACAATGGTGCCAACACCCGGGATATGAACTTCAGGGACCTAAAGACCTGTGCACCTGCTGGCTAGGGCTAACACCACCTGCACCGTCACTCCAATGCTGCTCCTGCCACTGCTGACCGGTAAATTTCCACCGTTGCTACAAACTTCCACCACGTGAACACCGACCGCTTTCCATCGCTGCCCCAATACAAGCCCCATCTGCTACAAAGCTCCACACAGGTTATTGGTAAGGAGCTTCCGGGTGTCAGGAGGAACCCAAAGTTTGCGCAGCGCCTCGCCAGCGCTCCCTGAACTAAGGGGTTGACTTTTCTAGACATTGACACATTGTGTGATTTTTCTCAAGCTTGACGGCTCCTGGGCCGATTCGCTTCTGGTGAGCTGAATCAGCTGGGGTACTCGGGTTTTTTTTGTGACGACTCAAAACTCCGTTTTGTGCCCATTGCTTTTCGTTATAATATTTCAATTAAGATGCTAATTGAAAATTAATAACGACCGTCGCACAATGGGTTCAGCTTCTTCTGTCCGCCTCAAACTCCACTGGGTTGTCTATCCTGCGGTCTAGTTCACTGTAGCTGCCTGCCAGAGCAGGAAGTCCCCCCTGCTAGCAGGAAGTCCCGCCCTGCTGCAGCTACTGCCTGCAGACCTGATTCGCAGCACCTGCCAAAGTTACTGCTATTAAATTCTATTTAGTTACTTAAGACCAATCTTATGGCTCTCAATTTTGTCAAAAGTCTGTCAATACTAACTTAATTTATAGCTGACAGAATTCCCAAAGCCTCTAACAGTTGACCCCAGATGGTTTCAGAAGACTGAACACGGACTCCTAGAAGATACAGCCTAGACTACATACAAACAAACACAGTTAACTAGATACCCTGAGTCAAATGACTTAGCTAAGTCAAACCGAGGTAAGACATTTCTCATGTCATTTGTATCCATTCCAGAGAAAAAAAGCCCTGCATCTACTGTGCCTGAAAGCCAAAACTGACTTCGCCCAAGAGACTATAGAAACCATGGGAACTGTTGGCTAGTGGACTCTTTCATTTTTTTAAATTAATATATAACTGGTAGATTGTTGTTTACTCTTTTTCAGACTTCTGACTACATTGACAGCTAAACTTTCACAGATGTAATCTGTTACCTCATTATTAAACTCAGTTGCCACCAATTAAACGCTTTATATTTCCTCTTCTTGCTACCTGAGTTCCTACGAACTTGCCTGACTGTTTTATTAAACATTCCACTATACAATCCAACAAAGGTTCATCTTAAAGACTGCTCATGTTGTTAACTCATGCTGTTATCTCTTTTATAAACTTATAAGCTACAGAAACCCACTGAAATCTACCTCTCATGGAACCAAATAGATGCCATCCAGATAAGTACATCTGCCTAAAGTTCCCACTTACTATCACAAAGGGTGATCCAGATAAGTACATCTGCCTAAAGTTCCCACTTACTATCACAAAGGGTGAGATCCCTCTGGGTTTCAAATGTACATCTTAAATTTTTTTTTTCACAAGTGTGCTTAATCTTATTCCCTACATCTTGCCAAGTCCAGGTACATCCAAAACATCTTCAGAGAAGCAACCTTCAGATGCTCCATCTCCTGTCACAGACACAGCTGCTTCCACTGGACCTGTTCCTTCTGGCCTATCTGGATGGCTCCACAGACCCTGGACAGCAGGACCAGACAAACATCACCCCAGGTTCCTCTTAAAGACACTGTTGCCCCCAGTGCCAGCAGGAAGTAGCCAGATATCACGACGACCCTATTCCTTCTGCACCGTCACCTCTTCCCTTTTTTTCCTTTCTTTTTATAATAAGAAGAAGGGAGGTATGTTAGCATTCTGTTAAACTCCACCTCCACAGTTACCTGGCAACAGCTAGGTATGCTCCTCCCCAAAGCTACTTGGCAACAGCCAGGTAGCCCTGCCCACTATTATAAGAGGGGCTGTCTGGCCCTCCTCTCTCTCTTGCTCTCTTGCTCTCTTGCCCCTTGACCCGTGCTCCTGCAGGTTGTACCCGACCCTTTCCCCTTTCCCTCTCCCCTCCCCCCTCCACTTGGTCATGGCTGCCCTCCACCTTTCTCTACTCTCCCTCTCCTCTCTTCCCTCTGCCTAAATAAACTTCTCCTCGTGGAACCCTCTGCCGACGTTTTTCTTTTTTTAAACAACAATGTGCATATATCCACCACAGTGACAATATTATAAACAATTACAAGTACAGAGAACTCATCTGCCCATGTTGTTACCAGGGTCTCAGTGATTATAAGTTTACCTGTTGAAAATACATCCTGATTTATGAAACATAACTACTCAAACAAACAGAGATTTGTTTTTAAAGATTATGTCTTAGCAGCAAAGCAATGTAACATTGAGTATTTCTGATTGGCTAAGACTTAGCGCTTAACCACTAAGTGCTTTACATATTTCCTTTACTTAAGTCTTACAGCAGTGCTAGGGAATTTGAAATATTGTTTTCAATTGCTACATTGTAAGATGTCAAAACTGAGGACTGTTGAGGGGAATAAACTTGCCTAAGGACATATAGCTTGCCAGTTGAAGAATGGAAAATTTAACATGAGTCAACTTGATTCTTCTGAGGCTGAGTGCAATGAATGAAGCTAAAGCTTCTAGGACTTTGTGCTGCTCTACATTGACACTTGTTAATCTTTGTCCTAAACTTTGTTTTTTTCACAATGGATTCTCTAGTACATGATCAATGTACACTGAAAGAATAAATACATTTTGTTTTTGTCTGTTCTGAATATGGCCAAAATAGTACTTTAGGAAAACATAAAATTTCGATGGAATCTAGCAGTGGAATCCTACTTTCATAAGAATATGTGCAAAAGTCCTGACAGTGGCCAGGCAAAGAATGTAGTTGAATGAAGGCAAAACACATGCATTTCTGGAGGCCAAGGCACATGTGGTGTAAGAGCCTCATCATTTACTTCCTTGAGCAAGTATAAAAAGGGAGTGAAGTGTCAACTCCTTTTCAATCATGAATTCTGGTATTCAGAAGAACATGAGATAATACTCAGTTGTTTATCCCAGTCAATTGTCTAGTCCAGCCAAGCTTCCACCAATCACTTGGACCTAAGGATATGACTATAAATAAATGACAGTTTACTGTGTTTACTATTTGAATTTATCTTCTATTTCCTCAGAATTAAACAATGTCTTTCTCAGCAGGTACTTCTCAGATCACTTCAGGAGGCATACAATGAGACTTGTAGTTTCCTGTTCATCTGTGAAAAACAGACAAAAACACTTACTTGTGTGTGTGTATATATATATAAATTTGGCTCTTTTTATATTCTCCTATAGAACCAAGGAATCATAACATATGGCTAGTCAGCTTCTTAAACCTGTTCCAATGCTCAGTGCAGAACAAGGATATTTCCATTCACACTCCCAGCAAGTAGCTACTGATATCAGTTTGAATTTCTGCAGTGAAGGTTCAAACACAGTTTATTTCATCACAGGTAATGCTAATTTTGCGCTAACCTTTACATACTGTGCATATTTGCTGACTTTGCTACTACTGTCTGAAGATGCAAGACTGTGTCACATCTGCTTATTGTGACATATTCATACTGGACACAGCAGTAAACTTTTCCTTCTGTTTTAACTTACTCTACCTACTGCTCCCCAGGTCATGGAATGAATGAACCAAGAGTAAATATCAGAATCAGGACATAATCTCTCTTGAAAACTTAAACTGCAAATTTAATTGGAATGTGAAGAGTACAATGACCAGAAAAAAATTTTAACTGACCCTTCTAAAACTCAGAACAAATTGTTGAGAGGAAACACAAAGCAGAAAAATTGATTGTCTTGAAACATTATAAGAAATATTTGATATAGTGAAAAGAGGTCTAACAGGATAAAATTGATTTTGTTGGTTGCTTTTAAGAGTTTCATTTCAGTTATGATTTAATTAGGGTATTAGCAAACTATGATATATTTGATAAAAGAAACTTGATGAATACCAAATAAATAATAATATACACATTCTTTTTTTGGCTTTTGAATATATGTCCTTTTTTTCCTTCTTTTTTTTTCTTGGATATTTTATTTACATTTCAGATGTTATCCTCTTTCCCCATTCCCCCCTACCCAGGAACCCCTATCCCATCCCCCCTCCTCCTGCTTTTATGAGGATGTGTCCCCACCCACCCTCCCACTCCCACCTCCCCACCCTCAAATTCCCCCACACTGGGGCATCCGGCCTTCATGGGACCAAGGACCTCCTCTCTCACCTATGCCCAGCAAGGCATTCCTCCCTTACATAAACAGTTGGAGCCATGGGGCACTCCCTATGTGCTCCCAGGCAGGTGGTTTGGTTGGTATTGTTGCTCTCCCCATGGGGCTGCAAACTCTTTCAGCCCCTTCAGTCTTCTCTCTCACTCCTCCACTGGGAACCACATGGTCAGTTCAAAGGTTAGCTGTGAGCATCTGCCTTTGTATATGTCAGGCTCTGGCAGACCTTCTAAGGAGACAGCTAAATCAGGATCCTGTCAGCATGCACTTCCTGGCATCCACATCAGCGTCTGCCTTTAGTGACTGCACATGGGAAGGATACCCAGGTGGAGCAGTCTCTGGACGGCTCCTCCTTCAGTTTCTGTCCCACACTTTGTCTCCATATTTGCTCCCATGAGTATTTTGTTACTCTTTCTAAGAAGGACAGAAGCACCCACACTTTGATCTTCCTTCTTCATGAACTTCATGTGGTCTGTGAGTTGTATCTTGGGTATTGTGAGCTTTAGGGCTAATATCCACTTATCAGTGAGTCATACCATGTGTGTTCTTTTGTGATTGGGTTACCTCACTCAGGATGATATTTTCTAGAGCCACCCATTTGCCTAAGAATTTCATGAATTCATTGTTTTTAATAGCTGAGTAGTATTCATTGTGTAAATGTATCACATTTTCTGTATCTATTCCTCTGTTGAAGGTCATCTGGGTTCTTTCTAGCCTCTGGCTATTATAAATAAGGCTGCTATGAACATAGTGGAGCATGTGTCCTTGTTATATATGCCCAGGAGTGTTATAGCTGAGTCCTCAGGTAATGCTATGTCCAATCTTCTGAGGAACTGCCAGACGATTTCCAGAGTGGTTGTATCAGCTTTCAATCCCACAAACAATGGAGGAGTGTTCCTCTTTCTCCACATCCTTCCCAACATCTGCTATCACCTGTGGTTTTGATCTTAGCCATTCTGACTGGTGTGAGGTGGAATCTCAGGGTTGTTTTGATTTGCATTTCTCTGATGACTAAGGATGTTGAACATTTCTTTAGGTGCTTCTTGGCCATTCAAGTTTCCTCAGATGAGAATTCTTTGTTTAGCTCTGTACACCATTTTTAATAGGGTTATTTGGTTGTCTAGAGTCTAATTTCTTGAGTTCTTGGTATATAGTAGATATTAGCCCTCTATCAGATGTAGGATTGGTAAAGGTCTTTTCCCATCTGTTGGTTGCTGTTTTGTCCTATTGACAGTGTCTTTTGCTTTATAGAAACTTTGCAATTTTATGAGGTCCCATTTGTCAATTCTTGAACTTAGAGCATAAGCTATGGATGTTCTGTTCAGGAACTTTTCCCCTGTCCCCAAGTATTTGAGGTTCTTCCCCACCTTCTCATCTATTAGCTTCAGTGTATCTGGTTTTATGTGAAGGTCCTTCATCCACTTGGACTTGAGCTTTGTACAAGGAGATAAGAATGGATCAATTTTCATTCTTATACATGCTGACCTCCAGTTGAGCCAGCACCATTTGTTGAAAATGCTATCCTTCTTCTACTGGACGATTTTAGCTCCTTTGCCAAAGATCAAGAGACCGTAGGTGTGTGGGTTCATTTCTGGGTGTTCAATTCTATTCCATTGATCTTCCTGCCTATCTCTGTACCAATACCATGCAGTTTTTATTATCACTATTGCTCTGTAGTATAGTTTGAGGTCAGTGATGGTGATTCCCCCAGAAGTTCTTTTATTGTTGAGAACAGTTTTCGATATCCTGGTTTTTTGTTATTCCAAATGAATTTGCAAACTGCTTGTTTTATCTCTATAAGAATTGATTTGGAATTTTGATGGGGATTGCATTGAATCTGTAGACTGCTTTCAGCAAAAAGGCCATTTTTACTATATTAATCCTGCTAATTCTTGAGCATGGGAGGTCTTTCCAACTTCTGAGATTTTTTTTCCATTTCTTTTTTCAGAGAGTCTTTTGTCATACAGATCTTTCACTTGCTTAGTTAGATTCACACCAAGGTATTTAATATTATTTGTGACTATTGTGAAGGGTGTCATTTCCATAATTTCTTTCTCAGCCAGTTTATCCTTTGAGTAGAGGAAGGCTACTGATTTGTTTGAGTTAATTTTATATACAACCACTTTGCTGAAATTGTTTATCAGGTTTAGGAGTTCTCTGGTGGAAATTTTGGGGTCACTTAAGTATACTATCATGCCATCTGCAAATAGTGATATTTTAAATTCTTTCTTTCCTATTTGTATCTCTTTGGATTCCTTTTGTTGTCTAATTGCTCTGGCTAGGACTTCTAGTACTATATTGAATAGGTAGGGAGTGGGCAGCTTTGTCTAGTCCCTGATTCTAGTGGGATTGCTTTAAGTTTCTCTCCATTTAGTTTAATGTTGGCTACTGGTTTGCTGTATATTGCTTTTACTATGTTTAGGTATGGGACTTGGATTCCTGTTCTTTCCAAGACTTTTTTTTTTTTTTACCATGAAGGGATATGAATTTTATCAAATGCTTTCCCAGCATCTAGTGAGATGATCATGTGGTTCTTTTCTTTGAGTTTGTTTATATAGTGGATTATGTTGATGGATTTCCATATATTGAACCATCCTTACATTCCTGGGATAAAACCTACTTGATCATGATGGATGATTATTTTGATGCATTATTGGATTCAGTTTGTGAGAATTTTATTGAGTATTTTGCATCAATATTCATAAGAGAGATTGGTCTGAAGTTCTCTTTCTTTGTTGGGTCTTTGTGCGGTTTAGGAATGAGTGTAATTGTGGCTTCATATAACAAATTGCGTGTGTTCCTTCTGTTTCTATTTTGTGGACTAGTTTGAAGAGAATCGGTATTAGGTCTTCCTGGAAGGAATGATAGAATTCTGCACTAAAACCATCTGGTCCTAGGCTTTTTTTGGTGGTAAGATTTTTAATGACTGCTGCTATTCCTGTAGGGGTTTTGGGACTGTTTAGATGGTTTATCTGCTCCTGATTTAACTTTGGTACCTGGTATCTGTCTAGAAAAATGTCCATTTCATTCAGATATTTCAGTTTTGTTGAATATAGACTTTTTTAGTAGGATCTGATGATTTTTTTTGCATTTTCTCAGTTTCTGTTGTTATGTCTCTCTTTTAATTTCTGATTTTATTAATTTGTATACTGTCTCTGTGCCCTCTGGTTAGTCTGGTTAAGGCTTTATATATCTTGTTGATTTTCTTAAAGAACCAGCTCCTGGTTTTGTTGATACTTTGTATAGTTCTTTCTCTTTCTACTTGGTTGATTTCAGCCCTGAGTTTGATTATTTCCTGCAATCTACTCCTCTTGGGTGTATTTGCTTCTTTTTTTTCTAGAGTTTTCAGGTGTGCTGTCAAATTGCTAGTGTATGCTGTCTCCAGTTTCTTTTTGTAGGCACTTAGAGCTACAAGTGTTCCTCTTAGCATTGCTTTCACTGTGTCCCATAAGTTTTGGTATGACAAACCTTCATTTTCATTAAATTCTAAAAAGCCTTTAATTTCTTTTTTTATTTCTTCCTTAACCAAGTCATCATTGAGTGGAGCGTTGTTCAGTTTCCACGTGTATGTAAGCTTTCCATTGTTTTTGTTATTATTGAACATCAGCCTTAGTTCGTGGTGATCTGATAGGATGCAAGGGATTATTTCAATCTTTTGTACCTGTTGAGGCCAGTTTTGTGACCAATTATATAGTCTCTTTTGGAGAAGGACCTGTGAGGTGCTGAGAAAAATGTATATTCTTTTGTTTTAAGATGAAATATTCTATAGGTATCTGTTAAATCCATTTGGTTCATAACTTCTGTTAGTTTCACTGTGTCTTTGTTTAGTTTCTGTTTCTATGATCTGTCTATTACTGAGAGTGGGGTGCTGAAGTCTCCCATTATTATTGTGTGAGGTGCAGTATGTGCTTGAGTTTTAGGAGAATTTCTTTTATGAATGTGGGTGCCCTTGCATTTGGAGCATAGATGTTCAGGATTGGGAGGTCATCTTGGTAGATTTTTCCTTTAATGAGTATGAAGTGTCCTTCTTTATCTTTTTTGATACCTTTTGGTTGAAAGTAGATTTTATTTGGTATTAGAATGGCTACTCCAGCTTGTTTCTTAGGACCATTTGCTTGCAAAACTGTTTTCCAACCTTTTACTCTGAAGTAGTGTCTATCTTTGTCACTTAGGTGCATTTCCTCTATGCAGCAAAATTCTGGGTCCTGTTTATGGATCCAGTGTTTATGGATCCAGCCTCTTTTTATTGGGGAATTGAGTCCATTGATGTTCGGAGATATTAAGGAAAGATGATTGCTGCTTCTTGTTATTTTTGTTATAAGAGTTTGAATTATGTTTGTGTGGCTGTCTTCTTTTGGGTTTGTTGGAAGATTACTTTCTTGCTTTTTCTAGGTTGTAGTTTTCCTCGTTGTATTGGAGTTTTCCATCTATTATCCTTTCTAGGACTGGATTTGTGGAAAGATATTGTGCAAACTTGGTTTTATCATGGAATATCTTGGTTTCTAAATTTATAGTGATTGAAAGTTTTGCTGGGTATAGTAGTCTGGCCTGGCACTTGTGTTCTCTTAGGGTCTGTATGATATCAGTCCAGGATCTTCTAGCGTTTATAGTTTCTGGTGAGAAGTCTGGTGTAATTCTGATAGGTCTGCCTTTGTATGTTACTTGAACTTTTTTTTTATTTTTTCTTTTTTTTTTTTTTTTTATTTTATTTTAGGTTTAAAAGTTCTATGGTATTATCAGTCTTGAGCTTATATACTTTTAGTTATGTTTTAAATTAGAATCAATACTCCTTAAAAGATATATGAAATGGAATCAATTAACCCAAAATATTGTTTGTCGTTCCCTATGATTTATAAAAATTTCATGTTTGCAATTGTTTTCCATATATACAATTTTTTTTTTTATTTGAGAATCCCCATTAATTGAAGGCTGCTTGTTTTATGGATACCTCCTATACTGCTATTAATATATTTTTTTGTTTTGTGCATTTGATATTTTGATTATTATGTGACAGGGGGAAATTTCTTTTCTGATCTAGTCTATTTGGAGTTTTGTAGGCTTCTTGTATGTTCATGGACATCTTTTTCTTTAGGTTAATGAAGTTTTCTTCTATAATTTTTTGAAGATATTTACTGGCCCTTTAAATTGGGAATCTTCACTCTCATCTATACCTATTATCCTTAGGTTTGGTTTTCTCATTGTGTCCTGGATTTCCCTGATGTTTTATGTTAAGAACATTTTGCATTTTGCATTTTCTCTGACAATTATGTCAATGTTTTCCATGGTATCTTCTGCACATGAGATTCTCTCTTCTATCTCTTGTATTCTGTTGGTGATGCTTGCATCTGTGACTCCTAATCTCTTTCCTAGGTTTTCTATATCCATGGTAGTCTTCTTTTGGGATTTTTTTTTAATTGTTTTTACTTCCATTTTTAGATCCTGGATGGTTTTGTTTAATTCCTTCACCTGTTTGGTTATGTTTTCTTGCAATTCTTTAAGGGATTTTTGTGTTTCCTCTTTAAGGGCTTCTACTTGTTTATCTGTGTTCTCCTGTATTTCTTTAAGGGAGTTATTTGTGTCTTAAAGTCCTCTATCATCATCATGAGAAATGATTTTAAATCAGAATCCTGCTTTTCTGGTGTGATGGGATATCAAACACTTGCTATGGTGGGAGAACTTGGTTCTGATGATGCCAGGTAACTTTGGTTTCTGTTGCTTATGTTCTTGTGCTTGCCTTTTGCCATCTGATTATCTCTAGTGCTATCTGTACTCACTGTCTCTGAGTGGAGTCTGTCTTTCTTGTTATCTTTCTTGTGTCAGAACTCCTTAGAGTCCAGATGTCTCTGTGATCCTGTGATCCTGAGCTCCTGGGTGGAAGAGCTCCTGGGACTCAGGCTTCCTCGGGGATCCTGAAATCCTATGATCCTGGGCATGTTAGAGCTCCTGAGAATCCAGCGTCCTCAACTGCTCTGAGTGCAGTGGATTGTCCGCTGCTCTGAGTCAATGATTCCTCCGCTGCTCTGAGTGCAGTGGTTCCTCTGGGATGGGTCAGGATATGGTGTTTTCAGGGGAGCAGACCAGCTAGGAGTCTGCCCCAGCAGAAAAGCAATATACACATTCTTTATCCCACCTTTCAGTGCAGAAAATGCTGAAGCAGCATTGTCAATAGTATTATCCATAGGTTTTGCATCACAGAACGCTGACTCCTGGAGAACTTCAGTACTGTTTTTTTTAGAGCAAATTCCTAGCAAAAACTCTGAAAAGCTAATATAAAGATCATCCTTTCATCTGCTGAAGTGACTATTGGGAATGTGTATTGGCAAAATAGAGTCCCCATGTTCCTGACACTTTTTGCATTTTCCTTGGATTCCAGGCATGTGTCATGATGCCAGACTGCATCTTTGCATTGTTATATTGAGTATAAATCTACTGTCAAGCCTCTTGGACACAACGTGAGACTTGTCAATTGTGACCATCCCTTATACTAGCCTTTCCTGATTTGCACACATACGATGACTCATATCAGCTAGTCCATCTTTATCCAAGGATGCATAGGAGCATATTAAATTATATTAACTCTTAGAGGTCATACTCTTGGGAACTTTAGATAATCTGTTTTACATATAACCTTAGTTAGTTTCAATATTTTACATATTTAACTCTACTAGGCTAACCTGAGCTGATGCATTCATTTCTACACACAGATTTACCTACTACAGTAAGAATACTGGAGAATGATACTCTTTACCCACACATGGTGTTCACCAAACTGGCTAATATTGTTGCTCTGACTCATGGGTTATGTGTGTGTTTGTGTGTGTGTGTGTGTGTGATACCAACTTTCAATTGTCTGACATTTAATTTTAGACTGATGGGCACATTCAGGTTAATGCCTAGGAAGTTAGTTTCCATGTCTAATTATCTGTGAGCCATATCTGTCATACTTCAGTATCTAGTGTCCTGCTATGCCTTTAAGATTAAACTCTCAGAAGCCAGTCCATTATATCAATTCCTTTGTTTTAATTGCATATTCTCCCATATTATGTGTGTAGGAATAAGTCAGAATATTTAAGAATAAATGAATCATTAAGACATATGCTCCAGTGTTCCAGAGCTTCCCTAAACAGCACCATCAACTGCAAACCACATGTCCAAACATGTATTTAAAGATGCAAATCTGGACTGGTTCCTTTCGTCTGGGCCTAAGCACCAAGCAGATCCTGGGTAGCAACTCTGCACCCAATCTCAGAAAACCCAGAGGAAGTGGGCCTCCCAGGAGCTCTAACCCGGGCAGCATCTTAGATACGGAGATAGCAACACCCACCCTAAACAGGGAGTAACTAGGACCCACTAGGACCCAGGAATTCACTCCTGGCCTGGAGCACTGGTTCCTTCCTGTCTGGGCCTGAGCACTGAGCAGATCTTGGGCCCCAGCTCTAACCCCATAGTAACACCCACCCCACACAGTTCTGACACAACCAAGATAATAAGAAAGACAGGCTCCAGTAAGAGACAGAGCAGGTAGCACTAAGGTGATCCAGATGGCAAAAGGCAAGCACAAGAACATAAGCATCAGCAACCCAGGGTACTTGGCATCATTAGAACCTAATTCTCCCACATAGAAAGTCCTGAATTCCCCATATCTCCAGGAAAGCAAGATTCAGAGTTAAAATCACTTCTAATGATGATGATAGAGGAATTTAAGAAAGACATAAATAACACTCTCAAAGAAATTGAAGAGAACACAGATAAACAGGTAGAAGCCCTTAAAAGGAAAACAAAAAATTCCTTAAAGAATTACAAGAGTACACAACTCAAACAGGTGAAGAATTGAACAAATCCATCCAGGACAGAAAAATGGAAGTAGAAACAATAAAGAAATCACAAAGGAGACTACCCTGGAGATAGAAAACCTAGGAAAAAAATCAGGAGTCATAGATGCAAACATCACCAACAGAATACAAGAGATAGAAGAGAGAATCTCAGGTGCAGAAAGATACCATAGAAAATATTGATAAATCTGTCAAAGAAAGCACAAAATGCAAAATGTTCTTAACACAAAACATCCGGGAAATCCAGGACACAATGAGAAGGCCAAATCTAAGGATAATAGTATAGATAAGAGTGAAGATTCCCAACTTAAAGGGCCAATAAATATCTTCAACAAAATTATAGAAGAAAACTTCCCTAACCTAAAGAATGAGAAGCCCATAAAAATACAAGAAGCCTACAGAGCACCAAATAGACTAGACCAGAAAAGAAATTCCCCCTGTCACATAATAATCAAAACACCAAATGCACAAAACAAAGAAAGGATATTAAAACAGTATGGAAAAAGTTCAAGTAACATATAAAGGCAGACCTACCAGAATTACACCAGGCTTATCACCAGATAATATAAAGCGAGAAGATCTTGGACAGATGTCATACAGACCTTTAGAGTATACAAATGCCAGCCCATGCTACTACTGTACCCAGCAAAACTCTCAATTACCATAGATGGAGAAACCAAGATATTCCATGACAAAAACAAATTTACACAATATCTTTCCACAAATCCAGCATTACAAAGGATATTAGTGTGAAAGCTCTAATACAAGGACAGAAAGAGCAAGAAAGTAATCCTCTTCCAACAAATCCAAAAGAAGATAGCCACACAAAGATAATTCCACTCTAATAACAAAAATAACAGGAAGCAACAATCACTGTTTCTTAATATCTCTTAACATCAATGGACTCAATTCCCCAATAAAAAGACATAGGCTAATGGACTGGATATGTAAACAGGACCCAGCATTTTGTTGCATACAGGAAACCCACTCAGTGACAAAGTCAGACACTACCTTAGAGTAAAAGGCTGGAAAACAATTTTTCAAGCAATTGGTCCTAAGAAACAAGCTGGAGTAGCCATTCTAAAACCTCCAGCCCAAGAACACAAAGGGATGGACTCATGGCTCCACCTGTATAGGTAGTTGAGGATGGCCTTGTCAGGCATCAGTGGAAGTCTTGGTGCCTGATAGTTTGGATTCCCTAGTGTTGGGAAATTTGAGAGCGGGGAGGCAGGAATGGGAGAATGGTAGGAGCACACCCTCATAGAAAGTCCCGGAATTATATGGATTAGATATGATAGAGACAGGCCACCCAGAAGACTAGATTCCAGAATTAAAACAAAAAATATCTTGACACTAAAATTTGTTTTGAGAATTGTATATTGCAGAATACACAGCCTTGGTGTATCTACTCATCAAGCAAGCTGAGCAGACCTGCTCGAACCTCTGATGTCCTGGAATCTCAGCTGGATGCAGTGAAGACACAGATGTCAGAGGCTTATCTATTTACTCTTCCCCCGCCCCTCTTCTAATATCTCAATGCCTGTAATCAGCTTGAAGAAGTTAATGAAGAGTCGGTGCCCCTATTCCCTGGGCTTGGGGACCGAGGGGGTTAATATTGGGCTGTCTTTCTAGGGAAAGTAGTGGTTTTGTTGGAACAGGGAGGAATAGCTAGGATTTATTGCATAGCCATAACCTATTGGTAGAACTCTGTATAATTGTTATTAAGCTGTAGTTATAATTTCTTAAATGGTACAAAATTTACTTTGATTTCAAATTTAAGGTTTTCATTGGTACAAGTTTCTTATTGATATAGAAGTGAGATTAATAGCCTCTCAGAGACTTAAAGTGGCAGGGTGGGGGATATAGGAGGAGGGAGTACTCAGAAAACAAGAGATGGGGAAGGATTGTGGGAGGGGGTGACTGGGACGGGTTATAAAGTGAATGAGCAAAAAAAAAAAAATAAAATTAAAAAAAGGAAAAAAAAATATTGTTACTCCCATAGGCATTGTGCCTATATAACACATTTAGGAATACAAGGCTTAGACCCAGTCCTTCTTTAACTTTTTTAACTGATTTGGGATGGTTAACCTGTGAGTTAAGGGCCTATAGCAAATTCATGGCTCTGAGTTTATTGTTAAGATATTTTCTCTATTTTATTTACAAATAATTGAGAGGAGTTAACAAACAACAGTCCAGATTGCCTTACATGGATAGTTGGTTTTCAAAACGTCAGAAATCCACAGAATCGACGTTGCAAACATTTCTGTTTAAGGTTCATTTTGATTAGAGACCTGTCTGCTCCTGACATCTTCCTGTCTTGGATTCTAAGAAGAAATTGAGCATCTTTGGAGTTACTCTAGTTGTGGTGAAACAGCCACTAGGCAAGAATTGCCTCTTTTTATCTACAGACAAATTACTGTCCTGAAAAGGACACACTTGCAGAATAGTTGACTGATTATATCTGCCAAAACAGAGTAATCAGCCCTTAATAATTCTGCATCACTAGGTCTGTCAGATGATCCTGGGCCAGATGGCTGAAGATTGGATGCTCCAATGTTTTGTAGTATAGGGACTGTCCAGGTGTTCAGCAGTCTCTATAAATTGGCTAAGTTTTAGAAGCTATGCTTTGTGCTTCCCATAATTTCAGTTAATTCAGTCATTGTGGATTTCTGACAGGGTTGAAGACTTATAGTCTCATACCCAATCCCATCTATTTACTTTGAGAGAAAAGAATTGAGAGAATGGTTTTCAGCTGACATTCATTCTAAAGCCAAGAAAAAAGCCAGTTTCAGTACAAAATCTTTTAGTTAGGAGAGATGACAGACGTTCTGGTTAGTCAACAAAATGATGGACTGGGTATTAGGTCTATCTTGTACCTTACTGATACAAATTGGTATAGTTATGCTCTAATTGTATTTTGAGAGAAAAGTTTTATCTTAACAGGAAGGGTGATATGTAGGAGGAACTAAGGTCGGAGGAGTAAGGAGAGGAAGAGGAAGAGGAAGGAGAGGAGGAGGAGAAGGAGAAGGAGAAGGGGAAGGAGCTAGGAGATGAGAGAGAGGAGGGGAGGGGAACATGGAGTTGGATGTTCGGGTGTCTGTGCCAGTAAAATATAGTTGGTATATCTAGGTTGGGTATTGGATTACACTTCTCATTGTATGGGCATCTTGTTATTGAGCATTACCAAATTTATAAAGCCTTTGATTAACATTTTAAAAAAAGTTACTACTAAAAAAAAAAAGACATATGCTCTAGCATAAGGATAGTCAGAATATGATATGTACATATTATAGTTATGGCATATGTCAGAAATTTTTTTCTTTCTTTTTCAACAAATTATCTAGGCACTTGTTCCCAATGAATGTATCCATCAATTCACCTAACCATACATCCATTCATGTATATTTTTCTTCAAGTACATATAAAATTCTGTCCTGTGTCAGCACTAATTTAAGCATTGGATAAAAAGGCACTGAATTTGAGTTTCAAAAATGAAACAAGACAGTGTATATAATTCATTGTTGTCTGTAAGTCTCTAATTAAAAAAAAAAAAAAGAAAAGAAAAGAAAAGAAAAGAAAATGTCTTCCCTCATCTTCAATTTCAAACTTTCCCTGTTAGTAGTACTTTACATTGGTAAGAGTATTGCACCTGAAGTAGAACAAATTAATTGCCAGTCCTATACATCATTCATCTTTTTGACTATTATGAAATTGCTATAACATTTAACTTTCAGAGTTAGTGTTTGAAAAATAAAAAAAATGCTCAAACATAAGAAAAAGTAATAGAATCTGGAAGGAGCTGTTAAATTTTTATGCATACTATTCAGAGTTGAGTTTCAATTATGTAGTAAGTATATGCGTACTACAGCTACTATTCAGCAAACCTAACAGTTACGCAAGGTCATAACATAGGAAATGAACTTCATATTAAAGGAAATGACAAATGTCTAAAAGAGCACAGGGTCAAAAGGTAGAATAGCTGAGTTTGAATGGAGGCTTGTTTCTGTCTGAGTTATAAGGTTCTGTCTCCAGTTCACCAGTGTGTCATTACCTCAGTTGCATGCCCTTTTTGCTCTGCAAGTAATTAATCAGAGAACTAGGTTTTCCTCTTGCTTACAGACTGGAAATGCCCAGTTCCATCTGTCCTCAGCTATTTACCATGCTATATTAGTGACTCCCTGTATTTTTTTTTATTGGGTCTTGAAGTGCTACATATTTTGCAACTGAGAATGATGGTGCCAACATATGGTTTTAATTGAATGATTCTAGTATATCAGTATGAACAAAGAAGAAAAATAAAATCTTAAACAACTTCTTTACTTTTGTAAATGTTTTTAAATAAAAATCTACGATGTGAAAGGTCTGTATTAAATCAAGAAAAATTTATATTTGTTTATTTTTACCTTCACTGTTGATTATGCCTAAAAGTCAGAAATAGTCAGACACAGCCTCCATTCAGATGCTTTTATGTGTTCTGAAGTTTGAGACACTATTTACAGAACTCAGACTATAGCTTACCTTGTCTGTCTATGGCCTTATGGTGGCTCAGGAGCTGCCAGCTTGATTTAGTTCTTTATTCTAGAAAGACTGTAAGGATTTAACACACTACTTCTTGTTTTCACTGAAAGATTTTTATGTCTGCGAAATCTTGTCTATGAAATCCTTTTCTTGGGATTGAAGGAATTTCAATTAGTTTGTGGTTATCCTCACCCAAACCAGTTTGGTAAAACCTGATGTGGTATGTCAGAAGCAATGACTGAGGTAGGTTGTGGGAGAATTCTAACTCTTCAAGAAAGTTTGGCTCAGAGTAAAGGAGCCTCTGATATAACATTTGCTGCTAAATAAAGCAATCATAATTCTTTTGTATATACTTATTGTGTTGGTGTTCTCATAGTGGATTGTTTGAGTTGGATACTAATGGCAGCTTTCAATATACAGGTGTGAAATTCTTAGTCCAGATAGTTAATGTAGACAGAGAACACTTAACAGTTTCCTCAGTTTGAGATTGGCTTCTATGTCATCATTCTTTTAGTTTTCTTTTGCTGTCACTCTCAACAGCATGTTTATAGCCGTTTTTTCTCTTTTTGGCAAGGAATTTAAGTATTGAGAAAAACTGTTATTAAGCAAGTGAGTTTCCTTTTGACCTATATGTTTGGTAGATTATCTTGTTCTCACATTATTTAGTGTCATGCATGCTGAATCCATTATACCACAATTGATCATGAATGATCTTTCACTTCTATTCCAATGAAGACAAGACAATTCTGAATTGTGCATTTTCTCACTTTCTTGTGTATAAGTTTGAAAACAAGATAGAAGCTCAAGATTATGGAGCTGCAAGAGGAAGAACCTGGGAAACTGATGAACCACTGGAGGAAAGCAACTAGGAAAAAACAGATCCTCTTGAGACTGAGCCATAAATAGTATGCAAATTCATCAGTGTCAAGATATTGAGGTATCAGGGCTTATTGTTACTCTTTTATGGCTTATAATATTGAAAAAATTATTACAGTAGATTAATGGTGCATGATAAGCATCATTATGACATTTTTATATGTGTGTATATTATAGTTTGATCATTGGCAAAGTTTTTTGTGAAGAGTCAAATAGACTTTTGGAGAGTCAAGAGACAAAACTAATGGTATTATGGGTAGTTATGACAACAGAGAAGATGAACGTTCCTAAATCTTAGAGATTAAATTAAATATGTATTAATAATACATAAATTATTTAAAACTTATCAGTACAAAGAGTAATAATGTACCCTTTATAATATAGATCTACTAAAGAGAAATATGAAATGAGGAGATTAATTCTATTTAATTTTAACTTAAAAGTAAGGTTCTCAGTCAACAAAGTCAGTTGCAGTGTTTCTCCTGTCAGTGTTTGTCTGGTTCAATTTTGATGTTATGTATAAAAATATTTCATCATTTACAGTGTCTTCTCATACAGATTTTTTGCTGAATGCTGGTATTAATCCAAGTTTACATGATCTTATGGGATATGTCTACTGCTTGGAAGGAGTTGTACAATTTGTTTAGATTCATCTCTTTTAACTTAAATAAAAAATACAATTCTCTCTCTTTCTCTGTCTCTGTATCTCTGTATCTCTGTCTGTATTTCTCTCTATGTCTCTCTCTCTCTCTCTCTCTCTCTCTCTGAACTTCTGTCAGAGGACAACCTATGGTTGGTTCTTTCTTTCTATTGTATTACTGTATTGGTCCCTCAATTTATTGTGTGTTGACAGGCATGGTGGTGTCTTTACCACCAAACCATCTGGTTATCACTCCCAGAATTACCCCCAAATTACCACTTTTTAATATACAATTACTTTAAATTGGATATTACATAGACTTTATTAGCACAGTTAAATAGATTTTGAAAATGTGTATCTTTTTATATGTTTATATTGCAGGTGAACAAAATGCCTGGAAGTTGAATGAATTCAATCTTCTGTGTGAATGAAGATCTGAAACTGTATTTTAATGGTCCCAAAATGTATAAAACAGCTTAATGTTATTCTAATTCAAATGTTGTCATTGGAAAGCCTTAATTTTACTATAAATTTTTCATGTAGACATTTTTGCCTTTATAATTTTAGCTGAATTCATTAGTAGTCATCACCATCAGTTTTGTGACAAGTGCTAATTCTCAAAGCCATATTTTGTTACTACTGATTAGGGTTAATCCTTCTCATTCCAAAAAGATTCCAGAATAGGCTGTATGCACCAAGAAAAAGAAAAAAATTCAAGTAGCTTACTGCCACGTGGCAGCACCAGTTAGGATACATAGGACAATTTATAGATTCAATTTGTTAACATTATAAAATTGACAATGATTAAGTCCACAGGAAGAAATAAACTCTATTGATTCTACTGGGACAGTGGCACATTTGGATTACAGATAGTCTGCAAAGTGTCTGCTGATGAGTAATGCAATAAATAATGACAAGCTAGAAAGGAAATCTTGTACTGTAGAATCAACCCTATGCATTTGTTCAGCTGAGTCTTTTTCCTGATCCATCTGGCATATATTGAGCTATTTAACCTCAACTTTGGAACTATTGCTGCCTGACACACAGACACTCAAAGGCTAGTCTTCAGTCACTTCAGACCCCCTCAAGAAAGACAGATAATCAGCACATTTCTGACTGGTGATTCACCAGGAACTTAAGGAAATACTTATGTGATTGTAAGTTGGTCATTAATATTATTCTCAATGTCTTCAGTGATTTGAGCAGTGTTGGAGGGACTCATGCATTCAGCACATAATTAACTCATCATTGACAATTTTGTTTGTAATTTTAGTTAACTAAAAAAAGAACTACTTTGAAATTTAGTTTATCTTGAAATTTACCATTTTGAAATTAATTTTAGCTTGATCTCTGTTTTTCAATAACTTTGTGAAAAAATTCACATATAATGAGAAATATAGTTTTATGCTTAATTTCTGAGTGTTGTTTCACTGTGGTTGGGAATATTGTCATACATATTTAATTGGGCATTTTTATTACAAATTGTATTCCACACCTCCAGTGTCACTATACGGCAAACATAATACTTTGCTATGTAATTTGATAACATGATATATATCCTACTATACTTTAAAATAGAAAATTTTATTGTTATAGTGGTTAAATAATGGTGGTAAAGAGTCACTAAATGACAAGATGAATGATATTTAAAGTGTTGTTTTTTTTTTTTTTTTTCAAGACAGGGTTTCTCTGTATAGCCTTGGCTGTCCTGGAACTCACTCTGTAGACGAGGTGGCCTTGAACTCAGAAATCTGCCTGCCTCTGCCTCCAAGTGCTGGGATTAAAGGTGTGCGCTCACAACCGCCGGCTTAAAATGCTTTTAAAATATATTACATTTATTTTTAAATTAAAAATATAAAAAAATTGAGAATTTAATACATGACTACTATGCTTATATGATTTCTCCCACTTCTTTTCCCCATTCTAACTCCTCTCATATTCTACCTCCTCTCAAACTAACATCCTCTTCTTGAATTATTCTTACATCAACCTACTCAGTGAATTTAGTGTTACTTGTATATATGTATGTGTTTAAGGCTGACCACTTAGAACTTGCTAATCTTCCAGGAAAGTCATCCTTGAAGCATGATAGTGAGTCAACCAGTACTATTTCAGTTTTTACTTTAAGATGTTTTTTTCAAAATAATTTTCTAAGTTCTCTTCCAATAACATATTCCTTGCTTCAGTCAAAACTCTAAACACATGTATTCAATCTAAGAGAGTTTATTTCTATAACTTTACCTGTTGTTTGAGATTCTCTAAATGGTAGTGAGCTGACACTTACTATGTGGACTGAATATTTGTGCTCCCCCAAATTCATATGCTCAAACTTTATTATTTGTACGATAGTTCTAGGATCTTTGGGAGTTGAGTAGTGAAATTTCTAAAGCAGATTCCTTACAGAAGACTTTTAGTGTCTCATTAAGGAGGCTCTACAAGAAAGATTTTGTGTCTCTCACCATTTAAGAACATATGCAGATGGTTGTTGAAAGAGATATTTAAATCAGTGGCACCCAATCTTGTTTGTTCTTAATCAGCTGCCATCTTCCTGAATAGACAAGGTCTGGCCACCAGCGGCAGCTGTGTATTCTCACCACTGTTTGGCTCAGGCTGCCAGCTCAGGTGGCCAGAGACACTCACTGGCCCTGCCACTCACGAGATGTCAGCGTGGGAGATGGCTCTGCCAATCTTTCACGCTGTCTCCACAAGGTTGGGCTGAGCCCAGACCTATCACACCATCCACCTGGTAGAAATGAGACACTAATGTTTAAAGATTATTCAATAGCTTTATATATTTGGTAATGCTCAAATAACAGCATGCCCACACAATTAGAAGTGTTAACGAATTAACTAACCTAGATATAAATTGTTACCCAGGGCTGCTCCCTATACATGTGTGGTTCTCCATCGCTCTTACATCTCTCCTCCTTAGCTCCTCCTTCTCCTCTTCCTCTCCTTCTCCTCCTCTTCCTCTCCTTACTCCTCCTCTTCCTCTCCTTATCCTTCCACCTTAGCTCCTCCCAACTTGCGAGGAAATTTTCCTGTTACAGCTGGTTTCATCTATGATCACAAAGCAGCTCCCACTAAATATCAAATTTTATTACCTTACTCTTGGAATTCTCAGTTTCTAGTCCCAAGGCCTATAAAAAATAATTTTACATTGTTTATAAGCTACTTAGTTTGTAACATTTAACTATGGCATCCCCAAAGACCAAAATCCTACCATTTGAAATTTTTGAATTTTATAAATTAATATGATGAAATAGAAATTTTAGCTTCATGCCATTCCCACCTATACTTTAACTTAATGGGATTTTGATCTTGACTAAGGTCTAGAAAACTAAAAGAACAAAAGATCAGTACAATCAATATATTGCTGTAGATGGTGCAGAGTACAGAAGCACTTTTAAAAATATAGTTGTGCCTTAAAAAATAAACAAACCTCAATATTCAACAAAGGAGAGAGAGAAAGGTAAAGACACTTTTTTCCTTGTTATTTACTGCTATTGCTTTTGAATATCAGACTACAAACAGTAATGTAAGTTGTTTTCATAGATCATCCTGTGTTCTATGACTGGAAAACCATTTAGTGTTGCTGTGGTGTGCATATGTTTGAGATTGATCATGTGGGATTGAACAGCCTATCAAAAGGCTCATTTCTGGAAGTGAATAATTCTGCTGCCATTAATTGCCTGTAGCTTTTCACCTATGGACCAGCCTTGTGAGATTTCCCACATTGCATTTACAGGTCAACTAGCATTGTCATTATGAAGATCTTGTTTAGGTGATGATGTTTTGGGGATTTCACGAGTGCAGCTTCCCTGTTACATATAGAAGAGAATATCTTCTAATAAATGTTCTCGTCCTGTGGCTCTTGCAATCTTTCTGGTCTCTCTTCTAGAATGTTCTCTGGTCCTTAGGTGCAGTGATTTTCTTGTAGATGTGTCAACTGTGATTGTTGTTCTCTGTGCTTTGACTAGTTGTTGATTGCTGTAATTATCTCCATCTGATGCAGGAAGAAACTTCTTTGATGAGTTAGGGTTAGGATTTGGGTTAGCATTAGGGAGGGGTGAGAGTAGCATTTATCTGTGGGTATAAGCATATGGTTTTAGGATGGAATTAGATGTATACTAATTTAGGAAGGTTGTTGTGGATAGCCTCAGCCTTGTATTTTGATCCTACTTCCCAGTGGATAGCCTCAGCCTTGTATTTTGATCCTAGTTCCACCCTTCTGGGAGGGGCTGCAGAGGATGATTGAATCTGTACACAGGTGATGTCTTGTAAACCTTCTGTCCAATTAAAACCTGTAAAATAAAGGCTAGAGCCAGGGATGGGCAGTAGAAGGAGAGGTGGAGAAAAAGGCTTAGGGGAGGAGAGAGTGAGAGGAATTCGATATAAAAGGAGGCAGAAGCAGAAGAGAGAAGAAGAAGTAGAAGCAGGAGGAAGCAGGCAGAAGGAAGCCGGAGATAGAAGGAAGCCTATGACAGAGGAGCCGGAGCTCGGAGGACAAGGATGTGGCCTGGGATAACCACAAGATTCAACTCACAGACCACATAAAGCTCGTGAAGAATGATGACCAAGTAGGGGGGGGGGCTTCAGTCCTTGTTAGAAGGAGTAACAAAATACTCAAGGGAGTAAATATGGATACAAAGTGCAGGACATAAACTGAAGGAGGGGCCGTTTGCAAACCATTCCACCTGGGTATCCATCCCATGTGCAGTCACCAAAGGTAGACGTTGACGTGGTTATCGGGAAATACATGCTGATGGGAGCCTGATATAGCTGTCTCCTTAGAGGTCTACAAGAGTCTGACATATTCAGAGGCAGATGTTCACAGCTAACCATTAAACTGATCATGGGGTTCCCAATGGAGAAGATAGAGTGAAGGCTGAAGGAGTTGAGAGGATTTGGGACACCATGAGGAAAGCAACAATCCCAACCAACCAGAGCCCCAGGGTCTAAACCACCAGCCTGGGAGCGCTTAGGGAGGGATACATGGCTCCAGCTATATATGCAAGGGAGCTATATATAAGTGGGAGAAGAGATCCTTGGTCCCATGAGGGCTGGACGTCATGGGGGGGGATATTCGAGGGTGGGGAGGTGAGGTACGGGAGAGGGTGGGTGGGGGTACACCAACGTGGAGGCAGGAGGAGGGGGGAGGGATAGGAGTTCCTGGGAGGGAGGGGGGAAATGGGGTAAGGGGAAAACACCTGAAATGTAAATAAAAGTTCCAATAAAAAAAAAAAAAAGGGATCTCATAGCCGGGGATTAGAGTAGTGTAGTGGTAAACCTGCCCAATCTAGGCATGCTATTTATACCATAATTATTGAGTTGTGTCTTCCTTTACTGATCTCATTCGGGTAGGAGATTTTACAGGACAAATTTAGGGGTTAAATAATTCCTTCTGCTACAAATTGGAGCCCAACGTGGGGCCGATTAAATAATTTCTACTACAGAAGGTAGTATTAGTAGTTTCTCCTGTAGAGTCCTTGGTTACACCAGCCATGGATTGTTGGTTTGTAGCACCAGGCATGAATAACTTCCTAGTAAGTGAACCTTACTTAAATCCAATAAGACAGCTGTTGACTACTCCTAAGGTAGAAATGTTACTACAGCACCATTTACTGAGGTGATTATTGTTGTGATCCTTAGTTTTTCAGTAGAGTAGAGCTATTGATTGCTTTTATCTCTAAGCAGCTTACATAGTACCTTTGGATATTATGATGAAAGAAAGTCATTCCAGTTCAAATTTTTCGAGTCCACTTTTTTAAAGTGTGTGTTATCCTCAGGAGTAGGGCTTTACTTTCTAGTTTTGAGAGAAAAACAAGGACAATGGTAATAAACTCAAATAATGTCTAGTTCCTATTTTTCCTTTGAATATATACATATGCATACACATAGACTTTTGGGGTCTATATTCATATATCCATATAAATACATTTTTAATTTATGATTTTTGTGTATGACTCAAATATTGGCTTATGTTTTAATTAATTTTTTGTTATTGTGATAAAATACCCTGACAAAATGAAATTCAGGAAGAAAAAGTTTACTGTAGTTTATAGGTCTAGAAAAATACAGTTTGTTATGATAGGAGAAGACAGGACAGCAGCATAGAAGCTATGATATCAAGAGGAAGAGATAGTATGATCATATTACATCCACACTCAGGAGGCACAGAATGACAAAGTCATGGTGCTGCTCAGCCCTTTTCTCCAATTATAGTCCAGGAGCCCAGCTAAGGAATGGTGGTGCCCAGAGTAGACAGATACCACCTCATTTATTGCAACACAGTCATGCCAGAAGTCCCATCTCTCAGGTCATTCTGGATTCTGTCAACTACCAATTAATATTAGCCTGCATAGCATAAGTTTGGAAAAGCCCCATTTATCCAAAGAATGAGTTGAGGAGAATCTAAGGCTTATTAAAAGCTGAATTCAAAACCTATCCTCATCCCTTCAGTGCAAAGCTAATTTTAAATCTTGGGCCGATTGATGTAGCACTTTCCTGGCTTGAGCTCAGGTCTGGGATGACCTCCTTGATATGTTTTCACTAGCCATTGAATCTTTTCCAGGGAGAGCAGGATGTCTGGCATTATTTTTGATGACACACAAAATGATGTGATGTCTGGTTTCCACTAAAAGTAAAAAAAGCAAAGGATGCAATGCCAGAATAAAAATATAGACAATACTATATATAAGCATCAAACCATTGTTAAGTATTTGAAGCAAGTATCCCTCAGAGCTGCAGTGTCTGTTTCACTGTGGACAGTCCTACAATGCTTAAGCAAGTGTGGTATAGAAACTGGGGAAGTTGTAGGCTTTCCTATCATAATTCTTTTGATTTTCTGTTAAAAATCCCAGTTAACATAAGTACAAATGTACTGAATTACACAATATTTTATTATCAGGTATCGGGCATTTCTTGAGTTCAGAGTTTTGAAGTGAAGGCTATCCAACTTCTTAAATAGTGGAAATGTCTCCAAATTTGTCACACATTGGAATGTGGTGCATTCCTATATAAACTTAAGAGATCGGTGTCTTTGTCTTGTCATTTGAATGAAGTCTCAAGGGGCTTCTCTATTTAAAAAGGATATTTATTTATGTTATATGTAAATAGTTAAACACTCTATGCTAGCTTTTGTAAGACATTTTGGAGAACCAAAAAGTTCTGATTATGTGGTGTGTGTGTGTGTGTGTGTGGCATGCTCAGTGAGTATACAGTCTAAATGTGGCTGTATGGTTCACAAAAGTGATCTGTTATGAAAAGCTATGGTAATAGACACACAGTATTGAATTACCTGTAGGCACATATGATGCTTGGAAGATTCCAATTACATTTTTTCTTTGTTTCCAAACAGTGGCAATAATTGTAATGATATATTCTATATGAGCAGGACACAGAGAATGGAAGGGATTACCAGGATACACAGATTTATATTAATTTTTATGTCAAGAGGAAAAGAGTAATATTAATATTTAAGCATTAATTCAGGACATACGTCCATCACACCAGCCAACTTCTAACAATTTTCGTGTATCATCTCATTTACTTTTCAGTCAGTCCTACCAGTTTGGTGTTATCTTGATACTGAGAATCTTCTGTAGAAACAAGAAAAGCCTTGTAGATGAGGGAAAGTATACTTTTGTGGAAAGAAGTAGTCGATGTTGAATGAAAGATCGGGAAAGCATCTAAGGCATGCCCTACTAAGGAGTATGTTTCTAGAATCTGAGGCAGCAAGGGATAGTAAACATCTTAGAAGAAGTAGCAGGAAGAAAGGATGGCACGTGGGTAGAAAAGCTAGACAAATTTTACTAAAGATGACTAGCATGACTTATTTTAAAAATGTGCCCCACAGAGTTTTGATAAGTACTCTTTTCTAGATTATTTTTAATAAGAAAATACTTCCACAAGAAAAGTAAAATGATAGCAAACATTAATTTTAGAATGTTTGCTAAATGCTGGAAACTATTTTAAGTCCTTAGCATTCATTATTTTACTTTACCTGTCCAAAAACTTATAATGCTATATAAACGCTATAATTTATAGATTGGAAAGCTGATGCATAAAGACTTTGGGTTATGTTTTTGGCCCTTACCATTTCTAAAGCTGTTGTCTGAGCCAAAGATTTAAGAAAAAGCAAAAGTAGTTGGAGTTTTGAGCCTACAACCCTAACCACATATTGAGGAAAGTGTTAGATTCTAAGTCAAAACAAATATTTCAGTTATAGAGAAAAAAGTCAGAGAAGAAAATTGTAGCAATATGTGCCCTTTCAAAATTAAAACATGGCTTAAGTATTTAAAGATTTTCTCTCCCTTTACTGTGAGGCCTTGCTGACAACTGATAAATGTGTGGTGTCTCAGACCCAGATTGGAAGCCATGAGGTGGAAGCTTTTAGCTGTTGCTCTATGATTTTCTGCAGCTGTGGTTTTCCATTGATGGAGTTTAGAGCTATCTTGTCTTTTAGCTTTTTGGTGCCAGAGCCCATTGAATATTAAATTTGTGAGTTAAAATTTTTATTTCATGTAGACTTGACTATGCCTGAATCATCTAAAATCATTACCAGTTGTGAGCCTTTCCTGGCACTAAAATCTTGCTCCTAAGATACTTTCTGTTTTCTTATTCCGATTGCTTCATCCTCCAGTTTCATTTTTATATCAAGAAAGAAATTACAGACCTATCTTTTGATAATTTTGTTGAGTGTTCATTGGAAGAGATTCTCAGGAATGATATTCAAAACTTTTTAAATGCTATCAAACAGTTGAGGAGGTATGTAAACGCAACAGACCAATAAATGGTCTTTGAAGAAAGATCTTCAAGAAACTTGGACAGAAGCGTGTTAAAGCCATTTAAAATGTATGTTCGAATGTTGAGTGACCCTATATCTGTCTTAATGTATGACACTGCTTCCTTAGGCGCTCAGGCTCCTGTCATTTTGGCAATAGATAAATACAAAATAATTGAGATAAAGAATAAGGCAGGTAGGGCCTCTGAACTTAGCAGCTAGCCATTCCACACCTCTGACACTCTCAGTCTTCCCTTCTGAGCATGGGGAATAGTGATCATAACCCACAGTGGTTAGAAAATGAAAGATTTCTATAAAGCTGTTTGTAAAGTAGCTGAAACATTTTACACATTAAACATGGTGAATTATTTTATAAACATTTTTCTTCCACATCGTCATTAAAATAAAAAACTGAAGCATCCGCATGTTAGTTATTATTTTTCTTGACTAAAATGTACCTTATTTGGAAAATGGAAGGAAGCTATGGGGAGGATATGTATGGTTGGGGACAAGATAGAGGGAGGGAAGGGGAAGAAGGAAGGAAGGGAAAAAAAGGAAGAAAGAAAGATCAATAATAGATTTTATGCATATATTAAAATGTACATTTTTTTTTTTTTTTTACAATTCTACAACCAGTAGAGATAGTAACTAGTTTAAATTAAGGATCCTGGAAAAAATATTACTGAATTTCTTGCCAAGCTATTCTTAAAATCTACTTAAGAGCCAGAACTCCCCTGGCAGAAAAATTAGTTGTCACATGTCCTTCATTTAACTGGAATTTTCTTCAGCCCTAAGCTCCCACTCTCCTTCCAGAGAATCATTGTGGCTATAAGAGAAACCACACTAAATATCCAGTAGAGATGTTGGTGGACACATCATTGTCTCTTCAGGTTCATGTATCCTGGGAAAAATAATTTGACTCGTAGAAGTCCCTTTCTGAACACTTATTTTTCTCTATAAATTTCTACCTATTGGTCTCAGTTCAGTTCCTTTGGGCCACCCAAGAAGACCCACTCTGTTTTCCATACGCAACAAATATGTGGAGATATTATGGGCAAGTTAATTGACCACTCATTCTGGGCTAGTTCTGATCATGCACAGGATAGGAATTAGTGGTCTGTCCTTATGGTAGTTTCCTTAGGATTAAAAACTGGTGGCATTTAACTGGAAAGAGTTACAGACAGGGTCTCACTAAGCCACTGTGTATCAGCCCTGACATAAGTGCCTCTGCAGATTTTGCAGTCCTCTATCTATCTGCTCCTCTTTACTGTGATTCAGTGTCAACTGCTTTCCTGTAGGTGCAAAGGCGAAGCTTGATCTTTAATGTGCATGGCCGCCCTTTCTGGTGGGGGAGTGTTTCTTTATGGTATTATCTTACTTTTTAACCAGGTCCATTTTCAGGGCTTCCCAGTCCATTGCCACAAGCATTTGTCATCCAGCAGTGCCTTGTTTCACTTGTTTTGAAATCTCCTAGGGCTTCCACCTTGCTTCTGGACTCAGAAGGCACTGAGAGATATCTCCACTTGTCCTTGGTTTGCCCATCCAGACCAACAGGGCACAGCAGATACAGATCACAGTTATAGCCCTGCTCTTTCCTTTGCCATGGCTTGTGATGCAAATATTCCAACAGTGCACAAGTCAAGGCTTTCTCTGTTGGGATCACATAATTCTGAGCTGAGGAGGAGTTAGTACTGTGGTGATCACTGTGACTAACAAGATTTTAGTTGTCTTTTACTCTCTAATGGACAGTTTTTCAAGAGCACTAGCTTCAGGAAGCTCTCTGAAGGTGGCCTATGAGTCTGGGTCCTTAGGAACATTTTTGACATATAGCCTCTATTTTTCTTTCACCCTCTTTTCTAGAACTGCATCTGAATATTCTAGGGAGCTAGTTTGTATGGTTTTGTTTCAGACTCTACCATTATGCACATTAGTGAGGACTATAGAAGTAGTCTTAAGCCCTGGTGTGTAGCTAGTATCATTGGTAGTCTTTTCTTGCTCAGATTCCATCTTTCCAGGTTCACCAACATCATTTACATGGTTAAGTAGTTAGGACTTTTTCTGGGTATGCCTAGGGAACTACCAAACTCTGTAAGTGTGGTGTGAGAGAAGATATAAAAATGTGTAAGGGACAGACTTAGTGTATTTTAGTAAATTTCACAATGGTAAATATAAGATCGTATTTTGGCTCATGGGCTTTAGTTGGAGATAGTTACTCTAAAATAATGGTGCCATTCACCAACTGGGGCATGGTTCTTTGCTTATTCACAGGAAACTGAACATTGAAAGGAATGCTTGTAGTATGACTTCAGGGAAGACGTTAGCATGAACACTGACAGTGATCTTTCAAATAGATTTTAGCAGTGTTTATTGATGCTTAATACCTACCCAGTATCCCAAAGAACAGTGAATAATTTTCAACTTTCTCTTGAGATTATAAGAAAATAATTAATATATTTTTGGAAAATGTGGATTAATCAGTTTTTTCAATCTCATTTCTTTATTTTAAGTTTATCTTACCTTAATAAAAGCATACAAAATTAAAAAAAAAAAAAAAGAAGGGAGAATTCTCCTTTAAGAATTTAGTGAATTTCCTGATGAGTTAGACTCTGGGCTAAATTTTATTGTTCTTAGTAATACTAAAAATAAAGATACTCAATCTTGACTGAATTTTATTGATGCTATACAAAAAAGTAAAAAAAAAAAAAAATAGGATTGACTAAGTCTGTCTCATTCAAGGGAACTGCTAGGTTGCAGCAAGACCTCTCTTAATTGCCTGTTCTTGTTGTGTTAATTGATTCAAAGATCCTTGTGAAGCATGAGTTCATTTACCTTTTGATGTAGCCAATTTTTTATTCATACTTACAAATGAGCTTGACAAAGTAGTCAGTGAAGGCAATGCCAACTCCAGAGTCAAAGGTGCAATGAAATATTTGGTCTTCAGTATAGCTCAGGATGCCTTTTAGAGGCTTCTCTAGGCTTGCTTCACAACCTTCTCATTGCCATATATGGCTGCTTTCTTTAGGTGGTGGGTCAGATCCATGATGACACATTGGTGTAGAAACTCAGAGGACACACCAATAAGCTAACCATTAAGCTCTGGCATGAACTTTCCAACAACTTTGGCAATGCAGTTGATACAGAGATGCTGTCAGTTTCCAGAGGTGTCTTCCATGATATTTTGGGTGGGAATGACGTCATGCATTGTGGTCATGTATCTCTTTGTAGTGTTGAGGTTGTCATGGATGACCTTGGCCAGAGGCAGTGCAGCAAGCATTTATGACAGTATCAAGTGAGTTGCCATCTTCTCACTCATACCCATAAAAAACATTGGACATGAAGAGACGAGGTAGAGAGAATGATTCTTTCAGTTTCACACCATTTCAGTGGCTTCCAGTTTTCTTCATGGTAGTTTAAACACTACTATAGTCTCCAGCATACTTAGACACAAGCGTCACCTTGTTTGAAGCTGGTGAGTTCTAACTACTGCAAGGTCTTGACTGTGCTGTTGAGGTTGGGGTTGATGGATACAGCACTGATAGCAACAATATCCCTTTGAAAGAGTTGAAGGCAACCCTGATGACCAGGGGTAATACCAAGTCTGTTTATTTTGACTTTCATCATCATGTCTCAGTTATATATTTGTGACTGTACAAGACATTAAAGTCAGTGATTATCTTTTTACTTATTATGTAGCAATAGTTTTGGAACCCAATTATTTCCAACTTGAAATGAGTTTCATTTAGGCCCAGGAAGCTCCAAAGGAGAAAGTTCATCTCAGAAGGAAACTGTTGAAGACTCAGGAAGTCAACAACCCACAAGTCTCAGGAAGCCTCCTAAACTTTTGCAGAGTCTCCCTCTAAGATTATACAAGTAATAGAGACTTTTGGGTAGAGAGGTAATTCTCTGCCCTCTCCAGCTATTTTGATCACTCACGTTGTTCAGTGCCTTTCAGTGAGGCAACTCCTTTTGAGTTAACTATCTTCTGCATATCAGTCATCACTCATATTTTGTCAGTAGCTCCAATAAACTCATTGATCCACCAAGGCACACTTTGGTAGAATCATTACTTTGACCTGTTGTTGGATTACTGCCTATGGTGAGAAGGTATTTGTTCATGTGTCTCCAGGAAAAGCCACACAATTATTTGTCCAAAGGTTTTATTAAGCTTTTTGCTGTAGCAAAACCAAAAACAAGCAAAACACCAGGTTAGCCTAGCTCAGGATTTGGTATGCTATTTATTAAATGATGCCATTTTTATTGAATCTTTTCTTGAAAGTGTATCTATTGAGTACTGAATATGAAGAAATAGAAGTATAATAAATTATAACCAAGGTTCAGCACTGGAGCTAATGAGCTAGAACCTAAAAGGGTACTGCAAGAAGGGCATGGAGAAAACTATAATAGTAGAACTCTAGTTAATGTTATCTAAGTTGATGGTGTTAAAAATAAATGGACAGTTCAAAGCTCATTGACAGAGGATACAGATGTTGTATTAACCAGACTTGACTAACACTATGTATGGAGCAGTCAAAGGTAGTAGAAATTGTGAATTCTCAGAATTTGTTTCATAGTTGACTTTTGTAACACATTTATAGTTTAAATAATTAGTTCAGTAATTCTTTTTAACATTTTTAATATTCCATGATTACAAAGATAATAAGGGTATATAATCATGTATATCCATTTCCTTGTATTTAGCACCTGGCCTTGAAAGTAGTGTATACTCAATAAGTATATATTGATTGATTTACTTGAATAAATGAATTAATTCATCCAGGTATATTTTCCTGGTACATAACCAGAACTCAATTCTTGTAATATCTCTCCCAACTTCCTCTGTAAAGCAACCTCATCCAAAGAAGGATTCCTATAATATACTTGTGTTTTTCTTACACTCCTTCTAGTCTGTGGCCATTGCCAGCAAGATGTGCTCAAAACACCTATTATGACTGAGAATCTTGCATCATGCCTCGGGAGGAGAGTTTTCAAGCTGTGGAGAGATGAGGTTCAAACTCTGAGAGGTCATCAGTGCTCTTACACTGCCTTTGTGTTGTTTTCATATAAATATTTTTACTGGAACAATTTTGGCAGATGAAGCCCACTCCCAGGACTGTGGAAAGAGGAGAATTTTGTTCACCACATGCCAATGGTATGCACTTGAGTCAACTTAGGACCAATGTGATTTCAATTCATGTTCTTTTCACTTCTGTCTTGATGCTTTCCCACTGACTCAGTGTCTATGCTTTATCCTTTCCTCAAATGGAAAACAGCTGGGCTAAAGTGAAGTTCATGCCCAAATCCCCACTTTACTCTCTTATCAAGGAAGCAGCTGCTTTTTCTGACACACTGATCCCAGTACAGATGTTTTGCTAATTACCACAATGTAATATTTGGCAGCTTATTAGTAGATCAGACAAAACAGATTCATACATGTAAGCACTGTCTGCCACTCAGTTATGGTGATTTCCTTTAAGGGCTCTCATGTCCTTTACTACTAGAAAGTGCAAGAAGATATCTTTGCCATGACGTAAGAAAGTTTCTTTAAGAAATCACAAGAAGTGACTGGCCAGGGGTGAGATGGGAGTGAGACTGGAGCTATGTGGTTTTCCAAGAGCCCTTAAGGAGGAGAATGGAACTCTTTTGGTTGCCGTGACTACTGAGAGTAGAGAGAAGAGAGAGAGAGAGAGAGAGAGAGAGAGAGAGAGAGAGAGAGAGAGAAACAGACTTGAGGGATGAAACAGTTGGGTCACTCAGGCCCAGAGAGATGGAGTATAACATGTGGCAGTAAGACCAAAGTGGAAAATGAGAGTATGAGAACAGGCAATTAGAAGCAAATCTCCAAGGGTACCAACAGATGTGATAGAGGTTTGATATCTTTTCAAAAGGATTCCTAGTACATTAAGAATCTTTGTGAACTGAATACTCAGAAACCCACAGTAGCTTGGGTAGCATATGAGGAGATTGTACTCCTGTTTTCCTGTTTCTATATCTCATAGTTGATACAAGTGTTTTGCATGGTAGCATCTACAGAAATCATCAGTTTTTCTTCAAAGCCATCACGATTATTGTGGAAGTTAAATTTCCTCTAATCAGAAATCCAAGAGAAGACAACCTTGAGTAGAAGAACTCACAAAAAACAAAGTCAGTGTTAAAGGGAGAAAAACTCAAAAGATATCTACACTTTTGCAGATGTGTAAAACACAACAAAGCAACAACAAAGGAGCTTGTGTTCTACCATGACAACTCCATAAAGGGTAAACAGAAAATAAAGATGATCAGTTAGTGGACATGGCAAAAAAGAAGTTCAAAACCTAGTCATTTCCTTTTTTGTATGGGAATGTTTTCCCTGAATGCATGTATGTCTGATTGCCTGGAACTGTTGTTATAAGCCACCAAGAGGGTGTTGGGAACTGAACCCAGTTCTCTGCAAGAATAACAGACTCTTAACGCCAAACTATCTTTCAAGACCTGGAATACTTTTTTTGTTTGTGTGGTTTGAGTTTTTGAGATAGGGTCTCTCTGTGTAACAGTTCTAGCTGATCTGGAATTTGATTTGTAGACCATGCTGGCCTTAAACTCACAGAGATATGCCTGGCTCTGTCAGATGAGTGCTGGGATTAAAGACATGTGCCACTATGTCTGCCTGGAATACTATTCTTAACATCTCCAAAGAGCAAGGAAAGGACTCAGGTAGACAAAGTATTGAGTCCAAGATATGGGAAAAGCTTACAAATTCAATTCAAGAAATAGACATGTAGGAGGAGCTAAGGTGGGAGGAGTTAGGAGAGGAAGAGGAGGAGTAAGGAGGGAGAGGAAAAGGAAGAGAGGGAGCTAGGAGACAGGAGAGGAGGACCAGAGATGTAGGAGCAGATGGAGGCAGATGTTCATGTGTCTGTAGCAGTCAAAGGTAGTTGGTATATCTAGGTTGGGTATTGGGTTACACTTATGATTGTATGGGCATCTTCGTTATTAAACATTACCAAACATATAAAGCTTTGATTAATCTTTAAGCATTAGAGTCCCATTCTCTTACTTGGCCCACATGGATGGCAGGATGGAAGATTGGCAGAGCCATCTCCCATGCTGGCATCTTGTGGGTGGCAGTGCTGCTGTTTCTAGTTGGCCATTTCTAGCTGCAGCACACTTGTGGCCTCCGGTCGAGAAACATGGTGGTTGGGCTAGGCAGAGCCGCTGCAGCTTAGATAGTCAGCATGGCCTGTGGCCACATTAAATAATTAACACAACATAGACAAGAAGATTAACAAAATGCATGAAATAATTAGAACTAAGGAGAAAAGAACTTTAATGGATGAAAAGTTGAGAAAGGAAAGAGATACAAAAAAGGTTCTGAAGAGAAATTTTTGAATGAATCTATCAAGTGCATCATATAGTAAAAACATCAATGGACAAAACTGTCTTAGAAGTTTTATTGCTGTGAAAAGACACCTTGATCAGAGCAATCTGCATAAAGGTAAATATTTGATTGGGGATGGCGTAAAGTTTCAGAGGTTTAGTCCATTATTATCATGGCAAGAAGCATGGTAGCATACAAGTAGACATGGTGTTGGAGAAGCTGAGAGACCTACATGTTGATTCATAGACACTGAAGGGGACAGTCTTACCTATGCAGCCAGGATGAGGGTCTCTTCCCAGGTTGCCAGGAGGGGAGGAGACCCTCTTTACACACTGGGTAGAGCTTGAGCATAGAAACCTGAAAGTCTACTTAGAGGAATCCACAGTGGGATTCCTCTAAAAAAGCTACACTTCCTCCTAATAATGTCAAACCTTCTAATAATGTCACATCTCATGGTCCCATGGGCCAATCATATTCACATAAGACCAAGCAGAAAATTGAATGTCATGGATAGCGGACAAGGTTGAATCAATAACACATACACACACACACACACACACACACACACACACAAACACACTCATTCACTCACTCACTCACTCATGCATTCACACATCAATGAAAGTGACAAGTACCTCCAAGAAATATGGGATATATTCAAGAAATCCAAACCTAAGAATCCATTGTATATGAGAAGAAGCTGAGATTAAAACTAACGGCCTAGACAAGATTTTTTTTTTTTTTTTTTTTTTTTTTTGGTTTTTCGAGACAAGGTTTCTCTGTGTAGCCCGGGCTGTTCTGGAACTCACTCTGTAGACCAGGCTGGCCTCCAACTCAGAAATCCACCTGCCTCTGCCTCCCAAGTGCTGCCTGGCAGCCTAGACAAGATTATCACTGAAAATATAGTTGAGAAATTTGGAAACCTGTAGGAAAAAATGGACACCAAACACAAGAAACTTTTAGATGTCCAACTAGGCAACAGGAGAAATGGATTCATGACATGGCATAGTCAAGACGTCAAAATTTCAAAGGAAAGATACAGTATGGAAGCTATACAGGGAAACTAGAACCTAGGAAAGAATAGAATAATATAGATCCCAAGAGTTTAAGTTAAGTAGTTTTCAATCAAGATTTTTTTGTTTTTGTTTTTATTTGTTATTGTTGCTGTTTTGTTTTTTTTTGAGACAGGATTTTGAAGTGGAAACTTAAGGTTCTTTGGAAAGTCAGTTCTGTTGGATGGTGTTTTGCTGGGGCAAACACATGAAGAAACGTTTCACTGAAGCAGACAAAGTGAAAGGATTTTCTGCTAAAGCAAGCACATGAAAGGACACATGTGTGGTAGAAATTTCCCTGCCCAATCTATTTGTGGTGGGAGGCCTATGATTAGACAGGAAAAAGGGAGGCAGAGCTAAGGGTGGCAGAGAGAAAGAGGCAGAGAGTGGTAGAAATTTCCCTGCCCTATCTATTTGCAGTGGGAGGCCTATGATTAGATAGGAAAAAGGGAGGCATAGCTAAGGGTGGCAGAGAGAAAGAGGCAGAGAGATGCAGAGAAAGTGAGGTAGGTGGAATGGTTGCTGATGTGGACCTGTGTGGCATCAAGTAAATAGGTAGATATGAAATATAAAGGTTAGGGTAATTGGGATAACCTTCTAAATTGTGTGGACATCTTGTGTATTGAGATTTTATTGATATATTTGTATATGTATATGTATGTGTATGTGTATGTGTAGTGTATGTGTATGTGTATGTGTATGTGTATGTGTATGTGTATGTGTATGTATATGTATATATATACACATATATATCAATCCATTGGTTAACTTTAAGCATCAAGAGTATTGATTTACTGGGTTACTAGAAGGTAGGTCTGCTGACAACTGGTTGGTTATGGGTGTGAAGGAACTAGTGACTCCAGGGATGAGTGAACTGGAGCTGGAAGCATGGTGACTGGTTACAACGGGGCTAGCTAGAGAGAGTAGCCTGGAGGACACCCAGCTGGGACTAGGCAGCCTGTCAGTAGTCAGCATTATCAGGAACATGGCGGCTGAGATAGCTGGACACTTTCTTTCTAATACCTCCCACAACACACATGATGAAGGATTGTTTACTAACGACAAGCATGTATTGGTCCACCTTGGACCCAGGGAGGACACATGATGTTTAGAAGGAGTATAAATAGGACTCAGTGGACTGGGAGAGAACTGGATTTGGCATTTTGGTAGAGATAGCTTTGCAATGCTTGTTGGTCTCACATCATTGCTGATCTTCAAATTTCTGAGAAAGGCACAGTGGGGAACTTCTGCTCACATTTCTGTTGGCTCTGGTTCCTCCTGCTAATTCATGCTGATTCTGCTAATGTCTGACAGTTCTTGCTAGGTTGTGCTACTGTTACTGCTATCCTGATACTTCTAAACTGGACTGCTGGTGTATCTGTGTTCGTGAGTGGATTGAGCTGACCTGAACTGCTGGTTTCCTGACAACACTGATGGGAGTTGCTCCAAAGAACCATTTCTAAACATGTCCACTCCTCTGTATCATTGCTTTTCTACTACCTCTGGTGAGTAGTGGGCTAGAAGGGAGGTTAAAGCACTTAAGAGCTTTTAAAAGTAGGCTTTGCAAATATTAAAGTTACAGGGTTTCTCTGTGTAACAAGTGCTGGTTGTCCTGGACTCACTTTGTAGATCAGGCTGACCTCAATTTCTATACCCAAATTTGTAGTTAAAAATAAAATGAGAAATACAAATATTTAAAGACAAATACAACTTAAGGCAATTCACAACTTAGTCAAACAATGTATAGAATTCTTAAAGCAATCATATATGTAGAGGAAGAAGAATGTTTACACAAGAATAAAGGGCAGAATACAGTCCATGAGTTAATCAACTAACAAGAACAATAAATATTGAAACTACAAATAATTTACACAAACACTTCTCATTTATAACCTTAAATGCAAATTACCTTAACTCATCATTTAAAAGACACAGACCAATGAACTGGTTTAAGAAACACAACTCAACTATCTTTCATCTTCACAAAATACTGATAGGTAGGAAAGGTATCTATAAACTGAAAGTCAAAGGTTGAGTTTCAAGCCAAAACTAATCACAAGAAATACAAAGGATCACTACATGTTTATAAAAGAAATTCATGAAAGTGATATAGTAACTGTAGTAGGTATTTATTCACCAAATCTTGGAAGTTCAAGTGCATAAAATAAACACCAACTGACATAAAAGACCACATAGGTACATAAGTAAATAATAATGATACGTCAGTAAACAACTCTCACACCTAGATAGATCTGCCAAATAAAAAACTCTATAATAAAGAACTAATTTATTTATAAATTACAAATTTATAAATAAAACATGACACAAATCTATTAGACCTGACAAATATACATAGAACATTCCAACCAATAGATAAGAAATATACATTCTTTTAACTAGGGACTGGATCTTCTATGAAATTGATCATATTGTAAGTTACAAAGAAAGCCATAATAAATAAAAAAACTGAAGTAATTCCTTGTAACAGACCATAGTGGTATTTAACTAGAAAACAAGAAAAGTGTCTGATAATACAGTGTATCTACTCAGTATAATTACAGTAGGAATTTCTCCAAATTTAGAGAGCAAATAGAGATCCAAACCTATCACAAATTTATTTAGAACTACAAGTAGGCATGACTAGAGAAGTGTAACTTCATGGCATAGAGTCAAAATACCAGATATTCAAAATGTAAAACAGAAATTGTAGCAGAAAAACACACATCTTCAAAGTCAAAATACACCAGAATTATGAGATCAGTCGTTAGCAACTCTGAAAGACAGAATGGAAGACATATTTCAAAACCTGAAATTAAATGACTACCAGTAAAGATGGCTAAGTTTAACAATGCCATCTTTTAAAATTGACTAAGGAATAAGGAATAAGAATTAAGGAATAAGGAAGGAACTTTTGAGACAAATAAGTGAAGGCAATTCATGGCCATCCAGTCAACGCTGCAGAATACTCCGAAAAGATTACTATACACATATTAGTTTATTGCCACCACCATGAAGAGTAAGAAACATAATTATGTTTATTTCTTGAATTTTCCTCAATGTGTATGGATGATACAATGTTTCTTGTTCTGTAATTGTCTGTGATTTACTCCCTAGTATTCTATAGTGCTATCAATTTAACCTAGACAGCTATTTATCTCCTACAAGTCCTTTGAGCTGGCTTCTGTCTGGCCTCCCGCATGTGTAATTATTTTATTTCCATTAGTTTAATTATCATCCCCAAATTGGGAGCTAATCTTGTGCCTTGACTCATCAATGGATTTGTTATGTCTTGGAAAGATAGCTGCCCATTCTCCTCTCTTTCTTAGAAGTCAACATAACCTTCTTTTGGGTGCTCAGCTAACAAAGCAGTTCCTCTATTGAGCCACTGACTTTTCTTCATATCTACTGCCTATAACCCAATGCTTGTCATATAACAGGCACTAAGAAAATGTTTAATTTATAAGTGATTATGACAACAAATATTATTTCTTGCATATTATTTATTTATATAATTTGATTTTTAGAAAGATTAGTTATTTTTACCTATGTGTATATGTGTGTATATACGTGTGTATGGGGGACACTGTCAGTATATTCTCATGAATG
Source organism: Mastomys natalensis (assembly GCA_021653895.1). Lineage (NCBI taxonomy): Eukaryota > Metazoa > Chordata > Mammalia > Rodentia > Muridae > Mastomys > Mastomys natalensis. The sequence continues at coordinate 340,634 of JAJTUV010001795.1, forward strand.
TAGGTACCCTCAGAGGCCAGAAGAGAGTATTGGTTCCTAGAGGGAACTAGTTGCAGATGCTTGTGAACTGCTCAGTGTGGGTATTGGGAACAGAAGTCATATGAAGTCCACTACAAGAGCAACATATATTTTTACATGCTGATCTGACATGTCTTTCTACCTGCTAATAAAAGGATTTTATAAATGAGGAATGTCACTGTGGGTAATAACAGGAAACAGAATAAATACAGGAGATAACTCAAGTCTATCTCCTGTATTCATTGAAACCTTTCCCTAGACCTGTTTTCTCACCAATGGAATGAATGCATTTGATGGAGCTGGTTGTATGTTAGTTCATATTTTCTAGTTAACAAAGCCAGACTCAAATCAAAGAGTTCCTGACTTGGAGTCTAGGTATACTTAAGATGCTTAAATTTCCCAAGGCTGACATTAAATAAAAAGAGAAACAGCAATTGAAAGGCCACCATATATTATAAAATCATATCATGTTAAACCAGCTATGTGACTTTTAGTTCAGCCTGTAATCTCTGGCTCCAGTATTTCCATTTGTACACAGAGAATTTCAGCCTAGTTTGTGAACACACAGCACTCCTCTAACTGCTACTTGTTCCTTCTGTGCAGAAAGCAGGCATTGGCAATTAGTTGCTGAACATTTCCCCAACAAATCCATCAATAATATTACAGGTATCTTGATGTCTTACAACACGCTACTTCTAATCTATTGGAGTCTTTTAAATGCCAAGAATATACCTGAGATTTTAAAGTAAATATAACTTTTGTCCTTCTGTGCACTAGATATTTTCTAGTGTCTAAGTTTTGCTGTACTTTAACAGAGTCATAGTGGACTTCAGATTATTTGGATTTATAGTTCCAGTCTCTGAGGGTAGTGATGAGGCAAGGCTACTAATGGATCCTTCATCATGAGCCAATGCATAATAGCCAGCCTGTAAGCAGCCTGTAGTTTTTTATTTTTGTTCCAGCCTAATGCCAATGACTCAGTTGTATAAGCCAACAAGGGTATCTATGTTAAATGCATCCTAGCAGAGTGGAAATCAATGATAATTGGCAACAGATGTGGGGACATGGCTCTTATGTGTCCTTTCTCTTCCCAGTGGACTTCTGCAAAGGAAGTGTTAACTGACTTTGGCATCTTCTCTGCTTTCTGAATGTCTGTTTAGCAAAGCATTTGAGCAGTTGGGAAATCCCTGATGCTTTTGGAGGATAGGTTACATCAGAGGAGTCTCTTAATTAAATTCATGTTATTCCATTTGATTCTGACATGCTATAAGTATAAAAATAAATATTTGCAGGGCAAATGAATTTTTCTTAGAAGACAATTCAAGTCAAAAGTGCCATAATCCTTTATCATCTTAGCACACATGGAACCTCCCTGTTGGTTGCCTTAGTGCCTTTGAGTTTGGACACAGCTGATGTGGTATAATTAATACTTCTTGATGCTGAAGACTAGCTTTCAAGTCTCTCACGAGAGAGAGGGCACCAAGTCTTCTGTATACTTAGTCTTCAGTAAATACTTAACAATATATTGTTAGTTGCAGTGCTAGAAAGATAGCTTTTATAATAAATATGAAGGCAACAAAGGTGTTTTTTTTTAACGTTTTTTTTTAATTGGAAATTTTATTTACATTTCAGATGTTCTCTCCTTACCCCATTTCCCCCCTCCCTCCCAGGAACTCACTATCCCTTCCCCCCTTCTCCTGCCTCCACGTTGGTGTACCCCCACCCACCCTCCCCCATACCTCACCTCCCCACCCTGGAATATCCCCCCCATGACGTCCAGCCTTCATGGGACCAAGGATCTCTTCTCCCACTTATATATAGCTCCCTTGCGCTGGAGCCATGGGTCCCTCCCTAAGCACTCCCAGGCTGGTGGTTTAGACCATGGGGGCTCTGGTTGGTTGGTATTGTTGCTTTCCTCATGGTGTCTCAAATCCTCTCAACTCCTTCAGCCTTCACTCTATCTTCTTCATTGGGAACCCCATGATCAGTTTAATGGTTAGCTGTGAACATCTGCCTCTGAGTATGTCAGACTCTTGCAGACTTCTAAGGAGACAGCTATATCAGGCTCCTGTCAGCATGTACATCCTGACATCCACATAAGGATAGGCTTAAGCCATGTAATTAAAATTACAATATCAAGACCTTAGTATGGGCTGGTCTTATGGTGAAGACAGTCTTTCTATTCTTCCTCTGCAGCTTATTTGAGGCAAATTGGCATAACTGAAATACATTAAAGGGGGAAGTGGCTGGCAGCAGTGGTGGTCAGTTTGAGGATACTACAAAGCAATTTTATTAAATTGATGACTTAAATCACAAAGTTAATTTTTCAGAGGCACAGAAACAAGAACAACAAAATCAGGGTTCCAAATGTAACCAGGTTTTTGATTGGTTTTTTTTTTTTTTTGGCTAAGTCCTCATTCAGGCTTTCATAGGTGTAAGCACACAGAGAACAAGCTCTGGTTTCTTTATTATGAAGGGCAATAATCTCATCATAGAGATTGTATCCTCATGACTGAATCTGAACTTGAATACCTACTAAATGGTTTATTTCAGAATAGTACTATTAAGGGTACTTGGGATTCATCATATGGGTTCCAGAAAAAACAGAAACTAAATTCATAGCAATGAATGACATGGAAAACCTGTTCTGCAAATCTGTTATTAATGACCTAAAGATACTTATTCAAAGATAAGAAGGCTTTAGCACAGACATAAATGCTTTCTCTATTATCTGAGGGCCTATTGTGGCAGTGGGATTCTCATGTATATTTTCTTAGGGTAGAATGGAAGTCAGCAAGTAGGAAATATTGGAGAGAAGTAATGGAAACTCATAAATGCATTCTGCAGCACAACCCACAGTCACCTTCTGTATTTCTGAAGCCATAAATCTCCAAACTATAATATGGTGATCAGGTTTAGGGTTTTGTATTTAATCACATAAAACTTTTTTTTTTTTTTTTTTGGATGAGATATGTGGGAATAAGCATTTGGCATCTATCTCCTACTTGGAAATACTCAGTCATAAAAAGTAACATTGACAAAACAAGCTTGTCATACGGCAAACAAACCTAAACAGTTATTTAAATCTAGTTAGTACTTAACATGTAAACCCAAACCATGATGTAAATTATAAATTTTGAGATCTGGGATATAAAACCCAGCAGATTCTTGGCACACTATAATAAATCTTTGAAATATTTTAATAATTAGATTTTCAAAATATGTTTGATGGCAACTTTAGAGATCTTGAATCTCACTCAATTCTATAGAGGCAGAAGGTTTTTGAGATCCCAGAAAAAGTTTCTCTGATTGCTGGTAGACATAAGTTTGATGGTATCTCCCAGGAGGCAGATTTCAGCTTCATAAAAGAGATGAATTTTTATGAGCTGGAGTTGTCCAAAGATAAATATACTACATTGGCACATGATAAGCCCTCCAGTGCACTTCAAGCATGAAATATAGAAGTAGTCTTCTGGCATGCACTAGAATAGGATTTCCTTTAGAGATGGTCCTCACTCAATCCCCATTAGACACTCTATAGTTTACTGTGTTGGTGAGGCATGTCATTTGGTAAATTAGATATTTAAAATGCATTTGATTATTAAAATACTTCTAGCTTAAAATGGGTTTACTGGCATGTATCCTTGCCATAAGTTCAAGCTTATCTGTATTTCAATTTCCCAGTGTAACTCAATCACTTCTAAGTCTTACCCACAGTCACAAGGGAAGCCACAACACACAGTTTTGCCAGTTTCCATCTTTGGTTTGGATGCATGTTCTTTCCATGTCATATTATTCATCTGGCTTTTCTATCCTCAGCATCAAATTTTATGGTTAATCCTCCTAATAATATCCCCTTTCTCCTGAAGCCCCCATATCTTGATCCTTGGTCCTATTGCTGTCACTCATTGCTGTGCTATTTGTAAGTATCACACAAAAGCACAGTCATTTTTTCTCAGATCCTGTATAGTAGTTTGAATTAGAATGGCCTCCATAGGCCCATATATTTGAATACTTGGTTCTCAGTTGGTGGACCTGTTGGTATCAGGCCCAAACTCAATGATGTCACATCCAGACGATGGAGTCGAGCCTACATCATTGTCAAGGCAACCCCCATATACTCCCAGAATCCACCTGGCTACCTCACCTTTACCTGGGAAAAGAGATATGTCACCACCTGTATTAATAGGTGGAACCCCTGACCCTGTGCTCTCTTCTCTCTGCCATTCCTCCCGTTTCTTTCCACAACCCTCCACCCTAAAAAAAAAAAAAACCCGCTTCCCATGGAACCATCTGGTCTAGTGTGTTCTGTCCTAAGCTGCACGCTGAAATCTTTCATTGGTGCATCGGTCCGAGACCGAATTCCTCGGGTACCGTGGCAGCTCCCATGGGTAGCTAGCCCTGCGAGGCTCGCAAAACTTCTACCATGTGAGCTGTGTTACTGTGGGTGCTCTGCCGCGTGGGCAGGGTAGCCAGACAGGTCCATATAGACCTCACGGTTCCACCTTTCCTGACACTAGACTCCACAAGCCCTCGAACACACACCAGTGTATTAATTGGTAAGGAGTTTCAGATTGGATTTCCGATTGGTGGGAGGGACCCTGGATGCCCAGTTAGCGCCTGGCCAGCCTTTCCTGGGCTAAGGGGTTGGCTTTACATTGCCCCAGTCCATATGACTGATCTCTAGCTGAACTACGACTTAGGGCATTGGCCTGTTGGGTGATTCCCCTTTCAGAAATAGCTCACAGCTCCTCCCTCCCAAGCTCTTGCAGCTGCCGGATATCCTGGTACCAGGTGGGCTATTTTCTGGTAGGGTTAAGGAGCCCCACCGAGGCCCTTAGATATTCTCATGATGACATGATTATCTAGGCTGTTAGCCTGATTTTTCATTGCCAGTTTTTCTTTCAGGATAGCAACTGGTAACTTGGTAATAGCCGCTTCACCCAATGGGCAATACATTGTCTTCGTCTGTACCCACGAACACCCCACTGGGTTGTCTGCTGAAAACCCTCAAATCTCTAAGACTAATGCCTGATTTGAGGCCTTCCAAATTGATACACCTTTGCAATAAGGTCTGGATTCGATACCCTCTAGATAATGGACTAAAGTGCCACTTAATGGCACGCCAGACCCAATCATTTTAAAGGGTCTTAACACATACTGCCAGCAGTCTGGAGGATGGAAAGAAATTCCTTATGTTTGTGTATTTATCTACCTCCATTATACCCCTTCCATGTGTTCTACCTATTCCCCACCAAGGTCCTCTTAGCCATGACACCTGCCCAACCGCCATTAGATGACCCCACACCTTTAGATCCAGCTAATGAACCACCTCCCCTCCATCACAGACCTGTTTTGATGCTGCCAAAAACCCAAGCTGCTGCCTCAGTTTCTTCTTCTCACCAGGGTACCTCAGAGTCCACTGGCTCGACCTCCCCAGGCCCCTCCCTCCTTCTATGCCAGCTGCAAGCCATACTAACCACCCTGCATTGGCACCAACCTTCAACCTCCTGTCATGCGTTCCAAGGCCACAGCCAAACCTCCAACTCCTTCTCCTCCAGGGACACCTAAACCAGCGTCTGTTCTTCCTCTAAGGGAAGTGGCTGGCATTGATGACCTGGTCAGAGTACATGTCCCTTTCTCGTGGAGTGAACTCTCTCAAATAGAGAGCAGACTGGGGTCCTAGACTTCTAACTCATCTTCCTTCATCAAAGAATTCCAGTACATCTCTCAGTCCTATAGCTTAACGTTCCATGATGTGCATATGATTCACACTAATAATTTACTTCTCGATGAACTCAAGCGAGTTTGGGAAAGCAAAAACGCATGCAGATCAGATTCATCAAACAGAGAAGGATTAGAAGGTGTGACCTTGTTGGAAGAGGTGTGCTACTGAAGGTAGGCTTTGAGCTTTCAAAAGTCCATGTCATTTCCAATTAGTTTTCTCTGCCTCATAGTTGTGATGCTCAAGATGTGAGCTCTCTTCTACTGCTCTAGAACCTGCCTGCTGCTGCCATGTTCCATTCCATGAGGCTCATAAACTCCAACTTTCAGAAACTGTAGTCCACAAATAAGTGCTTTCTTTTGCATGTTGCCTTAATCACTGTATCCTATTCCAGCAATAGAAAAGTAACTAAGACAGCCAGGGAGACTTCTATCCTGTTATTGTCCACTTCTTCCTCCAACTCTCATAAACAAACAAGGGTATCAGTGTCCTAAACATTCTTGATTTGACTATCTCTTTTGCAAAGTTCATTGGTTCTCAAGGTGTAGGCATGCAAACACCCAAGAAGGAGACATCCTTTTTCTTACCCAACAACTTGAGATGCTGAGTTCTTACAACTGTGCCCAATTCTAGGTTTTTAAAATGTATAACAGAGCAACTGCTAAAAGTGAAATAGAACCATGTGCTCTGCTCCCCCTCGACAGCTATTTCTCTAATAGAATCATACTTTGCACAATATAACCTAGTTAAATGATACTTAAAATGGTGGTTATTTTGCTTTTACATCTTAACAAGGACAAAATAAATTGAACTAAAGATAAAATGAATCATGTCTAGTTATTTTGCAACTATTCCGTTTAGGTTTCTTTCTTAGTAAAATAGTATATTCCTAAATTTTCTGCACTAATTTGCCTTTTAAGCCTATGTTAATGGAATAGAGTAACAACAAATTTTAAAAATTTCTGCCTGTTTACTTTATATAACATGACTGATTTGATTTTCATCTTCTAAAGTTTTTTTTAAAAACTTTTTATTGATTCTTTGTGAGTTTCACATCATGCACCCCAGTCCCACTCATCTTCCCATCCCCTGTATCATCAGTCCTCCACGTTTGCAACTCCTCCACTCCCACCATAGAAATCACACACACAAACAAAATAAACAAAACAAAGCATAGAAAACATCTCATTGTGGAAGCTGTAATGTATCACAGTGTGTCCAACAATATATACCTGTGTCCATATACTTTTACTTGCTAATGTTCATTGCAATGAATCATAGATCTGGACCAGTGTTTATGGCTTTTGTGACACCATCAATACTGGAGCTTCAGTGAGACTCCTTCCAGTTATTCTATTGTTGCCCTGTGTGAGGGAGCTTCTGCCGTTTTGGATTTACAGGATTGGCACTTTCACACATCCCAACAGTTCACAGATAATATAGATTTGGGGGTGGGCCAACTCAAATCCCTAAATCTGGGCTTAGGTGGCAATGAGATGGTCATCTTGGTGGCTCTCCATTATCCTCACAACTAGGACAAGCTCTCTGACACTGCTCTGACTAGGCCACCCAATGGTGTCATTGGCAGGACATAGGCTAGCTCTCCTGTTTTCACACCTTCAGTGCTGGCTCACTTGCAGACCTTCACCATTAGGGCCAGCTCAACTGTGCTGCCCAGGCAAGGTGCAGGGCCTGTTCTCTTGAGTGCTGCAGCCAGAGGGGAATAATCAGCTTCTATGCTTTCATGATACTGGGGGTTAGCTCTCTTGACTGCCTCAGATAGTGAGGAGCAAGAGTGCATAGTTTTTATTTTTATTGTTAAATTATTATTATCATTATCATGATCATTGTGTGTATGTGTATATTCAGGTACACATCTGCTATAGCATACAAGAAGAGATCAAAAGGCAACTGGATCAGTGTTTTCTTTCACTATAGACTCTTGGGATCTAAGGATTGAACAGACGTCATCAGGATTTCACCTGATGAACCATCTTACCAGCAAGACATACTAAACTTTTAGTATACATTTATTCCCCCAGAAAACCTATACTTAGTTATGTTTATGCAATTAACAGACATGTTTCATTGAAAGTCTTTTGAGGATAATTTTATTTTGTAATTGAATATGAACTAGAAGAACATTTTTAAAATGTGTTTTACTTTGGATGGAAATCATAACAACCATGGCCAAATATTCTGGAACCTGCATCAGAACACTGACTCTGAAATGGAAAGATGGAACTGGAAAATGATTCAGGTGTCAAGAATGGGATCAAACCTGTCTCTGAATTCATTTAAGCTGTTCTTGGATAGAAGGGTGATGAGAAATTAAAAAGAAACCTCTGATTCCTTTCCTTCAGCTGACATTGCTCAGAGCAGTGGTTCTTAACCTATTTTGAGGTCAAAGACTTTTTGAGAATTTGAAGGAAGTTTCAGATAATTGTCCAGAAAAAGACTCTTTCTCAGATGAGCAATTATAACAATATACAGATCAAACAAAAACTTCAGGCGAGGAGGTTATAAAGGGTTAGGTACAAAATGTAGACTAAAGACCTTATTCTATAGCTCAGTATTAAACTACTATTCTTTTGTATATAAATGGCTCCAAAATTTGAGTGCTATATTTAATACTTGCTAAATGTGCTTAGAGAATAGATATTTGTAGTTACTATCAGTAATAAGAATTTATTTTACTCAATGCCTCAAACTGTAAATTTAAGTAATTTTGACTGTTTCTGTAGTACCCCAGGAATTAGTAAAACTATTTCAGTCATTGAGGCCCCTTCTGTCTTTACTGGCTCACTTTTGATCCCTCCTTGAGGATCTCTACACTGACGAACCCCTCATTAATTCTAATGTGAGATGCTTGTAGTTTTCTAGATGATTTTCTCATTTACACCAATATAACATAACTACAGCACTGTATCATCGACTCAGTGGCTCTTAAATTTCTCCATTAATCTCAGAGGTCATATCTAAAACTTTTAACACAATAATCAAGATATGCCACCCAAAACTTGTATTCCTGTGCTTTGGAAAAAATTGCTTCCCTTTACCTGGTGACTTCATGTTTACTTCCAGAAATCAAACTCTTTCTTAAGAATCTCTTGACCCCTTCCTTATCTGCCTATGTTTGTTTTGTTCTTTTCCTTTTGTAAGGAACATTGCCTTTTTCTTTCTAAACTTTTATAATCTACATCTGATTTCAAGCCTCTGTTGAGGTGTAACTAATACACTATGAATCAATGTATCTAAATGTACAATTTAATGATTTCTTAATAAAACTACATAATCACACAATAATCTTTCACAATCCAGTTCTGCACCTATTTTTACCTTTTTTTCTTTTTAATCTACAGTGTGTGACTGATGTGATTCAGTGGTAGCAGCCTTTCCTAGCATGTGAAACCTTCAGTGCCAGACAACATGATCAACGTGTTAACTTTCATAATTATAACCAATCTAAAGGCATCAGCTCCTTTATCAAGTGTAAACTAAAGTCTTAAAGATATTAAGTAATCACCCAGGTCCCATAAATAACTATTATGAGGCTAAAGTCAGATTTGAAGTATAAATTATCCTCATTGCAGAGCACATATTTTGAGGCAAGATGAAATAATGATTCTTTAAAAATAATCCCTCTCTAAAATTTTAATCCACTAAAAAAGAGATTAATTTTATGCAATGCTTTATTTGAAATTCCAGCACATACAAAATGGTTAGTAAACATCTGTTTAGTGATTTCATGAGTGCATATCCATGTTCCACAATTGGTTTATTTTTGAACTATTCCACCATTGTTAATTTTCTCCAAATGAAGCACAATAGTTGTCTTAGCTATGGCATAATTTATGTAATTATCTTGGAGTGGTGTAGAGATGAAAAAGTTTCTTAATCTCATTGTCACAGAAAGAAAATGATTAAAGCTACTAATTTATGTCACCCTTGAGTAATCAATTCTCTCTCCATTACATTTCTGAATCTGTTACATAAGGCAGTGTTCTGTGTATGGGGTTAAAGATTGGTTGATTAGAGTGTGAAATGAGACTAAGAAGAGGAGAAAATAAAGGAGACAGGAGAGAAGAAAGTGAGGAAGGACAAAAGACAGGAAAAATTAAGAAGACATGGAAAGAGAAAGCAGTATCTATTTTGGAGTCTGGATGAACACTCTCTCCAGACAAACAAAAAGAACTTCAACAGTCAAAATAAATTCTTTAAAGGTTATTATTATTTTTTTTTTGTGATATCCCTTATGTAGAGGTATTTGTAGTAAAAACCATGCTGAAGGTTTAACTGCCATATGACATTTTATAATGGCAATTTTATTTTCCCAATTATAAACCTGGGATTTTCTGGATAACTTCCCCAAACTCTCTTTATATCAAAAGATGTCTTTTAAGCCTTATGAAGGTTATTCTTAGTTGTCAACTTGATCACACCTAGAATTAGCTAAAAGCCAAGAGGCTAGGAACACCTGAAAGGGGTTTTCTCTTAATTAAATCATTTGAAGTGGGAAGACCCACTTTTAATCTGGATCCTTTGACTTGGGAAGATATACTTTTAAGAAGATGTAGGTATATCCTCCTTTAATCTGGGCCACACCTGCTGTCAGCCTATACAAAAAACATGGAAGAAGGGAGGTCTCTCTGTTTGCCTGCTTGCTCTTATACTGCTGGTAAGTCCATTTCATCATTAGGATTACTGCTTGGTTCTTTGGTGTTATATGATTATATGATTCCAGTATATACTAAAGACCAGCTGAGACATCCAGCCCATGGATTGAACAACTATTGCATTCTTGCACTTTTCGTTGGTTGACAGTCATTGTTGTACTACTTAGACCACACCCTGCAAACCATTGTAATACATCTATTTTATATATCAATTCAGTCTATTAGTTCTGTTCCTCTAGAGAACCCTGACTAATACAATCCAATTGTGTGACCTTTCAGATCTATGGTTTTCTTTTATTAGTAATCCTGCCCAACATACCTGAAAAAAACATGCTATGATTTCATTTATTGTTAATTCCCCAGATTTGAAAGACCAATGATCAAAATTATCATAGATGTGTAGCATAAATTTCCCCTAACTTATTAAATAATAAGGACATAAGAAGCCAATCACTGGGCAAGAAGGAGGCGGGCCTTGCAGGTATGAGAGAGGAAGAGGGAAGGCACAAGGAGGGGAATTTTTTTTTGGATTGTGGGAGCAAGGCAACCATGATATAGTCCGGAGGCTGTTAATTTGGGTGGCAGAATACACCACCGGAAGATTTCTAACATAGAATAGTTGGTGAATTTAGAATGCTAGATTCCGCACCCAGAGATTGTGTTATTGGTTGATTCTAAACTAAGATTGCCTGGTGTTTTTTATCTCATGGTGATTCAACTGAGCTCCAGGGAAAGGTAACTGTGGCCGAGACTGGGTTTGCACGAGTGAGTCCCAGATAGCTGTGGAAATTTGGGGGTGCTGAGCGTGTTTGGCCGCAGCCAGCCGAGGGGAAGAGAGAACTATCTCCGAGATCTGGAGAGGCCTTGGCAAAGGAAAACATGCGGTCTCAGACTAGGTACCAGGCTGGGAATAGACCAAGACAGCTGGCTGGTGCCTAGCCAGCGATAGTATGGATTGTTTTTTAATATTACACACTACATAGACAGATGAATTAAAGAAAGCAATTAAACAATCTTTTAGAAAAATTCATGTACACAGGCTACTTCCTCTAGGGTAGGGTTCAAAAGGTTAGCATTTGGACATGAGGAAGATAAAGGCTCTTATAGTTTTAGAGTGGGTAGTTTCCAAATGGTGTACTTTGCAGTCAAATAGGCAAAGTTACAGAACCAGGACATAAGCATACCAAGTTAGCCATAACAACCTGAAACAGACATGCTTGCAAGGTGGTCATAACAAGGTGATCATAACAGCAGATGAATTAGATGTCACCAAATTGGACTGCGGATGAGACTTGCTGAACCACCCATGCTTGTGTATGAACTACCTTCCCATGGAGCCTCTCTCTTTTAATAGCCCCATGTTTAAATCCATGTCAATATGTTCTTAGTAAAACTCTGCTTCATGTTAGTCCATCCGAGATTAGTTTTTGTGGCATCGTCTTTATCAGAATGAAAGTCTCTGAAAGGATTATCCAGGCTGCCACACGCAGTAGTGTGGTGGCATTTTTGGTTCATGCACACTGCTGCTGCCACAGAGAATGTATACTGTCACATTTCTTCTTATAAGTGTTGAGAAGTGCAAACTATATAAGAACACTCTTGTTGAGCTATCCTCCCATCCTCTTTTTATTGTTCTGAAATTGTAGAATATTTTATATGGAGTGAGCTTAGAAAGCTATAAGTAGATGATAGTTTTCTTTTTTGACAATTAAACTTTCCAAATATGATGAGCAGAATAAATTCATGAAAGAGAAAGAAGAAAGGAATGAAAAACGCAGAGGTTGGAACACAACAATGAAGAAAATAAAGAGAGGGGAAGAAAAATGAAAAAGAAGGGAGACCAGATGGAGAAATTTAGAGAGCAGGAAAAATAGAAAAAGAATGTAATGCAGGAAAATTTTGGAGGGAAAAAAGAAAAACTTAGTTCTATTTCAGCCAGGCCTGTATATTGTATACTAAAAGAAAGCTTTTTTGAGTTCATGCTTTAACCACAGGCTTTGAACCCCAGTTTGAGCTGAAAAGTGTTTTATTGCTGAAAAGCTTGCCTCTTCTGAGTCTCACGGCAATGCCCAAAGGCAAATCTGAAAGCCCTGGTTTCCATTTCCGTAGGGGAAGCATTCTTGCCTTATGTGAGCCAGACATAGAAGGGCTGAGTTCACAAATGCTCAGTGCCAAGTGTATATGAGTTCTGCATTGCTGTTGGGAGGCCAGCTTGTTTATGTCTTTCTTGATCTTAGTCCAGTGTGATCTCACTCATTGTGTCAGGGATTCTATACTGGGCAGTTAAAGGCAGTCCTTGTTAAATGAACCTTAGACCTCTCTGCAAGGCAGGATGGAAGAGGCTGTGGTCTAGGCTGGGAGTCTGGAAAGGGAAGGAATGTTGGATCCTCTTATCCAAAGTTTAAGTCAAGCTCTCAGGATAATTCACGGATTATGCAAGCCTTCTTTGAATTTTGTTTGCACATAGACAATAGGTTTTGTGTATCTGGAAAAATTTGCCTAGCCATTTTCCCTCAACTCTTTCATTCTTCAAGATGACTTACTGTTTTATATTAATCCCCTGTAGATAGTAGTGGACACTGTTCATTCTCTTATATTTGATACTATTAGGTCAGATGGTTTATCAGGCAAAAGTACTTTTCATGAAAGCCTTGTGACCTGAGTTCCTTCCCTGGAAGTCAGCCCCAATGAGTTCTCTGATAGACACATACATACATGATACACTCTTCCCCCCACATTATGAAAACACACATACATAGTAATGGTAAATAAAAATTAAATAAACAAGTACTTTAAGTCTCTTTTTTATACAAAAGGTGGCATAGATAATAGTCACTTTTTATATTATTCGAGATTTCTTGAAATTGACTTCTGTAGGACATTTCTAACCACTCATATGTTTTGGCAGCCAGTGAGCTGCCCCTGCCCCTCATGAGCAGCTCATTGAGGAGAGCAGGTCCTATACCTCACCTGGGAACCACAGTAGGGCTGGCCCTGGTCGAGGAGTCATGAGTGAGCCAGCCCCCAAGAATAAGAGTGCAACAGTGCTGGCTTCATGAGTTCAGGAGAGTTAGCCTTAGCATTTGCCTGCCATGAGGTAGCATGGGGTATTGGGGTGATGCCTCTCTACCTGTGCCAGTAGAGGGAGCTACCTCTGGGGTCATGAGAGGGGATGACCTGACTCTGTCCCTTACTGGCTGCAGCACTTGGGAGAGTGGGTCCTGCACCTTGTGAGGATAATACAGTGGAGCCCCTGATGGGGAAGGCACAGGTGATCCTAGGACATGAGAGCAGGAGAGCTGATGCTGTCTCCTGACAATGGTGGCATTGGTAGTCTAGTCTTAGCAGTGTTGGAGAGCTTTTCCTCGTGGTGTGGATAAAGGAGGGCCAGGAGGCTAACTGTGTCATCTAGCACCCAGGCCCAGATTCAGGGCATTGTTGGCACACACCAAAATCTATATCATCTGTGAGTAGTTGGGACTAGTGAAAGGGCCAGCCTTGCTGATAAAAGCTACAAGATCCCATGATGCCAGGCTACAACAGAATAACTGGAGGAGTCCCAGTGGGGATCCAATATTGATGGTTTCACAGAGCCAGAGATCTTGAACCAATGACTTCCTGCAATGAGCATTTGCTAGTGAAGATGTGTGGACAGAGGGATAATATACTGTGGGACACACTGTGACACACTATAGCTTCCACCTGGAGATATTTTCTATGCTTTGTTTTGTTTATTTTGTTTATATATGTTCTTATTTGGGGAGAGTTTGCTAGGGCAAAGGGCTGATATGAAGGGAGAGTGGGGCTGGAGTGTATAATGTGAAACTCACAAAGAATCAACAAAAAGTTAAAAGTGCATCTTAAAAAGGACAGATGCAGTTGGGATTGACACGGAAAGGTTGTTCACCTGGAGGAAGAAAGCAGTTCTATGGCATCGGTAGGAAGAACCTGCCATTTTCACTCCTAGAATGGCAGCAGAGAACCGCAAGTCCCTAGAGATAATGGGTGGTGTGATGAATAGTCTCCCTGGACAAAGTCTGCAAAGTATCCCAGGACATAGATGTTCTCTTGCTTTATCCCAAGATACTGGCTCCATTCCAGAAGCAAAGAAGGTTGCCCTCCACGCCACAGGAAACTGAATGGCACAATCACTGGCTTACCTGTTAGGTTCTGCTGGAATCTAGCACTCAAACTACACCATCACAGAAATATTTTTGGCTTCAGTATCAATTTCTTGCTTTATTTTGAATAAAATGATACTGTTTTGTGGTTTCATGCTAATTATATTTTTCTGTGTAGCTTATTAACCTGTAATAAAAATTAAAATGCTTTCTTTCTCATGGAGAGAGAGAGAGAGAGAGAGAGAGAGAGAGAGAGAGAGAGAGAGAGAGGCATACTTCCCATGTTTCCAGTTACTGAGAAGTCTGTTTTTATCTTGGTACCAGCTTCCATGATGTGTTCATTTTTCATTTCCATGTCCCATTTTCCACTTTGCAATACCTATCTCATCCTCTTCTCTGTTTTTTCTTTCCTTTGTTTTTCTTTCTCAAATTAATATAGACCAACAGACACATTCAGCACTCACATGAATACCATGCATTAAATATGTAGTTTACAAATGTCACTGAAGTGAGGTCTTAATCTTATGGAATTTAAGGAAACCTGGATCATCAAGGTGATACCAAAAATTTCCAACCTTGAAACAGTCCACATCTCTCAAAAGAATGTTTCCACATTGGAAGCCAAGTTCCCAAATGCTGAAGGAATGGTCTCTAAAATCATCTTCTGTTTGGATCATCTGAGAGGGAATCAAATCCATCACATGGCTCCATGCCAGACATAAGAATACTGCTGAATGATTTTCCTTGTCTTTTGTTAATCACCATCATGTTGTTGCTGATGAGATAAATTCCCTCAGAAAGATGAGGCAATATTTTCCAAGAGAAAGTGAGTTTTGTTTTGTATTTTCTTCTCACCATTGCAAACCGTGCTCATATCCCAGGCTCGGTCTGCCCACAGAAACCATCTGGCCCACAGCTGCTGTGTTCAAGTGGAAACTCCAGCAGGAACAGTCCAAGGGCTTTTCTTGCTTCTTGCAAATATCAATGTCTGTGTTATAGGTTGTTCCAACCCTAGTACAGGAAAGTCAACAAGTGTCCTTTTCTTTTATTCTTCTTTCTATAAATGGTTGTTTATACCAGAGATGCTGATATCAGGCATATGGCAATACAAGTAGGCTTAAACTATGAGCATGGCCAGTTGAATTTCATCAACTTTGAGAGTACAGCTCTTGAGGAAAAACAGAAAATGAAGCATCAACATCAGAACTGTGGAATATAGCCACATGCATATTCACATGTCCAGGAGAGTCTCCTGCATGACTGCAGTTTCAATCATGGAAAATAACCTGCTCCTTCATTTTCCATTCTCCCGTCCTGACCAAGCCTGGTGACACTTGGTCTCATATTCTTCATAAATAGAATGTCCCTCTTTTCTCTTGACAGTTCAAATTATGACTGTTTTATAGTAGACAGATTAGACAGAGTTTTATAATAGAAGGATTTCTATTGAGATACTAGTATAGATATTTAAGTGAGACAGGTACTTTAATTATATCATATGAGACTAAGAATCAAAGAGAAGGCCCAGACTGAACAGAAATTACACTAATGTGTTCAGCTGTGATTTTAGGAGGCTCATGCAAGTCTAGTGTGGGCTTTCTTCTGGAATTTGCTTTCTCTGACTTTTGCTGATTCCTACAGTTCTACTCATGTTTATCTTAGCTGGTCTTAAACACAGCCAAACATTTTCAGCTTTGATGACCATAATATTAGGTCTTGAAGAGCTTTCCCTCAAGCATTTCCAGAGACTTTTGCCATCAGACTGACTGTGAGTTTTGCTTTGCTTTCTTACTTTAAGCTTCTGTTTCAGAACTACTGTCAGAATAACCTCATAGCTGATAATTTGACCTGATATCCATGGTCCACACAGTGTGTCCATTGGCTCTCTCCTAAGACTTGAACTTTCCTACCAAGGATAAGAAGACTTACAGCCTTACTTTGCACATGAAGGAAACAAGATATAGTAGCCAAATTTCTGGCCCCAAATCACATTGCTGGTGGATAGAGACCTGATGTGCTCTTAAGTGCATAGCTTTCCCATCATACATTTCCCATTCTTGACATTCTCTCTGACAGTATGACTTACATTAGAATCAACTAGGATGCTCATAGCAAAGGCTGGTGCCAAAGCATCTCCCCATGAGATCCTAATTTCAGTGGTATGAGAATACCATTAGAATTTGCATGTGTTCCTCAATTTTAATGTGGGAACCATTGATCTGTAATGTTTATTTCCGTGGCACCTGGTGAGCCACGAAGAACTCTATAAACCAAAAGCAGTATAAATATTAGTGATTTCTTCTTTGCAGCACTTGTTGAAAGCCAGGCTATTAAACTAATGAATCTCTGGAAAAGTAAATTTTCTGTGGCTACAGAGGCTTGAGCATCCAACTCTTTTGTCATTGCAGCAGAAGGTTTTCTACTCAAGACTACATGCTGCCCCAAGCAAAACACCAAGAGAAGGTAATCATTTCAGCTTTAAAGATCTTGGTACTTATTGTGTTGTTTATCCTGCTGTGGATATAATATTTACAGGCCCTACCACTCTCAATTTCATATATGTCCATCTGTCTAGAAAAAAAATTAGCTGGCCTGACTTTCTTAGAAAATTCTATGATGAAAACATATTTTCTAATGAATAAATTTTTGTTTCTTGGCTTGAAGCAATAACACTTTAGATATGATCAGTGGCTCAGATCCAGAAGCAGAGTCTGGTAACTTCTATCCAGTAAGGCCAGTTTGCTAAGCACTAACAGAAAAGTGGCAGGCATCTTAAGGGGCCAGTCCTCTAAACTCACCTGTACTCAAAGCAATTTGTGTGAGGATGTGATCCATTCTCCTTTCTGGTTCCCTGGTAGACCATAGGTTTTATATGCTAGAGAAGCTATGGGGCAAATACTTTTTTCTGAATAATAAAAGTATGATTCATCAGAAGGTTCAAATGCCAATCTGTTTTGACAAAAAGATATGAGTTATAATCAGGTGAATCATAAAGGCAATTTTAAATATAAGAGAAAAAAACCCTCCCTGTTATGACCCAGATTTTATGAGATGATGAGAACTGAAAGTTGGAAATGCTTTGTATCCACCATTCCCAGCTAATATGTTCATACCACAATTTGGCAGATAAAGTCAACTTGCCCTACAAATAGCTTGTTGAGGAACTAGTTACACAGTGTACTATAATTATATTTTCCTAGAATTGAATGAAAATAAAAACACAACATACTAAAATCCATGGGTCTCAATGAAGGCAATTCCAAGTAGAAAGTGTATAGTGTTAAGTGTCTACCTCAAAATACATATAACACAGGTAAGCCACACACATGAAATTACAATAATATGGTTACCTAAATAAAAACAGAACAATGACAATGCGAGTTGCCATGCCAACAGAGATGGGGTAATTTTATAAGGCTAGATGATATAGGCAATCAATAACTGCTGTGAAAGTTATTAAAGACTGAAAATCAATCTTTTGCAGGGTAGGCCTCCTAATTGATTATCTAACATGAAATTGTCAGCCCTAAAAACATAATGTACTTAGTGATGCTACTTATACATTTGTATACACACACATATAGGAATATATAATAGCATTAAGTAAAGATTGATCAGGACTTTGTGAGTCAGAGGTAGTTGGATATAGAAGGAATTAAATTGATGAGAGGGAGAAAGAAACTATGTAAATACAGAACATGTATATGAAATTTTAAAAATAAACAAGGAAAAGATTGAGAAGTCTCAGATTAATACCTTAATAGTGTACCTTAAGGCCTTGGACAAACAACCATGAACCAAAGTCAAAAAGAATAAACAAGAGATAATCAAAATCAGGGGTGAAATTAAAGAAATAAAAACAAAGAAAAAGAGAGTGCTAGCTGGTCTGCTCCCATGAAGATACCGTATCCTGAGAAATCCAAGAGGATCCACTGCATTCAGAGCAATTGGTAAGAAAACACCCCCTCCCTCGAAGTCCTAGAGCTGCCGCTAGGAGTTCAGTGGACTCGGAACCTATCACCCACCAAAACCCCCTTTCCCTGAATACCACTCCCCTTCTACCTGGTTTTTCTGCTAGGACAGACTGCTAGCCAGTCTGTTCCCCTGAAGACACCATATTCTGAGCCATCCCAGAAGACCTGCTGTACTCAGAGCATTCTGATACAACAGCCTAAGGCATCCCAGGAGATCTGCTGCACACAGGAAAACTGAGCAACTGATTACCAGCTTGTTTGCTACCCTGAAGACACCACATCTTGAAGGAATCCCAGGAGCTCCTCTGTACATAGGGAAACTGGGCAACAGACACCACAGTATGAAGACCTCCTGGGGGCTCTGTGGCTTTCAAGGCAAGAGACATGACAGACTGAAAGCTTCCCTGGAGTTCTGTTGCACACAGGGAAACAGAAACCACAGTTATAGCCCCCCCCACCCCCAAGAACATCTTCACACAGGACAATAGCTTGACTGCTCCACTGAAGATCCAACAATCTGAAGGCCTCTCAGGAGATCTACTGTAGCCACAGCAACAAATCAGCAGCTTCTCTCCCTTCTGAAGAGGCCCCAGATAGAAGGCCCACAGGTGGTCTGCTATAGCCAGGGACCTAAAGCAACCCAGGGACAAAAAAGACAGACACCAGATAGGGTCACCCAGACTAACAAACATCACTGATATCCAGATGGCAAGAGGCAAGTGCAAGATGATAAACAACAGAGCCAATATACGTGGTCATCATTAGAACCCAGTTCTCCTACCACAGCAAGCCCTGAATACACCAAAATGCCTGAAAATCAGGAATCTCTCCTAAAAGCCTATCTCATGAAGATAATAGAGTCCTTTAAGGAGGATATCAATAACTCACTGAAAGAAATACAAAAAACACAGATAAACTGGTGAAGGGATTGAATAAAGTGATCCAGGACCTAAAAGGGGAAGTAAAGTAGAACCAATAAAGAAAACACAAATAGAGGAAAACCTGGAAATGGAAAACCTAGGAAAGAGTTCAGGAATTACAGATATAAGTATCACCAACTGTGTATTGTAGAAGAGATTGACACAACTGTCAAAGAAAATTCAAAACATAAAAACTCCTAACCCAAAGCATCTAGGAAATTCAGGACACAATGAGAAGACCAAATCTACAAATAATTGGAATAGAAGAGAACAAAGATTTCCAGCTCAAAGGACATGAAAATGTCTTCAATGAAATCATAGAAGAAAACTTCCCCAACCTAAAGAAAGAGATGGCTATAAGGTGCAGGAAATCTATAGAACACCAAATAAATGGGATCAGAAAAGAATATCCTCTCATCACATAATAATTAAAACACTAAATGAACAGAACAAAGAAAGAATATTAAAAGCTGCAAGAGAAAAGGGCCAAGTAACATACAAAGGTAGACCTATCAGAATTACACCAGACTTCTCAACAGAGACTATGAAAGCCAAAAGAGCCTGGTCAGAGGTCATTTAGACTCTAAGAGAACACAAATGCCATCCCAGGCTACTATACCCAGCAAAATTCTCAATCAACATAGATGGAGAAAACAAAATATTCCAGGACGAAACCAAATTCAAACAGTGTCTATCTACCAATCCAGCCCTGAAGAGGATCCTCGAAGGAAAACTTCAACACAAGGAAGGTACCTGCAGCAAAGAAAAGACAAGATATTAAGCATCTCACAGCAAAGCCAAAATGAGAGAACCAGAAGCACATAAAGGCACCTATCAAAGTTATCAAAAACAAAGAAAAAAAAAAAAACAATTCAAAATTAAAAGAATAAAGAAGTGGTTCTTCGCAAACATTAACTTACAAATCCTTACCTAAATTAGCTAAAAGAAATAGAGAGATCTAAATTAATAAAATTATAAAAGAGAGAGAGAACATTACAGCTGACACTAATAATTGAAAAACTATAAGGGCATATTTTAAAAACCTCTGGTTCACTAAACTTGGAAGTCTAGTTGACATGGAAGAGTCCATAGATACAAAATAGGAAAATTAAAGTAAGGTTAAATAATTTAAACAGATCCATTAAACAGCAATGAGTTTAAAATAGTAATAAAACCTTTCCCAATAACAACAAAGTCAGGAACAAATGGATTCCTTGCATAGTTCTTCAGAACTTCTAAGAAGAACGAATATCAATGCTACATAAACTGTTCCATAAAACAGACAAAGAAGAAGAGCTTTTAAACACTTCCTAATGAAGTCTTATGATCCAGACACCCAAACCAGATAAAGATGTAAAAATGACAACATCAAGATTATAGAATCATATCCCTAAGTCTCAGTAAGATACTAGCCAACACAATCCAAATCATCTTTTTCTTTTCTTTTTTTATTGGTTATTTTATTTATTTACATTTCAGATATCATCCCCTTTCCCCATTTCCCCTCCCTAGAATCCCTGATCCCATCATCCCTCCTCCATTTTGCTTTTATACCATATTAATTATATGCTTGTATTAAGGTCAGTTCTAGGTTGAGGGTCTAGCAATACAATAGATGCAAATAGTCAAGGAACAAGCAAGACAATAACACAAAAAGTCAAAGGACAAGCAAGACAATAAACACAATTCTGTGAATACTCCCTTGATCACTGTTTCTAAGGGCTTATCAGAATGACCAAAGTATCTGAGCCAGCTTCCCTGTCCTAGTCTAAAGTCATTTTCATGTCTTAAGCCTACTTCCTTTTTCTAGCCTAAAATTTAGATGCCTGTCTGAAATTACTTCTTTGTTCTACCTTAATATTTAGAGTCCTGCCTAAAATTAGATCTTTGTTCTAGCCTAAGATTTAGATTCCTGCCTGAAATTACTTCTTTGTTCTTGCCTAATGTCAGATTCATGCCTGAAGCCTACTTCCTTGTCCTTGGCCAATGTCATATTCCTGCCAAGCAGCCCATTTCCTTGTCCTTGTCCTATGTCAGATTCTTGCCAAGCAGCCCCAAAGGCTCTCCGTCTCTCCCCTTTTTTATTTCATTAACAAGACTTACCCTGTCTTAGGTTGTTCCGACAAGAATGCCTTTCTTACCCATCATGGAATATGCATTATCCAAAGCAATGCACTTCTGTCTTAGGTTGGTAAGGTTCTGTGCAGAATCTTACCTGTCCTTGGCTTGCTAGTCTGTTAATTTAATAACTCTCTCTGGGGGGGTCCATTTTCAGGTTCAGGCCATGTACTTTGGCTGCCAACATGTTGATGTTGTTAAAGACAAGCTTTCACATGATGGGCAGGAATAAAAGTATTGAACCTTGACCAAAATAGAATTATTGACCTCAGGCCATAGATAATTTTATCAGCAGTATCCATCACATCAGCACTCAGCAGAGCAGCATTCTTGAAATTCATAAGCTTACTATGTAAAGTTAAAACATCCAGAGAGGTGTTAGAATTATGCCAAATACACTACAAGTGTCTTTAAACATTTTCCTAATTATAATGGCTATTTCTGTAAATTTTAGAACTAACATGAATTCAATGGTATTTGGCATGACACTCAAGATGGCTCCTTACCCTTTAATTCTGAACCTCCTTCTGATAATTTGAATAGGATAAAGAGTATCAATTCGTTGTTCCAAATGCCTATCTAAATCCTCTGGTATATTCAACACATTAGTAACTTTTTTTTTTTTTTGCTAAATGATTAACAAAAGTAGCTGTCTTAACTTCTTGTGTCAAAGCAGTTGCAGAAGCAGTGGTGCTAGCAATTGATGTAATTAAAACTGTTATACCAGTAATAATCAAGCCCACTACCTTCTTGCTTCTGCTTAAAGCCTGACTCATTTCTTCCAGTACTTGCAAGCTACTTTTAGATTACCAAGTTTCTGTGATACTCAGGGCACTGAAACAAAAGCTGGTTTATAGACCTCTGTAACTTACATGCTGGATTTCAAAACATAAACACAATTAGAAGGTGTACAATCAATGCAACTTACATTAAATACTGTAGAAGAAACAAAAGTAATTTTAGCTTGACAAAAGAGCCTTAGCACATGAGCCTTAACACCTGTTTGAAATCCAGATCCTGCCCCAACTTTATCTTTTGCTAAGATAACATCATAGAGAACTGCAGCTAATTTCCATATATGTCTCTGACAATGTCCAGAACCAGGCTTCCAAATGAAGATTGTTATTTCCAATTTTGGATTGATTTCTAGACCAGTGCATGATTGAGTCTGAATAATTGGTCCCATTTAAGAACAGTACAAGAGTCATTATAACTTCCCTTTTTGATTCTCTGTTCTTCAAGATCTAAAAACTTGAAGCAAGACAGCTTGTCCCATCAGTGGTATAGGTAAGTAATGGTGGGTTGGGAACATATGTCCAATACAGCTTCCCAGTCATCATTGTCAGGGCACTCAGCAAGCTCACAGGTCAGTATCATTCTTTGTCCTGGAATCAGCATGTCTCACCCATCACTCTGGCAGCTACCATGCTCCTTCAGCATCCTACACTCCAGGGTGTGTTGGAGCTCCTGGGAGTCCTGCCTCCTCTCCCCAAATCCTCTTTAAAAGATTATTCATCATGGCCAGGTTGGCTTCATTCTAGAGACATAGAGATGGTTTGTTGTATGTAAGTCAATAAATGTTACCTATCACATAAACAGACAAAGACAGAAATTACATGAAAATCTCATTATATAAAGAAGTGGTCTTTGATAAAATCTGACATCTCTTTATAATAAATGGAGATGCTAGGGATGGAGGGAGCGTACCTCCATATAATAAAGGCCATATACAACCAACCTGTAGCTAGCATCATGCTAACTAGAAAACAACTAAAACTGTTTTCACTAAGATCAGGAGGAATAAGACAAAGGTGTTCACTTTCTTTATTCCTAATCAATATAATGCTTGGAGTTTTAGCTAAAGTAATAAGAAAAGAGAAGGAAGTAGGAGGGAAAGTACAAATAGGAAAAGAAAAAGTCAAAGTATACCTATTTATAGATGATATGGTGTATATATACATCTACATCTATACCTACATCTACACCTACACCTATACGTATATAAGAGACTCTAAAGAACCTACCACAACACTCTTGGGGCTGATATATACTATCAGCAAAGAGGCAGGATTCAAAACCAACATACAAATCAGTAGCTTTCATAGAAATCAATGACAACTTACTGACACAGAATTAGTTTTTGGTGTTGCTGTTGGAAAACATAACTTTAATTCATATTGATTTTCTTTTTTGAGAGTGTAGTATGTTTTTTTTTTCTGACCTCAGACAGTATTGTGACATAGTGTGGCTTATTAGTTGTCTTTCCAGTATACCAGACAAAGGCTTGGCATTCAGCTAGTACACACAAATGCAATGTAGAAGTCGATTTCCATTCTGATCTGGTTGTGCTTGCAATAGATATTACAATCCAGACTCCCCTTTAGCAAAACCAAAACCAAAACCAAAAACAACAAAAGCCAAACCAAATCAAATCAAAATAACTTTGATTCATCCAGCTTTAGGTGGGAAGTCCAGTGATACTCTTTGCTGAGGTCCTTATTGTTTGGGTTTGAGATTATCATTTACTTGTCAGTATGTCCCCTTTAGAAGAAGCCTGCTAACAATGACTAAAGGAAAGATATAAAGGCCAAGTTTTCTTCTTCAGTACTACTCCAAAAGTGTTGGTCACTGAGGCTTTACAGCAAATAAACATGATGTCTCAGTGCTACCTGCCTGCTTTCCATTGCACAGATACCAATCGAGGAACCCTTCCTCATGAACACCCTGCATGATGACATTCTTTATACAGTAGCTTCTCTGTCACAATTTACAATGGAGCCTGAGTTATTCAGACATTCAATGTTTTCAGTAGCAGGCTTGGCTGGGTGCTCTTGAGCCCTGGTTTTTTCTTTTTATCAGAATGGGATCACATGGGCTGATGTTTGTGGATTGTTCCTTAAGGAATTTTCATTGTAATTTCCTTCCTCTTGCTTCCTTTGTTCTTCTGGATATCTTTAGTGGTGAGTTAGACTTTGTTTGTTGATCTTTGTATTTATCACATTTTTACATCTTGTACTTATTTCTTAATGACCTCCTTGACTTGTCTGGAATGTTTAATTAATCAGATTATCATAAGTTCATTTCAAAATGACCTTTATTATTCATTCTTTCTCAATCTATCATGCTTCTCCACATTTCTCTTTCTCCCATTACCTTCTTTCAATTCCATGGATTTAGTATTTCCTATTAAGAGTATTATAATAGGTAAAACATAATGTTGAAAATAAAATCTGTCTCATTAGATTTTAGACTTAAAAGAATTTTTACTAAGTAGGTTTTAGTGACAAAATTTTTATCTATCATCTATCTATCTATCTATCTATCTATCTATCTATCTATCTATCTATCTATGTATTATGTATGTATCTATCTAATCTATCTATCTATCTATCTATCTTTTTATTTAAGATTGGGCTGATAAATTCTTCACAAACTTATGTGTTGTACGTTCTCTGCCTCTGCTCTATCCTTCCTACTTGAGTAGGAACCCTTGGCAGGATAGCATGCTAACTTTCATTTGTGTACATTTCTCTGATGTTCCATTTGTTAGCCTAAGACCCTTCTCCTTGCCAAGAACATTATTCATGTCATTGTAGAAACATCATAAAATTATATAAATGAATATTTTAAACAAACAAAACATGTCCCTGGAGAAGGCCAGAGAATGTGCCTTGGGAATTCAAAGAGAATATTTAAAAAAGGAACAGGATAATAAAAAAAATCAATAAATTTGATGAAATGAAATAAGATTAAAGAATCTGTTCTATCTGAATATAGTGAAGAAATAACTATCCCTTTCTGAGCTTGTGCCTTGCTTAGAGAAAAATACATGTAGTAGCTTTTTATATTCAATGGAAAATGGCAGGAAAAAAAAACCTGGACACCATGTGAGTGAGCAGTTTGAAATACAGGGAAATCAAGAGTGACAAACTGTTGGCATTTTATCCTGAATTTTGGAATTTAAAATAGTAATCTAAATAACATTGTTAGAAGTCTAAGGGAGTAACATACCTCATTATGAGCCATTTTAATTGTAGGAACTTAAAGACATCTGTTTAGTAGAGCAGAAACATGGGATCAGTTGGCCTTTTATTTTAGGGAGTGCTTTGGTTTTATTAGTTGGGGCTTCAGTGTTGTAAGTTAGGGCTGGCAAAACTAAGACATAGCTCCAGACTTTGAGTGAACTGACACTTCATATATCTCTAATGCAAAACCTTGTGGATGAGCAACTGACTATTTAGGGCAGCTCCCAGAGCACTGACACAGCAAGGCTCCTCCCTGAGTAAGTCTTGTGGTTCCACCACCTCAGCAGGGGACTTTTACCAACCATTACTGGGAAGGAAGGAAGGGCAGATTAGAGTATCCTATGGATTTCTTCTAATCTCAACAGGATATTTTGTTCCATTATTCATGAAGCCACAGTGTTTGAGAGTGAGACCCATCTTGCCCTCCACACTTCACCTACCTCAGAAATTCTGGGAAGGATCCGAAAGGTAAAGGAGAACTGGAGAGTTAGGGGAGGGTGTGGAATAATAATGCCTACTTGTAAGCACTGTTGCAGCATACTTCCACTTTCATGGATCATACACTGATCCATGAATCATTCCAGAAATGACTGGAAACACAGTGCTAGTGTCTCATTTGAGAAAAGAAAGCTCTGGCTTTGAGTCCAGGAGTTGTGGTGCTGAGGCAAGAGAGAAGCCCCAGAATTTTAACTCTTGAATTTCCCAAAGTGCAAACAGATAGCACTGTACACAGTTCACTAGAGACAGAGCTAAACTGTGGGGTCAACAAGCTAAATGGTTATTTGTAGCATAATTTTATTTATTTATTTAGTATTAATTTTGTATTATTTTACATTTCTTTCTGGTCTTCTGCCATGAATTCCTTACCGTATCTTTCTTCCCTTCACCTCTAAGAGGGTCCTCTCCCATCCACCCACCTACTCCCACCTCATCCCTTTAGCTTCCCCTTCTCTGGGGCATCAAGCCCCAACAGGACCAAGCACATCACCTCCTACCGAGGCCAGACAAGGCAGTCATCTGCTATATATGTAGCAGGCTCCATGGACCAACCCATGTATGTCCTTTGGTTGGTATTTTAGTCCCTGGTAGCTCTGGGAGGAGGGGTCTGGTTAGTTGATACCATTGTTCTTCCTATGGGGTTGCAATCCCCTTCAGCTCCTTCAATCACTCCTCTTGCTCTTCCAAATGGTCACCACCCTCAATCCAATTGTTGGCTGTAAGTATCTGCATTGTCTCAGTCAGGTGCTGGAGGAGCCTCTCAGAGGACAGCCATGCCAGGGTACTGTCTGCATTACATCTTTGCATGAACAATAGTGTCAGAGTTTGGTGTCTGGCATGGGATGGATCCCAAGGTGGGGTGGTCTCTGGATAGCCTTTTCTTCAGTCTTTGCTGCATTTTTGTCCTAGCATTTTCTTTAGAGAAGTACAATTCTGGGTTAAAAATTCTCACCTGGGGGCCATGTCTATCTACTGGATTTGGTCTCTTCAGGTTGCATCTCCTCACTGTTGAGTCTTTTGGGTAATGTCATCCCATTAGGAGGCTCCCACATCCCAGGTTTCTGAGAATATTTTTAGTGTTACCTCTGTTCCCCACCCCACATTGCTGCATCTTTCATAGTTATTATTATTTATTATTATTTGATCTTTTTTTTTTTTTTACAGTCCAGTTGTTATCCCCCTTCCAGTCCACCCTCTGACAGTCCCTCATCCCATTTCTCCTCCCCTCTCTCCAGGAGGATCCCCATCCAACCAGACCTCCCCACTTCCTGAGGCCTCAAGTCTCTCAAGGGTTAGGTGCATCTTCTCTCAGTGAGGCCAGATCAGGCAGTCCTCTGCTGTATATGTGTGGGGCCTCATATCAGCTACTGTATGCTGCCTGGTTGGTGGCTCAGTGTCTGAGAGATCTCGGGGGTCCAGTTTAGTTGAGACTACTGGTCTTCCTATGGGATTGCCCTCTTCCTCAGCTTCTTCTACTTTCCCTAATTCAACCACAGGCGTCCCCAGCTTCTGTCCATTGGTTGGGTGTTAAATATCTACATCTGACTCTTTCAGCTGCTTCTTGAGCCTCTCAGAGGGCAGTCATGCTTGGCTCCTGTCTGTAAGCACACCATAAGTTCTAGCTAGAGCATTAAGACAACAAAAGGAGATCAAGAAGATACAAATTGGCAAAGAAGTCAACATATCACTAATATCACTATTTGCAGATGATATGATAGTATACATAAGCAACCCCCCAAATTCTAACAAAGAACTTCTATAGTTGATAAACAACTTCAGCAAAGTGGCTGGATATAAAATTAACTCAAACAAATCAGTAGCCTTCCTTTATACAAATGATAAATGGGCTGAGAAAGAAATTAGGGAAAAAACACCCTTTACAATAGTCACAAATAATACAAAATATCTTGGGGGTAACTCTAACCAAACATGCCTAATTTTAACATAATTTAACACACCAATGCTTAATGTTCTAAAGCTTAAGAAATTACAGAAGAATTTAAACATAAGAACACCTCTTATCTGCAATATCTTTTATTGTTAGTATCTTGCAATTGGGAATCACACTTAAGGAAGTGCTATATTGTCGTATGTAATTGCAAACCTATGAGGCAGGTTCAGTTAATATTGGGAAGTCAAGCTCAATGCTGCAATTTTTCTTAGGCATCCATATCTTGTGTGCATCTATGTGGGGTGCACAACACACACGTGTGTAGTGGCCAGAGGACAACATTGGACACTGGCTCTCAGAAGTGCTGTCTGCCTTATTTAGAGACAAGGCAACCCGCTTACACCTTGTTAAGGAGGCTATAGTTACTGGCATTTAGCCCCAGAGATTTATTCTGTAATTTTTAGTTACTGCTGTTGCTTTCATTTGTTTTCTTTTCTTTTCTTTCATTTCATTTTTTTTTTTTCTTCAGTTTTCTTTTTTTTTTTTTAAGTCAGATTCTCCTAGATAGATTCTTCAACAAGCTAAGCACTGGAGCCTGAACTTTGAGAGAGATTCTGTGGTGTCTACGTTAGCCTTGATTCAAAGTTCTTTATCAGTTTCTTAGATAGATGAGCTCATATGTATGCCCCACTGCTCCTGGCATAATTTGATTTTTATATCATGTGAAAACTAAAGTAGAGATAGATTCTACACAAACAATGTAGCAAGGTGTCACAAGAGCTATTATAGATACAGTACTAATGTGGTGACACAGAATAGATATGAAAAAGTTTGTGCATGTGAATTGAAATGATTAAGTCTCTCACATCCTTTGCTTGAAAGTAATATATCCTGGAGCTTACTACTAGCTCTTTCTCATTCCAGTGAGGCTGTAACTTATCCCTTTGTGCCTGTGTTACACAATGCTTTCATAATCTTGTTAAAGAAATCATGCAGTAGCGCTCACTCTCCACTCTTGTCATCTGCAGTTTTGATCACCTCCCTTGTATGTTTCCATCCAAGTCTGTAACAACAATTTTGCTAATCCAGTGCCATTGACCTACACATTGAACTACTCCAGTATGAAAAAAGCCTTAAATCACTAGAGAGTTACTTTGTTCTCAAACTGATTCCAGCCAGGAAAGCTCTGAAAGAACAAAACTTTTCATTTCTCCAGGGGAATAGCTGCCTTCCAAAAATCCTTCAGTTAAACTTGCTTCAGACAAGAAAACATGTAATGGATGCAGAGCTCTATTTTCTACAGTTCCTTCTTCAAATGCTAATTATCATACTCCAATGCTAGACAGGATGACAGGTACGCCTGGACATTCAATTTAATTCCTACAGAATTTTCCTTATAAACTGACTTTTCTTGTTTAGACTTTATAGATGTAGAGAGTGAGATAATAAGAATTTATATAATTTATACACTAATGTAAGACAATAACTAGATAAACTGAAGAGAAAATGGTTTTCATCTTTCCCAGTTGTAAACAGTTTCATTGGCAACCTGTTGTGCCTTGTCCCTGACTATTATTGTCCCTAACACTATTATTTTATTGACATGTGATATCTTCTTGTTTTTGCCTGACAGTTTCCTGAGGATTATCTCTATACATTTTGCCAATAAACTATTAGAATGGGAGATATTTTTAAAAGTAGATTTTTAGATTCAACATTTAGAGAATTCTGATTGTGTGAGATTTTGAATAGGGACTTATACTTTTGAGCCGCTCTTTCTCTATGAAGCGGTTCTCAATTAGATTTAACCTTTAGAGAATTCTGATTGTGTGAGATTTGAATAGGGACTTATACTTTTTGAGCCTCTCTTTCTCTATGGAACGGTTCTCAATCTGCGGGTCATGACCTATTTGGAGGTTGAACAAATTTTTCATGGTGTTGAATATCAGACATCCTGTATATCAGATATTTACATTACAATTAAAAACAGTATCAAAATTACAGTTATAAAATAGTAACAAAATAATTTTAAGCTGGGGGGTCACCAGAGCATGAAGAACTGTATTTAAGGGTTGTAGTAGTGGGAAGGTTGAGAATCACTGCTCTAGGTGATCTGATGACCACGAAGGTTTTGGAACAACGGCTATCACTTAGTGTTAACTGTAAGTGCTTAATTGAAGACATAGTTGATAAGTTTTCCCTTTCTAGAAGTAGGAGAGTCAGTTCTTTCATCTCCTAGGAATCTGTCTTTCTTTCTACACATAATTGATTCCCTATTTCTCAAGCAAAAGTCCTAAACAAGTGTCTTGTTTACATAAATTTGGCTCTTCGATGTTCATCATGCATACCGTCATGAACTTTAACCAAATTGGATTTTAAGGATGTTTGTGCTGTGACATTGGCTATCTCCAGACTAATGCACAAAACATAAGCAAGAACTGGTCTACATCTGCTTAGTAAACTCACTATGAAAAAAGGAGAAAATATAGGTTTGGATAGAAATTACCAATAGTTTTTTATAGGAGAAATATATAACTCTTTTATATTATTTTATATATTTTTTATATGTTGATGCTGCTGTTTTAAGGTCTATTTTCAAAAACACTCTTCTATATTACTGAATTCTTCTCATAATTGATGCTATATGTATTTTAAGACCAAGGCTGGAAAATGTCGGCAGGTGTTAGAACCTAACAGTATTTGCCACACCTTTACATTATGAAAAATAGAATATTGAACATGCATAACCACTGTTTTCTGAAAGATCAGTGCCAATTTTAAGGACTTCTATAGTTTATACTGACAATAAAGCAAGTTTGTGTTGATTGGAGTTTTTCTGTTTCTGTATTAAACAGTAGATTGTGAATTTCAGATCCCTTCCATCTCCTTTCACTTCAGCCCACCTATCATGAATGCATTGAGGTCTGATGTTGAGTTTCTGTTGTAATAGTTAGTTTATGAAGTTTTATTTTTCCTTGATTTAAGAGCA
This sequence comes from Mastomys natalensis, assembly GCA_021653895.1. Lineage (NCBI taxonomy): Eukaryota > Metazoa > Chordata > Mammalia > Rodentia > Muridae > Mastomys > Mastomys natalensis. Next base: position 371,589 of record JAJTUV010001795.1, read on the forward strand.
TATTAGAAAACTCCACTTGCACAAATATCCAGTGTTTTTTTTTTTTTTTATCTTAATTCAGACATCATTTCTTAATCTCTGCAAGGAATCCTCTCAATAGTAATTTTCAGTTATTATTTTTAATCGCAGTGGATTTTAAGAAATAGTTCAAACTACATATTAGATGATCTTTTTTTCTACTCTTCTATTAAAAATGTGCCAGTGTTGGAAATGGAAAATCTGTCCCTAAATCTAGAGGACACTGGTTTGATTTCGAGAACCTATATGGTGGCTCAAAACTATTTGTAACTGTAGTTCTATGGATCTGACATCTTGTGGGAAGATGCCATCTGGTGTGAATGTGACAACAGACAGGCACACATGCAAAAATATGTTCATATAACAATTTTGTACATAAAAATAAACAAATCTTTAAATAAAAAATAATGTCTAATGCAATCAAGTTTGTCCTTGTATTAGGAAAGTCATAAACTGTGGGTACACACTGACTACAGACATTCCTAAGAGTAACACTATTCATGAGTAGTCCCAGAGGCTAAGATTACATATTCAGCAAAGAGATTGCTGTATCATCATTAAATTCACATTTGGTTGTTTCTTGAAGAAACATGTAATCATTATACAGTTCACAAGGTTATCATATTAAATGTCTCTTAGTGTCAGCTTTTCCTGTGTGTTGACTGCAACTAAATAGTAGTTTTAAAAAAAGTACCTTCTTTTATGCCAAATGTATCAGATAATTTTCCTCTACTACACCGTGTTGCAGCATAACATGATGCTAGCTGCTGTGAGCATCCAGGATAAGGCCTCTGTACCTTGGCTCCAACTTGTCCCAATTCAGCTTCTTCCAAAACAACACTATACCAAACTGTAGAGGGTCCATAATCAGCAGAGGATTTTTGTGGCTTGAAAATATACCCCAAGTTGCCAATAATGAATATTCCATAAGCAAGAAAGGTTTTTTTAGTGCCAAATGCACTAACATTGTCAAAAATACTTATTTTGCTAAATACTTTTGAACTGAGCAAATGACTTTAGAGATTTTGCAGGAAGAATCCAAGTTTAAGTTCCATTTACATCCAAAGTGGGATTTTGCTGTGCGAGCCGACTTCAGGTGAAAAGTCACCACAAGCAGTCTCATAGTCCAAAGGAGAGGAGAGATTTGTTCATATTTTCCAAGAGCTCATTCTCTAGGTTCAATCAATTTTGCTTGTATTCCTGGAATAATTCTATTTATAAAAGATTGGAAATATTCCTGCCAATTATTAGGGAATAATTTGGTCAGTGTTTGGAAGACAATTGACTTTCTTATGTAGCCAAAGGACACTGCATGTTTTGGGATTTGCTTAAACTGTAGGACTGCATTAATATAACTTGGTTCTATACAGATATTTTTGGAATGTCCCTAAAGATCTTTGAGAGCATCTAGTTAATTTATATGGCTTTAAAACAAAGGCTTGAGAGCCTAAAAAGCATCTCCAAATGTCTGCAGTGTGATCTGTTGGATTCTTCTATATTCATTTCTTCAGGCATTCCATCAATTAATATGCAGTTATTTTCCATCTCTCAACAGTTAGTATTTATAGCACACTGTATGCCAATCATTGTGATTGATTCCACAAATACACAGCTATATGAGTTTCTATACTCAAGGATCTCAATAATGCAAAGGAAGAGAACATGAACAGCAAGATTAGAAGCACACTTTAAACATTGCTATATTTTAGGGTTGGAGAGATGGTCCAAGCAGTTAAGAGCTTTTTATTAATCTTGCAGAGGACCTGACTCAGTTCCCAGAATCCACAGGGGTCAACTCACAACCACCTGCAACTATAGCTCTAGAAGATCCAAATCCATTTTCTGAACTTGGAAGGCACCTGCAGTTTTGTGCACTCACACTACTTTTCTACACACATACTTAAAACAAAAACAAATCTTTAGAAAGTTGCTATATTTGGACCAATGTTTTCCAAATATTGCCTGCACAGCAAGTCAAACAAAAGCACAGGCACGACTTACAAAATGAGGTAGAATATTTATAAGTTGGATAAGGGTTGACATTCAGAGTAGTTTTTGGAATACTGAAAACTCAATGGGAAAACAGCAACTTGATCTGTAAAACAGGCAGTAGACAGGGACTCACATTTTTCATAAGAAGACACATAAATGGTAAACAAATACATTTAAAACAATGTTCACCATCACTAACTGACAGGGAAATTAAAATAATCCAAAATTAGCTGTCACATCTAACTAATGAGAGTGGATTGACTAAAAAAAGAAAAAGAAAGAAAATAAAAAAGAAAGATTAAACAAGAAGGAAAGAAAACAAGAAGGAAAGAAAACAAGAAAAGGAGAAAATGTTATGTTAACAAGTGCTGTGAGAGTCTGGAGAAAAAAGAGCACATTTGCGTCATAATTATAAACTAGAACATTAATTGTGGAAAATAATACAAGGATGCTTCAACATGTGAGGATAGAACTACATAAAAGTCTGGAAAGTCAGCTACTGGGTTTAGATAAAAAAGAAATAAAATAAATATGTTGAAGATAACACCTGAAGTTTCTATGCTTGTTATAGAAGTATTCATAATAATGGCCAAGAAATGGAAACAACCTAATTTGTCCATTGATTTTTTAAAGTATTTTGACAGAGTATCATTAAGCCATATCAAAGTAATGAAATTCTCACATATGAAAGTATAAGCCAGTATATCTTTGTACTTTCATGTGAATTTTAAGATTTCTTTTCCTATTTCTATAAAAAGTGATGCTGTTTTTTGTTTGTTTTTTTTTTTTTTTTTAGGATTACATTGAATCTGTAGTATGCTTTTGGTACAATGACCATTTTACAATACTGATTCTTTTGGTTAATGACTTGGGATGTCCCTCTATCTTCTAATATCTACTTCAATATCTCTCTTTAGTTTCTATTCTAGAAGTCTTTTAATTCTTTGATTAAATTAATTCTGACATGGGTTTTCTGTTTGTTTTTATCTTACTTGTTGTTTTGATAAAGTACATGGGATTATTTTCCTAATTTATATTTTGTGTTTGTCATTGATGTCCAAGAATGATACTGACTTTTGCATGTTAAGTTGTATCTTTTCACTTTTTTTTTGAAACAGGGTTTCTTGGTGTATGTCTAGCTCTCCTTGAACTCACTCTGTAGGCCAGGCTGATCTTGAACTCAGAGATCCACCTGCCTCTGCCTCCCTGGGATAAAAAGCATGTGCAACCACCTCTGGTCAACGCTGCCTGTATCCTTCCACTTTGTTGAAAGTGTTTATTTACTCTAAGACTTTTTTTTCCTGGTGGAGTCTTTAGTGTATTTTATAATGTATAGAATAATATTATTTGCAAATTACTGTTGAATCCTCAGTCCTAAATGAGACAACCACGCCATCCTCTCTATGTCCCAGGGAACATCACCAAAAAAGGAGGTGAACAGATTGAAAGAGATGTAGGATGGAAAGACGTCCTACGGAACACTGTCTTCTGAATATTTATTGCCAATGTAACCCTAAACACACTGTATCTATGGCTTCCCATACAAAAGTATGAATCATGAAAGTCCAAAGACTAGTTGCAAAGAAGGTGGTCTGTGGGATTGGGAGAGGGGTAAAAGCAAGTAATGGGGCAATTGATTTTTAAGTACATTGCAAACATATATGATATTTTGAAAGATTAAGTAAAAAAATAGCAATAGTTGTTAAGTTCAGTGTACTATGAAAGCACAAAATATACAATCAATACCTTGGAAGGGAGATAAGAAAGATAAAGAAAGATAGAACATGAAGAATTTTGGGATGTGATTCTTAAAGCCTGAACAGAAAAAAAAATGCATTTTTAGCAGAAAGATAAGCATATGTTAATAATACAATGTGTTTAATGAGGAAAGACACATATGGTTTGGAATTAGGGTAGATAGGAGAGGAAGCAAATGTGATAACAGCAGTCAGATGATGAGAGTTTATCTGCATTGATCATGTAATTGCCTGAATTCTATTCATAGATTATAGCAAAGTTCTAAAATGTTTAATAAGTCTGTGGGAGATATGATACTATGGTGATATAGTATTACCAAGTTAAGTGCAGAGCCTGCATTAGGAAACAAAACAATGAGAGAGAGGGGGGAACATATTGGATGTGAACTAAGAGTATCAGTGTGTATGGACAGGGGAGAAACAGAAGGGAAGATTTGATAGTGTTCATAGTTGTATATGAAGACTGAAGGAGAGCTTCATATTTACAACATTTATTTCTCAGACTCTTGATAGATTAGAATCTTTTATCAAAATGGGTTGTCAGAAAATGAAACAAATTTGTAGTAGAAGTTCTGACAAGCTGAGTTTGAGATGTTATGTGTATCCTCAGTTCAGTAGATCTATGAGCTCCAAAGCCAAGGACATTCCTTAGGACAGGGATTATTTCATTTTCAACTTAAAGATATTTGATGCAGCAGAGTGTAGTCTAGTCACTACAGTGGAGATTGACCTAATTTTTCGAGTGGAGTTTGACCTAGTTGGCAAATATGATTCCAGCCTCTGGTTATTGTGAAATTTTCTCGAGGCTTCTCTTTCCATTTTCATATTTCCCTTATTTTCTTATCTTTCCCTTTAATAATTAGGTTATGACTAGAGCTTTAAACTTACATTTGTGCAAAATCTCTTTGATATATATTTCACTTTCGTAATTTTTGTCAAATTAAAAAAATCATACTTCCTATCTGTAAATCAATGATTTCTTACAATGCATATATTCTAAAATGCACAAATGAATGTGAACAAGTTTTGATACAAAACATAGATGTAAAATGTACTGCATTTTATTAATAATGATGCAAGAATGACTGTTGCTACTTTAATACACAGAAAATTGATAAAAAATATGATGGAGATAGAACAAACAAAAACTTTCTATCTTCTTTGATGAATAATCAGATGTCCTTTCAGTGAGCAGTTACCTTAAGAAACAAGTCCCTCAGTAATGGAGAAGAGAGTAAAGGAAAGGTGGTACAGTGGCCAGCGCCACTTTGGGCTTTCTCATGGCAGGACACCAAGACCTGACACTATGACTAATGCTTATGATGTGCTTACAGACAGGAGTCTAACAAGGCTGTTCTTTGAGAGGCCCAACAAACAGCTGACTGAGACAGATGTGATACTTACACCCAATCATTGGACTGAGGTCCCCTATGGAGGAATTAAGGGAAGATTGAAGGAGCTGAAAGGGTTGATAACCCATAGGAAGACGAACAGTCTCAACTAACCCAAACTCCTAGAAGCTCCAGAGACTGAGCTACAAACCAGGGGGCATACACAGGCTGGTCTGAAGAACATATATAGCAGAAGACTGCCTGGTCTGGCCTCAGTGGGAAAGGATTTACCTAATTTTGTAAAGACTTGAGGACAAGGGAAGGAGCATGCTCAGAATGTGTGTGTGTGTGTGTGTGTGTGTGTGTGGAGCACCCTCTTAGAGGACGGGGAAGAGAATGGGATGAGGAACTGTGGAAGGCAGGACTGGGAATGATGACAATGTTCAGAATGTAATAAATAAAATAATTAATTAAAATAAAAGAGGAACAAGTCCCTGAAAACATACATACACACAGTTGTATAAGACTAATCATGTTATATTTAGGAATATGTACGTATATACATATGAATATATTCATGCAAAAATTAGTGAAAAAAGAGGTAATAAACTTGACAAAGAGTGGAGAGAGGTACAAGGGTGTATTTAGTGGGAGGAAAGGGAAGGAAGAAGTGTCATAATTATATAATCTCAAAAAGAAATTAAAGAAGGAAACTCAAAGCATGAAGAAATAAAATAAATGGAAAGTAACACCTCTGCATAAGTCTAATTAGTTATGATCTTCAATATGAAACACAAAAATCCTTACTGTGGCTTGCAGTACTTAGTCTTATCTGTCCTGTGACTTCAACCTTAGTCAGTCTCCATTTTTCATTGTTGCAGGTTCTTCCGCATCCATCCTTACTGTTCTTAATTTCCTTAGAATACCATACCACCATATCTTTATTGGTTCTTGTGTTTAGAATTCACTTTCTTTGGTTTCATTCTCTCCCTGATCTTTTGTTTCTAAAATTGACCTTTAAATTTGCAGCAGTATTCAATAATGTATTACCTGTGTCATCACCTCCTCAGGACACACCCTCTGAAAGTTTCAAATGCCCATAACATCTACTGTTACTGCAGAGTGTACATTTTTCACAAATTGTAATTGTACATTTTTTTGTGATCTGTGTAATTTCCCAGAGGGAAAGGACTGTATTTTTCCTGAGCCATGTATCTTTTGTGTATAATAAACAAGCTCAAGAATGCACTCACACAGTGGATTCTGATTACATATACCTTCAATTAATTGTGTACTCAGCTATATCTAAGGTGAATATTGTGAATGTTATTTATTTATTTTTGCAAACCAATACTTTCACATATACTATGTAGCTGTATAATTACTAAGCCATAACCTGAGTTTTTTCTGACTTTTTGAAATAAAAATATGAAGGAGTAAATACTGGCTTATTTCATTTTTGACATCTAATTCTGTATATCCCCATGCAATTTTTCACTCTCTATATACAGGAGGAAATAAATTTACAAATTAAAATTGAATGTTTGGCAAACTATGTAATAGAGATGATCTACTGTGACTATAAAAATAAATACTTGTAGTCTGATTTTGAATGACTCCAGATGTTTCAGTGTGGCATGTTTTGGTGAAAGTTTCTTCAACATTACCACTGTCACAAGTAATTTGCTGTATGTACAGCTTTAGGCTGCATTATACCTGAAACTTACAAAAGAAAATGGTATGGGCTTACAATGGCAAGGATGTAAGTCAAATAAAATATATGGATTGAGGAAATGAAAGAGTTTTTATCCAAATCTGAACATAATGGTAAAAGCCACATCTTCTCTTGAAGCATGTAAAAACACCACAGTTTTGTGATCATTTTTATTATTTTATGGAATTTAAATATGTGAATATTTCTTTTCCATAACCATTTTACTTCAAATAACCTAACATCTGTTTGTAGTCTCTTCTCTGACTCGTTAAGGGCTCATAAATTGAAATGGAACAAACCGAGGTACTGTCTTTTGTGTGAACAAACACAGAAGATTCTTTTAATCAGACTACAGTCTAAAAGTAAACCCTAGAGATTCAGTTGTCTTAATGACTGACATTACCTCTTCCAGATCCCCTCTCCTCACCACAGATGGAAAGCTGCTGGAAACTTATTTGTCTCACTAGTTGCCTTGGGATTTTATTTAAATGTTGATTATGATTCAGTAGGCTTTTGGGGTAGCTAGACATCATATCCTAGATTTCTAACAAGCTCCAGAGAATTCTTGAGGTTTCTAGTCTGGGGACCTCATTTTGAGCATAATGAGCATAAGAGCATTAAGAACTTAGGACTTCAGAATATGGGGGCAATGTATTTTCACTAGAGTATTAGCTGTTGAATAGACTAATCATCCTTAAAGTTGTGCAGAGGAGAGGGGAGGTCACACTCCCTTGTAGTCTCTGAAGGTGTTTTCTTTTCCCTTTCAAATCTGAATTGCACTTGTTGATATCCCTGATTCTATAAATATTTGAAAATATTAGGTTATCTTTGATTGCTTATTCTATTTATTCTGCTATTCCCAATGTTCAGTCATCAATATAACTTACTCCAAATGTATCCCTTTGCCTACTACTTTTGCCTTTGTAACTTCCTCATCATTAATGAACATCACTAACATTTATTAATTTTATTACAGTCCTATCTCATTTAAACTTTAAACGAAGTACCCCTGAGCTGGAGAGATGACTTAGTGAATAACGATGCTTGCTTCAAGAGCATGGGGACCTGAGTTCTCATTATTAGAATCCATAGAAAGCTGGACATAGCTACACATCCAGCTGCAACTTCTGTACTATGGGAAGCAGAAGATCCATGGGGCTTGTTGGTTGCTAGGCAGCTCCAGGTTCAGTGAGAGATTGAATCTAGGAAACTGGGTTGGTATATTAAAATTTTATTTGAACACTGTGAAGTGAATTAACATAAATTTTATATAAGTCATTTGTTGCCCTTTATGACTATGAAACAAGTCACAAGGGCATAGAAAAAGGACTTCTTTAAATCATGGAGACTTCTAATGTAGTGCTAATGACTAACACTGGATTTTGTCAACTTGATCTAATGCTATCACTATGGTTACAAATTCATTGAAAGTGTAAGGAAGAATATGAACACTGGTAAGTTCTATAGCTTTTTCTAGTTCCAATATTTTTTGGAAAATACAGGAAATACCTTCCTCTTGAATAACAGACTCTTGAATCAGGGACACATGTCTAGATCATGGTGTCAGGAATTAAAGGCGAGGTAGAGAGAAGTAGATTATGAAATGAATGACTTTTCTTGGAATATGTTTCTGTATGATGGAATATGAAGACATTTTGTGACTAGTGAGGGTGAATCACCATGGTCTTTATGATCTTTTTACTTCTCCTCATTAACCTATTAATGTTATGCCATCTGTCCATGAATGATTATAAGCAACCAGAGGACCATGGACCAATATTTGATGTGATGCTAGAGGTACAAGGAAGGCTTTGTGGTGTCTTGGTATTTAAGAGCATAAAAGTATTCTAGAACATGATGTTCTATGAGTTAACTGGGAAGTTAATGCAAGTTGAGCTGTATCAAGGTGGAGTTGTAGCTCAGATGTACAACAAGAACAAAAACAAGAACAACAAATCATCATGGTTTTTGGCTGATAGAGCATAACAATATATTGTCCAATCTCATGATATCACAGACTGTACAAAGAAGTATTCGGATATTCATATACAACAACTTCATGAGAGATAACAACGAAAGCAGTTTCAGTATGAAGAAATTTTTGGCAGAGTTTAGTTACTACTTAATGATAACTTGTACAATAGTTTTTAATTTTGAGCTATGTACTCACCTTAACAATCACAATCACATAACAAATAACTGTGGCATAGGCAGAAGAAGATGAGAATAATGATGAAGAAGAAGAAGAAGAAGGAGGAGGAGAGGAGGAGGAGGAGGAGGAGGAGGAGGAGGAGGGAGGAGAGAGGAGGAGAAGGAAGAGGAAGAAAAGGAGGAGGAGGAGGAAGAGGAAGAAGGAGAAGGAGAAGAAGGAGAAGAATAATAATGAAGGCCTGTCTATTGGCTTTGACACTTGCCATTGAGTGGCACATCTTTCTCATGAATACAAATAACTCCAGACAAGTTCTTATTAGACCTGACATCATATTGTAAAATACTGCTTATATATAGTACAATTAAGTGTAATTCCATCTTGATATCTCTCATCTGATATGTTTTTACTGAAGTTTTACATGTCAAAAACCCGTTTTATTTTATAAAAATAAACATTTATAATTATATAATAAAAGCAGAATAAGAAAGAACCAATGGATACTCATTTACTAGGCTGAATAAAAGGGTCTTTTTGAAAGTCTTGTAGGTTCTTGATTGAGATTGGAACTTTGACTCTTCAGTGGTGAGCTTCTCAGTTTAAGAAAAACTCTGTAAAACACATGAATGACTTGAAGGTTATACACTGTATTTTTGAAGACAAGAATCGATTGATTCTGAGCTCAATTTAAGTGTGTTTTATAAATAATGACAAAAAGTACAAGGTGGCATCTCAAAAATCTGGTCATTAAAAAATCAGTTCTAACTCATAAATTTCAGGATCTTACAATTTGGAAGGTATTACTCTAAATTCTGAATTCCCAATCATCTATGGAATATAGCAGTTCTATCCTTTGAGGTTTCTGAAGCATACTGAAATTACATATGTTCTTTTACTAATTGTCATTCTTACCAAATAAAGCAAAAGTAATGCAATATACCAAGACTGTGTTTATAGCCTTAGGCACAATACAACATGTCGACCAGGAATCAATCTAATTTGATTGGCCCAAGTTTTCAAGCAAGTTGGGCATCATAGACATCCACCAGTTTGGTTAGGACTTAACATTTTCATGTTAAATCACTGCTGCTAGTTCAAGACAACTCTTTGGATAGATAGTGATGCATAGTCGTTGAACAGGGGATCTCAATTCCCCATCCTTCTGAAAGGGAAGGTTCCAGCCTCATCTAGCAAATTCCAGTCTTTACAGAGAGTGGTAGAGTACAGATTTTTTTTTTTATGCTATCCAAATGGTCCTAGGTCTCATGTGTAGACACTGAAAATAAATAATTTCTATCAAATAAGACTCCCCCAAACTGAGTCTGAAACCCACTGTTTAAGCAAATAAACTCCAAAAACAAAAAAATAAAAGAACAAAAAAGTTGAAGAACAGTGGCTTCCAAAGGAGTGGTATTGTCAAGGATCTAGGCAAAAATACTTTTTAAAAAATGTAAAAACAAACAAACAAACTATACAACAGTCATTCTCCCAGTATTTTCTCCTTTCCTGGCACCACCTGATCCTTCCTGTTCCCAATCTTTCTCACCTCAAGTCCACCTGCAATATCTATTCAGTTCTCTTTACTGTAATCCCTTTTTTGATACTTAACCTCTCTTGGACTGTGGATTGTAGCAGGAATGTCTTTTCATTTATGCTAATATCCACTTATAAGTGAATATATACCAAGTTTGTATTTCTGGGCCTGGAATACCTCACTCAGGATGATTTTTTTCTAGTACCATCCATTGGCCTGTAAATTTCATGATGTCATCATTTTTAACAGCTGAGTAATGTTGCGTAAATGTACGACATATTCTTTATCTATTCTTCAATTGAGGGACATGTAGGTTGTTTCCAGTTTCTGGCTATTATGAATAAATCTGTTACCAGCATAGTTGAACAAGGGTCCCTGTGGTATAGTGGGGCATCTTTTGTGTATATGCCCAGTAGTGGGATGGCTGGTTTTTAAAGCAGATCAATTCCCAATTTTCTGAGAAACTGCCATTTTGACTGTCAAAGTGGCTGTATAAGTTTGCACTCCATAGACAGTTGAGGAGTGTTCCCCTTGGTGCTACATCCTTGCCAGCATGAGCTATCTCTTGTGTTTTTGATCTTAGCCATACTGACAGGTGTAATATAGAATCTCAAAGTTGTTTTGATTTTGATATCGGCCCAAGCTCAGTCAGTCAACAGGGTCTCAAGGGAAGGAGGATTAAAAAAAGAGAAGATAATTAGACAGCATTGTAACATGACTCCAATCAGTGCTGAAGGACCTTTATTTTTTTTCCTCACTCTGCTTTTATATCATTCTAAGTACATGCAAAGAATAAGGGTCAGTTGTAGGTCAAAGAACAAACAAACATAGACAAAATAGTCAGGAACAAACAGGGCAATAAGCAAAGTCTCGTGTTATTCATGGACTTATCAAGATGATCAAGATCTTGAGCCTACTTCCTTGTCCTAGCCATTGCTCAGTTCTGAACCACTCAATCCATTCATATGGTATCCTTATTTTGCCCTTTCTCAACTCAGTTTCCACAAATATTCTCTTTTATTCTTCAGTTTTTCAACCTGATTTACTCTGTGGTTTTTATTATTTTATCTTTTTAGTTATAATATTTTATTAGTTATAAATTAAAATTAAAACAACTTTTATGAGTGAATTAAGAAAAACATTAAGATTCATTATCTTTTAAAATATTACTAATAATTTTATATTTAAAATTTTATTTGCAATGACACTTATAATAAATATTTTTAGAGTAGTTTAAAGTAAATTCATATCTAAACTGAGCATAAAGTGCAGAGAATTTGCATGTCCCCTATGGTCATCAATACTAAACATTAGAATGGTAGATCTGCTATAAAGGAATGTTATTTATACACTATCATATCTCAAAGCCCATAGTTTTCCTGAGGGTTCTCTATTTGTGTCATGTATAATGAAATGGGCCACCACTATGGTATGCATCACACAGGAATGGATCCTTGCTCTAAAATTCCTCTGCACTTCAACCATTCATTATTATTTCTTAAGATTTATTTTCATTTAAATTTTGTGTCTCTGTGTAAGTATATAGATGTGAATAAGGGTGCCTTCAGAAGCTGGAGGAGGGTGCCAAATTCCTTGCAGCTCAAATTAGAGACGGTTATGAGTGCTCAACAGGATTGAACTCATATCCTCTGGAGCAGCTACGTGCTGCTAGCCACCAAGTTCTCTCTCCAAGCCCCAGGGCTGTCCTTTTTAATGGCTGAATAGTATTTTATCTGTGCAGGAGTCATTCTTTAAGAGTCTTATTTAGAAGCTGTTTCCAATATTTGCACTTATTATTAGTGATACTGCATTATGGTTAAGGTTTGTATCTATTTGTTACTCAAAAGTGAACTTATAAAATGGCATTAGACTTGCTTTTTTTATATCCTTAATAAGACTGGATGGTACAAATATTTTCAAAATCCTTGTCAATTTTTTGTGGAGTAAAATATATATATATATATATAATTTGGTTTTTTGAGACAGGGTTTCTCTGTGTTGCCCTGGCTGTCCTGGAACTCACTCTGTAGACCAGGCTGGCCTTGAACTCAGAAATCCGCCTGCCTCTGCCTCCCAAGTGCTGGGATTAAAGGCTGCGCCACCACCCCTGGCTAGAGTAAAATATTTTATAATATATTTTATAATTATTCCCCTGAGGTTGAAACTTTTAAAAATTACTTCTACATTTTTAAATTTTATATGTTTGCTCATGCCATAATGTGAAGGTCAAAGAATACCATGTTTGAGTGAATGTTCTCCTTCCATCATGTAAACACTTGGGACTGAACTCGGGTCATTTTTATTCACAAGAAAGCACCTTTAGTCACTGAGAAATTCTTTGAGACATAGACCTTGTTTTTCTCTCTCTCTCTCTTCTCTCTCTCCTTCTCTTTGTAATATGGTCTGGTGGTTTCACTTTATCATTTTTCTTCTTAGGGTTTTTGTATATTGAATCAAAGATATTTGAGAATTAAATCCATTAATCTCTCATGATGAAAATTTTTAAAAATTCTGATTTTATCATTTTCTTTATTTTTTCCCAATTTTAAGATAAATTTATATTTACAAATATAAATAAAACTAGAGAAACTACCTGTGGAGTCTCTCTCTACTCTATACATAAATTCCCATGATGTTTGCAGCTTATGTAATTACAAAGCAATGGTAAAAAGTAAAGAGCTAAATTTTACTAAACAAGCATAAGAAATTATTTAAATTTTTGTACATTTAGATTATTCAAAACCTATGTTAATAAGGGTTCTTACATGCTTCAACCTTCCTTCTAGCCCACTGACTAAAGATAGGGGAGAAGAAAGGTTAATAGGAAACAAGGGATATGGACCTATTTAGTAATCATTCTTGGCGTGATTCTAAACATGAATCAGTAGGGACATTCCAGTCTAATTGGCAAACACCAAACAAAAAACAGTAGCAGCCACTGGATCCTGAAGTAACTGTGAGTTTTCACCAAATTAACATTAGTCCATGGAAGTGTCAAGAAGCAGCTGGAAAACCACAAGTTCTTCTTTGGTGCATTTTTCTGTACAAAGTCACAACAAGCAAAGATCATTGAAGACCAACAAAGTGTTGCAAGGCAAATCAATGCAAGAATGTCATTGACTATCTTTTGAGTTACAGTTATCCTCTTTCCAAACATCACACATACTTTTATACTCTCAGCAAAATATCCTCTTATAAGACAGTGCCCAGAAAAACATCACATGACACAACTGAGTCTCCAAAGAAACCAGAAATTTACACTTTAATATTTCATTAATTTTCTGTTAGTGTCTTTTTTTACTCCAGAACCTCATATCTCATTTAGAATCTTACCTGGCACTTGTGTTTCTTAGTTCCTCAATCCTTGTCTTTCTCAACTTTTGATATTTGATGATATTCTTTACTTTTATATGTGTCTTTTAGAGATACTTAAGCTTTTCAATGTTTTTTGTCAAAGCATCAAAATATTCCATTATGTTTTCTATATTTGGTGTTTAGGTACCTAACATTTAGAGAGTAATGCACTGTTGCTGATAATAGTAATATCTTATAGTGGCTTTTCTGTTTGTGGGACATAAGATCTCATGGAACGGATCTGACTTACCTTGAATTCTTTTATTACACTAAACTGCTTTGAATTTGCTATTATCTTCCTACCTCTGATTTCTGAGTACTGGGATTACAGATTTATTTCATGCTTGTGTTACTTCATTTTCTGACACTGAATTTTACTTCTTCTGGAATTTACCTTGGCATGAGCCATGAGATAAAAATAAATTTATTAGTTTGTCTCCAAACATACAAAAACATTTGCCACTGCCATTTGTTGAAAGCTCTGCCCTATAAAAATCTTTAACTGCAATTGTGACTAACTTTTACCATTCTTGCATACTTTTTGATAAATATTCTTGGGAAAGTCCAGAAGTCTAGAGATAATTTAATAAGCACAGTGATTTCCAAGACTGAACGACTTCTTTTTTCAAAGAATGAACCAAAGGAACCTCTCACATTAAAATTCATTTTAAAAGAATTTTAATCTTCTGCAATCTTCTGAACCATTGCACAACTGCTTTGTTAATTCTGAATTTTCCACTTGTAGGGAGGAAAGCACAAGTTGTTTTATAGTCAAATCCAAATTCCAAATTTAAAATTTTGATTTAATTAATTCTGAAATAATACACAATGAATTATTTTCAAAAGAATGATATAAATTTTAACATCAAACTTCATAACTGAGATATGGACTGAGAAAATAATGTCAACACAATACACATACATATATCCTCCCCTCCCACACACTTACTCATTCACTCACACACTAATAACACAAATATAAAAAAGTTAAAGTAAAGTTCAATGTGTTCTTTAAGCTTTAATAACGTTTCTTTTACAAATCTGTGTGCCCTTGCATTTGGGGCATAGATGTTCAGAATTGAGAGTTCATCTTGGTAAATTTTTCCTCTGATGAGTATGAAGTATCCTTCCTCATCTTTGATAACTTTTGGTTGAAAGTCGATTTTATTCAATATTAGAATGGCTACTCCAGCATGTTTCTTGGGACCATTTGCTTGGAGTCTTGTTTTTTTTTTTCCAGCCTTTTACTCTGAGGTAGTGTCTGTCTTTGTCACTGAGATGTGTTTCCTGTATGCAGCCAAATGCTGGATCCTGTTTACTTATCCAGTCTGTTAGCCAATGTTTTTTTTTTTTTGTTTGTTTGTTTGTTTTTTTTTTTTTTTTTTTTAAATTGGGGGAATAAAGTCCATTAATGTTAAGAGATATTAAGGAAAGTGATTGTTGCTTCCTGTTATTTTTGTTGTTAGAGGTGGAATTATGTTAGTGTGGCTCTTTTCTTTGGGGTTTATTGTAAGATTAGTTTCTTGCTTTTTCTTGCATGTAATTTCCCTCCTTGTGTTGGAGTTTTCCATCTATTATCCTTTGTAGGGCTGGATTTGTGGAAAGATATTCTTTATATTAGGTTTGTCATAGAATATCTTGGTTTCTTCATCTATGGTAATTGGTAGTTTTGCTGGATGTTTTAGCCTGAACAGATATTTTTGTTCACTTAGGGTTTGTATGACATCTGCCAAGGATCTTCTGGCTTTCATAGTCTCTGCTGAGAAGTCTGGTGTAATTCTGATAGGGCTGCCATTTTATGTTACTTGACCTTTTTCCCCTACCACTTTTAATATTCTTTCTTTGTTCTGTGCACTTGGTATTCTAATTATTATATGATGGGAGGAATTTCTTTTCTGGTCCAATTTATTTGGAGTTCCGTAGGATTCTTGTATGTTGATGGGCATTTCTTTCTTAGGAAGTTTTCTTCTCTAATTTTGTTGAAGATATTTACTGGCCTTTTGAGTTGGGAATCTTCGCTCTTGTCTATACCTATTATTCTTAGGTTTGGTCTTTTTATTGTATCCTGGATTTCCTGGATGTTTTGAGTTAGGAGCTTTTTGCATTTTGCATTTTCTTTGACTGTTGTGTCAATGCCAAACCCAGACACTATTGCTGATGCTGTGAAGAGCTTGCTGACAGGAGCCTGGTATAGCTGTCCACTGAAAGGCTCTACCAGAGCCTGACCAATACAGATGTGGATGCTCACAGCCAATCATTGGACTGACCACAGGCACCCTAACAGAGGAGTTAGAGGAAGGACCAAAGGACTGAAAGGGTTTGCAATCCCATAGGAAGAATAACAATATCAACCAACCAGATCCCCCAGAGCTCCCAGGGACTAAACCACCAACCAAAGAGTACACAAGGGGGAACCCATTGGCTCCAGCTGCATATGTAGAAGAGGATGGCCTTATCTGGCATCAGTGGGAGAGGAGCCCCTTGGTCCTGTGGAGGCTTTATGATCTGAGTAGGGGAACGCTAGGGCAGTGAGGCATGAGTTGGGGGGGATGCTCAGAGATGCAGAAGTAGGGTGAGGGAATAGATGGGTTGTGGAGGGGAAACTGAGAAGGGGATAACATTAAAATGCAAATGAATAAAATATCAATAAAAAAAAGTTAAAGTAATGTAGAATGTAGTAATAATAATAGTACTATTACAATTGTGTGAAAACCAAGATTGAAGTAAATACACCAGTCTTAAGGGTACTAGTTACAAACTATTGAGATTGTGAGTGACCAGAAGTAAGTTCAGCATGGTCTCCATGTTCTTCAGGTTTCAAGTTCTCATCAACTTTATCTCATTAAGCTCATCACATAAACTTGAGGATATAATCATTATTCTCTTTCATATAAGAACACAGGATGGGGACTGGAAAAATGGCTCAGATGTTTAACATTCTCATGGGTTTTGCAGTGAATCTAGGTTCAATTGCAGCTACATCAGGTAGCTTACAATCACCCTTGACTTTAGTTTTCATGAATGTCACTCTATCTTTTAGCCTCTATGGGCACTGTCATGGACATGATGTACTTACAGACAAGTGGACACACACACATACACACACACACACGAAATAGATTTAAAACAAGATGAATGACTGTACTTAGCTTTTTTAAAAGTTCATAGCTGGTGATTTCAGGGACTTGAAAATGGAACTTTTAATGAGAAAATCTTAAAATTATTACTAAACTGTCCTTCCATGGCTTTTGTTGAATAAGAATGCCAGATTACTGCTTTTTTAAGATCTTGAGAATAGGCAATAGTTAGAATGCAGGGTAGGAGAAATGTGATTGCAAGTGTTGACAATTAAATACTCAAATGCTTTGGCAGAAGCAATTGATAATAATGGTGCACTTTCAAGACAGACTCAGACTGCCTGCTTAGATTCTGATAATCATGAATGATATGTTGTATCAATAAAAAACATGGATTGGAAAGAAAGCCAGCTCTTCCTTGTGAATCTATGAAATGGACACATGGCCAGGTGAAGGGTGATGAATGACAAGGCTACATGCGGTGAAGAATGAACTGGATTTGGTTAAACACTGAGCTAGAAAGTGGTAAATTTACATTTATCAAAAAAAAAAAAAAAAAGAATGTTCCTTCCATTTCTAAAGAATGAAGGGAGAGGGTGTTCTAGGACATGCTTCTCATATCCAAAATTGTATGGCATGCTCCTGGACATCATGCTAAAAATTCAAAATCAGTGAACTAGGTGTGGGAACTTGACCATTCTACCTCTTCTGTCTCCTTCTTGTTACATGTTGAGTAGCAAAACTCTAAGACCCAATATCCACAAAAGAGTGTGTCAACAGAGGATGTTCAAGAAATTCAAGGGAGGGAACAGGAGTGGGTTGGATTAGAAAGTGGGTTGGAAAGGAGCACAGGCATCAGTGTTCTGTACAGGCATGAAGCATCTGTTAGATGGAGAACAAGTGTTGGATTGATTGTGATCCTGAGTTTAAAAACCCTCCAGGTATTTCACTTGATAAGGCTGACATAGAAAAATGTCTTTAATCATAGTTTCTTAAGGCTCTCTCTTTTCATTCTTGTTTCTGCTCTTTTAATCACTTCCTTGCTGTGATGTCATATTTAGTTGGGAGAGTGTCAACTATGGTTTATAATGTTTTCAGTGAAAGTTTATTGTGTGTACTTTACACTATCTATACATGCAGATAGTTTGGACTATATTTAAGGCCATGCTTTCAACCCTGCCACTATGTAGGACTGAATTTGGGATGCATCCAGTATGCAACCCACAAGTTGGATGTTTATACCATGAACACTAATGGAATGTTTGCTTCTTGTGATGGCATCTCATATAATAGTTTTTATACATTGTGGATCCTATTATGATTTCATAGATGGAATATTTGGGGACTTATTCAAAGTCATAGGACAGTACAAAGCAAAGGAGCTATGGATTGATCTATATAAATTGATTCCAGAGCACATGCACTGTGTGTGCTTCAAAGGCCAGAATAATCACTGCAGGCCAGTCTAAATGGCAGTGTGATAAAAAATAAATTGAGGCAACAGAGCATTTAGATAAACTGCTAAGATGACCATAAAACATGTAGGAGGAAGAGAATTGAACAGTGTGTTTACTCTTATCATTTGTGAAACCAGGTACCACAAATTAGAAGGAACAAGCCCTAACTTTAGGAAATAGTTTGACCTGTTAGGAAAAAAAGCCAGTTGAAACAGACCCAAGCAAGTCATTAAATTTTTCCTTTTCTGTTCTGAAATGGTTTGGTTCAAGTTATAAATCTTTTTGCCTCAGCTCTCAAGGATGATAGTACTAGGTTGTGGTGTGGGTAGGTTGAAAGGACATACGGCCATTTCTTCTCCAATGGGAAATCATTTAAAACTTACAATAAAGCAATAGAAGAATGAAGTTGTTGTCAAATAAACTATAAGAAATGTTTTAGTATCAAAGTTTACCTGTATTTTTCTTCTGTCAGGAAGGCCAATATTAAGATCTATGAGCCTATGTGCACCAAAAATGTTTTATTGGTTTTGTAGAAATTCTGACTCATGGTGATTCTATTCTCTTGAGATCTTGGCTGAATTCAAGCATTTCTTCACAACAGCTGTGAGATCTGCAGGAGATGCCTCTGTGCACAGGCAAGGTCAATAAGAAAGCCAAAGTGAATGAAGGGTCTGATTTGGTTACAGTGTAGCACACCTAAGAGTTCTGTATTTTGGGTAACAAAGGAAATGTTTCATTCCTTCCATCCAGAACATTAGCTGAATTTATTGGACAAGATGATCTTGACTTCTCAAATCATTGCTGAGTTTTGTCAAATCTTTGTCTCAAATGAGCTGAATATAATATTTGGTCTGCATTGATTTTTAATTGTCTGAATTCATGCTATTATTGACATCATGCTGTCTTCTGAGGGCTCTGTGACTTGATTTTGAACCATATAACTGACTTCCTAGACTAGAATTTCATAATCTCCAAATTCATTAGGAATTAATGAGAGGATTCATGTTCATAGATCTTAAATCATAGATTTCTTTTTCAAAAAATTTACATATTAAAGTTCTAGCTATTCTTTCCTTGCTGTCTTTTTTGACCTAAAGTAAGCACTAAAATAACTAACAATTCAGTTTTTGAGGCAGAGATCAACTGAAGAGAGAAAAGAGCCACAGAGAAGTGTCCGACTAGCTAGGGTATTGCTCTACCTAAAACCTATAACGATTAAAATAAAACAATTGATGCTCAAAGAATTCAAAATATACTAATGACATAATCAGATTTACTTAGCTAGGTAGGAAATAATGTAATATCCCATTCATTTAACTCACTAAGATAGAGATGTAGAGAGTGAAAGGGCTAAGTTTGGGCCAAAGTTTGCATTTGAGATTCATCAATTCGCACAAAACATAAGAGCCTGCAAGGGCTTCACTAAATTTTATTAACCACCTACATGTACCCAACTTTCAGATATCTATTAAGTGACTTGAATATTAAGGGACAACACTGCTTGTTTGATGGTGTGAGGGCAATTTAATCAAGGAAGCCATTTTAGAACCCATAATAAT
This sequence comes from Mastomys natalensis, assembly GCA_021653895.1. Classification (NCBI taxonomy): domain Eukaryota; kingdom Metazoa; phylum Chordata; class Mammalia; order Rodentia; family Muridae; genus Mastomys; species Mastomys natalensis. The sequence goes on from JAJTUV010001795.1 coordinate 391,531, forward strand.
AGCTCCTAGTACAACCTTATACCAATGAGTTAAGTATTAAAAGTCTGGAAAAAACATTCTACCAAGCTTACATGTTCATTTATGACAGAGGGCCTGCTGCAGATCAATAATTTTTTTTTTTTATAAATAGTGCTAAAACTATATTGAGTCATGTGTCACAAAATTAGCAAATATCAGGTCCAGTTAAATTAAGGATAAATATAAAAAGCAAGAGTATAAACTTTTAGAGGACAATGTAGTAGATATTTAAGATTTCTAGCTAGAAAAGTTATTTTCAAAACAGGTATAAAATGTTCAAGTGATAAAGAGAAATTTGGCTACACTAAAAATTAATGTTTTCTATGGATCAGAAGGTATTACAAGAGATTTTTGTTTTGTTTTTTAAAGAAAACAAAAGCCTAAACTGAGAGACAATTACTACAAAACACTCATATAGCCAATCAGAAAATATACATTAAATTTCTGCCAAACAGAGAGAGTGAAAACGAACCAGATAAAGAAATGTCATTCAGCCTCCTGGCAAGTACTAGAAGTTAAAACCATTGGCTGCTGTCACCAACCCATCAGACTTTATAAGCATAACAAGAAAATTTCTGAAGTTTAGGAGCAATGAGATAGCCCATACTCTATGGAGACTCTACATATGTACACTTTGGGTAAACAACTTCACTTTGCCTACTGATATTAAATATGTGTGTACTGTATGATCAAGTGTTCCTTTTCCTAAGCATATAACCTAGAAAAAACACGTGGTTGTGCAATGTGAGATACATAAAAGACGAGAAATATATCAGAGAAAACTGGAAAGGGAACTAAACACACTAAGCAGTCTAATTTATAATTCATAGTATATTTTCACAATGGAATAATATAGAGCAATAAAATTAATAAACTATAGCTAAAAATAATCTGCCTTTCGAAATATAAAAGAAATAAAATGTTGAAGTCACAAGCAAATACCTACAGTCTGTTTTCATTTAAGTAAAAATTTAAAACAATCCTAACTAAACATTGCCATGGTTCAAGATACACAAATAATTAATAATGACCATGAAGGAAAAGAAAGGATTAACCAGTTCAGAATCAGAATTCTTGAAGAGAAAGAAAACAGGGCATGAAGGGATTTGGAGGAATCTTGTGTGGCTATATTTCTTAGCCTGAGTGCTAGATCCAAGAAAATTCATTTTATTTTTCTCTTTAAACTTATATGCATGTATTTTCAACTATTTTGAATGCTGGCTATAGTTTATAATAATACAAGATTGATATGTGATTAGCATAGTTTATAAGTTCCTTCAATTTATCACATCACTTCTACTTTCCTTATATTTTTCTGTATCTGCAGTACATAAAAACATGTATTTCTCTAGATTGTTAAATTTTTAAATAAACTTTTCTTTTTTGTTTCAACAAATGGGTCTATGTTTCTAAAAAACTATTATTAATATGTTTGGTCTCAGGGCTGGAAACATGGCTCAGAGGTCAAGAGCACTGTTGTTCTTGTAGAGGACCCACTCAGTCTCTAGCATCCACATGGTGGCTCATCTCTAATTGCAGGTCCAGTGGATCAATGTCTATTTATGACCTCCACGGCACAAGACATACATGCAGTACACATGTACTCATGCAGTCAAAACACCCCTCCAAACACACAATTAAAAAAAAAACCTGTTAAACTTTTGGTCTCTAATTCTAAATTTCTTGAATCTCATCACTCAATTGAAAAGTACTTATTAATTATTCATCATTTCTAGACTCTGAAGAAAATATCTATCTAAGGCATACTTACTGTGTTTGAATAATCATCAGTCCAGAGGTGAAGCGATGCTTGCATGTCTTAGTTTAGTGGTTTTGAAAAAAAAGTACTGTATTTTTGTAGGCCATTTACCAGAATTTTGTGTACACATAGATGGAGGATGCATCGTTAAACATTTTGTTTTAGTGGCCCAGTTTTACTGCCCTTTGAATTATAACCATTGTGAATATCCAGTGACAGTTGTGTAATATGTTGTTCAGTGACCGTGGAACACACGTTTTTACCTGAATCCCTGCTTATATTTATATAGTATACTATTATTTCACAAAAATCATTTTGGAAATGGATAAAACTGCTGCAAATCAAAATTATTAGGGTAATCATCATTTCTTTGACTCCAAACAATTTTTTAACAGTGGGCAGCTCATTTTTCTGAACATCCATTTGATCAGCTTTTTAACAGAAGTTAGGTGAAGACAGCTATCATCTGCATACTGCATTGGAAACAGGTAGTGAGATAAATTTGAAATTAAAATTCAAACTTATGTAGGCATCTAATTGCAATTCTCTTTTAAGGGCACTGGGAAAAATGACAGAAGTGATTTCTAGAGCTACTTTAATGTGCAATTTCGGCTGAAGCATTTCTGGGACGATCATGGAGAATCTTGAAGGCATTACACATCATAAAACATGAAAAAAATAGCTGTAAGTACTCAGGCGAGAATTATAATGCTAGCAAATTTATCAATGTCTGCATAAAATGATTCTGGTTTCTCCACTGTTTCTCTGGCAACTTGGTAGAAAAGCTTCAGAAGCAGATGGGCCGTAGAGGCCAGATCATTTCACATGAAATTGTATTCATGTGATGGAACAGGCAACGTGATGTAATTCTTGGCTTGACATCATAAAGCAGTAATGTGCTTCACTTAATTCCCAATGCATATCCAATTATAAGATACTTTCTGTATCAAAAGGGTCTGTAATCGTTTGTAATTCCTTTACAAAACTTGAGATCTGAGCAGAAATTGCTCAAAATCACCGAGAAAGAATAAAAGACCAATCTACCATTTCTATGAAACATATATTCTGTGTATATTAGACAAATAGATGAGAAAGAGAGAGAGAGAGAGAGAGAGAGAGAGAGAGACTGAAACACATAACTAATGTCTGGACTTGTGCTTTATATTGCTACAACTAAGAAAATTACTACAGCGGTGGAATCCTGATCCCAACGAAGGAGGAGAAGAGTAAGTGGATGAGAAGGATGATGGGAAGTCCCATGGGTGTTGTTTCCTATTTCTACTGCTGTGATGAAAACACCGTGGCCAAAATACTTTGGCAGGAAAGATTTATTTCCATCTAGAAGTCTCAGGTCACAGTCTACCACCAAGGGAAGTCAGAGCAGAAACTGAAGGCAAGAAGAAACCTGGATGCAAGAACCGGAAGCAGAAGCCCTAGAGAAATGCTGCTACCAGGCTTGTTTCTCTGTTCTTACTCTGCTTGCTCCGTTGATTATTTTAGTTAGTTAGCTTTGTTTTTATCTTGTTTCTAACACCCAGAATTACCTGCTTAGGGCTAGCCAGATGCACAAATGGGCTGGGCCCTCCCACTTCAGTAATTAATTAAGACAACATCCCATAGGCTCCTCTACATTGTGATCTCATGGAAGCATTTTTCTCATCCCATGATCCCTTCTCTCAGATGACTGTAGCCTGTGAAAAGTTGACAGAAAAACTACCTAGCACAGATGCTCAGTTACAAGAAAAACCGTAATGGGATCAGGTAGCTTCGTTTTTCCCTCTTGTGCTCTTGAGAGGAAATAAAAATGCTTCATAATGATTCAGAGTTAGTCAGTTATCTTAACTTACTTCCTTGATCCTTGGCCTTAGGGCAAACCACTTCACTCATGAACCTCATTTTTGCTCTTGAAATAGGGAGAAACTACTCCAGAGGTTGAAACAAGCATTACATGTGAAAATATAAAAGTGGCTGGTAAATGGTGGACACTCAGTAGATGTTTCAGAATTTTAATGAAAACAAAAACAAAACAACAACAACAAAAAACTTTGTTTTTAGCATTCAAGGTTTACAACATTCTTATTATTCCTGCCATCCATTACATAATCATCATTGATAGGAAACCAGCCCTTTGAAATTCTTGGAATCAAAGAACATGAACACAGAGCAGCAGTGTTTATTGTGATTCTCCAAACAATCACTTCTCTTGTACATATGGGACCTCCAGTTTGGAGGAGCTGCAGCTTTGTGTAGTTCTACCTTTTGAGACCACCCAGGATACAGCTGGAAAAGTGCCTTGGCTCATCTCTCTGGATAGGGAGACAAGAAAAGTCTCTCCCACCTTTTCTCTGTTGTTTGTGTTGAATACCTTGTGTTTTTCTATAGTGTAGCTCCAAGAAACGGGTCCAAAATGTGCATGATGTGTCCTGAGGCTCATCTGTCCTCAGGAACTCTACCCCCTCTGGCTAGGAATTCCTCAATTTTCTTAAAGGGGTAACAATTATTTTCTTAGAAATTTGCCTATGAACAATGATAATGTCTGTTTAACTATCTTTCATTAAATTAACCATTTATAAATAATTATATTTTTGATGCTAAAAATTTATCTCGTTTTATTATTGAAAATATATTTTTGGGATAAAATTATATTTGGTACAATACCAGCCCATACACTCAGATAAACATTAGAAGGCAATGTCCCATATCACAGTGGATAGAAAGATCTGGATTTCTAGATAACTGAGCTCAAGTTACAGATATGCCAAGTTGATATTGTGACATCCAGTGTTAGGTGCCTAATCAAGGATGTGATGATAATAGTAGCCTAATCAAGGATGTGATGATAATAGTAGCTTTCATAAGGTTGCCATGAAAAGCAAAATGCTAGGCATACAAAACAAAATCTTTAGTTACTGTCAGGTATTATAATAACAAAAATTGCTATTACATTTTCATTAGTCAGACAAATCTAAAATTGCCATTAGACAAGGTAATTTGGTGGACTGGAAAAGATGCAAAATAAATGAGAAATTAAAAATATACTTAGATGTGAACACACCTATAATTCCGGCACGTGGGAGGCAGAAGAAAATTAGAGGTTATCATGGTCTACATGGTGAACCTGAAGCCAGCATTGGCTAAGTAGTCAGACTGTAGGAAAAAGAATAATAGTTCCCAAAATACACTTTGTTTTGTAAAATAAGTACAAAGAGCCTACATGAGGCAGATTAGTATGACATGAAAAATAACCTGATGTTTTCCCTCACACTCCTTTAGTTTACTTTTATTTCCTGAATTTTTAAAAACATCTCAAGGGAGAGGTTCTCTTACCCAGTCACTAAATATGGCTCTGCAATTGTCAAAGGATGTATGCATTTTGCTGTGTACTTAGTTACAGATAAGTTAAATGACTATCATAGAAATGCATCCTATTTGTGTATGACGTGTTACAAACTTCTTTGGGAATTTTAAGGGTTAAAAAAGTTATGAACCTGAAAAGAGGAATCTAGCTTATTGTTTTCTTGTTTGATTGAAATTGTTAATGATATAATGCAACCAGAATTTGACTTAACTTCTTTTCCAGTGTGGTTCTTATAGAGTATGCTGATTCTGAAGTCAAATTTTAGTTTCATTGCTGGATTTAATTTACATGTTAGTGTCTCTGAGATACCACTTTTATGTACTTTGTTCTTCACTGCCAGTGAGAATGACAACTTCAATACAACGTTAAACGTGTTATTATATAGTTTCCTTCTTCTAGATCCATAACTATTTGGCTCTTAAAGTTGATATATTTCAATATAGTATGTTCAAGATTTCCATGGCCAAGTTACATTGTAGACATATGACCTCATAAACTCTACTTTTGAAAGTAATTATATAATGACTCTGGCTAGTGGAATGGAGATCAAAATACTTTTTCATAATGTGCTTTAGAAATAGAGTGATATCATAGACAGAGCTGCAGTATTTCATAAGTCAAAAAAAGGTATGTGACCTTCACTTTATTTTTGATTATCATTTATTTACTGATGATAAGTTTTTAATATGGTTATATAACTCCAATTAATATTCACTCATGTTCCTTTACTTCTCTAGTTTACTGTATTTATAGGCATGGTCCATCTCTAGTTTTGCCAAAATTGTTTTTATGGTATGGCCATTGAAACATCAGACCAAATTCTTAAGCTGTGAAACTCATATGCCCTATTGTTCACTCTAAGTAAAACATAATTTCTTGGATGACAAAGAATCCATTTTCTTTTGTCTTATATCCTCATCATATTCATATTTACTATGAAGAAAACTAAGTAATAGACTCTGACATATATGACCTGCTCTTCTCTAATTTCTTTGGGAGGTTGGAAAATTATCAGTATAGTCATAAATATGGCACCACAATAAAATATGACTTTAATTATAACCTATGGCATTCCGAAGGCTTTTAATAATGGTTTATATTATTTTCAGTTGGTATAACAGTATTAAGGAATAATTTAATCTACATATTAGAAACCACAAAACTACTCCTGGGTAAACCAATTTTGTTGTATTTTTAACTTTTTCCTCTAGAAAATTTATAAAAATATTAAGTCAAATAATATCTGTTCAAGTATTTTTATTGTGATATTACTGACATTAGTAAAACTTGGAAAACACTAAAATTCCCAATGGTTGATAAATGATTTTGTATGATGCATTTTTCTTCATTGCTTATATTAAAGACTAAAAATACTAGTCAAATTATTATAACAATTTGCTTTATATTAAAGACTAAAAATACTAGTCAAATTATTATAACACCTATATCTAAAGCAACATGTATTATATATTTATAAAGAAAAATTGTATCTTTTAATGATTATAATCATGAAAATACTCATACAGAGAAAGCATATAACAACAAAGATACATTTAAATATGAAAGTAATAATAGAATGATAGATAATATCTTCATATTTCTTTACCCCCTCCATCCTTTTCCCTTCCTTTTTTTCTTTTCTTGTTGGTTATTTCCTATAACACTATTGGGTACTTTTTGCAAAGTAATAAAAATTGAAATAAAAAGGAATTTATTGTACCTCTTTATTTGAATTGTATTATTAAAAATGCTGACTGTTATGTATGTTGTGAAATGGTAAATTATTAGTTTTATAACATGAAACAGTATCAATTTTATAATTAATACACTGAATATTGAGATAGACTCATAAATATAATTTTAATATTTTATAATTTATATTCATTTTGTATGTCAGTATGTTTGGGTTAAAACATGAAACAATCAGGCTGCAGAGATGCTCAGAGGTTAAGAGCACCAGTGCTTTTCCAGAAGATCTGGGTTCAATTCCCAGCACCCACATGGCAGTTTACAACTGTCTGTAACTCTAGTACCAAGGTTTCCAACACTCTCACACAGAAAAATATCTAGTTGTGACACAAATGCACATAAAATAAAAATAAGTTTAAAATATAAGAAACAATCAGGCAACTATCCACATGCTATGAACTAGCACTTGATGAGACAAACTGTTACTAAACAAATTACTTTAATGACTATATAACATTAAATTAAACTGGATAATACGGTAAATCTCATTAACAAAAAGCAGCTCAGACAATAATCATGTTTGCAATTGATACATAATTTCCAGGCAAGCTATAATGTTTTCACTTTAAGGACTATTGAAAAATATTTGAAGACTAGATTCCAAACATCTGTAACATGTCTTATGTCAAACTCTCCTAATTGCCTGTGGTTATTTCGAAATCTTGTTAGACATTCTCAATTTAACAGCAGGATGGCATAAAATGTTTCCTTGGTAAAGGAGCCAACAAACTGGGTCTTAAATAACATCTGATATTGTCTCTTTCATTGAATTTGGAAAACTTAATATACCTCTCTATAACTTACATTTTTCTAACATGAAATCAAAGACAGAAAATAACCTATTAGACTTTCTCATTTCCAATATTATCCACTAGAACTCCCAAAATAAAGATCTTGTTTTGCTCTAACCATTGCCAGTGAGGAAGTAAATGATTTCACACTAAGTTTGTAAAAGAGATTCTGGTCTCAAAAGTGATTATTTCTGGTCTTAGACACAGAATGTACCTAAAGACTTCAGTGAATCAAGATATGCTATTTTCATATAAGAACTAACTTAATCCTGTCAGCTCTATGGCTTTTGGTTGCAGTTTATGATCTTAAGGTTCACAATACAAACCCAAAGGGAGTATCAGCAAACTAGTCAAAGAGCTTGTGATGTTTTGGAGGACTAGAAATGCAAACCACAGAACAGTACCTTTTTTTTGTTTTGTTTTGTTTTCAAGATGCTGTAGTTTGATAAGACTACTCTATCAAAAAACATTTTACAAAGTCAATGATCACATGTGATGATTTTGAGGAGCAGCCTTTGAAAAGGTCATTTAAAACAGGTAGATTGGTAATTTCAAAAATATTAAAGCTATTTTATGGACTTTTAAAGCAAGAGAATTATGTACTTTTTAAGTTACTCTGGTAAATTAAATTCAATACTGACACTTCAATTCTGTTGTGATGACACTGCTATAGTTTGATTATTTTCAAGCTGGTTTTGTTGTAAAACAAACAGCATGTTTAAAATATATTTTTACCTTACATAACTGTACCAGTAAGTGCCTGATAAACAACAATTATTTAGTATGAGAATTGAGCAGTTTTTCTCAACTGAAAAGTTTAGCAATAATTTTCTACCTAAAATAAATATATGAAAGTTCTAAGATTTAGTAGTTATTATCTAGATTTCTATCTCTACATATAGCAGCCCAACTACTAAACTATGCACCAGAAAATAAGCAGAAATGAATTGTTGCAATTAATAATCAAAGCCAGCTGAAATGATTACATTTTATTTTGAAAAATTAGACAAAGTTTACAAAAATGCAAAGTCAAAGATACCTTATAACAATGATTTCATCTTGCAAATGTATAGCATATAAAAAAGCCAAATGACAATATGTAGTAATTTTAATGTGTAACATTTTAATACATTTACTTGTGTTTGCACATGTGTGCATGCACATGCCACTGTGTGCTTATGGAGGTCAGAGGACCACTAGTGGGTGTCAGTTCTCCATTGAAGCTAGAATATCAGGCTTGGCAAAAACAATCCTTACTGGCCAGACTATCACTATGGCCCTGATATTTGATTTTATATTATAAAATTTATGCAAAATATAACATTTTAGTAATAAGAGGCAACAATAAAGTGATCTTTTTATTCAATCATTATCATGTTGGCTGGCTGTGACGTTCTGCAGCTATAATGTATTTTCTGTATACTAGACTTGGATAACCATAATACTGTTCAAACTAAGCAATTAGAATAAAGACAGAATAGTAATTTTTTACTCTCAAGTCAAAATGATGATTTTTACTTCTATGATTTCCTACACAGAGTGCCAGCAGCCGGTGTTCAAATATGTTAGTTAGCCTATGGGGGATATTTCTCATTAAAGCTATGGTGTTGTGAAGAAACCTCAGGCCAAAGGTAGTTGGTAATGCTGACAGAAATACACAATATTTTGTTTCTCTTAATACCACAGCCATATTCATTTATTCTCCCTTGTCTGCTTTCCAATATCTTTATCTATTCATTGTCTTTTTCATTGTTTATTATTAACTTCCTTAATTCTTTCTAGATCAAAAGCCAAATATAAATAAATGGAGCAAAACTACGTATATGTGAGAAACTAAGGGCTCTTTAATTTGACTTTGGGCAGACTTTCCATGCTCCAAGCACACATCTCTCAGGAAACTCATCTTATGTCTTCTCCTCAGTTAGCTGTTTAGGTTTCTAGCGAGAATCATGAGCTATAATCACATCTTTTCAAAAGGATGTCTCTAGGATCCTCTTTCTCAGCCATCCAATGAGAAGTGGGATCAGAGATGAGTATTTCTCAGTGTAAGAAGACACAGGGAGGTGCTAATTGTGTCCACATGGCACACACCACAGTTTGATAGTGAAGAAAGCATCAGCTTTCCTGTTTTCTAACTGACCTTGCTTTTCTCTTCCAGCCTCTGCTCCCACCTGGTGTTATTGTCATTCATGAACTCAGCTATCCCATGATGTCTGAAGTATTCACCTGTGAACCAGGTGCAGGAAATGGAGATATTTCAAGCTTCCGTAATTGTTACATTTGTTCTTTTCTATTTTGAAACTTTTTGCTTAACATCTTTTTTTTTTTTAATTTTATTTATTTATTTAAATCGCATCATAATTTACTTATTTACACAGGGGTTATAAACACAAAAAGGCAGGATGTAGGGAAGGGAATGGCACCGGAGCATAGGTGTTCAGGGGAGTACAGATACCTTTCAGAACAGGGTATCAGCTGGGTGTAGGTTCAGGGAACAGGTCACTATGACTCTGCCTATGATTCTCTTGTCCTTATCTAAGTTGGTACTGTCCACCAAGGCTGCCTATTTATAAGACCTATTACTACTTGGCTGGTAAATTTCCACAGAAGCCACCTGTTTACAATAGCTTATAGCCTGCTGTTTCAGTGTTTTTCCACAGAGACCCAAGACTTGGTGTTAGCATGCATGTATGTCAGAACTATTGCTGACTTTAGGCCTATGGCTGATTTTAGGCCTTTAGTGTATATATAGGGCTGCTCCTGACATCTCCTCCCTTCTCTAAGTATAGAAGGGCCTTGGCGATTCTATTCTTGTGAAGGCAGGGATAGAGGCCTGACCTCCAATAATTGAAGGGGACCTTGTAATGGCTCAGGTCCTCCTGTCGTTGTCCAGTGAGGCATGAGGGCCATACCCATCACAATGTCTTTTTCCTGGAGAGGGGATACTTTTGACATCAACCCCTATGCAGTCAGGCTTGTCCCTCAGGGAACCCAGATAGATATTTTAAACTTTTATTTATATTCCCTTGCAGTGCTTAGCCTCGCAGCCTAGGCAAGAATTCAGATCGCCAGACAGAGAGGGTTCTGGGTAGCCCCTCTCTGCTTGGTCTAGGGCTGGAAGTCTCTTCTTTTAGGTTGGGTGGAGATGGGTTTGAGGAACACCCTGTATAAAGTAACAACCTCATCTTGAGTCTCGTGGTCCTCCATAGCTAACTTATGATAATGTATCTGAATAGGTTTTGCTAACCAATTATCTATCTGTTGTATCACAAAGTTAGTCAGGCTATTTAAGGCCCAGGACTAAAAGAAATCAGCAGAAATAACCCAGTTAATGGTCACAGGATGGGAGGAAGTGGGGTTGACAACCATGGAGAGGTTGAAAACCAGTCTTTGTACCAGCTCTCATCTTTCTCTTTCTGTTTTCTCTCTGTCATTTCTCTGGGACTTCTCTGACCTTTTTTCATGTTCTCTTTAACCATCCCTGTCTTGTCTATGTAAGGGCAACATTCTTCTTTAAGGGCTGTACACAGTCAAGAGCTGTACACAGTCTTTTCTATTGTAGAAGAATAAATCAAGTCCAACAAAGTCCTTTGCAATTTTTGGAGATCAATTCAGACAGCAAAATGAGGGATTTCTTCAGATTAGTGATGTCAGTCTCTAGCTGTTTGGTGTCCTTGTCAATGGCTCATCAAAGGTCTGAGTAGTATAAGTCTGGAGGCCAGCATCAGGATTAGAGCTTCTACCAGCAGACATCATGGGTGTTTCATTTTTAGCTGTTCTCAGGCTGGAGGTTTAGACCCTGGGAGCTCTGGTTGAATCTTTTGATACTCATTCTAAAAAGGACAAAAGCACCCACACTTTGGTCTTCCTCCTTCTTCTTGAGTTTCATGAGGTCTATTCATTGCATCTTAGGTATTGTGTGTTTTGGGGCTAATATCTGCTTATCAGTGAGTGCATACCATGTGTGTTCTTTTGTGATTGGGTCATCTCACTCAGGATGATATTATCTAGCTCCATCCATTTGCCTAAGAATTTCATGAACTCATTGTTTTTAATAGCTGAGTAGTACTCCATTGTGTAAATATACCACATTTTCTGTATCCATTCTTCCGTTGAAGGACATCTGGATTCTTTCCAGCTCCTGGCTATTATAAATAAGGCCGCTATGAACATAGTGGAGCATGTGGCCCTGTTGTATGTTGAAATATCTTCTGGGTATATGCCCAGGAGTGGTATAGCTGGGTCCTCAGGTAACACTATGTTCAATTTTCTGAGGTACTGCCAGACTGCTTTCCATAGCGGTTGTACCAGCTTACAAGCCCACCAACAATGGAGGAGTGTTCCTCTTTCTCCACATCCTCGCCAACATCTGCTGTCACTTGTGTTTTGAATCTTAGCCATTCTGACTGGTGTGAGGTGGAATCTCAGGGTTGTTTTCAATTGCATTTCCCTGATGACTAGGGATGCTGAACACTTCTTTAGATGCTTCTCAACCATTCGAGTTTCCTCAGTTGAGAGTTCTTTGTTCATCTCTGTATCCAATTTTTTAATAGGGTTATTTGATTGTCTGGAATCTAGTTTCTTCAGTTCTTTGTATACCTTGGATATTAGCCCTCTATCAGATGTAGGGTTGGTGAAGATCTTTTCCCAATCTGTTGGTTCCTGCTTTGTCCTATTGACAGTGTCCTTTGCTTTACAGAAGCTTTGCAGTTTTAAGAGATCCCATTTGTCAATTCTTGATCTTAGAGCATAAGCCATTGGTGTTCTGTTCAGGAACTTTCCCCTCTGCCCATGTGATCAAGACTTTTCCCTATTTTCTCTTCTATTAGTTTCAGTGTAGCTGGTTTTATGTGGAGGTCCTTGATCCACTTGGAATTGAGCTTTGTACAAGGAGATAAGTATGGATCAATTTGCATTCTTCTACATGTTGACCTCCAGTTGGACCAGCACCATTTGTTGAAAATGCTGTCTTTTTTCCACTGGATGGTTTGAGCTCCTTTGTCGAAGATCAAGTGACCATAGGTATGGGGGTTCATTTCTGGGTCTTCTATTCTATTCCATTGATGCTCCTGCCTGTCTCTGTTCCAATACCATGCTGTTTTTATCACTATTGCTTTGTAGTACAGTTTGAAATCAGGGATGGTGATTCCCCCAGAAGTTCTTGTATTGTTGAGAGTAGTTTTTGCTATACTGGGTTTTTTGTTATTCCAAATGAATTTTAAGATTGCTCTTTCTATCTCTGTAAAGAACTGAGTGGGAATTTTGATGGGGATTGCATTAAATCTGTAGATTGCTTTCGACAAGATAGCCATTTTTACTATATTAATCCTTCCAATCCATGAGTATGGGAGATCTTTCCATCTTCTGAGATCTCCTTCAATTTCTTTTTTCAGGGGCTTGAAGTTCTTGTCATACAGGTCTTTTACTTGCTTGGTTAGATTCAAACCAAGGTATTTTATATTATTTGTGACTATTGTGAATGGTGTCATTTCCATAATTTCTTTCTGAGCCAGTTTATCCTTTGTGTAGAGGAATGCTACTGATTTGTTTGAGTTAATTTTATACCCAGCCACTTTGCTAAAGTTGTTTATCAGGTTTAGGAGTTTTCTGGTGGAAGTTTTGGGGTCCCTTAAGTATACTCTAATATCATCTGCAAATAGTGAAACTTTGACTTCTTCCTTTCCAATTTGTATCCCTTTGATCTCCTTCTGTTGCCTAATTGCTCTGGATAGGACTTCCAGTACTATACTGAATAGGTAGGGGAGAGTAGGCAGCCTTGTCTAGTCCCTGATCTTAGTGGGATTGCTTCAATTTCTCTCCATTTAGTTTAATGTTGGCTACTGCCTTGCTGTATATTGCTTTTACTATGTTTAGGTATGAACCTTGAATTCCTGATCTTTTCAAGACTTTTATCATGAAGGGGTGTTGAATTCTGTCAAATGCTTTCTCAGCATCTAGAGATATGATCATGTGGTTTTTTCTTTGAGTTTATTTATATAGTGGATTACATTGATGGATTTCTGTATATTGAACCAACCCTGCATTCCTAGGATAAAGCCTACTTGATCATCATGGATAAGTGTTTTGATGTGTTCTTGGATTCGGTTCGAGAGAATTTTATTCAGTATTTTTTCATCAATATTCATAAGGGAGATTGGTCTGAAGTTCTCTTTTCTTGTTGGGTCTTTGTGTGGTTTAGGTATGAGCGTAATTGTGGCTTCATAGAATGAACTAGGTAGTGTTCCTTCCATTTCATTTTGTGGAATAGTTTGAAGAGAATTGGTATTATATCTTCCTTGAAGGTTTGATAGAATTCTGCACTAAATCCGTCTGGACCTGGACTTTTTTTGGTGGAGACTTTTAATGACTGCTTCTATTTCTTTCATGGTTATGGGACTATTAAGATCATTTATCTGCTCCTGATTTAACATTGGTAACTGGTACTTGTCTAGAAAATTGTCCATTTCATCCAGATTTTCCAATTTTGTTGAGTATAGGCTTTTGTAGTAGGATCTGATGATTTGTTGAATTTCCTCGGTATCTGTTGTTATGTCACCCTTTTCGGTTCTGATTTTATTGATTTGGATACTGTCTCTCTGCCCTCTGATTAGTCAGGCTAAGGGTTTATCTATCTTGTTGATTTTCTCAAAGAACCAGCTCCTGGTTTTATCGATTCTTTGTATAGTTCTCTTTGTTTCTATTTGGTTGATTTCAGCCCTGAGTTTAATTATTTCCTGCTGTGTACTCCTCTTGGATGTATTTGCTTCTTTTTGTTCTAGAGCTTTCAGGTGTGTTGTCAAGCTGCTAGTGTGTTCTCTCTCTCCAGTTTCTTTTTGTATGCACTTAGAGCTATGAGTTTTCCTCTTAGCACTGCTTTCATTGTGTCCCATAGGTTTTGGTATGATGTGTCTTCATTTTCATTAAATTCTAAAAAGTCTTTAATTTCTTTCTTTATTTCTTCCCTCACCCCATTATCAACGAGTAGAGTATTGTTCAGTTTCCATGTGAATGTGGGTTTTGCATTGTCTTTGTCGTTATTGAAGACCAGCTTTAGACCATGGTGATCTGATAGGTTGCATGGGATTATTTCGATTTTTTTGTATCTGTTGAGGCCTGTCTTGTGACCAATTATATGTTCTATTTTGGAGAAGGTACCATGAGGTGCTGAGAAAAAGATATATTCTTTTGTTATTGGGTGAAATGTTCTATAGATATCTATTAAGTCCATTTGGTTCATAACTTCTGTTAGTTTCACTGTACCTCTGTCTAGTTTCCGTTTCCATGATCTGTCCAGTGCTGAGAGTGGGGTGTTGAAGTCTCCCCCTATTATTGTGTAAGGTGCAATGTGTGCTTTGAGCTTTAGTAAGGTTTCTTTTATGAAAGTGGGTGCTCTTGCATTTGTTGCATAAATGTTCAGAATTGAGAGTTCATATTGGTTGACTTTTCCTTTGACAAATATGAAATGACCTTCCTTATCCTTTTTGATATCTTTAAGCTGAAAGTTAATTTTATTTGTTATTAGAATGGCTACTCCAGCTTGTTTCTTAGGACCATTTGCTTGAAAAATTGTTTTCCAGCCTTTTACTCTAAGGTAGTGTCTGTCCTTGTCACTGAGGTGGGTTTCCTGTATACAGCAAAATGTTGGATCCTGTTTGCATATCCAGTCTGTTAGCCTATGTCTTTTTATTGGGGAATTGAGTCCATTGACATTAAGAGTTATTAAGGAGAGGAAACTGTTGCTTCCTGTTATTTTTGCTAAAAGGGGAGGCATTGTTTGTGTGGCTATCTTCTTTTGGGTTTGTTGGAGGTGGATTACTTTCTTGTCTTTCTAGGGTATGATTGCTCTCCTTGTATTGGGCTTTCCTGCTATTATCCTTTGTAGTGCTGGGTTTGTGGAAAGATATTGTGTAAATTTGGTTTTGTCGTGGAATATCTTGGTTTCTCCATCTATGGTAATTGAGAGTTTTGCTGATACAGTAGCCTAGGCTGGCATTTGTGTTCTCTTAGGGTCTGCATGACATCTGTCCAGGATCTTCTGGCTTTCATAGTCTCTGGTGAGAAATCTGGTGTAATTCTGATAGGTCTGCCTTTATATGTTACTTGGCCTTTTTCTCTTACTGCTTTTAAAATTCTTTCTTTGTTTTGTGCATTTTGTGTTTTGATTATTATGTGACGGGAGGTTTTATTTTTTTTTTTTTCTGGTCTAGTCTATTTGGTGTTCTGTAGGCTTCTTGTATGAGTATGGGCATCTTGTTCCTTAGGTTAGGGAAGTTTTCTTCTATAATTTTGTTGAAGATATTTACTGGCCCTTTAAGTTGTGTATCTTCACTCTCTTCTATACCTATTATCCTTAGGTTTGATCTTCTCATTGTGTCCAGGATTTCCTGGATGTTTTGTGTTAAGAGTTTTTTGCATTTTGTGTTTTCCTTGACAGTTGTGTCAATATTTTCTATGGTATCTTCTGCACCTGAGATTCTCTTTTCTATCTCTTGTATTCTGTTGGTGATGCTTGTGTCTGTGACTCCTGATTTCTTTTTTAGGTTTTCTATCTCCAGAGTTGTCTCCCTTTGTGATTTCTTTATTGTTTCTATTTCCATTTTTATGTCCTGGATGGTTTTGTTCAAATCATTCACCTGTTTGGTTGTGTTCTCTTGTGATTCTTTAAGGGCTTCTACCTGTTTACCTGTGTTCTCCTTGAATTCTTTGAGAGTGTTATTTATGTGCTTCTTAAAGTCCTCCATCATCATCATTAGAAGTGATTTTAGATCTGACTCTTGCTTTCCTGGTGATAAGGGGAATTCAGGACTTAATGTGGGAGAACTAGGTTCTGATGATGTCTTGTGCTCTGGGTTGCTGGCCCTTGTATTCTTGCACTTGCCTTTTGCCATCTGGTTCTCCTCGGTGCTACCTGTGCTGTCTCTGACTGGAACCTGTCTTTCCTATTCTCTTGGTTGTGTCAGAACTGTTTAGGTTGGGTGTTGCTGCTGAGGTTAATGCTAGGGCCCAAGATCTGCTCAGTGCTTGGGTCCAGACTGGAAGGAATCAGTGCTCTGGGCCAGGAGTGAAATCCCTGGGTCCTGGTTACTCCCTGTTTGGGGCAAGTGTTGCTGCGTCCTTGCTTAACAGGCTGCTCCAGTTAGAGCTCCTGGGAGCCACACTTTCTCTGTGTTCTGTGAGATTGGGTGCAGAGTTGCTGCCGGAGATCTGCTGAGCACTCGGGCCCAAACCGGAAGGAACCAGTGCTCCGGGCCAGGAGTGAGTACCTGGGTCCTTGTGGGTCCCAGTTACTCCTTGTTTGGGGCAAGTGTTGCTGCCTCCTTGCTTAAGAAGCTGCTTGGGTTAGAGCTCCTGGGAGCCCTGCTTCCCCTGGGTTCTGTGAGATTGGGTGTAGAGCTGCTGCCAGAGATCTGCTGAGCGCTCGGGCCCAAACCGGAAGGAGCCGGCGCTCCGGGCCAGGAGTGAAATCCCTGGGTCCCGGTGGGTCCCAGTGGGTCCCAGTTACTCCCTGTTTGGGGTGGGTGCTGCTGTCTCCCTACCTAAGATACTGCCCGGGTCAGAGCTCCTGGTTGCCCCACTTCTGCCGGGTTTCCTGAGGTTCAGTGTAGAGACGCCGCCAGGGATCTGCTCCGTGCCTGGGTCCAGACCCTAAAATCTGCTTAACATCTTGATTGGGGGTTATTTAATGTCTACACTTCAGCAATGTTTAAAATACTCCAAATTTGCGAAATTTATACTTAAAAATTAGAAATTATTTTCTTTGCATTTTTTTTAACAACTGAATTTCTCAGGGTCAAGGCTTTGTTTGTTTGCTTAAATGAGGGGACATCCTACTATTAGAGCTGTCTCCAAGAAAAGAGGAAAGTTGAATAGTTTACTGAGTCAGCTCCTTCATAAGTGGATTTGAAGGTTTAGAAACTACAGCCACATACATAACCTTGTACAATTTCACAGCAGCTCAAGCTGATAAACACAGCCTGAGCTGTGATATTATTTCTTAGTTTAAGAAATTATGGTTTGAAGACACAGAACTGCCACAAATTGGGAAACCTTTGGCTCCACACTATTTTTTCTTTTAATGTAAAACCCAAACCAAACTCATAGGTTACCCACGCTTCAAGTTGCACTGTTGCATATTGACTCTTCTATGAAAACAGCAAACCCTGTTTTCTAATTAACTAATTAATTAATTAATATTGAAGTCTTCCTTCTCTGACACTAGCCATACTTCTACAGTGATTTTTACTGTACACAAAAAACTCAAATATCTGGGGCTAGAGAGATGGCTTAGAGGTTAAGAGCACTAACTGCTCTTCCAGAGGTCCTGAGTTCAATTCCAAGCAACCACATAGTGCTCACATCCATCTGTAATGGGATCTGATGCTCTCTTCTTGTGTGTCTGAAGACAGTGACAATGTACTTACATATTATAAAATAAATAAGTCTAAAAAAGAAAAAAAAAAACCCTCAAATTTCTTATGTTATGAACATGACTTTCAATTACTGTTAATATAACATCATCTTCTTTTAAACTGCATATTTCCAGACTATTATTATATCACAAATACAACATTATACTTGCCATTAAAAAAGCATTATGTAGTGTGCAGCTGCTGGGTTAAAATACTCAAACCATTTCTAAACTCCATTCTTCAAATTTTTAGTTCAAATATGCTTTAAGTAAGAAAATCTCATATTTTCTTCCAATTGAACTAGTCCTCCCATTTTCTCCCATGACTTTTGGTAGGGTTTCCATTTTGATGCTTATTGGACCCCGTGTCCATGTTCTGGAAGGCTTTGTTCATGCTTGTCATTCTTTATCTACATCTCAGTGCTCTACAGATTTGTGCTTATATAATCGTTGTCAACTTAGCTTACTTGAGGACCTCGGGATTTTGAGTTAAATTTCATATTGCTTCCATTTTATTAAAATGATCAATATTATTTAAAAGGAACAATATGACCAATGATAAGCCCTAATGATAACCAAGTTATTTTTAAAAATGAAGTCCATAATAGTATTCAGAGAAACTATGAGGCAAATTAGAGGTTCAGTTTGAAAGCTGATGGCTTTTGAAGTAGTCTAAAAAGAAACAACATAGCCTAAAAAGGAATAAGTATGCTTTCAGATTAAATGCTGTGGACATAGAGATGAAAGGAACTTAAAATAGGTTTTTATTTAGCTCATATCCTCAGAAATATTTTTTTCTTTCTTCCTCCCTACCTCCTTCCCTCCCTCCTTCACTCCTTCCCTCCCTCTCTCCCTTCCTCTCTCTCTCCCTCCTTTCACAACTCAGAAGCATTTAGTGAATTTGAACACAGGAACAGCTGATATATTTACTTGAACAAAATGGACAAAATATGCATGCATGTATGCTTGTATGTATATATGCATGTATATATGTGTGAAAACATCACAGTAAAACTCACTTCTTTACCTAGTAGTTTAAAACATAGCAGGAGTGGGTAGAGAATCAAGGATGGTAGACTTGACTAGAAGATATCAAGGAGAAATTTCTGTTTTACTTAGAATTTTGCCCTCACACCCCACCCCACAAGATAAGAGGCATCTTTAAATAGAAATATGGCTCAAATCAGAGTTCCAACACAGGACCCATTAGGACTTTGCCATGCAAAGCCTTCCTGTGTTCACAGGCACATTATGCAGCTTGACCTGGGAAGAAGCACAAGAAGGGAGGTAGGCAAGGAGAGTTTTATACAATTACTTTATTTTATTGACTAAATTCTGATATAAAAGTTAGTCTTGCATCTTTAAAACATAAATCTGAGTAGAACATGCTGTGTTGGAAAATAAACCACAGTAGCAATGTGATAAATGTTAATGGACAAAAGAACTTTGTGACAGCACTAATTACCAACAGCACTGTGATCAAGAATTGGAGGCAGTAGCCCAGGAGAAGGCATTGGGGCTGTAGATCAAACCCATTAGACACTCAGGTTCTTCCATCTGCTCTTTCTTTAAACTCCAACGACCTTCTTTTAAAAGTTCAGGGTTTGTCTAGGGAGAAGAAGCCCCTTTGGAATCATGGGAAATTCAGAAGGAACTGATGATCAGGGCTGAGGCAGCCCACAGTCTGCTTAAAGATGAAGCCCAAAACATTTTTACACACTCGAACCTTGTGAAGAGTGTTGGCTTTCCAGTGCAGGTTCCTCAGGCTCCTTATTACTTAAAGAATTTTTCATCCAGTCATCTCCTGTGATTTCCACTGAACACATTTTATTAGGTGCAATAGCTGGATCCTGCTGTCTCTTTCTCTAGGTCTGGAGTCAGCTTATGAATGAGGGCAATTCAACCTCCACAGCATGGCTGGGAGAAAATAAATCTAATGAATTCAGTCTGTGAGAGGGAAAACTGTTCTGGGTCATTCGCATGGGGAACAGAGAAGAAAGGAGACAGTCAGCTGCTACCTGGCAGCAGTCTGGAGCCAGGGTGTCTTCTGGGCTTGGGTTTCCTGCTGGAGTCAAGTAGGCCTTCTGTTACATAAGGCCTTGGTGGCTGCTCCAAGGCAAAGCCACTGTCTGCAGGACACACCCAGGTCTGCTCTCAGGAGCCCTACTTTATTTCAGCAAACCACTTCTGTTAACAAGCCTTCTTTTTCAAAAATCTGACATGCCCTTGCCCTGGGCACTCTTCTCCAAGAGAAAGTGACACAGAACTGCTCTGAGATTGAGCCTCAGCAGGGATTGCAGTGTTCTAGCAGGTGGACTGCCCAGATAAATCAGGAGGAACCATTTCATTAATCAGCACCAAGACTTACGTTGACCGAACCTCGAGGTCCAAAATTCCAGAAAAGCACCATTTACGTTTTTCTCAAAACAACATGGATCCTACTCAATATTCATTGAGGCCATAAACAAGAGCTATTAATATTACATTGGATGCTGCAGTGAGAAGCAAAATATTTAGTAATGGCATGCACAATGAACAGACTCAAACAAGTGCTAGCAATGAGTAGGGACTTGCTCTACTTAGTGAGGCTTTATGAACAATCCATCTTGTTATTAGAGTTTAATGTACTCAGGCTTAAAACGTTGTGCTGACTGACATTTGCCAGATACTGATGTTGATTATATCACCTATGTGAGTCTTTGTGCAACATTATGAAATATAACAATGATTTGTATTTTGCAGAAGAAGGTATTACATGGCAAAACAATTTTCTTTTCTCTTCTTTTCTTTTTTCCTCTTTTTTTGGGATATTTTCTTTATTTACATTTCAAATGTTATTCCCTTTCCCTGTCTCCTCTCTGGAAAACCCCTGTCCCATAACCCTCCCCCTGTTTCTATGAGGATGCTCAAAGTAAATATCAAGAGCAATAGCTGGCCACCTCTCGGCTACCTAACATCAGCACCGCCTAAATTATACTATTTATACTGACAGATGAGACTGCTAAAATTTTAAGCTGGGAAAGCAGGCTATGGTTTAAAAATTTCTTCCTTTGTTCTTTTCCATGTGGTGAATTTTCCTGGTTAATCTACAACACATAGCTAAGGACATATAAATAAGAGAAGTCGAAATTTACTTGAACCAGAACGGTGGAAAGCAGGGAGTCTCTTGTAGTGTTTATTCGTTTCATATAATTTGCACAATATGGACTATTTGTTACCATTTCAGAGACTAATGTTGAAGTCTATTTCACAGCTAACTGTGCTACCCATCACTGATCTCCTTGAAGCAGTGTTTGTACTGTATTTTTTTATTTCCTGCTGGACTGCCTTAAGCCCTTTCCCAGCTATGGCCAAGAGCAACATGAAGACTTTGAAGCGGGGTTTACAACCTTGTTTTTCTTTTACTAATATAGCACACTGTTCTCATCACAGCCTGATTTGGCTATTGACATGGTGACAAACTGGAATGTTTGCTCAGAGATCCAACAGTGAAAGAAGGCAGCAAACCAAAACAAAACAAAAAGGACAAAGTGTTCGGGACAAAGTAGGTTTCTTCCAGAAACAATTTCTCAAAATGAAATTGAATTCCTTCAGTGCTCTAAGAGAGAAGTCTTTATCGCCATAGAACAAGTACAGGTATTTTTTTTTTTAAGTTAAGAAAATGTCAGATGCATATATGGGGGTCTCTGTCATTCTTTCTTCTTTAACGTTTCAATTGTCCTTGCTTTCTTTCAGGTAGGATTTTTTTTTTTTTTTTTTTAACAGAACACACATGTGCATTTTTATTATTTAACTCTTTTATCAGCTGAACAGTCACCACTTCACAGAGAGTTTTGGACAGTCTTGTCTCAATAAAATTGGCACATCCCCCTCTGTGACCTTTCTCTCACATCCTTCAGACTAATGTTCAGTATAAGAGAGTGCATAGTTGAATGCCTGGGAATAGAACCTGACTTTACTGCCACACATAATTATCTGACTTTCAGCCACGTACCTATCCTCACTGATCTCCTGTGCCATTAAAAAGATAATTGGAAGTTCCAGGACAGCCAGGGCTACACAGAGAAACCCTGTCTCGAAAACCAAAAAATAAATAAATAAAATAAATAAATAAATAAAAGATAATTGGAATTAGAATATTCATAATAATAGTATTTTTTGAGGAAAAGGAAAATCTTTTTCTCAGAATTTTAATGAACTATAGTGGTATAACAGATGTCACAAAAGATTTCACATTGATACCAGAAGTTCTTGTTTTTGTAAAATTTTAGATGTACTTAAATATTTTCAACTGTAGACTTAAATGACTTAATGGGTGCACAATTCTCATATTTATAGGACGATTCATGTGCACAGCACATGGTGATGGAATTAGAGTCATAGGTATTTCCCATTCCCTAACGCATTTAATCTTTTCTTTACACTGAGAAGCTTCACCGACTATCTACAAGCTCTTTATACATTACTGTGAACACCTTCTGTTCATTAGAGAATTTTTCTTTTGTGCATACATATTTTATTCTTTTTATATTGTTTTAAAAAGCATTCATCATTTTAGGTAAAGCAGTAAAATTTACATATTAGGTAACACTAGAATAAAATAATGCATTTAGTTTTAAACAGAAAAGGAAAACAGAGAAAAGTTTTAGGTTACAGAACCCCTCCCCATATAACAAATTTCTTTTTAATTCAATTTTTCTCCATGAGTGGCTCAGTGATGAGCCACGACAAATTCCTAGTATGTTAATGGCCAATAAAATGAAAAAGAAAGCTCAATTTTCACAGTCATGGCCTCAAAGGAAGAACACATGTTGGATTATTTTAGATGCAAAAAAAAAAAAAAAAAAAACAAACAAAAAAAAAACCTGTTGCTACTTCAATACATCAAAAGTTGAATTCATAGATTAATCCAAAAGAAATAAAAAATTATGATAGTTGAAACTCAAATAAAAATAGGTTTATATTCTCTTTTGTGACTTGTGTCCTTTGGTAATTAATTACCTTAAAAATGAGTCCCTTATAAAGACATATACAAGTAACATTATACAGATTGAACAGGTAGTATTTATGTATTTAGGATATGTATGTATGAACATATCATTCTATGCATGTAACAATGATTAATGGAAGAAGACACTTGAATTTAAAAGCCAGCAAGGAGGGATTTGTGGGAGGATTTTGGAGGAAAGATGGGAAGGAGGAAAGGATATAATTATAATGTCAAAAATTCAAAGAAGTATGTTAAAAAAATCAAAACCAGCTCCTTTTCTCATCAACACACACACAGACACACACAATACACACACACACATACACACAGAATCTCATGAGATTTGGTTAAATTTATACTGACTAATTGGTTTAGTTAGGTATTCTATATATTAATGGAATTTCTAATTTTAAGGGGAATTCTTTTAGTGCAATTCTTTCAGGTAAAGCAATTTCTCCTTTAAAGTGATACTTTCCTTTTTAGTTCAGCACAACCTGAAGTTTATCCTGTGCCAATAGTCAGTCATTCTTTCTAGGTACCTCCAATGATAAAAAGGAAAAGGTTAGGGACCATCTTAGACAGTGTTAAGGACAATCAGCTTATCATGTGATAGGATTACGATAGGGAATGCAGATTCAACAATGTTTTCTATGCTTTAGGCCACTTCTGGAACTAAAACTGGTACCTAGTTACAGAACGTATTTACTACCTCCCCAATATGATCATCTCATTATTGGATCAAACCTAATTTTACCAAAAAGTTTCTACTTTGTAAATAGACTAAACTTTACTTCCAATACAAGTCAGTTATAAATATATAATGATAAGCATAAGACACTATGGTAAAAATAATAGTAGTTGCTGATGTAATAATAGCATGTTTGTCAATTGTTCACTTTAGAATATCCCCTGTACAATTGTTTTGGAAGAGTTGTCTCTTCCAATAAAATGAACATCAGAGCAAAGAATTAAGAAACTTGCCCAAGTAGAAACAAACAGATAAATGAGAAACTCAGTGCAGCTGGATTAAGGGTTGATGTCAGTCACTGTATTTTTTGGCTCTATTTATGAACACTATCTTCCCACCGGGGCAGTGACTCAAAGTGTCTACTTTTCCTTATTGAACCACAGTCCAGGAGCGAGACACATAAATTCAGGTTCGAAATAGTACATTTGCTTTTACTTAATGGTACTTTTGATAGATTGTTACCCTCCTTGCTGTTTCTTTACTCTTAAGAATAATGACAGTACCCATTTAATAGGTTATCATATATAATGGACTACATTTTATACAAAGAGCTGACATTTAAAGGACATATTAGTGTTCCAATAAATAATAGTTTATATTATTATTATAAATGTTTGCATTCCGGCAAACTGGTTTATATGAGACTTATTTATTCTTTTAGAAATAGGGTGGCTTACACCTGTCATTTCAGCACTTAAGCAGCTTAGATGTATAGACAAAAATGGAAAAAAATTCTGTTCTCTATGATCATCACAGTACTTTGACATTTTGTATGCATTCAACACAGACTTCACTGAAAACTATGAAATACTAGGAATAGAAAGCTAAGCATTCCTCAATGCATTTTAGTTGGAAAACATTATGATAGTCTAGGCTTGTTTTTCTAATAAAATAGTTTTATTTATTTTTCCTTAGAATGTTTTAGGTAAATTTTTTTCTATTAAGCAAATTAAAACAAAAATTCCATTATTTTATGACCGAGTATGACTGTTGCTTTGAAAGCCGAAGACTGCTTTGGAAGGAGCACAGATTTCACACGTTTTACTCTTCAGATGAAGACCATGTGCAGTTTTCTGTGTCTTGCTCTCTCTAACCTTTTCTGTAGATCTCCCTGTACTTGTCTAGTAGGAGGAAACTGCTTCAAGTTCTGCCCTATGTACTCAGGAGATGTTGACTGAAGAGGAACTTTGAAACACTTGTCTCTCCCCACCCACCCACCGTGGGAGAGGCTAATTAACATTCTTTAGTCAGAGGACACTTGGCTGGATTAACATTCAGAGGAGGAAGAGAGAGGCTGATAAATGTTCCTCAGACCACATGGAAGGGAACCCACCTGTGGGTGGGGAAGGCCCAGAGCATGTAGATATATTCCACAGGACGGACCAACCCTTGCCACTTATAGACAAGGGAGGTTGTTGTCACCTCATTCCCCAAAGACCAATTAGTTTAAAAATCACACTGTTCTGCCAATCATATTGTGCCTAGTCACTGTTTCTCTAGTCCACCCCTTAAACTGTATAAAAACTGACCAAATGGGCTGCCTGAGGTTGCCACTCCACCTTCGGTGTAGGTGTAGGATGGCCCCAATGCATTCGATTATTAAAATTCCTCTTGCTTTTTGCATCGATTTACATCTCCTTCACTCAGGGGATCTCCAATAATCTAAGGCTCCCCAAGAGTCTCACATGACCAACCCTTAGTCTTTCATAACCAAGCTCTTGTCCAAAGTCACATAGGACTTCGTGTTTTGCTTTAATTCTCTATTTTTGAAACAGTTTCATTTGCATATCCCAGGCTGATTTCTAGCTTGCTGCACTTCTTTTGTGTCAGATACTTCAGAGGCAAGTGTTACCATGTCCAAATAGAACTGAGAATTTTGCACCAGATTATTATATAAAGCCCCTACAGCAGTTGACAGAGAGAACTCTGAGCTTACAAAAGTTGCCTAGCATCCCACCTTCAGGAAATAAAGAAGAGTCTGTATTGTAAGTTGTCTTTGTACTAATGTCACAACTATTTCAGGCATTTAATAAATGCTTGCCCAATTAATGGCATCTATAATTTAAATAACTAATATGTGGCAGTAGCTGACACAGTAGACATTTCAAATTATTACTTTCTAGTTTAATATAACTGCGCTTCTTATTTATAAAATACCACGAGCTTTGACCTCAGAATTGTTACTAGTTAGATGCAGCAATCCTAGAACATAACTTCCAATTTATCTGGTCCTAAGTGGAAAAAAATTAGCTTTTCTACCATATATTAAGAATATGAATAAGATGCTTTTTTCAGAGATGCAGTTTAATGAGGGACTGATAGGTAGTGTTGAAAAGATGGCCATTCTGTATGCTGTTCTTGTCTTTACAATTAAATACTTTTGAGAATTTTATATATGAGTGCTGTATTCCCACTTCCACCACAGCCTCTCCTTCACTAGCTATTATCTCCTTTACTTTCAAATAAACGACCTCTTCTTTAGTGTTTGTGTACACACACACACACCACCATCACCACCACCACCCCTACCAGCACTACCACCACCATATATAGACATACATATATGTGTGTAGTGTCTTCAGTAATAGAATTCTTCCCATAAGTTCTGGAGAGCAACCCAGGGCAATAAATGGCAATAGTTTATATTGTTTTGAGAGTATCTTCCATCTCCCTGACTAACAATTGAAGGGAAGTTTCCTATGAGTGAACTTGGGTTTTATTAGATAGTCTGTGCTTCATGGGAAGCAGTATCAGCTCAAATGACATAAATTCACTCAAATATGCACATACATATATGTGCATGCACACACACATATACATATATATAAATATAAACATATGAGTGTATTTTAAAGTGAGTACAAAATAATATGTTTTGTCCTACGGCTTTTTCAAACATTCTTGATGTTATTTATCTTTCTGCTTTACCTCCCTACTTCCCATTTAAATGATCTCCCTTTTCATTTCTTTCTTTCTTCATAGAACCTGTCTAGAATTCCTTTCCCTGCTCTCTGCATAGACCATTTTAACTGACTCAATCAAATGTTCACCAGAGGTTACACTATGTTTTACCCAACCCATTTTACTTTGTCCTTTTGTGACATACACTTTCAAAATATTATGTTAACATGAAAAACAATCCATCTATACTTCTTGCTTTACTGGAGAAAATCTGTAGAGAGCCCCCATAGACATAGAACTGCTTATGAATATTCAACTTTGCCAGATCAGGTATCAAAGGGTGGGCATAGAGAAGGCTCCCATACAATCTCAGGCATAAACACCTTGATACAATCTCATGATAGACCTGAAGTAAGAGTTCCCAGACTGGATGCATTCTCCTTGATTCTTGATATTCAAATTATACAATGATACATTACTTTACTGTTTCAAGTAATTGCATTATAGAGTGATTTGTTGCATAGCCATACTAACTGGAACAGGGTAGTTGGCAAATAATGTTAGTCTAGTTTGGTTCAAATGGTCAAACAGATGAAACATGTATTAGATTGTTCCATTTTTTCATTTAGATGACCACTATGATTGTAAGGAAATGACACTGTAATTTGTGAGCTTTCCATTAGTTTGTGGAGTTGTGGCAATAAAGAGGCTTATGAGTTTGTCCCAAAAATCTTGTGGCTTTGGAAGAATAAAATATACTTTCCTCCTAATAGCTTTTCCAGTAATTAATGGTTATTTCTATATCCTTTTCAGTATGTGTGAAAAATGCACCCAAGTAACTCTCCAAAAGTCATCAAAGGAAGGAGGAAATCAGACCACATATGTGTCCACATAAGTCTAATCGCTGCCTCTTTTTGTCCAAGATAATGCACCTAATATGTAGTATAGATAGTAGAGTGAAAGGGGAATTTTAATTTGAAGTGCATCAGAACATATTCACTGTGGCCTGCAGACTGCGATTGTCCCACTAATTTTCTTATTTTTTCTTTTTTTTAAATTTTTATTTTTTTAAGCTTTTATAATTTTTAAAATTTATTTAATTATTTAAATCAAATTGTAATTTACATATTCACACAGGGGTTATAAACACAAAAAGGCAGGATGTGGGGAAGGGGATGACACCAGGGCATAGGTGTTCAGGGGGAGTACAGATACCTTTCAGAACAGGGTATCAGCTGGGTGAAGGTTCAGGGAACAGGTCACTATGACTCTGCCTATGATTCACTTGTCCTTCTCTAAGTTGGTACTATCCGCCGAGGCTACCTATTTATAAGGTCTATGACTACTCAGGCTGGTAAATTTCCACAGAAGCTGCCTGTTTACAATAGCTTATAGCCATCTGTTTCAGTGTTTTTCCACAGAGACCCAAGACTTTGGGTTAGCATGTATGTATGTCTGGCCTATTGCTGATTTTAGGCCTATGGCTGATTTTAGGCCTTCAGGGCTGCCCTGACATCTCCTCCCTTCTCTAAGTATAGAAGGACCATGGCGATTCTAATCTTGTGAAGGCAGGGACAGAGGCCTGACCTCCAATAATTGAAGGGGACCTTGTAATGGCTCTGGTCCTCCTGTCGTTGTCCAGTGAGGCATGAGGGCCATACCCATCCAATGTCTTTTTCCTGGAGTGGGGATACTTTTGACATCAACCCCTATGCAGTCAGGCTTGTCCCTCAGGGAACCCAGATAGATATTTTAAACTTTTATTTATATTCCCTTGCAGTGCTTAGCCTTGCAGCCTAAGCAAGAATTCAGATCGCCAATCAGAGGGGGTTCTGGGTAGCCCCTCTCTGCTTGGTCTAGGGGTAGAAGTCCCCTCTTTAGGTTGGGTGGAGATGGGTTTTGGGAACACCCTGGATAGAGTAAGAACCTCATCTTGAGTCTCATGGTCCTCTATAACTAACTTATGATAATGTATCTGAATAGGTTTTGCTAACAAATTATCTATCTGTTGTATCACAAAGTTAGTCAGCCTATTTAAGGCCCAGGGACCAAAAGAAATCAGCAAAATAACCCAATTAGTGGTTCCAAGATGGGAGGAAATAGGGTTGACAACCATGGAAAGGTTGAAAACCAATCCTTGTACCAGCTCTCATCTTTCTCTTTTTCTCTCTGTCTTTTCTCAGGGCCTTCTCTGACCTTTTTCATGCTCTCTTTAATCATCCCTGTCTTGTCTATGTAAGGGCAACATTCTTCTTTAAGGGCTATAAACAGTCAAGAGCTGTACACAGTCTTTTCTATTGTAAAAGAGTAAATCAAATCCAATAAAGTCCTTTGCAATTTTTGGAGATCAATTCAGACAGCGAAATGAGGGATTTCTTCAGATTAGTGATGTCAATCTCTAGCTATTTGGTGTCCTTGTCAATGGCCCATCAAAGATGAGTAGTTTAAATCCAGAGGCCAGCATCAGGATTAGAACTTCTATCAGCAGACATCTTGGGGTGTTTCATTTTTACCTGGAAAGGAAACAGCAGGGAATTCTTAGGGAGATTTCTCTTCCCTGGAGGTCAATTGTTATTCATCTTATTTATAGTTGGGCCTGGCTTTGTGGGGGTATCTATTTATTTCATTAATCTTTTTGGCAGCCATTTAGCTGTGCCTTCTGTGGTATCAAACAGGCATATCAATCCTTGGCCCCATATGAGAACTGGGTCCGGGCCATTCCATTTAAGGGTAAGAGGGTCCTTCCACATAGCTATGGTATAGTTTTTATTGGTCTCAGCGATGCCAGAGGCAGTCAATAGCAGATTTGCCATGAGCTTTCAGTTTTAGAGAGTTAAAAGTAAACAAGGCATGATGGAGAATGTTTCAGGAGACTTCTTCTGGGTGGAAACAGTTCCCCCTCTTTTATTTTTAAAACCAATTTTTCAGAGTTCTTATAAAATCTGGGCAGAAGTGCCAGCAGCCGCTTCTTCCACACTCAGAGAGTCATAAAGACACTATTTAAAGAAATATAAATCTACATTAATAATCTCTTTTATCAAAAGACTGTTATAGAACTGCCAACAACTAATCAGTCTATATATCGATTAATAATAGCTTCTTCTACGTTTTGTAAAATTACTCCTCTTTTGTCAATTAATTGTTGAGGGAAATTAGGATTTACATCTCTCTTGAGAATATTAAACAGAGACTTAAATTCTTTTGTGGAGAGCTTAAAATAAGATCGTAGCCAATTAGCATCTCCTAGAAACTTTTAAAAATAATTTGAAATAAGTAAACTACTTTCTTTTTTTTGTCAAACCCATTATGTTTTTCTTTTAGTGGATATTTTGCGTATTTACCTTTCAAAGTTATATCCTCTCCCATTCTCCCCCTAAACCCATTATCCCAATACCACGCCTCCTATTCTTATGTGGGTGTGCTCCGAACAGCCTCCCCAACCCATCTCCCTGCTCTCGGATTCCCTGACAGTAGGGAATCCAAACTTTTGGGGACTATGGTCCTCCAATTCCACTGATACCTGACAAGGCCACCCTCAATTACCTGTTTTCAGGCTGGAGGTTTAGACTTTGGGAGCTCTGGTTGAATCTTTTGATACTCCTTCTAAAAAGGACCAAAGCACCCACACTTTGGTCTTCCTTTTTCTTCTTGAGTTTCATGTGGTCTATGTGTTGCGTCTTAGGTATTGTGCGCTTTTGGTCTAATATCCACTTATCAGTGACTGCATACCATGTGTGTTCATTTGTGATTGGGTCATCTCACTCAGGATGATATTTCTTTTTTTAAGGGTAAAAAAAAAAATGCCTTTATTTCTCAGATATGGCTTAACTACACATATACAGTGTTATTAAGCCAGTTTAGGAATTTATTTTGCAACATAGACCAAACAGAGGAATAGTCAGGACATTCCTCAGATATTTCAACCTGTAGAGCTTTTTTTCTTCAGTTGTTTTTGATGTTTGGAGTGTCGTTTTGGATTGCTCTGCATGACAGACAGGTCAGACCTTGGGGAAGATCGGTAACCCACATCCTCTGCTGTTATGGGCTTGATAATATGGCCTGGCTTGGTAACAACCTTGGGAGCGGTCAGCTTTTGGAATGCTCTCTGAGTGTTCCATGTGGATCCTATAGGATTCTGGATGGTCTTTTCAAATTGCTCATGGTGGGTGAATGGATACAGAAGCACCCGCACCTGGTGTGCTGCAGCATGGATGTTGCGCTTCTCATTGATAATCACATTGGGCAAATTCCTATCTTTTCTTGGAGGACCTTCAGGGGCTTTAATAAGAAACCTGCGTCTTTTCTTGGCTCTGGGCTTCAGGTCCATCCCGCCCCATTCTCCCCAGCCAGGCAAGGTCAGATCCACATCCTTTGGCTTATTGGCCTGGATAGCTTCTCTCTTCTCTTTTAGGAATTCTTTGATGACATCATCCCCAGCAAAAGCTTCCTTTATCATTTGCTTTTGGTCTCTCCCCACTTCATCTTCCAACTCCTCTACGGTTGTTGGAATCTCCAGTGACGTCACAGAAGGAGTTCTTGTAGTCAGGAGGTTCTGCAGACTGATCATTTGCTCTTTCTTGTTCTTCCCCTTAGTCTGACTTTGTGGGTTCTTCCTCATCTGCTCTCCTTCTACTGCAGGTCTAGGGAGCTCCTTATGTGGAAGACAGTCTTCTTTACCTAGCTCTTCTAGTTCCTCCAGAGTTCGTACTCTCTCTGGCCTCTGCAGCAATAGAGGCTCATCTTCCTCTGGGACAGGTTCCTCTTCCTGGACCAGGCCAACAGTCTTTGCGGGAATCTCTTTTTGCTTCTTGGGACTCTCTTTTTGCTTCTTGGATAGATGGTTTTCCTTACTGAGTTTCTTAGATAATGCCCTCAATTCAGATAATACCTCCTGACTGGTAGAATCTTTTGTTTCTTGGTCACCCACTGGCTCAGCATTCTGCTTGAGCTCAGATCTTTTCCTAAGGGATCTCCTTTTCTCCAATTCCTTCAACAAATCGTCTTCCTCTGTCACTGGCTTTTCATTCCCTCATTTTTAGGAAACTCATGGGCCGCAGGCTCAGGCAGCGGCTCAGGCTCAGAGTCAGCCTGGAGCTCATCTGCTTTTGCATTTTGATTGCAACTCCTGAGCATCCATGGATTGGGTCCATCAGCAGTCTTCTGCACTTCATTCACTACGTCAGGAACTAGGGCTTCTTCCTGTCAGCACCTCCCTCTTCCTCACTCTCTGAAAAATTTGCAGCTTCTGTGTCAGTTCCTTGTTCTTAGCCAACTGTTCTTGCATGGCTTGGCGGTCTCCAGGTCATATTTTGCCATAATGGCCTTTGACTTGGCCCATTTGCCACTGTTTTGATGCTTAAGGCTCTTTCGCTCCATCATTCTGGCTTTTCCCATTTTTTCCAGTTCTTCCAATGCAGCATCTGGGTCAACCTTCCTCAACTGCTCAAAGTCTTTTAGGGCTTTCTTGGCCTTTCCCTTCTTCACAATTTTGTGGTATTTTTTACTTTTGATTTTCTTCATTCTTTGAGCCCTGGCTTCATAGTAGGACTGCAGAGCTCATGCTCTCTGAAGCTCTGCTCTGTGAATCTTAGCCTCTTCCAGGCTCATGGCTTTCAGGGAAGCTTTTTCCACAGGAGTCAGTAAAAGGTCTGTCACTGGCTGTTTGTTCTTATGGAGGAGGTTAAAAATTTCCTGTTCCAGTGGAGTTCTTGCCTTCCACTCATGATACACATGTTCCAGAGGAGCAAAAGAAGATTGCTCCTTCTCCAGAGGAAAAACCAGCTGCTCTGCTTCCCGGTTCTTCTTAAAAACAACATCCCATTTGGAGAGGGTTTGTGAAGTTTTACTGAATGCTACTTCTCTTTGGATCTGTTCAACCTCTCCTTTGTGAAGAGGTAGTTCCAGAGGCTTCTTTGATTTGACTCTATTCAGTTGCTTTTTAACAGCAGCCAATGAGGATGAAGGTTTAAGAGATCCAAGCAGATCAGAAAGGGCCGATTGT
Organism: Mastomys natalensis; assembly: GCA_021653895.1. Lineage (NCBI taxonomy): Eukaryota > Metazoa > Chordata > Mammalia > Rodentia > Muridae > Mastomys > Mastomys natalensis. The sequence goes on from JAJTUV010001795.1 coordinate 424,254, forward strand.
TCTCCAGATCCTTCAGAACTAACATTAAACTCAGACACTTTCAGACCAGCCTTAGATCTCTCAGACAATTTCCACCTATTTTTTCCATTAAGGGAACCAATTGCTTCCAGAGGTTTTTGATGCTTCCTTTCTCCATCACTGTCCCCCTCATCTTCACTGGCACTCAAGGGTAGTTGGTTGACAAATCCATTAGATCGTCCTGCTGGCTCAAAGCCAGAAGGCTCTTCCTAGCTTTGATCGAGTTCATCACCAGTAGCCGGCAACTCACATGGGTCAAGAACGGAAGCCAAAGAGGATGATATTTTCTAGCTCCATCCATTTGCCTAAGAGTTTCATGAACTCATTGTTTTTAATAGCTGAGTAGTACTCCATTGTGTAAATATACCACATTTTCTGTACCCATCTTCTGTTGAAGGACATCTGGGTTCTTTCCAGCTTCTGGCTATTATAAATAAGGCCGCTATGAACATAGTGGAGCATGTGGCCCTGTTGTATGTTGAAACATCTTCTGGGTATATGCCCAGGAGTGGTATAGCTGGGTCCTCAGGTAACACTATGTTCAATTTTCTGAGGTACCTCCAGACTGCTTTCCATAGTGGTTGTACCAGCTTACAAGCCCACCAACAATAGAGGAGTGTTCCTCTTTCTCCACATCCTTGCCAACATCTGCTGTCACCTGTGTTTTGGATCTTAGCCATTCTGACTGGTGTGAGGTGGAATCTCAGGGTTGTTTTCATTTGCATTTCCCTGATGACTAGGGATGTTGAACACTTCTTTGGGTGCTTCTCAACCATTCGAGTTTCCTCATTTGAGAATTCTTTGTTCAGCTCTGTACCCCATTTTTTAATAGGGTTATTTGATTCTCTGGAATCTGATTTCTTCAGTTCTTTGTATACCTTGGATATTAGCCCTCTATCAGATGTAAAGTTGGTGAAGATCTTTTCCCAATCTGTTGGTTCCCACTTTGTCCTATTGACAGTGTCTTTTGCTTTACAGAAGCTTTGCAGTTTTATGAGATCCCATTTGTCAATTCTTGATCTTAGAGCATAAGCCATTGGTGTTCTGTTCAGGAACTTTTCCCCTATGCCCATGTGTTCAAGGCTTTTCCCCATTTTCTCTTCTACTAGTTTCAGTGTAGCTGGTTTTATGTGGAGGTCCATTTAGTTTTTATTTGGCTACTGGCTTGCTGAATATTGCTTTTACTATGTTTATGTATGGACCTTGAATTCCTGATCATTCCAAGACTTTTATATGAAGGGGTGTTGAATTTTGTCAAATGCTTTCTCAGGATCAAGTGATATGATTATGTGTTTTTTTTCTTTGAGTTTATTTATATAGTGGGTTACATTGATGGATTTCTATAGGTTGAACCAACCCTGCATTCCTGGGATAAAGCCTACTTGATCATGATGGATAAGTGTTTTGATATATTCTTGGATTCAGTTCAAGAGAATTTTATTCAGTATTTTTGCATCGATATTCATAAGGGAGATTGATCTGAAGTTCTCTTTTCTTGTTGGGTCTTTGTCTGGTTTAGTTATGAGCGTAATTGTGGCTTCATAGAATGAATTAGGTAGTGTTCCTTCCATTTCAATTTTGTGGAATAGTTTGAAGAGAATTGTTATTAGAAGGTTTGATAGAATTCTGCACTAAAACCATCCAGACCTGGACTTTTTTTTGGTGGGGAGACTTTTAATGACTGCTTCTATTTCTTTTGGGGTTATGGTTCTGTGAGACTGGGTACAGAGTTGCCACCTGGGATCTGCTGAGGGCTCGGACCCAGACCGGAAGGAACTGGTGCTCCAGGCCAGGAGTGAAATCCCTGGGTCCCAGTGGGTCCCAGGTCATTACCCTGTTTGGTATGGGTGTTGCTGTCTCCTTAAATGAGATATTGCCTGAATTAGAGCTCCTGGGTGCTCCACTTCTGCTGGGTTTTGTGACATTCGGTGCAGAGCTGCTGCCTGGGATCTGCTCCATGCCTGGGCCCAGATCGGAATGTCCCCCACTAATTTTCTTATTATTAACCTTTTAGTAACATAAAAGAAATAAAGAGATTCTAAGTATATTAAATTGGAATTTGGTAATAGTTATGATGGAAAATAGACAACTCAGACTTGGTAACTTCAAAAAGTTCAGCACTCAGTGGTCACTAAAGTGTGGTAAATGTGAGTGAGGTCAACACAGGAGTTAAAAAGTGAAGATGATAGTTTTGTTTCTGCCTATGAGAGTTGGGAACAAAAGCAAATTACAAATCTGTTGGTGGAGCTATCTGCAAGTTGTGCAGGAACTTCAGGCAATAGCATTTATGAGTTGTCATCTATGCTAGGTGAGATCCCTGGGAGACACATCTACATTTGAGTCATTCCAGAAAAAAATCACATGGCACAGTTGGCACCTAATTAGGGACTAAGAGGACAAAAGGTGAGTCATGAAATTATGTGCTCTTGTGGTGAATCGTAGGACATGAAATTGAAGTTGTCCATCTGAGCATACAGCATCTATAGGGGTAACTCATTCTCTACCTTCCTCTCATGTAATATGGAATGTTGTACCTCTTCGTTGTAGTAAGAGTTGTGTGCTTTCTGCATTGTGTGATGAGGTATGCCACAAGACCAAGCAAGTCCTCTGAGAGTGGGACATCCTTTGAGGAATCCCACAGTGCCAGTCTTCCTTTATGTATGTGGTATGTTTCCCTATGATTATGGAATTTTCCCCAAATGGCTGATAGACTAAATAACATACTGTAAATGGGGAAGGTAGCACATAAGGACAGGATCATAAGCCATGTGTGGTTACAGTTTTGTGGCTTTTGCTGTGAGCAATAAACATGAAGCAAACGCTATATTTATCCAGAAAGATCTTGCCCATGGAAGGGAAAAATTACAATAGAAGAGAGTCATGCAGATACTTTCTTCTATATAAGAATCCATGCAGGAGCAGGCTTTTCAATGGGGCAGCTGCTTTTTGAATCATCAATGCTCCTCTAAGTAACCCAGGAAACTAATTGGTTCAACAAATTAGTCTTGCATGGAATTGTTTCGGCTAGTTCTCATCTTTCTCTATAGATACAAGGTATTTGTCTTGTGCTCTAATGATTCTATTGGAGAACTGTTCTGTCTTGAAACTCAAGTGTCCTGACAGTAAAATCTCTTTGTATTTGCTGTGTCTGAAAAATTAGTTGTTCTCTTTCTTTTCTATAAGATAGTCCTAAGTCATAAACTTTGTATTTGATAAACTTTTTGTACTCTAGACATTACTTTAGGAAATCCTAACTAGTGAGATGGCCAGAGGAAATTATATCTTTTTTTTCAAAATGTTATATATATTTTCCCTGACAGAATTCAAGATTATTTTAGTCTTTGAATTTTTAGTAGAGATACTATTATTTTCATTTTGTGAAAGTCTTTCAAACAATTTATTTTGGATACTCTTAAAATGAGTAATTAAAATAACAGTTGCATCATTATTACATACAGTGAGGATTCTCTTTAGTAAATTTCTAGCTTTACTTAATATTCACTGTAACCAAATAGATTCTCTTCTGTCTTTCTAGGCTAGCTGAAATTGTTTCTGCTTTGCAATAACTCGCTCTTTGAGCACATTCAGTTAGCTTTTGGATTTTCAAGGTCTGCTCATTGATGAATGGAATAATTTCCTGAACTTCCAATGTTTGTTTAAACTGGCATGAAATTCTAAAATAAATAAAAATAAATTAAAAAAAATAAAAAAATAATTATCAATGATTCTGCGATCATCATCCAGAAACAAAGCTCAGATTCAGCCCATTGCCTGAACCCTTGACTGCTAAATGGAGTAGTAGGGTTGATGGAAACTGAAGAATGAGTGTCTAGCTTTTTGACAGGAGGGTTAAAATTTCCTGTTCCAGTGGAGTTCTTGCCTTCCACTCATGATACACATGTTCCAGAGGAGCAAAAGAAGATTGCTCCTTCTCCAGAGGAAAAACCAGCTGCTCTGCTTCCCGGTTCTTCTTAAAAACAACATCCCATTTGGAGAGGGTTTGTGAAGTTTTACTGAATGCTACTTCTCTTTGGATCTGTTCAACCTCTCCTTTGTGAAGAGGTAGTTCCAGAGGCTTCTTTGATTTGACTCTATTCAGTTGCTTTTTAACAGCAGCCAATGAGGATGAAGGTTTAAGAGATCCAAGCAGATCAGAAAGGGCCGATTGTTCTCCAGATCCTTCAGAACTAACATTAAACTCAGACACTTTCAGACCAGTCTTAGATCTCTCAGACAATTTCCACCTATTTTTTCCATTAAGGGAACCAATTGCTTCCAGAGGTTTTTGATGCTTCCTTTCTCCATCACTGTCCCCCTCATCTTCACTGGCACTCAAGGGGTAGTTGGTTGACAAATCCATTAGATCGTCCTGCTGGCTCAAAGCCAGAAGGCTCTTCCTAGCTTTGATCGAGTTCATCACCAGTAGCCGGCAACTCACATGGGTCAAGAACGGAAGCCAAAGAGGATGATATTTTCTAGCTCCATCCATTTGCCTAAGAGTTTCATGAACTCATTGTTTTTAATAGCTGAGTAGTACTCCATTGTGTAAATATACCACATTTTCTGTACCCATCTTCTGTTGAAGGACATCTGGGTTCTTTCCAGCTTCTGGCTATTATAAATAAGGCCGCTATGAACATAGTGGAGCATGTGGCCCTGTTGTATGTTGAAACATCTTCTGGGTATATGCCCAGGAGTGGTATAGCTGGGTCCTCAGGTAACACTATGTTCAATTTTCTGAGGTACCTCCAGACTGCTTTCCATAGTGGTTGTACCAGCTTACAAGCCCACCAACAATAGAGGAGTGTTCCTCTTTCTCCACATCCTTGCCAACATCTGCTGTCACCTGTGTTTTGGATCATAGCCATTCTGACTGGTGTGAGGTGGAATCTCAGGGTTGTTTTCATTTGCATTTCCCTGATGACTAGGGATGTTGAACACTTCTTTGGGTGCTTCTCAACCATTCGAGTTTCCTCATTTGAGAATTCTTTGTTCAGCTCTGTACCCCATTTTTTAATAGGGTTATTTGATTCTCTGGAATCTGATTTCTTCAGTTCTTTGTATACCTTGGATATTAGCCCTCTATCAGATGTAAAGTTGGTGAAGATCTTTTCCCAATCTGTTGGTTCCCACTTTGTCCTATTGACAGTGTCTTTTGCTTTACAGAAGCTTTGCAGTTTTATGAGATCCCATTTGTCAATTCTTGATCTTAGAGCATAAGCCATTGGTGTTCTGTTCAGGAACTTTTCCCCTATGCCCATGTGTTCAAGGCTTTTCCCCATTTTCTCTTCTACTAGTTTCAGTGTAGCTGGTTTTATGTGGAGGTCCATTTAGTTTTTATTTGGCTACTGGCTTGCTGAATATTGCTTTTACTATGTTTATGTATGGACCTTGAATTCCTGATCATTCCAAGACTTTTATTATGAAGGGGTGTTGAATTTTGTCAAATGCTTTCTCAGGATCAAGTGATATGATTATGTGTTTTTTTTCTTTGAGTTTATTTATATAGTGGGTTACATTGATGGATTTCTATAGGTTGAACCAACCCTGCATTCCTGGGATAAAGCCTACTTGATCATGATGGATAAGTGTTTTGATATATTCTTGGATTCAGTTCAAGAGAATTTTATTCAGTATTTTTGCATCGATATTCATAAGGGAGATTGATCTGAAGTTCTCTTTTCTTGTTGGGTCTTTGTCTGGTTTAGTTATGAGCGTAATTGTGGCTTCATAGAATGAATTAGGTAGTGTTCCTTCCATTTCAATTTTGTGGAATAGTTTGAAGAGAATTGTTATTAGAAGGTTTGATAGAATTCTGCACTAAAACCATCCAGACCTGGACTTTTTTTGGTGGGGAGACTTTTAATGACTGCTTCTATTTCTTTAGGGGTTATGGTTCTGTGAGACTGGGTACAGAGTTGCCACCTGGGATCTGCTGAGGGCTCGGACCCAGACCGGAAGGAACTGGTGCTCCAGGCCAGGAGTGAAATCCCTGGGTCCCAGTGGGTCCCAGTTACTCCCTGTTTGGTATGGGTGTTGCTGTCTCCTTAAATGAGATATTGCCTGAATTAGAGCTCCTGGGTGCTCCACTTCTGCTGGGTTTTGTGACATTCGGTGCAGAGCTGCTGCCTGGGATCTGCTCCATGCCTGGGCCCAGATCGGACATCCCCCACTAATTTTCTTATTATTAACCTTTTAGTAACATAAAAGAAATAAAGAGATTCTAAGTATATTAAATTGGAATTTGGTAATAGTTATGATGGAAAATAGACAACTCAGACTTGGTAACTTCAAAAAGTTCAGCACTCAGTGGTCACTAAAGTGTGGTAAATGTGAGTGAGGTCAACACAGGAGTTAAAAAGTGAAGATGATAGTTTTGTTTCTGCCTATGAGAGTTGGGAACAAAAGCAAATTACAAATCTGTTGGTGGAGCTATCTGCAAGTTGTGCAGGAACTTCAGGCAATAGCATTTATGAGTTGTCATCTATGCTAGGTGAGATCCCTGGGAGACACATCTACATTTGAGTCATTCCAGAAAAAAATCACATGGCACAGTTGGCACCTAATTAGGGACTAAGAGGACAAAAGGTGAGTCATGAAATTATGTGCTCTTGTGGTGAATCGTAGGACATGAAATTGAAGTTGTCCATCTGAGCATACAGCATCTATAGGGGTAACTCATCTCTACCTTCCTCTCATGTAATATGGAATGTTGTACCTCTTCGTTGTAGTAAGAGTTGTGTGCTTTCTGCATTGTGTGATGAGGTATGCCACAAGACCAAGCAAGTCCTCTGAGAGTGGGACATCCTTTGAGGGAATCCCACAGTGCCAGTCTTCCTTTATGTGGTATGTTTCCCTATGATTATGGAATTTTCCCCAAATGGCTGATAGACTAAATAACATACTGTAAATGGGGAAGGTAGCACATATAGGACAGGATCATAAGCCATGTGTGGTTACAGTTTTGTGGCTTTTGCTGTGAGCAATAAGACATGAAGCAAACGCTATATTTATCCAGAAAGATCTTGCCCATGGAAGGGAAAAATTACAATAGAAGAGAGTCATGCAGATACTTTCTTCTATATAAGAATCCATGCAGGAGCAGGCTTTTCAATGGGGCAGCTGCTTTTGAATCATCAATGCTCCTCTAAGTAACCCGAGGAAACTAATTGGTTCAACAAATTAGTCTTGCATGGAATTGTTTCGGCTAGTTCTCATCTTTCTCTATAGATACAAGGTATTTGTCTTGTGCTCTAATGATTCTATTGGAGAACTGTTCTGTCTTGAAACTCAAGTGTCCTGACAGTAAAATCTCTTTGTATTTGCTGTGTCTGAAAAATTAGTTGTTCTGCTTTCTTTTCTATAAGATAGTCCTAAGTCATAAACTTTGTATTTGATAAACTTTTTGTACTCTAGACATTACTTTAGGAAATCCTAACTAGTGAGATGGCCAGAGGAAATTATATCTTTTTTTTTCAAAATGTTATATATATTTTCCCTGACAGAATTCAAGATTATTTTAGTCTTTGAATTTTTAGTAGAGATACTATTATTTTCATTTTGTGAAAGTGCTTTTCAAACAATTTATTTTGGATACTCTTAAAATGAGTAATTAAAATAACAGTTGCATCATTATTACATACAGTGAGGATTCTCTTTAGTAAATCTTCCTAGCTTTACTTAATATTCACTGTAACCAAATAGATTCTCTTCTGTCTTTCTAGGCTAGCTGAAATTGTTTCTGCTTTGCAATAACTCGCTCTTTGAGCACATTCAGTTAGCTTTATGGATTTTCAAGGTCTGCTCATTGATGAATGGAATAATTTCCTGAACTTCCAATGTTTGTTTAAACTGGCATGAAATTCTAAAATAAATAAAAATAAATTAAAAAAATAAAAAAATAATTATCAATGATTCCTGCGATCATCATCCAGAAACAAAGCTCAGATTCAGCCCATTGCCTGAACCCTTGACTGCTAAATGGAGTAGTAGGGTTGATGGAAACTGAAGAATGAGTGTCTAGCTTTTTGACATAATTGGACTTTTCTGGTCTTTGGTTTATCACTGATAGTCCAGTTTAACTAAAGTATCAAACAGGTTGACTATGTAAGATAAATTTGAGTCAAGGCAGATTTGAGTTGGCTTTTACTGTGCCGTGAAGTACTGCATGACTTAATTAACTAGGATCTACAAATCTTGATTTGATGTCTTGATCAAATAAATGTTTTACAGTTATTGTGAGAATTTAATAAATAACTATATAAAAAAGACAATGCAATTTTGAATATGTTGGTATTGACCTTCTATATGGTGCTGTAACTGTTCTCTACAGTATTTGTGAATAAATACTATTTGTCATCCAGAAGTGTAATTCTGTACATGTGGCTAAGAATGTACATTGAAGCATATTCATGTTTTCCATAGCTATAATTCATTTGCACAATCTTTCCTTAGTCTGTTGCCCATAATACTAATGCTTTTTGCAAAAGGGAAATCAAACAACACAGATTCTGATTTGTCCCAGGACATCTCATTATTTTTAGATAGGCCATATGAAAATAACATCTTTGCATGAACTATGTGTTTCAGAGCAGGCAAAAACTTCTAGCAGAAATGTTCATTTTTGTGTGCTGGCCTACATCCTTTCATGCATAGCATGTGGTATGTTTCTATTTAAGAGAATAGCCTTTCCAGTTAGAATACCTGAATTTAAACTGTGTGATCTAGATCTTATTAGGTTTATTTTGTTTTTAGAATACTAAAAGTGATTTTATTATCATAATAAAAATGAAGCTATAATGGTAAGGTCATGAGCATTGTTCAATGCTTATATCATGATACATACATTTCCGATACATTTCAATATTTACCTTGATAGATATTAACACTAGATGCACTTTATAGACAATATGACCAAGGTTAATAAGGGTTAAATGATATGACACACCCTATTAAATAGTAAGAATCAGAGTTTGGGTTCATGGCCTGTGTATCTCTGTTACTGTTCTCTATTTTCTGTTTTTATCCACAAATAAATGTAATACTTTATATTTGTTTATTGAAGCTGTTATTGGGGACCTAATATAGTGAGAACTTTCTACACTAAAAAGCTATATAAATGGTATTTATTTTTTCTGCAATTGCAGGATCCAGCTTAGGAAGCAAAATATAAAGTCTACTCTAACATTAAGAAAAAAGTAGGAAATGTTTTATGAATTTAACTTTATAGGATTTTAAATGATTATGAATGTCATACATGGTAATTTCTTAGCTGAAGGCTATTTCCCAAATTCTTCACTATATACTGAGCCCATTTCTTCTACTGAGAGTAAAATGCTAGACACATATTTCTATTATTTGATCTGCACACACACATGAGCACATGGGCAAGGAATATTGTGCTATTTCTTTTCTAGGATTTCTGCAGTAAAGGATCACAAATGTGGTGGTTCAAAGCAACAGACACAGCATTGTAGTAAACTTTCTGACTCTCTGGCTCTTACAATTTCTCTTTCTTTGTTTTGTAATGTTCCCTGAACTTTAGGTACAGGAGTGTTTTGTGAATGTATCCATTGGAACTGGGCTCCACAACTCAGAATATTGATTGTGGTCAGGGAGTTTACTGTGAGATTGTGTCTCCTAGTTGTGTCAGAAACTGTAACCAACAGCTGCCCAAACAGGGGCTAAACAAGTGTGACACCAATGGACATGCCAAATTGAGCAGGAAAATCTCTTTGAGGTCTCAATCCCACAAAAGGAACTATAGGCAACTGAGGAATGGTGGGAAAGGAAGATGTTATCTTCTCCAGGGATGAGCACGACAATCAATTGTCCAGTGACAAACAGCCTAAATATGTACATACAAGTAATATTATGCAGACTGAGAAAGTTATATTTGAGTGTATATATACATATATGTATATCAATTAGTGAAAAAAGAAGCCATGCATTTGAAGGAGATCAGTTAGAAGAGCATATGAGAGGGTTTAAAGAAATGAAAGGGAAGGGAAAATGTAATTATATTATTATTTCAAAAAATATAGAACATCTTACAAGTCCAAACATACTCTTAACATGTTTGTGTATATTGACAGTAAATAGGTATTAAGCATTATAATGATAAATCATGTGCTGGAACCATATTCACCATTCCAATTACATGGTTTTATCTTCCCATGCTCTTTCTACTAGTTCTTTTCTCTTTGAAAATAGTTCCTTATCTACTTCCACATCATATCATAAGTTGTATATGTGATACATAAGAAGTATGTGTGTGTGTGCCATTTCTATATATAAGAGATAAAGCATTATATTCTTTTATTTTGAATAGTCATAAATATATATATATTAAATAAATAAAAATAATCAATAAAATGTATCTATATTTGACTGGGATTTCAGATTCCCAGAAACTCAAACTGTCATGGGTGTATTTTATGTATGCTTTGGGTAGGAATGTTATATAACTTGGTATAAGAATAAAATAGCTTGCCCTTTATGATGTAGGTCTTATCCAATAAGCTGAAATTATGAATAAGAAAAAGGAGCACTTCTTCCCCTAAGAAAGAACTTTTTCCTTTGGAGACATTAAATCCTTTATCACTCTTTATGTTCTTTATATCAATTCTTTTTAAAGAACTTTACTGTGATAGCATACACACACATACACACACACACACACACACACACACACACACACACACACAAATTATGGCATTCTGAAAGTTCCAAATTCTAAAAAGGCAGTAAAAGATTAGTATATGGCAGGGGTCAAGGGACAGATGGGATGGCAGACAGAGTGCAGAGAGGCTTATGGATAGCAAAACTACTTGTCTGATACCATACCAGTGGCTAATGTCTTTACCCATTTTCAAATCACATGATGTAAAACACAAAGAACAGCCCTAAGTTGAAGTGGGGACATTAAGTATTAGTGCCTGAATTCAGGCTCATGGATTCTAACAAATAATGCAGAGCTTTAATGTATAATATTGGTGGTTGGGAAGACTGTATGTATAGTGGGCAGAGAATATCTTGGAACTCCATGATTACCATTCAGTATTTCTGTGAACTTAAAACTGTTCTTGAAAGTCTATTAGGAGTGGGAGAAATTTCAGAAATAGCAGCTAGAAGCCAAATCTTATGAAGAAAATTAAATGTAGACAAGTATTTAAATTGTACTTAAATAGCAAGTCCAAAGTTTCAAGGTCATAAAGATAGGAGAAGCTTTGGGTATGCATGATGGTTAAGGTGAAAGACTAGGTGAGGAGAGAATGATGGTTTATTACACATCTGTACTAAAGAACTATCTTTTCTCTAGTCCAATATTGTAGCACTGGGAGATACAATATGTAAAAATGTTATGTCCCCCCCCCCAGTAGATAACATCTTGGGGAAAAATGCACAAATGGAAATATAGAAAATATGCAGATAATAATGTGTCCAAAGGCAATAAATGTGCAAACTCAGGTCTGGTAAAGAATTGAAACCCTTATGTAGACAACTTCTCAAATATTTATGGCCTATAGTCTGTGCATGTATATTATACTACTTATAACTAAAATGGACATGGATATCTATAGCTGTCTGTGAATTCTGAGTTGCACTTTCACAATATATGAGCTTATAGTGAATGTAAAGCATCAGCAGCAATGAATAAGATGACTATTTTCTGATTAACTCCTGGGGTTTTCAAAAATAAATCATGCTCATGATGCTTTTAGAAGTTATGTGAATAGAATGGCATGTATGCTCTAGCAACAAAATTTTAGGAAAATTTAACAGGGTCACATTCAGGTCTATGAACACATAAATTATACCACACATGAAACACCTTTTTGTCTTGTTTCTAAATCTCACAAATAAATTGAGAAGGCACTGGATTTTGTAGTAAAGGCTTATATTCATCAAATTAGAAACTCTACTGTTTATATATAGCTGTGTGTGAAAGCTTTCAGGAAGTGGTCAGAGCCTGTAAGAGCACTATATAACTAGGGCTGGGCTTGGAACAGGTTTCACCCAATCAGATGCCACTCAAACTTCTGCTTCTCCCCAGTCATCCTGACGACATTGGCAGTAATAAAAGGCTGACCCAGACAAGTACTCTGACACGTGGCCCAAAATACAGACAGAGGGAAGCTGACAAAGAGCATGAAAACACTTCTACCATGAGTGCATGGTCACCCGCTCAGTGTCACTAAGCTTTAATTTTGCTGGCTGTCAGACTTTACAGCTTTCAGCACCTGCAGCTCCCTGGTAGACTGAGGCAGGCCTTGGAAGAACGCTTTTTCCTTCGCCTCAGTTCCTAAATAAAACATTATTTCACTGAAGATGTGGGAAATCTTTTCTGCTCAGCAGGTCCTTGACTTAAGCAGATTAATTTATTCTGTGGTCTGGCAGCTAGGTTGTTTTTCCCTATCCCACAAATTTCCTCATTCTCTGCATCCCAAGACTTGCCTCAGTGCCACATATAGCTCCAGAGTAAAGCAGAATTTCTTCCCCATATTTTTAAGTTTATCCTTTATCAGTTTCATAGATGTTTACATTATATTTTAATTACTCTTTCCATATATTTTTCCTTTATAAAAGTAGTTTATTGATGAATCATTTTTTGAGACTTTTATACACAACTACACTATATTTTATATAGTTTTCATCTCTCCCCTCTCCTCTTCCTGTGTCTCCCAAACTGCCACCTCCCCTTTCAAATTCATGTCTTTTTCTTTAATTATTATTGTTTTACACATGCAACACACACACACGCACGCACGCACACACACACACACACACACACCACCACACACACAACACATACACACACACACAGTCCATTTACTCTTGCCCATATACACAAATATTTAATTCTAATCATTTAGACTTGGGGCCCATTCTTGTAAAAAACCTCTTCTCTTACCTCAGCAGCCACAAACTGCTTGTAGCTCTTCAACTAAGGCCTTGTGAAACTTTCTCCTATTTACATTATCATATATACTTTTGTGATCTTGGACAGTCAGACATATCATTGGGAGTCAAGTCCCTATCACATCAGAAGCAGTCCTCCTAATCCTCTGGATCTTAAAAGTATTCCTGCATTTTCCATGGTGTCTCTTTAGTCTTGTGCGTAGGGCTTATGTTAAAATGCCTGTGTACAGTTGACCACTCCAAGATCAATATTCTCTATACTTTGACCATTTATGATTCTCTGTAGTAGAGTCTATCTGCTGCAGAAAGAAGGACACTTCTTTGATTAAACGTAAAAGCTGTAGCTACCTATAGGTATAACAAAGCATTTAGAAGGCAGGTGGGTACTATGTTAATTTAGTAAAATAGGAGTAGTAGATTACTTCCTAAGATCTGTCACCTCTTCAGCCTTATTGGTTAGATTTAAGCTAAGTTTTCATTTATCAAATGGGCCTTAATATGACAGCCGTTGGTCACTCCCAAGATATTCTTGCCAGTATTGCACAATATTGCAGTATTACACAGTATTGCACAGTATTTGGGATGTCATGCTGAGTTGGTCATTATTATAGTTTGCAGTATTTATACTTGATTAGTTCTCTTGATAACTTTTTGACTCTTGCAAATTGAATAGCCTCATCTGACACCCTAGGAAACTAGCTCTCAGGAAGGCGGGTCAAAATCTGCTGAATTCTCTAAGTCTTTGGGCTGAACTTAACAGTATCTTAACCTCAAGTTATGATGGGCAACCTACAACAGTGGTAGGAGCTTATATAATTTGGAAGGGACCACAGACCCCTGATGACAAATAACACAAGTGAAGACATTCTTGTTTGACACTTGATTTTTGGGAGATGGTTTATGACTCCCGAGGGAGCATCCTGTACTGTTTCATTTTCTCCGCCTCAGAACTTCTTCCCAAAGTCCGTTTCTTAGAGTCATGTCTTATTGTTTTGTGACCCACTGAGTTTAAACAGCTTCCCGGTATTTTAATCATAACGAATTTTCAGAATCTTCGACATGCATGACACACTGTCTTTTCTGAGCACCTTGTCCTACAACCTTGTCACTAAATTTCCCACCACCCTAAACACATTTTTTTCTTAGTACAAAAAAAATAATCCTTGAATAGTTCATAATTTTAGGCAAAGACCAAGGAGACCCTTTTTTAAAGAAGATATTATAATTGTCATCCAAGACCATATTGTGTCTTCATACTTGTCATTTACTGAGAACTTACTGTTTTATATATGTATTGCTTTTAGTCCTTACATTATACTGAGCAGACCCAATTTTTCCTGCTGAATAGTGTCTTTCTTGAAAGTCAAATCACATAAGTAATACCACATTGCTAACAAATAGAGGAGAGGAGGTACACATACAAGTGACCTGTGCTCTTGTTATGTTCTAATGTAGCTTCTAAGGGCCGCATTATTTTATGTGTGTCCTCATACAGTTAAGGTGTTCACTGGAGCTGCGTCTACAACAGTGCTCTGCAACTCTGTGCTTTTGTCTACAGCACTGGCTGTGTCATGGATATACAGCATCCTATGCTGAGCACATCACACCATTCCCATTTCAGCCATTCCCTTTTGCTCTCATGACACCCCCACTGAGGACTTAGTCTTATACATTATTATTTAAAATATGCAAATAAGTTAACTTTCTTTTGTGTTTATACTTTAACTTTCATTCTGAGAAAAGATGTTAAGAGATACTACTCTTGAATAATATATTTATATGCTAATTTATGTTCAATAATCATGTGAAATATATACAAGATAATAAAGGATTAGTTTTTAACAGGTTTTCCAAAATGTTAATCACATATAGTGATGGTTTTAATGTGTATCAGATTTGTTCAACTTTATTTTTTATAAGTAGCTTTACAAAATTCTACCTCTCCATGATTTATGAGAGATAGCCTATGAGTTATTCTGTGCTACTGGAGTGTGGATACAAGGATATCTTGAGAACAGTTTGTTTAAAGGGAATTAAACAATTTGTATAACTATTAAACAAATTTGTGATATGAATATCTTATAGAATGAATTAAATCTAACCCCACCTAAGTACATCTATATACATGTATATATATAAATTACACATATATAAATATATTTGTATATGTAATCTGTAAATTTAATTATATTTTAATATTATATTATTTATTATATGTGACATATAATATGCATTGCATTATATATTTTATATTATATATAATAATATAATATAAGATATAAATTATAAATATGTATGTATATATTTATTTGTATACAAATATATTGCATAACACACATACTCAAACTACATCATTGGGAGGATGTTCCTTTTATGTTCTCAAATCCTAGACTTACCTATAATTAAAATTTGTTTAAATCGAGTCCTAAGTCTTTTTCTGAGTTCTGGACACTGAGTTAAACTGAAACTCACATTCCCTCCTGTCACTGACACTCTGGTCGTTCTATTTTCTGTGAAGCTATGACTCAGTGAACACTTTGGAACTAGCAAGTATTAGTTTGCCTAAATAGCATATGTACTTCCTTCATTTGGATCTTCCTAGACAAAGGCAGTAACCATTTTTATCAAGTGAGGGACCTTTGCTGTTTCTCAGAAGCTCCTCCTATGGTGTTCTGAGGGTAGAGGGGGGCACTTTCCTGCAGTCATTGTTCTCTGGTTCCCAGCATCTGGAATGAAATCAGCGTCACTGCTGAATCACATTAAACTGTTTTCATGTGTCAGATCTGGAAAAGACATCTGAGCATGACAATTAGTACCAGTAACTGTTTTTGAAGAAACAGAACCCATTCTATTGAAATCCTTTATATGAAAACATAGTCCACAATTTTACCAATTCATTCCAGACCCTCGAATCAGAGAGTGTTTATGGTTTGGAGAGAAGTAAAATATAATCAGGAAAATGTCAGTGTTTCCATTACATCCCTCCTTTTTCACTCTAAAGTAGCACGAGTTTATTAGTATGTCCATAAAAAGTAATATTCCACTGAAGCCAAGCTGAGAACCATAAAGTAAACATTTACATTTTACTCAGCTATTAATTCAGTTGTTTCTAGTAAGTGGGAGACCTGCTAGGCATGCGCATTTGCAACGCATAGCCCTTTGCAGCGAATTTATTTGGGTTTTCATTCAAGGACTAAACTTAGCTAAGAAATAGCACCTGAAATGGACAGGAAACCAGAAAAGCCTGAGAGAGGAGTTTATTAATTACCCAGAAGCTTCTAGCATGAGGTCATCCTGAGAAGTGTAAACTGTTAAATTAAGGGAGGCTAACCAAGGCTTGGTTGTTTGCACTAAAGTGTGAATCTCATCCCTGGTTTATCTCAGCTTCACATCAGATGTAAATAGGTAGCCCAGGGGCAAACACACTGGTGTCTGCTGCAGAGGAAGTGCTGAAGACAGAGGAACAAGTAGTGACTGAATGCCAATTTATTTTGGCTAATGTAATCCCGAGGAAGCCAAGTCATCACTAGGGTTTCAGACTTTAGGTCAATGCTGAAAAAGCTATAGCCAGGAATAGACTTCCAGTGGAGGGAGACAAAATTCGTTTTGCCTACAAGATGTCCAGGGATAAAAAGGGAGCAGAGATTGATGGACTGGCCAACCAATGACTCAGCTTGAGACCCATCCCATGTGAGAGAGCCAACCCCTGACACGATTAATGATACTTTGCTATGCTTGCAAACAGGAGCCCAGCATAACTGTCCTCTGAGAGGCTTCACCAGCAGGGGATAGAAACAGATGCAGAGACGCATAGTGAAACATCAGGTGGAGTTAAGGGAGTCTTGTGGAAGAGTGAGTATAGGATTGAGGTCAAGGACATCACAAAAAGACCTACCGAGTCACCTAATCTGGGTTGATGGGGACTCTCAGAGACTGAACCATTAACTAAAGAACATGCAGGAACTGTACCTAGGCCCCCTACATATTTGTAGCAGATGTGCAGCTTGGTCTTCATGTGGGTCCCCTAACAATCTGTATGTGGCTGTGTTGTCTGCTACACAATCCCCTTTCCCTAACTGGACTGCTTGATTGGTCCTCAGTGGAGAGGGTGCACTGGGTTCTACTGCAACTTGTTGTCCCAGGAGAAGTAGTACTCAAGGGGGGATTCTCCTTTTCTGAGAAGTGAGGAAATGGGGGATGGATTTGTAAGGGTCAGCTTAGAAGAAAGGATAAAGGGAGTGCTGCAAGGGATGTAAAGTGAGTAAATAAATAAATTAGCAGAAAAAAATTACAGTGGAGCCAATGAAGACAGATGAGAAAGAACTGGTGAATTCAGGGTTAGAGATAGAAAAGAAAGAGGAACTATACTGTCTTTCTTTGTTGATCCCTGTGATCTTTCTCCTCATAATAAACTTATGTCCAAAGATCTGACTCCCTGATTCCTTCCGGAAATTTCTTTTATAGTAGAAAGAATAATGGAATTAGCAGATTTATTCAACTCAAGATCTGCCTCCACTTCTCACTGTGATGTTGAGTAAGAGACTTCATTTATTTATTTATACACAAAGTAAACATCTACTAAAATGTTCTAAATAATTTCTTAATAGCTCTAAGTATCAATTTTGTATGAAGTCAGGGTCAAGTTGACATGAGCTGACACATGAAACTATTAGTGTTACTAATAGCAATAGTGACTGGCATTTATTATGGGCAAGACATGGTAAGATTTAATAATAATGTCTTATATAACCTGGACAACACATGTTTAACACATTACTGATGTTGATCTTGTAGATAATAAATAAGGAAGATAAAATTCCAACATTGGGGCTCAGTAGTAAAGAGCATACTTTTCCAAAAGACAAGTGTTCTGTGGGGAGTGCTATTTAAGATGGCGCCTGGCATGGTGCCAGACACCTCGAGTGTGCTGGCTCACCATTTCAGGGAGCCTGGGTGGCACGTAGACTAGGCTACACTGCGCATGCATTTTGCTTGTTCATCGTTACATAAGATCAGGCCATGTGACGTATGGGCTCAGCACCAATCCAGAATGACTTCATGGCAGATTCTGGTTGGAGGAGATACAGAGATTTAAGGGCTGGGAAGGAAGGATCGGGGGCTTTTTGAATGTTAAGGTTTCCTGAATAAACTGTGCTGAGAAGAAGTTCCCGCGTTAGTTGTCTTCTGTCTGCTGGTCGGATCGGGAGGCAACAGTGTTCAATTTCCAACATCCACGTGGCAGCTTATCACCATCATCTGTAGCTCCAGTTGTTCTAGGGGATCTAAAACCTGCTATTGGCTTCCATGGATAATTCATACACACTGTGCACAGACAAAAATCAAAAATCATTTAAGTAGTTAAAAATTCTAACATTTCTCCAATATATTAATTATTTCATAATTAGCCATGAATCAAACAATTAACATCTCAATGTCTAAATTTTTGTTGACATTTAATGCAATAAAAAGTTAATATGAAAATGTAAAGAAAATAAAAAACAAAAATAAATTTGAAAAATAGAAATAAAAGGTGAATAAATTTTTGAGAATGTATAAACTAGTTCACTCAATACAGTTGTAAAGCTACAGTAATTGAGATAATATGGATGACATTCAGAAGGATTATAAATCAATGGAACATGGAAAAAGCAATAGATAAATTCTTGTTTGATCACTTTCCTTTTGACAAAGACAACAGAATCTTCTTCATAAGGATAAGGAAATGTATGTATTTTTTCAAATAGCATAGAAAATTTACGGTTATCAAAGCAAAGATATAGAATATAGACTTTATCAAAACCAACATTTTAAGTCTATAAGCAACCATGTTAAAATAACAAAAGTGTTGGGTTCAGGTAAGAAATATTTGCAATACAAATATTCAACAAAGGACTTACACTAAAATTCAGATTATAATGTTTAAACTAAATAATACAATAAATGCCTTATGTAGCTACATAAATAAGCTTTTAGGGTACTCCAGATTAATCTATGGCATTGAAACCAGGTCAGTTTTTGCTTCAGGTTAATGGTAGGGAGCAAATACCTGAAAAGATGGAAGAGAAAGCTTTTATGAAGAGAACTTATTATACCATAAATGCACGCTGGTGATGTGATTGTGTCAGCTCATTATAATTCATTCATCTGCCTACTAAAATATGTGATTATATATAAATTACTTTCAATAAAGTTATGTTAAAAAACTAATCAAAAATTTTAATTTACAGGCATAATATTTTGAGACTGACCTTCTACTTCATGTTTATTGGAGTGAGAGCTACTTATGGGTAGGAAGAAAAACTTCCAGTTTATGTTGTAGTTTGATGTAAAAAATGAGAGCATGAAGACCAATTATCTATCATATGACCCAGCATTTCCACTATATGGTAAACCAAAGAAAAAAGAACTGGGTAACAGACCACACAGCATGAAGCTTATATCCTCGTTGGTTTCCTTGGTCTTTCAGATCCTATGGCTGTGAAGAAGCACAGTGGACACTTTACATTATCGCCTTCTACATTACAGTGGAGGGAACCTGCCAGGGCTGGGGATGGAAATCTTTTCTAATTTGTATTTAGAAAACTCCCTGCTTCTTTAATGTTTCCTAATGGATTCCAGACAGATTTATCTGACCCTTCTATTAGAGGAGCTTTTCCTCAACTCAGAAGGGGCAAACAATTATATAAGCATATATTATTATCAGAAGAAGAACAATCTCAAAGAAAAACATCTACTGAAATTCATTACTGCCCAAGATAAAAAATACTATTCTCTTTCAAAGTTTATAGAAAAAATTAATATATGAAACACAGGGCTGTTCATAGCACTGGGTTACTGACTCTACTATTTGCTTCGGTGGAGCCCACACACTTTGAGTTTTACACTAATTTTACTCTTTCTCTAGATATTTGCAAACTTTTATTCTTATTATTTAGGTACATTCATAAAAATTTTCAGTCTAGATGAGGTAATTATTGACTGTATAGTTGATAACATTGTTTTTGGTTTCAGTAGAATTCCTGTTTGGATAAGGTGATGTACTCTTATCTGTAGATTTCATTACCTTTGAAGACTTGGACATCAGTATATGTCAGATGAGAGAGTTGGGGGAGGGAGATTTGTTTTCCAAAGGACCTACAAGTGAACTTTATATTCTTTCTGATCTATTTATCAAAGGGTTAAATTGGCGTCTTAACTAATTTAAGCCCACAGTGGAAAGAATATCAGCTGGAGACTGGGAACTTATGTTCTAATACAGTTCTTCCATTAGCTTCCTGTGTAAGCTTGGATAGGGATATAAAATTTTAGGTAGCACAGAATAAAAATAAATTATAAAGGAATCAAGCCAAAAACATAGAATAAGTTTTGCCAATTTTAAATTACATATCTGGCATTGATTTTCTGGTTGGGATATTTCTTTAATAAACATTCTTCCATGAAATAAATAAAGACTACTTTACACATGTCTTTTTAAAAACAAAAACAACAAACAAAACAAATTGAATGTCAGAAAGAAATAAAGTGTCTATTCTAATGTTTTGTAAACTGTGGGATGATTACTTTTTTATCCAATATATTAGCCCACTGCTAAAAGTATCTTCTAAAAATTTGAAATCATAACATTTCTCAAACTGTATCTTATATAATGCATTTGAAGTTTTACATTCCTTAATTTTGAAAATATCATCTTATCTCAAGTTGGACTCAAATTTTATTATTTCTTTTGTTAGCAAAGTTACCGTGCTATAGGGGATCAAATAATTAATTAATCCTTTTATTTAGCTTGGGGAGAGAGGAGAGAGAGAGAGAGAGAGAGAGAGAGAGAGAGAGAGAGAGAGAGAGACTAAATTGCATATTACTTCCTTCTAAGATTTGTGGTAGCACTTTATTATGTATGGGATCATACTAGGCTTATCTGCCTTGTTTGTTTGTGCTTTTTAAATTTTATAATATATCATGGATCATATATGTCAAGAATTTTTAATATATTGAATGAGAAATATCCCCCAATAGTCTCAGTTATTTGAGTAGCTGGTTTCCAAATGAGAGCTGTTTGGGAGGCTTAGGAAGTGTGGCCTTCTTGGAGGAAGTTTGTCACTGGAAGAAACTGAGTATTTAAGGACTCACAGCATTTTAGCTTCTCTCCCTCTGCTTCCTACTTGCAGTTTAAGATAAGCTCTCAGTTTTCTTGTCTGGCAGCCATGCCTCCACTCTGCCATCGTAGACTTTCATCCCCATGGAACAGAAAACTCAAGCTCTTCTATAAGTCGTCCCACTCATGGCATTTTACCAAAGCAATAGAAAAGTACCCAATACAAAATTGTACTGTAAGTCTTTAAACACACATGTTGACCTCCTAATGCTGAGTGCTAACTTCAGAAGGTAACCTTCAATGGAAACAGGATTGCTGATGGTGCACTGTTAAACTGGGTGGTACTAAGTAGCCCAGTCAAGTTGGTGGTCTTATGAAAAGGGGAACTTCTGACACAGAGGTACTCAAACAGAGGATGCCATATCGAAGACTGATCAGAATTATGATATATAAGCCAAGCAACTACCAGGACCCTGAAGAGACTCAGATATCTTGAGAAGCACTGTGGCTTTGGATACACTGATCTCAGACATCTAGATTCTAGACCTGTGAAACACTAAATTTCGGTTATTTTATCTGTCCTAATTTGTGTTGTCTTTCCTGTCAGTCCAACTGATATGACACTCCAATTGGCTGCAGAAAAACTTGCCCTGCTCTGCTTTTTCTCTAGAGTAGTGTTAGAATTAGGTAGTCTTACAAAATTTTGATTTGGTGGCATATTCTGTGTTCCTTTCAAATGGTAGCAACTAGCTAAATGTTACTGACAATACGTAAAATGTGGCTACTTACTTTTAAGTTTTATTTTATTGTATTAATATATATTAATAAATGCAAGTGCTGCAACTTACTTGCCTCAATATAGTGTGTCTACTTCTAATTTCTAATTCTATACAATATACATTTAGCCTTCAAACATATGCAATATATACCTTGATAGACTAAATCAGGAATATCATGTCAGAATTCAAATAAATCTTGTTGACTAGAATTCATACAATGACTAGAAATTCAACTGAAATGAACAAGATCATCAGGAAACAAAGGGTGCTGGATTCTAATCCATTCCTCATTTCTTCTCACTAATCATTGTCTCTGTTGAGCCTGTTCTCAAGCTTGAAAATCATGGAAGTGGTTTAATATGAATCATGGCTATGAATTAAAAACTAGGCCAAGAAACTAGCCACAGAGATTGCTTATTACGTCAATGACCTTAACATGAAATTTAAAAAGTACCCAGAATACACATGAATCAACTAGGCTGCGGGAAACATTTCACTCTTTCAGTCACATTTTGTCTGATTCTCCAGTGGTTGTAGTAGCTTTTGTTTTTCTACAGACTTTCTGTTTGGAGCAAAGTATCCCTAACATTTTAACTTATTGTATTTATCTTTATCATTTGATAAGGATTATCAATTAATTTTTACTTTGTATTCTAATGTTAACTATGTAAACATCTCTGTCATGCTGACTTTCAGGGACTACATTACAGTTTCAAACTAACTCAAGGTTTTGATCAGTGAGACTTATAGAATATACCAAAATCTCTCGAGAAAAAAGCTCCTTCCTAAATTTTTGCTATAATTTTTTTAAAAAAACTTTTAATCTAGTTTTCCTGAATTGTATTTTATGTGTTATTATTCGATCTTCCATTAATCATGTGTTTGAGCCCAATCATTTGGTCATTTCAGCTAATATTAGAATTCTTGTCAACTTGAAGATACTAAGAGAGGTAGGTGTGAAAGCAAACTCAACTGTGCTCTAAATTTATGACATTATCTTTAGACTATGCCAAACAGCATAGATTACAATATAACTTGTTAATATAGTCACTTTAGAGTCCTGAGCATTTCTTGTTTATGTAAGAATAATGATGAAGTCAGAAAAGAAACTGTGAAAGTCATTCTTCCAGAATGAAAGGAAAGAAGCGGAAAAACAAGAAATAACTTAGTGAAGAAATCTGAGCCATTGAAGTTCCACCTTTTGAAATTAGAAACTGTCAAATGACATAGAAATTTGACCACAAAGGATGGCTATCCGTTCAAATACCACTGTTCTATTTCAGTTTAGATTTTCAAGAAAACAAATTGGATTGGATTGGTTTTCTATCTCTTAATAAAACTGCACTCCTGTAGTTAGTGGCTTTGAATTCTTGGGTGATCCTGTAGGGAATCAGTAGTCTCAATTAATCTGGACCCCTGAGATCTCTCAGATACTGGTACACCAACCAGGCAGCATACACAAGCTGATATGAACCCCCCAACACATATACAGCAGAGACTGCTGGGTCTGGGTTCAGTAAGAGAAGATGCTGTAACCTTCAAGAGACTGGAGGCCCCAGGGAGTTTAGAGGTCAGGTGGGGTAGGGGTGGGGACAACCTCGTGAAACAGGGGGTAGGTTGGAGGTATGAGATGTGGAACAGTTGGAGGATGACCGGGAGGGGAATAAAATCTGAAGTTTAAAATAAAAAAAAAAGTTTGAGAGCTTTTGATGGCCATGTTATTTCATTTGCTTTAAAATGACTGAATGAAAACTCCCTGTCAACACAGGATCTTGGAATTTAAGATTGACATTTTGAAATGGTTCTTTGTTCGTATTTTCATATAATAGCATTTTTCATCATCACTTGAGAGAATTTGGGATAACTAGTCATTATTTATCTTCAAGATTCAAAAATTTCTGATCTTTCTTTAAAAAGTAATAGTGAACAAGTGAATGGCTCGGCTCTTTGTTGAAGATAATCCTTTCTGGAGAACAAGAGTACTGTATATCAATTAACTTTGACATTGGGGGTTGTGCATTACTATTACTGTGGTGAAATACCATGACCAAAAGCAACTTGAAAGAAAAAGCGTTTATTTGGAATAAATAATCCTGTGAACTGAAGACAGAATTCTGTTCACTATTCTAAAATCAGCAGCCTAGAAGACGAAGACAGTGAATTCTGTAACAAGGTCCTTAAAGCAGTATCTTAACACAGGAATCACCTGGGAACATCTCAGAAATATCAAATTTTAGACTTCATGCCAAGCTTCCTAAATCAACATCTCTAGGGACAGATCCAAGTGCTATTTATATAATAAATTTGGGGGAATTCAAATGTTTATAAAGATTGAAATAATCTAGATAAATAATTTTTTTCCTGTTAGGTGATATGAAATGTATCAGTTTAGTTTCTCTAAAGTAACATTCTCTCCCTGATCATCTCCGTGACACTGTTCTTGGTTACTGAGTTTTTTATTTTCTTCTTTGTATTTGACTTGATGGCAGGTACAGTGATTAATTTTGATTGGTAATGTGATGGATTCAGAAGCAAATCTCTGAGGGATCATCTAGACTAGATTAATTGAGATGTAACATGGGTGATGCCCTCCTATGAATTAGGACTCCATGACTGAATAAAAGTAGAAAGTATTCTGATCACATTGTCATCACTCTCTGCCGCCTAACTCTGTTGCAGTGTGACCAGATGCCTCCTGCTCCTGGCACCACACTGCTCTGTCCTAATGGATTTAAATCAAAATAGATCTTTCCTTCCTCAAGTTGCTTTGGTCACAGCAACAAGATAAGTAACTAATTCAGTAGTTATACATTCTACAGAAATGCCTTTCCAGTTATTTCTTCCTACACTGGAGGCATTTTGGAAAGGAATTTTAAAGCAAAACTACAATATAAAATTGTTTCACAAATTTCAAAAGAGATGCCATGGATGTAGTGTGAGGTCATCAAGTTGATAGATCATGGGGTAAGATCAGAATCTTATCCCATGTCATTTCAGCCCATCCAGTGCTTCTACTCCATCACTCATTCCTTTGGTCTTACATTGATATTATACATGGGGAGAGAATCCCCGATATTTTATTGTCACATGAGAAAACTAAATCCAGATGAGTTTTAATTGTCTGCCCTAAAAATCACAGGCCAGAAATACCAGGGATAGTATAAAGACACCAGGGGCTTATGGACTGTTCATGCTTATAAAATCTTATTCCCAGTGAGTGTTTTTAAAAGCCACACAATCCTTGATTCATTTTTGCTTTTTTTTTATATAAAATTAACTTTGGAATTTTATACAACACTACTGTATTTACATCAGCCTACCTCCCTCTCCTCCTTCCAAATCCTCCTGTGATTCCCTACTTCCTCTCAAATTCAAAGCTACTTTTTTAATTATTAGAAACATTTATGTACATAATGTGTGTATACATATATATATACAATATACTGAATCTATTTAGTATTTTTAATATGTTCAGTCAGGCCTGAATTCTAAAACTAGATAGCCTATTAAGGAGACTAATTCTCTCTATTTCAGTTGCCACTAATTGCTTGATATTCTTCCTTTATGGGTGAAGCCCTGTGAAATTTCCTGCATCCCATTTGATATATCAGTTGGTGCTGTTAGTATGCTAATCTTGTTTAAGTAAACATATTGTTAAGATTTCATGGGTACAGATTCTAGGACATTGTCACTTAGCAGGCTTCATGGTCCTCTGGTTCTTTATGTCTTTCTTCCTCCTGATTCACAATGTTTTCTGAACTTGGTGATCTCAGGCGTCACCAATAATATCTCTTTTGAAATTTGTGAAATAATTTTATATTTGCATTTTCTCCTTTAAAATTTCCTTCCAAAGTACCTCCAGTGAAAGAGTTGTTGGAGCTAGGTGCCATCCAGCCATGTGTTCTCTGCATTTTGATCTCTGTAAAAGTTCCTTCAAACTGTTTAGGATAAGTATGTAACTTAAAGGTCAGCTAATAAACATGATAATATTAGATTCTGATTTAATTACAATAAAGTGTTTTCAATATTATTCAAATAGTAAATAGCTAATAATAGTCAAGATTTAACAGTTCAGACATACTAAATATAGATAGTCTTCAAAAACATCAGAAATTTACAGATATGACATTTTAATTTATTTCATTGTTGATAGACTTTTTAAACTAGGAGACATGTCTGATCTGACAATATCCCTTTCCTACTTCAAAATAGATATTGGACATCATTACTTCCGACTGGAGTTACTTCCTTTGTGGCAAACTAACCACTCGGTAAGAAATACTCTAATCTCATCCTACAGACAATTACTGTCCTAAAAATGGACACATGGATGAGGGTAGTTGGTTGTTAAGTTCTGCCAAGACAGAGTAAGTTAGTCGTTCATAATTCCTGCTTCACTTAAGGTCTGTCAAATGGCTCTGGACCAGAAGGCTAAAGACAGATGTCCAACATTAAATGAATATTGGGGACTGTCTAAACAGTCAATTGTTGCTACAAATTATGCAAGTTTTGGAAGCTATGTTTTTATGCTTACTACATATTTAAGTAACATTTAATTCTTTCTCAGATCTCTGATGGGGTTAAAGACTAGTTTAGTCTCATAATTAAACTTAAGTTAGTTAATATTAAAGATGTTCTAGATTTTAAAGGATTGTTTTAGGATGGTATTACAAATTAAAATCAAACATAATTCAGATATAAAATTGTAAACTCTTTAAATTAAGGTAGATGATAGAATACTTTACCTAAATTGACAAATATGATGGACTGGACATTAAAAGTATATATCTTACCTCCTAATTTACATAATTGCTGTAATATTATGTGTTCAATGTTTAGCTGAAAGAAAAGAGCCTTTTTAATTGGACAAAAAGGGGGAAATGTAGGTTTGGCCTAATGCTACTTGTATTTTAATGTTAATTTGGGTCCTCGAAAACTCTTGTGAATGTCTTCACATAGCTTATGGGAACTACTCCTAGTTGGTTCGGATTGGTAAATAAAAATGCCAACAGTCAATAGCTGGGAAGAACAGACAGAGGCAGAGTTTTGGAGTTTCCTGGGGCTTGGGACTGAGAGAGAAGAGGGAGAGTGTGGAGGAGATGATTTACTTACAATTGGAAATGATCTCAAATATCTGTGGTCTTCTCTGAACTTTGTATTCATAATATAAAAATATAGACAATATGAAGCTAAACTGACCCTATTTTCTCATTCTCTATAACCTTGTATTTGGCCTTTCATGTTAGTTTTTTCTGCATCTTTGGCATCTCTTATTTTATCTGTGACTACTAGATGTTGGGATTTCTACATTTAATACTTCTTTATTTCCCCACTCTACCTATCATTCTACTCAAATGACTTCATTCACTTATGAGAGCTTAAATCTCAACCAAAAGACCACAATTCACTTTATAAAACTCCCTGCATTCCAGGGGTGATGTTGTGATATACTTGCTAATGTGGGTATGTGTATGTGCACATGTAGGTCAGAGATAAATTTCAGGCACCTTTCTCACTTCCTTTCTACCATATTCTTTGAGGCAGGCTCTAACACTGACATAGAAGCTCATTGTTAGTCTATGTTATGTCTAACCAATGATCTTAAGGGATCTGTCTGTCTTTGCTTCCAGTAACATGGTATCAGTCTTGCCTGGTACTCTTTACATGAGTGCTAGGAATCTAAACTCACAGTTTCATTCTTCTGTGGCAGATAGTTTACTGAGCTATCCCAGAAAGGAAAAGTTTGGCTCAGGACCCCCAAGAACAAGTTCTCGACTGAGAACTTTAGGCATTGAGGTGGTAGGGAGTGGGGAGGTGGGGGAGCACCTTCATAGAAGTAGGGGACAGGGAGGGAATAGGAGGTTTAACTGGGAAGGGGATAACATTAAACATTTGAAAGTAAATAAATTAAATAACCAATAAAATAAAAAAATGGATACTTTAGACTTTCTAAGCAAATATTCAAACAGGTCAATACTTGTTTGATAAACCATTTCCTGATCACAAGTGTTTATTCTCAAGGCATTTCCATTACTACATACGATATTATCTGCTTTTCCCAAGTCATATTCTCCTGTTACAGATCACAAACGTTGGGTTGATAGTTTTATAAAGTGAGCCTTACTTCTTGCTTTAAAATTGGTTCCACATTTACAAGACCTTTTTGGAGCCTCATATGAACTCAAATATTTATGACTGCTGCTAACCTCAGAAACAAACAAGACCTTATCCTTAATGCACGAGAGACGCATCCTTTTCATTAGCTTCTGGAAACTTACTGGCTCTGATACCCAAGAAGCCTGGGATCATTTATCCTAAAATTATCTGGTAGTTGAGAAAACTAGATACTGGGAAGCTAGCCCTCCCACAGAAAGAATGAACATTAGCAATGAATGGCAGATTTTTTATTTTGTGTCCAAGCCACTTAGCTCAGCTACACAAGTTCAAGTTAAATGAATACCATCTTCCCTCTCTTTTTTACCTAGAACAATGGAAGTGGAGCCAATGTCAGTATTGAAATTCCTGGAATGGTAAGCTTTTATGGGCTGTGTGGAACTTCCTTCATTTTGTTACTTAAATCTTTTTTTTTTTTTTTTAAAGATTCTTAGCTAGCAAGGTGTAGGATAGAGTATTTATTTTCAAGCCAAGTGGACCAGGTTCAAATCCTAGTTCTTCTATTTTATACACAGCATTTTGATGTACACACACACACACACACACACACCACACACACACACATCTATCTATCTATCTCTATCTATCTATCTATCTATCTATCTATCTATCTATCTATCTATCTATCTATCTATCTATCATCTGTCTCAAGTGGTTTTTATATACATAAAGGGGATGAAACTATATACCTGAGCATTATGGAATAAGATTGAATGAGATGATGTCTTATAAATCATGGCTTAGAATAAAATGCTCACTAAAATGTTGCTACCCTTGTTACTATCCATAAAGCCCAGAATGAAATTTTCTACTTTTAAGATTTGGTGATTTGCTGAAGTAGGGAAAAATTTTTTTCTTTCTTTCCTTCCTTCCTTCCTTCCTTCCTTCCTTCCTTCCTTCCTTCCTTCCTTCCTTCCTTCTTTCTTTTCTTTTTTCTATTGGCTATAGAGATTATTTCTTTTTGTTATTATAAGAAAGAGATGACATAGCCTATGTGATTGCTTTATTTCAGTTACTTACTCAAGTCAGTAATATGTCCATAATCAGAAAGTAACATGGACAGAAGTTAAGTAAGACTTTCTGAGTTATGGTTTTATGAACTTATAACTCTAACATAAACCTTTTTTAACTTTAGAGTGTAATTATACCACTCTGCAGATTACATAGTCATGTCTCCTTATATCACAAATTAAATACTTATTAGATAAATTCGTTGTATATGTATTAAAGCCTGGAACATTACTGAAACATGAAATAGTGCCCAATCAACTGTGTCTGACAAAAAGACCACAGAAAAAAAAGATATCATGGAATACTTCCCAAATAGTAAGGGTCAAAGGATCTCATCCACATCCATAGATTTTTATCCACATATCCAGCTAACACTTTGATCTTCCTATCTGGTATGCTGAGGAGTACATATTAGCCCACTAAGTATGAAATATAAGGACTATAGCTGACTATAGAATTCTAGTTTTTGAAATACAATGATAGAAATATTAACTGAGGAATAGAAAAACCAGTTAAAATGAGTATATTCAGGGTAGTCTATAATAAGCTTGGCATAGAAAATCAATCAGCCACGTGCCTAAAGAAATCTATGGTGTGTTTTGTAGTATGAAATTGATGCTTTGTTAGAGAACAAGGTGGTGGATTCAAAATGAAGTACCAGTGACAGCAGAAACACTACAGAGGGCACATTCAGTGTACACATTCTGAATTATGTATATATAGGGGAACACATACATTACACTAGCCAATAGAAATTAAAAAACATAGACAATACAAAGAAACAGATGGTGGATGTTACATTAACTTTTCTATAGCAAATGTCTTTTTATCCAAGTATTAAATTTGATATATACAAAGAGACAGCACATTTTAGTTCTCGGTTTGGAAACAAACCCAAACAGTTGACTGAGAATTCTGACTGTTGCTCACCAGCTAGGTCAGGTGCTTCCATGTTCTCATTCCCTATGGGCCTAATATTACCTACCTGAGACATACTGGGAAGGTTACAATACATTCCTTATCTTTATTAATTATTTTAGGGTTCCTGGTATACCATAAGATCTTATAATCATAATTGGAGTGGGGATATGAGCAAAACACTTTGGATACTTAAAAGGATTATTTCTTCTTGAGAAGACTGAGAAAAGCTTAACTTTTTTGCCCTGACCATTTTATTTGCCAGTATTTTTACATTTCTTTATCAAAATTCACCTAGAGGTCATCTCTTTCTGTGAATCCCTCAGATATTCCTGCTTTCGTTGGACAGAATCAATCTCCCCATTTGTGCTGTCTCTAGTTTCTGTATGATGTCACCATCTGGTGGACTCTTTCTAGTAGTTGCATGCTGACACTCTGTACAACTGAGATAGTACTTCATGAACTCTGATGGTGTATTTCCAACCGCATAGTCTTCATTCCCATGCCAATGCTTTGTAGATAACTGATTCTTTCCACCTCGTTGAACTATTAAAACTGCATTTAGGCTAGGCCTTTAGAACTTAAATTCTAGTGAATTTATAGTTCTTAGTTACTAAAAGACTGGTGATTGGGTATTACCTATTGTGGTCAAGCTTGTTCCTAAGGATTATACATGCAACCTTAAATCTTAGACTTGCAAAATACCTTCCTCTTTTGTTCTCAAGTTTGGTAAAAGTAACATTTGCACAAAGAATACAAAGAATGTTCTTTGAACATATTAAGACATTATTTGTACTTTAAAGAGAAACACAACAGGAAATTAAGATGCTAAATTAAGATGTTCTAGGAACCTTCCCTAGAAGTATATTATATTTTAAAAGAAGCCAAATGCTGCCAAAATAGACATGCAGGTCATTAAAAAGGGAATGAAATGTCTAAAGGAAGAAGGTAGTTTTCGATAAATGGAGTTCAGACAACTAGGTAACTTTTGGGAATGAAGTAAAATTGAACTCATATACCGTCAGTTATAGTAAAATCAATCTCTAATAAAATGAAAAATGTTTTTTTAAAAAGTATAGTGCATGGGAATATACTATTCAGTGTTAAATACTATATTCAATAATAATATATTAATATAACATATAATATATTATTGTATATAATATACAATTCTGAACACTAAGTCATATGAAGTGATATTATCCTAATTTTATTAGAAAATAAAATAATGGATTGAAGTGTCACACAATATTCCATGATGAGATTATATTATAATATAATCATATATTTAATAATAGTGGTTAGAACTTTTTCTAAATTAAACAAATAAAAGGAGATACTATAAATTGCATTTAATGTGATACATTAAATATTTGAAACTTAGCAAAAACATTGCAAACAAACCTTTGAAAATGATGTTAATGATATAATACTCAAAAATATTTAAAGAAACTATAATAAAATAATCCTCATTTAAAAAATTTTTTCAATGAAACAAAAAAACATACAAAAATAATAAATAAATAACAATGCTAGAAACTTTTCAAAATCATAAATGTTACTTATTAAAATATTTAACTAAAATGTTTAGTTTTATCTATATTGATATTAAATATATCAAGTTAATTTACATTCAAATATCAGTTTAGTTTAGCTTGAGTATTTTTTTCAAAAATAAAAAGAATAAAAGCTATTGCCAACATGCATAATATAAATTGCATAAATGAAGATGAAAAAGTGGTTGTACCTTGGAAAACAGTGAATCCAGTGTGGAACAAAAAATTTACAAAAATATACATTTGTCTTGCTGTAAAAACCTTTACTTCTAGAAATAAATACTAAAGAAAAAAATAAGACTCATATAGAAACACAACTGTCCAAAGATGAGCCCACAAAGTCTCTGTGTGTAACAACGCTGAATCCAACAGGACTGTAGGATGTGTTCTAAAGACCTAGCTGTGGGTTACTTATCAGCTTTCACAAATGAAAATAGGAGAGAAAAGCTCAGGACTTGTCTTTCAAGCCTAATGATTACTAGAGGCTGGGAAGGGTAGAGAAAGGGAGCACCAAAAGGGTCAGAGTAACAGGTACCAAAATAGTGTTGGACAGAGGAGTAGATTCTAGTGCTCTGCAGTGAGGAGAGAGACCATGGCTTCTAGTAACTCATCATACATTCTATTCATAGCTACGAGGATAGTTTCAAAGATTCTGAACACTAAGTCATATGAAGGTGATATTATCCTAATTTTATTAGAAAATAAGAATATATGGATTGAAGTGTCACACAATATTCCATGATGATGTACAGTTATCATACACTAATAAAATTTTAAAATAAATTGTTAATTATTATAATATGATTATTATATATTGTAAAAATATATCAGTGCATCACATTGTGCCCCATAAATCAGCATGATTATAGTGTTGATGAGTAAAAAGAGAAAATGTATTTATTAACATGGAGATGATAATAATGTACTGTGAGTACAGGTGTTATTTTTAAAATATTGTTTATTAAGATGTGCTATAGGGAAATGTGGGTGAATGTTAGGAAAAAATGGCAAGTTCATATTAATGTTTTATATATGTAGTATGTACTATATAGACACATATGTTTTAAGTGGTTTTTCTTTTACCCTCTATTGATATATGTACGTATTTGTATTTATGGATTTTGTGTAGAATATGTTTCTTGTTCATTTATAATTGCAACATATTAGTAAAGAAAAGGAGGAATAAAGCATCAACTAGAGGGTATTTATAAACAAATGTGCTGCTGTCATTTCCAGTGACACTAGCTGGGCACTTGGAAATGGTGACTTGAGACCTTTCACTTTGTGATTAGAAACACAGCTGCTGCTCCTCACACATGAATACTGCTAAACTGCAGATTATGTTTTCCTATTTTTCCTTCTCTCAAAACTTTCCAGAGCCAGAGAAAACAAAACACCCTGAATTATTAGCACATGGAAGAATTACCAGGGGGAAAGATCATTTTGAAACTCTATTTTTTTAAATAAATAATTTGTTTCCTTCTCACATCAAAATGTTCAAAATACCCCTGATTTACTGAGGAAAATTCCAGATTTATTTCCCATGGAATGACAGATACATTTTCCAGATGTGGTGTTTGTGCGGCTGGGTTATTTATCACAGGTGTCGGGTCTTTTCCTCTCTGTTTAGCTCATTATAGAAACAGAAGTGACAAAGGAAGCTCATCCTCAATGGAAACGAGCTAGAAGCTTCCAATGGTTGACATGTAACACTAACGTATAGGATAGATTTTGTTAAAATAGCTTTTTAAATTGAAGATGCTTTTTTTTTTCATTTAAATTCAGGTAGGGTGTGACAAAAGTCTAAATAAATAAAAGAGATAGAAATCTGTTGATACTCAGATGTTAACTTTATTTATTTATTTTATTTAAGTATTGACCAAATCTTAATAATCTATTATTCCCAACATGTCTCTTTCTTTTCTCTTTCTTTGTTAAAAGACAATTTTCTGTTTTCTACTCTAAATTTTATTTTAAATGTGTGTTACTATTTCTAATAATGTGCCAACATTAACCACAACAAAAATTTCTATATTTATAAAATATTTACGGTATGAGGACAACAGCAACTTCTTAGTATCATTTCCTAATAAAAAAGGAGATTATTTTAAGTATTAAGCCTACAATTATTTGATTCCAACTCGATCATTACATTGTTGTTTTTAACCATACATCCTGGGATGGAGAATACATAGTTCTAAGGAAACATTCAGCATAAGTTCAAAGCACACATTGTTCATTTTGCTTTGTCTCTGTGGTCCTACAGTCCCTTGTGTCCATTGTATTTGATAATTCATGTAATATGCACAGATCAAAGGAGAAAAACATGAAGGTGGCAGCTTTGTTTGACAAGGTAAAACATCACCCTAGAAATAAGTGAAAATTAGTTATATAAATCTTATAAGCCTTCTGCATGTGGGATTAGTACTTTTAAATTTGTGTGTGTGTGTGTGTGTGTGTGTGTGTGGTGTGTGTGTGTGTGTGTGTGTGGTGGGGGGGTGAAGGAGAGAGAGAGAGAGAGAGAGATTATAGAAGCAAATTACTGCTTCCAGCTTGATTTGGGGGATCTAAATTCAGGTCCTTATGCGTTGTGCAATAAATGGTTTACACATAGTGTAGTTTCCTCAGCTCCATAACAAGTTTGGGTTTGCTTCCACTTTACTGTATATTAGAGAAAGCCCACCAGAATTAAATCAATCAAAACTATTGAATGAACAGCATCTTTATTTACCTAATATTTTCTAAATATATTTAAATATTATTAAATTTAATTATAATAAATTTATATATTTAAATATATTTAAATATATTAATTGCTATAACAGTTAAATAATTTGATAACAAAAATAACCACAGAGAGTGTACTTATAGATGTACTCAATGCATTTAGAAAGCATTAGATAATTCAGTGTTTCAAAGAGCAGTTTTTGTTTTATGTTCTAAGTGTTCAAAACATGCAACGATTTATTGAGTAAAACAGACCATGAATTGGTTAAGTTTACTTTATATATAGATCCCACAGCTGAAAGGCATCTTTATTTGTGCTCCTTGAGAGACTTCACAGACCCTGAAAACAACTAAATATCTACACAGAATTTTACAATATAAGTCAACACATATGGTAGAAACTTTTTCCTTGTTAAAATTACTTTAAATGCTCTCTACATGTAGACTGCTAGATCCACTGTTAGTCTTGCTTGTTCTGTGTCAAAAATGAAACTCATTTCCATGAGAAATGACAAAAGTATGTCTATATTGTATTTCTTGTTACTGTAAAATTTGTGTTGTTTTGTCTTGTTTTCTCTTTATTCCTTTGTTTGTTTGTTTGTTTCTTTCTTTCTCATTTGACAGATGAGAGTAAACTTATATCTTTAGAAAGTAACTCTAGGAAATGAGGTAGATGTTCATACATACTTATAGAAGAGTGTAGTTCTTGGAAACAAGGTTTTAGACCATAAGAGTATTTAAAGTATTTGCATTTAATGGACTGTATAGAGAAACACTAGGGTAATCTTATGTTCCATTCCCTGCTTGGGTGGGAGTGCCTCTTAATTCTGACGATAAGATACTGCAAAGTGTCTTGGGATAACAATTCTGTAGTTACAACTGTGTATGTGTGTATATACCCTAAATATGTATACCCATATACACAAAGTATATGTCTTGTTACTTGTAGGAGACACTTGGCTTTCTGCGCTTTTGGCTTTAGGAAGTTAGGTTCCAGGTTCCGAACTGCCTATTGAAGGAGGCGACTGGTGAGACACAGTCAGTACAGTACTTAAGAGATTCCTCTCTAGCCATAGTCAACAACTGGGAGGGAGCCTATGTCCCACAGCTGCAAAGATACAAATTGTGCCAACTACTTGAGGAGCTTGGAAATGGCTCTAAGCAGGGCTGGGACTTCTGAGTCATTTGAACTGCAAGATAATGAGTGCTTTAAATAATTCAGTTTGTGGTAATTTGTTACACAGCATTAGAAAACCAATTGAAGCCTTGACCATAAATTAGCTTCTATTAATTCATGTTTGTAATTGGTGGGTGCAAATTCCAGTGGAGACCTACTTGATAATTGAGGGTTTCCTTAACCAGAGTAATATTCTCAGTCATATGAACTGAAATTACAAGGAGTTTCTTGAGTCAAGGAAAGCTTTATAAAGGGAAAAGAAAGAGATATCTTTTATTTTATAAAATAAAATGGTTTGTGAATAAGGTGATGTGTATACATTCAAATTCATAGTACATTCAGAAAACATTAAGCCTTTCACAAACAATTTTCAAATTCATATGTATAGAAAAGTCTGGTTTGATTCATGAAAAGCATGAATACTTTCCAGTTTTGAGACACCAGTATTGTGAGGAGGAGGGTGAGATAGCTCAGCAGGTATGACTACTTGTCACCAAGCACGAAGACCCTGTTTGATTCCAGAAACCCAAACAGTAGAAAAAAAAATCTGCCTCCCATCATGTTATCCTTTGACCTCCACACTCATATCATAGTGTGCAGGCAGGCAGGCACACACACATACATGCACGTGGGCACACACACACGCACACACACACACACAAACACAAAGAACACAAATTAATACCATCATTTTGATTAAGTAATTTCTTTCATTTTATTTTTTTTTAGACATTTATAACGTTACTTTTAATTATTTTTTATTTTATTTTTTGATAAGTATCTATGTGAATTATAAAGAGTTTGCTTTTGAATAATTCAATGAAGTAAGGATCCATAAAAACTCAAAGATGGAACATTAAGGCTGTAGGATAGCTTTGACTAAGTAAGCCAAGGAATTATTTTATGCATTTCACAATTGTAGATTCCGAGACTAAATCGCATGTGGAAAAGGGGCAACAGAAAAGTATTGCTGTCTATGGCGAAATTAAATTTTCAGGCTTTTAATTCAGCATTTTTTCATTCCTGCTTATCCCACGTGTCAAAGTTTTGTGCTCCCCAAACTATTCTGTTATTCGAACTTCAAACTCTTCAGGGTTTAATCCACCATTTCCTTCTTTGGTCCTACCTCTGTATCCTCTGCTGATCTTCATTCTCTGGCCATCTCTATCTCTGAACTGTCACCTGTATTCCCTTATTGTATATTGACCCAAAGTGATGAAATGGTCTCAGACAGAAATCCAATCATGTTTTTTTCTTGTTTATGGAATCCGTGGTCCTCCTTCTATTCCATGGTAAAACATTCTTATGTGGACTCTCCTCTGTGCTCCACCTGCACCTCTGCAGACATTTTCTGCTGTTCTGCTCACTCTTGCAGTTTGTATTCTAGTCATCACTGTGATTTCCTTGTATGAATCTCAATTTGCCTATCAAGTTGTACAGTCATTGAAATTACCCAGTGAGTCTTGTTTAAGTGCCTATTAAAAAATGGATGACTCAGTTTGGAACATAACATTGACCAAAACCCAACCAACCAACCAACAACAACCAAACAAACAACCAAACAAAAAAACGGCTGATATAGGCCAATCTAGCAAGTAAATATGAGTGCTTCCCCACAGATGTTGTGTTTATTTTTGAAGTAGTCACTCCAGGACTTTCAGGCAAGCAACACACACAACTGGTCTATAAACTAGTATGATTAAAGCGCTATTTTAGGGTTTTAGTTTTATCACTGTGCCTAAATACCAACATGAACAATCTATTCTTGGAGATATCTATTCTTCTCTTCTACACATACACTGACAGTAAGTCTCCTTTCTTACCTTAAATCACTGAAGATATGAGCAAAATCATTCTCCTTCATAGTCAAGTGTTTTCCTTAGAGTCTCAGTGAATTCTTTTTTTTAATTAGAGATGACTTGAATAAAGGATTTGCACTGAGAGAAATTCTGTCACAGAAAGCAAATAAATAATGCTAGAGGCTTACCAGGCATGCCCAAAAAGTTAAATACCCAAAACATGAGAAATTCAGTGCATATGTGGATTCCATAGTCAGTCAAAACAAATGCTCACATGGCAGCTCTTTTTCATTACACAGTGCAATCTCTGAAGTATATTTCTTTCTTCTTTCTTTCTTTCTTTTTTTTTTTTTTTTTTTAACCCAGTCCCTTCTCCAGGGTAAAATATCTTCTCTGCTAGTCTTGAACATACAGAATTTCATCATCTGTAAGGGTTACATTTTGAGCACAAATAATACAACCAGTTTTACAAATTCCAGAGCCAGTTGTTCTTCCAAAGTTTCTAGGAGATGGGATGCTTGTGGAATGTTGTGGTTTGACCCACATAGAAGATATCACAGAGTTATGATAAACACATTCCTTATTACTAAATACTCTTAGCAAGTAGTTGACTGTAAATATGTTAATGCTCTTTTAAAAGAAGAAGATTCCTATTCTTAGATGTCTGCTTGTCATTATGGGAATAATATACAATGAGAATGAGAACATAGTATATGTTCGTGTTTGTGGTGGGATGGTGTTTAAGAGCATATGTTTTGGAATAAGACAATAAAGTCAAAAGTCTGGATTTTCTTTAGTTGTGTTTAATCAAGAACAAGGAAAATATATTACACTTAATCTCTTTGAGTCTTACTTTCTTTATTTTAAGAGAATGAAAAGTTACCTACCACATATGTCATTCTGAGGCTTAAAATGATAACATTCATAGGAACAATGCTGTTCTCGGCAATGGCTCACTATAGGTTAGTTGTTTGGTTATTGTTACAATCAAAAGGTTTATTTTTTGTCTCTATTTGTATGCATGTGTCTTTGTGATGCATGCACATGTGAAGGCCAGATGAGGGCTTCAGACCTTCTGGAGCTGGAGTTTTAGGTTCCCGTAAGACATTTGATATAGGTGCTGGAAACTAATTCTGGTCCTTTGGAAGAACAACGAAGCTCTCTTAACTGCTGATCTATCTCTCCAGCCTCCATTGCTAACATTTAAAATAATGAAGACAAGCATATAAAATTTAAACAATTTATTTGAGATGAACAGTTATTTTACAGAACATGTTAGCAATGGAACTTGGACTTGAACTTTGTTAGCATCTTATCTTTTATTTGTTACTGTGCTGTTTTAAAACATGCAGCTGTATATGGGGTATGGTCTTCTAGCTGGGTGCCTCATCTGGCCTCAATGGGAGAGGAAGCACCTAGCCTCTCAGAGACTTAAAGTGGCATGGTGGGGGATACAGGAGGAGGGGGTACTCAGAAAAGAAGAGATGGGGAAGGATTGTGGGAGGGGGTGACTGGGACGGGTTATAAA
This sequence comes from Mastomys natalensis, assembly GCA_021653895.1. Taxonomy (NCBI): domain Eukaryota; kingdom Metazoa; phylum Chordata; class Mammalia; order Rodentia; family Muridae; genus Mastomys; species Mastomys natalensis. The sequence continues at coordinate 462,954 of JAJTUV010001795.1, forward strand.
GTGAATAAGCAAAAAAATAAAATTAAAAAAGGAAAAAAAACATAAAAAAAAAAAAGAAACTTCATAACTTCCTATGGCCTATTCAAACCACACAACTTCAAAAAAAAAATTTACTAGTGGAAATTCAATTTCAGCTTCACTGTACTTTGTTTCTGTCCCTTAGAAGATGTGGCAAAAGGTCCATGGATGTGACAGAAAGAAACATCACCATTTCCTTGGGCTTCCATGAAGAGAGAGCCCAGACTGGTCAGCAAAGGGGCCAGAGAGGGCTGTGTCTTTCCCAGGGTAGATCCAGAGGCTATAATGTTTAGTTATTAGTTTTCCAAAGACACCAAATAATCAGAATGGATGCATTGCCCAGTCTAAGATCGAAGCGACAGGGAATCTTGCTGGGCAAACTTGTGTCTTCAGTTAGAATGTGGGACAATCTGTTCGATGGCCTGGGACAGACACAATTATACATTGTACTATAAGTGGTCAGCTCTGGATGGGTAGGATCCTATCCTTATTATCAGTTTGGCTTCTGATCCTGATTATTCTTGTGGTTTTCTCCAATAGTGAGTTTAAGGTGAAGAATATTCAGATGCATTATGTACAAAGACATCTTCAAATACAGAATTAAATCTGAGTCTTAGACCTGAATCTCTACTTTTATGTTGTACTGTCTCCACTGAGGGATAGTAAGAACCTGCATCTTCTGTGTGCACTTGAGAAAACTGAGACCTATGTAGCTAGGTGGTGAGATGCAAAATGTAAACTCATATCCACAGTTCTATAACTTCCCTGGATTTTAGTACATTTGGTCCAGAACTATTTTCTAACACAAAAGATGTTTTTAATTAATTCATTATCCCAGGTGTTTTTAAACACTTTTTCAAACTATCTGAAAGAGTATTTTAAATTCTACATCATAGTGACAATAGCTATGGAATATAGAACTGTATTCTTGCATCAAGATTTAATGAGTATGTTTATAAAATATGTTGACTTTACCATAACATTGACATGCTTGGTGGGACGGTATAATCTGTGCCCTCTCTCTCCACATGTGAGGAGGAATTATAGAATTATAAAGGTGGTGACAGGCTTGAAATGGTCACAAGTTCAAGATTCCAGAGGATTGTGTAGTTTTATAAACAAACCAATTTGAATGTTTCACTTTTATGTATTTTACTGAATCATGCTATTTCTCTATGGCCAACAGTTGGCTTTACTTCTCTTCTCATTTGATTTCAAGTTGAGTTCATATTTCTCTAGCATGTCATGTACTGTAGTGACTGAAATGACATCTACATTTATCATATGCTTACTGCTCCATATTGCTGAGGTGTGGTCCTTAAATCGGCATCATCATGAACTTTGGATAAATCAGTGTAAAACTCTTGGCAAACTAGCTAATATCTTTTAATTATTGATGTACTTTATTATTTAAAGGTAGATTTAGGAACTAACTAGATTATGAAAATGAGGAAACTGCTCTCAAGTATCTCCTCAGCTAATGGCAGAATGTTTTGCACCAGCTTTGGGAGAAATCCCCAAAGGATTTCTCCTTCTAGAAGTCATGCTACGGTCTTCTCATTGGCCAATGTGTGTAATTCAAGTTCTGAGGAAATATAGCTCACATATGCTCAAGGACTTAAGTAGTTTCTGTATAAAATCCACTGTTGACAAGACCTGGCCAAGCCTGCTTCTTCCTGATTGATGTATTGAGAAGAGGACGTTAATTGTAATATATTTATTCCTTTCTGTTTCTGGAGTTGAACTCTACACCCTGCTTTCTATACTTGTAGTATAATTGCCTCATATCTAGTTTTTATTACTGTGATTTCTCTTGGGTGATAATATGCTTATGTTGTATTGGATTCTATGTTTCAAGTGCCCTTTGTGCCAAATTACACAGCTATAATTTATTCCTTTACTCATCATCAGATCTAGGTTTTTGGATTTGCTTTTCACCAAGAAATAAGATCCACATACTTTTCTGCAAATCCATGAAAGGACTTGATTAGAACAGTGTTTGCAGAAGCAAAGAATTAGGGAAACCTCTGGATGTCCCTTCCCCATAATATCTATGATTGAGGATAATGTAGTAGATGAATGTCCATGACAGGATATTATGAAATTTGAAGTGTAAAGTAACAGCAACATAAGTAGATTTAAAGGACAAGGTGCCATTTTTTTAAATGAGGGACAAAATATGTTTACATGAGTTAAATTATAAATACCCACAAAGAATTCTTTCAGGGATCTCTAGGCATCTGCACTCTTTTTAAAGTAAGGTGTTTGAAGGAAATTTTGACAGAGTGGAGGCTAACATAGAATATTGTTTCAACATACAGGTTAAAAAATGGGACCTTGTTGGAATAATTGAACAGCAGAGCAATGAAGTGAGGATGAGAAATTACTCTAGTTTTTGTACCATCTGTCCAAAAAATAATATTGCCTAGAAACTTGTAAGGAAATTCTGCCAAGATTTATGTAATTGTAAAATTGTTCCTTTAGTCTTTACCATCAGCTTCACCAGACCTCAACCTCTTACAAACTTGATGTCAGTTTTATGCCATAAAATAAAATAAAATAAAATAAAATAAAATAAAATAAAATAAAATAAAATAGGAAACATTTTCTGCATATGGGAATGTTCATTTTATTCATACATTGTGAATATACATGAGAGAAACCACTAAATAACGCATGAAATACTTTGGAAAAGTCCCGATTCACACACTATATTTCACATCTTCACACCTATTGTATTTTTAAATGTGCACATTTATTCATGGGCTCTAACTTTCAGGGAATTGCTTAGGGAAGAAATTTTAAAAGTTTTCACTAGAAAACGATGTTGGTGAAATAAAGTGTATGTTAGTTTTTCACTGGAAATGATGTTGGTGAAATAAAGTATAAGTTAGTTTTATGCAGTAATTCTATAGTGCATACGAATGTCAAGGTGCTGTATTTTATAACATAAATATGTATATTTTTCTTGTTCTTATTATTATTGTATGCATATGAGCAGGTATATGCATACAAAGGAATGTGTACAGAGGTCAAAGGGAAATTTTCAAGAGTCAATTCTTACCTTCCACCTTAAGTTCTGAGGACTGTCCTTTGGTTGGAGATGTATGAAGCAGGGTTTTTACTCACTGAGCCAATCTGATAGTCGCAAATATGTACAATTTTTATTTCTGACTCAAAACAAAAACAATTTATGCTACTACAAGCTAAATACAATGGTCCGAGATTGAAATAAGTAAAAACACAACTTGTCTGTATAATAGATTGGGCCCTTCCACATCAATCATCAATCAAGAAAATGTTGATATATTTGCGTACTAGCTATCTGATGTTTGATTCTTCTGGTTTAAAACAAACAAGCAAACAAACAAGCAGGTTAATTTAAGCTCTCTCACTCTACTTCTCCTGAAAAAAGTTAATTGAAAAAATCCAACTTAGCCTACCACATAGAACTAAAGGAATATTATAAAAACAATCCTTAAGTTAAACGATGTACTCAATATGTATGTTTATACCAATGGACAGAAGCTGATCTAATGCTTAAATAGAGATACTCTCCTTTTAATAAATGTAAAGACCCATATCTGTACAAGATGGAGATGATAGAATACTAATGAGGACTTGGTCCTTGAGGAGACATTTATACCACTCCATTAATGCACAAGAATGTTATGGAAGAGGTACAAACAGTATGTGTAAGCTGCAGGCTGGGAAGTGGGGATGTGAAATATTATCTTCTAAGCAGGATACCATAATGACAAAGTCAACAGTTGATCAAAGAGTCCACAGAAGTTAGGCCTTATTAACACTCAGCTATGGAGTGGGAAGGGACTCATGAAATCATACCACATAGCACTGATATTTTGACAATCAACAGATTCTGGAAAGTAGGGAAGTACAGTATAAAATTATGTACCTACTGGTGTCCCATCAGGTACTGATGGTTAGTCCAAAACTCAGGATCTCCCATATGGCCCCTCTCTCTCCACATGTGAGGAGGAAATTATAGAATTATAAAGGTGGTGACAGGCTTGAAATGGTCACAAGTTCAAGATTCCAGAGGATTGTGTAGTTTTATAAACAAACCAATTTGAATGTTTCACTTTTATGTATTTTACTGAATCATGCTATTTCTCTATGGCCAACAGTTGGCTTTACTTCTCTTCTCATTTGATTTCAAGTTGAGTTCATATTTCTCTAGCATGTCCATGTACTGTAGTGACTGAAATGACATCTACATTTATCATATGCTTACTGCTCCATATTGCTGAGGTGTGGTCCTTAAATCGGCATCATCATGAACTTTGGATAAATCAGTGTAAAACTCTTGGCAAACTAGCTAATATCTTTTAATTATTGATGTACTTTATTATTTAAAGGTAGATTTAGGAACTAACTAGATTATGAAAATGAGAGGAAACTGCTCTCAAGTATCTCCTCAGCTAATGGCAGAATGTTTGCACCAGCTTTGGGAGAAATCCCCAAAGGATTTCTCCTTCTAGAAGTCATGCTACGGTCTTCTCATTGGCCAATGTGTGTAATTCAAGTTCTGAGGAAATATAGCTCACATATGCTCAAGGACTTAAGTAGTTTCTGTATAAAATCCACTGTTGACAAGACCTGGCCAAGCCTGCTTCTTCCTGATTGATGTATTGAGAAGAGGACGTTAATTGTAATATATTTATTCCTTTCTGTTTCTGGAGTTGAACTCTACACCCTGCTTTCTATACTTGTAGTATAATTGCCTCATATCTAGTTTTTATTACTGTGATTTCTCTTGGGTGATAATATGCTTATGTTGTATTGGATTCTATGTTTCAAGTGCCCTTTGTGCCAAATTACACAGCTATAATTTATTCCTTTACTCATCATCAGATCTAGGTTTTTGGATTTGCTTTTCACCAAGAAATAAGATCCACATACTTTTCTGCAAATCCATGAAAGGACTTGATTAGAACAGTGTTTGCAGAAGCAAAGAATTAGGGAAACCTCTGGATGTCCCTTCCCCATAATATCTATGATTGAGGATAATGTAGTAGATGAATGTCCATGACAGGATATTATGAAATTTGAAGTGTAAAGTAATAGCAACATAAGTAGATTTAAAGGACAAGGTGCCATTTTTTTAAATGAGGGACAAAATATGTTTACATGAGTTAAATTATAAATACCCACAAAGAATTCTTTCAGGGATCTCTAGGCATCTGCACTCTTTTTAAAGTAAGGTGTTTGAAGGAAATTTTGACAGAGTGGAGGCTAACATAGAATATTGTTTCAACATACAGGTTAAAAAATGGGACCTTGTTGGAATAATTGAACAGCAGAGCAATGAAGTGAGGATGAGAAATTACTCTAGTTTTTGTACCATCTGTCCAAAAAATAATATTGCCTAGAAACTTGTAAGGAAATTCTGCCAAGATTTATGTAATTGTAAAATTGTTCCTTTAGTCTTTACCATCAGCTTCACCAGACCTCAACCTCTGACAAACTTGATGTCAGTTTTATGCCATAAAATAAAATAAAATAAAATAAAATAAAATAAAATAAAATAAAATAAAATAAGAAACATTTTCTGCATATGGGAATGTTCATTTTATTCATACATTGTGAATATACATGAGAGAAACCACTAATAACACATGAAATACTTTGGAAAAGTCCCGATTCACACACTATATTTCACATCTTCACACCTATTGTATTTTTAAATGTGCACATTTATTCATGGGCTCTAACTTTCAGGGAATTACTTAGGGAAGAAATTTTAAAAGTTTTCACTAGAAAACGATGTTGGTGAAATAAAGTGTATGTTAGTATTTTCACTGGAAAATGATGTTGGTGAAATAAAGTATAAGTTAGTTTTATGCAGTAATTCTATAGTGCATACAATGTCAAGGCGCTGTATTTTATAACATAAATATGTATATTTTTCTTGTTCTTATTATTATTGTATGCATATGAGCAGGTATATGCATACAAAGGAATGTGTACAGAGGTCAAAGGGAAATTTTCAAGAGTCAATTCTTACCTTCCCCTTAAGTTCTGAGGACTGTCCTTTGGTTGGAGATGTATGAAGCAGGGTTTTTACTCACTGAGCCAATCTGATAGTCGCAAATATATACAATTTTTATTTCTGACTCAAAACAAAAACAATTTATGCTACTACAAGCTAAATACAATGGTCCGAGATTGAAGTAAGTAAAAACACAACTTGTCTGTATAATAGATTGGGCCCTTCCACCAATCATCAATCAAGAAAATGTTGATATATTTGCGTACTAGCTATCTGATGTTTGATTCTTCTGGTTTAAAACAAACAAGCAAACAAACAAGCAGGTTAATTTAAGCTCTCTCACTCTACTTCTCCTGAAAAAAATAATTGAAAAAATCCAACTTAGCCTACCACATAGAACTAAAGGAATATTATAAAAACAATCCTTAAGTTAAATGATGTACTCAATATGTATGTTTATACCAATGGACAGAAGCTGATCTAATGCTTAAATAGAGATACTCTCCTTTTAATGAATGTAAAGACCCATATCTGTACAAGATGGAGATGATAGAATACTAATGAGGTCTTGGTCCTTGGGAGACATTTATACCACTCCATTAATGCACAAGGAATGTTATGGAAGAGGTACAAACAGTATGTGTAAGCTCAGGCTGGGAAGTGGGGATGTGAAATATTATCTTCTAAGCAGGATACCATAATGACAAAGTCAACAGTTGATCAAAGAGTCCACAGAAGTTAGGCCTTATTAACACTCAGCTATGGAGTGGGAAGGGACTCATGAAATCATACCACATAGACTGATATTTTGACAATCAACAGATTCTGGAAAGTAGGGAAGTACAGTATAAAATTATGTACCTACTGGTGTCCCATCAGGTACTGATGGTTAGTCCAAACTCAGGATCTCCCATATGGCCCCAATTAATCTCTATAGGACATTAAAAAGTCAAACTAAAAAAATAGGGGAAAGATATTTATGAATGGTTGTGGTAGGGCAAGAGGGAATTGGGAGAAGGTAGAGAGGGATGAAAATACATTTATATATTTATATATAATGTATTATATGTATATTTATATATGTGTTATATATATTGTATATATATTTTATATATATGTCTATGTCTATGTCTATGTCTATGTCTATATGCATGAGAGCACAATTACATTCTATTCCAAGGAGTTTATTGAATTGTGATTCATGAACTTCTTCATAGGGGTGTTCCATTAAGGTGATCTTGTTTTAAGGTGTCTAATCTGAAAACTGTTTGTTTTGCAACTCTTCTGTCCTGAGACTGAGAACCAAGCTCACATGAGTACAGGTTAAGTTCTCAGATCTTCCTAGGTGCTGTGATTTAAGCAAACATCCTCTTGTTATACCTATCTCAGGCTCACTCTCAGCTGCACTAGTAATTTATAAATTGTTATTTTCAGGACTGACAGGGCAATAAAATTTTGACCTCCTAATCTGGAAAATAAAAGCAGCCAGATGAAGAAATGGAAGTACAGGAAATTATGTCAACACTGAGGGAGCTGTCATGGAATTAATTTTGGATATGTGGTTTGATTTTGAATATATAGCTACTTGATACGATATGTAACAGACATATACAAAAGATAATAACTTTGAAAGGGCAGAATTAGGACTGAAGATTTGAATCATTTACATAGAGATAATAATAGGAACTCTGACAATAATTATCTTTTTATGAGGAAAAACGTTATGTAAGAAAGCCAGAGATAAGTTGTCACATTGCCTATGCAGCTGGGAAAGTCTTGTGGTTCGCTGTCTACATAATCTAGCCATAAGGCCAGACTCCTTTAAGTGTAAGGCTGTAAATCAGAGGTATGATTTATGAATCAATTTGTAGGCTGCAGAATTTCCCTAGTCCCCCAGTTGTTTGTGTCATGCTGACCCTGTAGATAGCTTGACCTTTGAGGTCTATCTTCCACGTGGAAGCCTGCTCTGTGATACTGACTCATTCTCTGTGCTCTGAGTTCATTCAGTTACTGTGTTGCAGAGGTACTCTCCAGAAGGAAGATGATCTATTACTTTCTGACTTTAGGAAAAATAAGGAAATCCCATCATTGGATGAAATAATGCAGAATGTTTCCCTTTCCTCTACACAGCTGGTGGTTAGTGTTCCACTGTGGAGCTCCACACGAGCCTCTCGGGGAGTGGTGAATGAGAGCACATTTTCCCTGGGAACTGCCACTGTCATTACTTGCTCATAGCAGTTTTTCAAAAATGCCATCTCAGCAACAGGCACATACTTCAGAGACCACAGTGCACTATGTAATATTCACAACCACAGTAAAATTGGCCTAAATAATTTATTTTGAAAAATTCCAGATGGTGGCCTAGGTATAGAAAAATAGCTATATAATTTATAAGTCCCATTTAAGTCTTCTTCCTGTGAAAGTCAATCCCAACCCTTTCCCTACTACTCAAAACAACAGTTTCCTGGCACAGAGACTGTCTGTTAACTCCTAGCAAACTTGCTAACCAGATGAACACGGAACCCTTGGTCAGAAGAATCAGAACAACCTCCACTCCATTTCCCAGATGGATGAGTCCATGGGCTGAGCATGACTGACCTAAGAGAAACCAGTTGTGGTTTATGGGCAGAGTGAGCATGACTTTGGAATGACACAGTTCTATAATCTAGTCCAAGCTTGCTACATTCTTCTCAACTGTTCCATATTCACAAATTACCATTTCTTTAGCCTGTGGTGCACTATGGATAACACATCCTTTTAAAGAAAGCATACATCAATTGTTTTAGTGAAGCGTTCAAACTTATATTTCTACATGAGTATGCCATATTCTTTGATCATAGTCATTTCGCATCACTTCTTATCACTATGCCCTCCTTTTCCTTTATTTTTCATTGAATACCCTTGTTACTTCCATAGTTTTCTTCCTTCGTTCCACATTATACATGATTGAAAACAGGAAATATTTGTCTGTCTGGATCTTGCCTGTTTTTCATTTAACATAATAATCTTCAGTTCCATGGATTTTCCTATACACAGTGCAATTCTACCTCCCAGAGTAACTGTTCTTCCTGCAGGTAACTTTCATGGCCAGCTGCCATATATTTTTATTTATTGATATTTGTTATCTTAAAACCAGAAAAAAATTCAAGACTATTTTATTTATTGAAACTGGATGTCTACTTCTTGAACTGGCCAACTTTCAGACCAAGAATTTGAAGATACAATGGTGACATCTGATCCAGTGTCAACCATTCCTTCAATCTCAGTATTATTCACTAGTATTCTTAGTTTTGGTCTTTGATCATCTATAGAAGTTTGCCAAAATATTCGCTTTTGGCTCCCTGTGAAGCCTTCTGAATTGTCTATAAAACTTGTCTCAGCCTTGTCCGGTCACAGAACATCTGATTTTGAAGCAGTGAGTTTAATTGTCCTGAGGAAGAGAACTCTTCCTGCCTGTCATTGGGCCTGCGAGAGGCTCCCCTGGGAGTTTTTTTGGCAGGGTATTGCCCCATTTGTCTGTTGTTGCTCTACATTCCCTAGTCAGATGTTGGCCTTTGCCACATCTTTGACATATTCCAGAAGGTATAGGCCCCTTTTTTATATTACTTTGGTTTTTCCTGTGGTCATTTCTGAGATGACCCCATCTACCACAATTAAAACATTTGAAATCTTGGGTCATCTCTAGGTGTCTAGTGGCAGCTTCTCTTATTACGATCATATCAGCTGTATATCTAATCCACTCATCTATTTGTGCTGACCTTGCCCTGAGTGGTCTTGATTACTTCCTTGCATTCAGCAGTTACATTTTCAAAGGCTAAAGATTCAATTATCACCTTTCTTGCTACTGAATCTGATACACTTCTTTCAACAGCTGAGGTTAGCCTTTGTAAAAAGTCAGGGAAGGTTTCTTTTGGACCTTGTAGACTTGAGTAAATGTTTCAAAGTCTTTTCCCTGATTCTGCAACTTGTCCCAGGCCTTTAAGGCTGACAATCGAGACAATGCAGAGTTTCTTCATCATATACAGCCTGTACCTCTACCTCAGCAAAGCGACCTTCCCAAGCATTGTTCTATGGAAATCTCTCTTCCCCTGGCTTTATTTTGTTGTGCTATCTCTTTCGCCTCATCTCTCCACCATGCAACCCATTGAAATTTGCAGCAGGTTCTAGTATTGCTCTTTCCAGTCTTGGGATTATTCCATTTTTAATAGCCTAAGAAGTCAGGAGTTGTTTTACAAACGGCAAGTGCATTCCAAAATTAGTGACACTTTCCTTAAATTTCTCAGATCTAACACATCCATGGTTGCCATTCAAATTCCTGATAACCTATGGATATCAACATCTGGAGTACTTTGTTGTATATTAACCAGATAGACTAAAGTTTGTTTTCTAATAATATTCTGTGACTTTGTAATTGGTTGATCATATTATTTTAAAAATATAAACATTATTAGATGAACAAAAATGCATACAAACGCCACTAAGTTTCAAGAACCCTGGAAAATACACCTGTCTATTTACCTACTATCTATCTTATATGTAGATTGTTGAAAAGTCAGTTTGAGTAAATTTCTAACCATCATAATTAATGATAGCTCTTGAACTGTCACAATGACAGAATTAGTCTTGACTCTTACAATTCATAAAGCTAATTAAAAGTTCATAATAGAGAACAAAAGAAGTACAATCATTGCAGACAGATACCAGATCATATATCTTCAAAACATCACAACCAAAAGCCACTCCTCAAAGATTTTCATTCTCCATTTACCTATTTCCGTTTCTCAGTTTTGCTCTCTGTGGGTTTCTTTCAGTTGGTACCTGAAGCACAGTGAAAGAATTAGCTGTGGCTTCAATTTTACAATTCAGAAAATTCAAGACAGAGTGAGAAAGAAGACAACCTTTCTCAGATGAGTCTTTGGCCATATTGCAAACCTAACTTCACTTGTTATGTACTCATTTCTTCACAACTTAGTGACCTTCTACTCTAATAATTATGAGTTAGTTATTAACATATATGGATGAAGTGCATATCTGGAAGTAGAAAGTAGGTTAATCCTATTGACTTGAAGGTTTTCTCATACAAATCTTTCACTTACTTGGTTAAATTTACCATAAGATATTTTATATTACTTGTGGCTACTTTGAAGAATGTTGTTTACCTGATTTTTTCCTCAATCTTTTGGCTTTTTTTTTTTTTTTTTGTAGAAGAGCTATGCATTTTTTTGAGATATCCAGCCATTTTAGTGAAAATGATTTTTAGCTGTAAGAGTTCCCTGGTAGAATATTTAAGGTCACTTATATATACTATCATGTCATCTGCAAATAATAATACTTGGACTTCTTATTTTTTCCAATTTTATCCCCTTGGTCTCCTTTAGTTGTTTTATTGCTCTTGCTAGAACTTCAAATTTTGTATTATCTTTTTTTTTTTATCTTATCTATACAGTACTAATCTGTAAAACCTTTCAGTAACTTCTAGTCATTATGTCATATCTCCTTAGAGAGGAATAAAAAATATTTTCACTCAAGAACCTGTTCTGTGTATTTCCATGACATGTTTATGACAGCAGAATAATTATATGTGATAAAAGTAGACCTTTTGCAACCTAAAGAAAAAATCATATTTCAAGATTTTAATAGGCTTTGCAAAGACTAGTTTTAACCTTGTGGAGGAGATATGATATATATATATATATAATATATATATATATATATATATATATCATATATGATAGATAGATAGATTATCATATATATATCTCAGTAGGATCCACTGTAATGTTGGATGCCTGTGTAAACTTAGTGGAAACTTCATAATAATTAATTAATATTTCACATGAATTTATGTCTAGCTTACAATACATTTCTTTTTTTTCTCCCTTCCCCTCTCTCTCTTTCTCCAGCTCCACCCCCAATCGCTCCAGCCCCAGCTCGCTCCTGACCCCTACTTGCTCCGGACTCCTGCTCACTCCAGGCCTTACAATACACTTCTTAAGTAAATAAATGATAATGCATTAATATAGACTCATCAGATATGAAGAACCATGTGCTAATAAATAAATAAAATATATTTTCTGTGTTTTATTAAAAGAAAATGGAAAATCAATACTTTCATAAGGAAACCTATTAATCTGTTATGGAAAATGGGGGAGAAAATTGCAACAGAGCACAGCAACCAGTGTTCCCTTAGGCCCATATTTGTTGAGTACTGTCATATTATCATTGGAAATTAAATATAAAAATTATAGGCTATTTTTAACTACTTTTTAACTCTGCCTTACCAAAGACAGAGATCCTAAGCAATAAGTCAGGCACATTTTATCCAATTATCTTTTATTTCTGACACTATTTGTTTTATATTCTTCTGTTTTTCATTTCCCTCTACTTCAGCTCAATGAACACTCTCTAGAGTTAGTCTGTTGGTAATTCTTCCTAAATGGATTGGCTTTAATATGTTTTCTTCTGTCTCCTTTGGTTGTTTCTTCATTGAGTGACAGCCTGCTGTGATGACATGAGCCCTGGCACCATGGGACTGAGTTTGAACTCGTTGCTTGCTATGTCACCCACTGGCCTCAGCGGAACTCAATCAGTGTAATGGCTTTATTGGATAGAAGAGATAATATGCTAGAGGTTGTATTTAGTAAGTTACTGTGTGAAGAGACTCATTATCATCTTCCTCTAACTAAATTGTTGTTTCTAGTACTTAATGTTTTTTATATCTATCCAGACTATCTTTATTTTCAATATATGTTCAAAAGAAAAAAATAATCTAGGCCAGACTCACCTGCATAAGAACAGAAAGTAACCAACAGAAACAACTTAAAAAGTGAGAATAAAAAGTCTTCTCTCAGCATAAGCTTTCTTTATACTTATCAAGAATGAGAAATCTGTCTGGATCAATGTCTGCTATTGAATTAATAATCTACAATTATAATCTTGTTTATATAGAGATAATCATTACCATAATTGTAATTTATAGCAAATTACAAACAAGGTAAAACAAAACAAAACCAAATGTTAATCAGAGAAATCTAGAAAGTAAAAAAAAACTGAAAGGACTAGAAGAATGAAATTGGACAGTATACCTTTAGCTATGGGCAGAGCCTATAGTATACCATAGCATGGCTGAATAGTGGTAATGGGGGAAGTGGAGGCTGATTTCAGTGGGCAAGCTATATAGTCACATATGTCCCCATCCATGTATTAAGAAGTTACAAAACACAAAACTTTTCTCTAGGAGTGTCTGACATATAAGGGACACTTTGGTAGAAAAACATAGATAAATTTTGTATTTTCCTGAGACTCACCATATAGTGAGTGTGACTGATATTAAATTATTTGAAATTTTGATGTTTGTCTATATAAAGTCATAAAAATCACTTATAATTAAAAAATAGGAAACAGATGTTCTTTATAGTTAGAAATATACCTAACAGAAATAGCTTATAATCTTGGGGCTCATTTTATATTCTTTGTTGACATACTGTGGTAGAACCAATGAGGAAAAAAATAACATAAAAAAACCTAAGCAATTTGGATCAATAGCCACAATTGTTTTAAATTGAAAAAAATCTTTTGGAATCCAAATGTATATTATTTACTAATTCTATGATTTTATGCACCAGAATACAATCTTATTCTTGATGAAAAATACTAATTTGTTGGAAAAATAGTAGATATCTGTACTGACTGGTTTTGTGTCAACTTTACACAAGCTGGAGTTATCACAGAAAAGGAGCTTCAGTTGAGAATATGCCTCAATGAGATCCAGCTGTAAGGCATTTTTTCAATGAGTGATCAAGGTGAGAGGGCCCCTTGTGGGTGGTGCCATCCATGGGCTGGTAGTCTTGAGTTTTATAAGAAAGCAAGCTGAGAAAGCCAGGGGAAGCAAGCCAGTAAGTAACATCCCTCTATGGCCTCTGCATCAGCTCCTGCTTCCTGACCTGCTTGGGTTCCAGTCCTGACTTCCTTTGGTGATTGATGACCAGCAATGTGAAAATGTAAGCTGAATAATCCCTTTCCTCCCCAACTTGCTTCTTGGTCATGATATTTGTGCAGGAATAGAAACCCTGACTAAGACAATACTACAAATTATATAAAACAAAAATAATAGAAATAAACCAAAACTAAAATGAGGTATGAACAAGCTAAGTCTAGTTATTTAGATGACAAAACTACATTTAATCCTCATGAACAGATATTTCCAGAGCGAATGTGTGACTTTTTTTTCTCAGTAAGATTTTGTTTCTAAAACTCTACATTGTCTTCCAGGCTGCAACTCTGCCCAGGGCAGATTGTTGCTCCAGCACCCCTACCCCCCAGGAGGTCTGTCATAACCAGGGTCACAGGTGAACCCCTCCCCATCCCTGTCATAATATCTTCCCTAGCTGGGATTCCCACAGACCCTAGAGGGCTCAGGACCTATCAGCCCTGCTGAATGCACAACTTCCTTCTGGTCTGCAACTATGCTTGGGACAGATAGGGTTCTCCTGTCCCTCTCCCAAAACCCAGAGACAGACTGTCTCTCAGGAGGTCTGCTGTGACCAGGGTCACAAGAGAGCTGCTGTATCCAGGGACATAGGAGATCCTCCCTAACTAGGGACATAGGAGGCCTGCCTAATCAGAGACAGCACTGATTGCCTCCCAGTAGGCCTTCTCTACCCAAGCACACAGTGTATTATCTGGCAACAAGGAGGTATAGGCTCCAGTCAGAGACAACAAGGTCAGTTAACACCAGAGATAACCAGATGGGAAGAGGCAAATGCAAGAACATAGCAACAGAAATCAATGCCACTTGGTAATATCAGAACCCAGTTCTCCCACCACAGCAAGAAGTGGATACCGTAATATATCCAAAAAACAAGATTCTGATCTAAAATTCTATCTCATGTGGATGACAATTTTTAAAAGAGGATATAAATAACTTCCATTAAGAAATACAGGAGAACACAGGTAAACTGGTAGAAGCCCTTAAAGAGGAAACAAATAAATCCCTTAAAGAAATATAGGAAGCATCAATCAAACAGTGGAAGGAATTGAACAAAACTGTCCAGGACCTAAAATTTGAAGTAGAAACAATAAAAGAAATCACAAAGGGAGGCAACCTTGGAGATGAAAATCCTAGTAAAGAGATCAGGAGTTATAGATGCAAACATCACTAACAGAATACAAGAGATAGAAGAAAGAATCTCAGGCATAGAAAATGTCATAGAAGATACTGAAACAACAGTCAAAGAAAATACAAAGTGCAAAAGCTCCTAACCCAAAACATCCAGGAAATTCAGGACACAATGAAAATACCAAGCCTAAGAATAATAGTAATAGGAGTGAAGATTTTCAAGATCATAGAAGAAAATTTCCCTAACCTAAAGAATGAGATGTCCAAAAAGATACAGGGTAGCTTACAGAATATCAAATAGATTAGACCAGAAAAGAAAATCCTTTTGTCACATAATAATCAAAACACTAAATACACAAAACAAAGAAGAATATTAAACACGTAAGGGAAAAAGGTCAAGTAACATATAAAGGCAGACCTATCAGACTTATACCAGACTTCTCAAAAGAGACTCTAAAACACAGAAGATCCTGGACAGATGTCCTACAGAACCTAAGAGAACACAAATGCCAGCCAAGACTACTATACCCGCAAAACTCTCAATTACCATAGATAGAGAAACCAAGATATTCCATGACAAAATCAGGTACAAACAATATCATTTCTACTAATCTAGCCCTATAGAGAATACTAAAAGGAAAACTCTAACACAGGAAAGAAAACCACACCCAAGAAAAACCATGAAAATAATCATCTGACATCAAACTCCAAAGAAGAGAAAGACACAAATAAATATCACCTCTAAGAAGAAAAATAACAGGAACAACAATTTTTGGTCTTTAATATCTCTCAATATCAATGGACTAAATTCCATAATATAAAGACATAGGCTAACAGACAGAATGGATGTGAAAACAGGACACAGCACTTTGCTGCATAGAAGAAACACACCTCAGTGACAAAGACAGACACTACCTCAGAGTAAAAGGTTGGAAAAAGTTTCCTAGCAAATACTCCCAAGAAACAAACTGGAGTAGCCAGTCTAATATGCAGTAAAATAGACCTTCAACCAGAAATTATCAAGCAAGATGGAAAAGGACACTTCATACTCTTCAAAGGAAAAAATATCCACCAAGATGAACTCTCAATTCTGAACATTTATGCCCCCAATGCAAGGACACCCACATTGTAAAAGAAAGTTTATTAAAGCTCAAAACACACATTGAACCTAACACAATAATAGTGGGAGACTTCAACACACCACTCTCACTAATGGACAGGCCATTAAAACAGAAACTTAACAGAGACGCAGTGAAACTAATAGAGGTTATGAACCAAATGGATTTAACAAATATCTACAGAACATTTCACCCTAAAACAAAAGAATATATTGTCATCTCAGCACCTCATGATACCTTCTGCAAATTGACCATATATTTTGACATAAAACAAGCTTCAACAGATACAAGAAATTGAAATAATCCCATGCATCCTATCAGATCACCACAGACTCAGGCTAGACTTCAATAACAACAAAACAACAGAAAACCAATGTACCCATGGAAATGGAACAACTCTCTATTCAATGATAACTTGCTTGTGGAAGAAGTAAAGAAAGAAATTAAGACTTTCAAGAATTCAGTGAAAATAATGACACAGCATACCCAAACTGTGAGACACAATGAAAGCAATGCTAAGAGGAAAACTCATATCACTATGTGCCCTCTTAAAGTAATTGGAGAAATCGTACACTATCAATTTTCAGTACACCTGAAAGCCCTAGAACAAAAAGAAGCAAACATACCCAAGAGGAGTTATCTCAGGAAATAATCAAACTCAGGGATGAAATCAAATAATTAGAAACAAAGAGAAAGACACAAAGAATCAACAAAATCAACAGCTGATTCTTTGAGGAAATCAATAAAATAGATAAGCCCTTAGCAAAAGTAACTAAAGGACACAGAGACAGTATCTAAATTAACAAAATTGGGAGACATAATAACAGAGACTGAGGAAATTAAAAAAATCATCAGGTCTTACTTTATTCTAGAAAACTGGAAAATCTAGATGAAATGGATGACATTTTAGAAGATACCAGTACCAAAATTAAATCAAGATCAATTAACTATCTAAACAGTCCCATACCCCTAAGGAAATAGAAGAAATCATTTACCACCCCTCCAACCACCAATAAAAGCCCATAGCCAGATGGTTTAGTGCAGAATTCTACCAGACTTTCCAAGAAGAGCTAATATCAACACCCCTCAAACTATTCCACAAAACAGAAATATAAGAACACTACCTAATTCATTCTGAGGCCACAGTTATGCTGACACCTAAACCACACAAAGACCAACAAAGAAACAAAACTTCAAGTCAATTTTACTTATGAAAATTGATGCAGAAATACTCAATAAAATTCTAGCAAACTGAATCCTAGAACACATAAAAATGATTATTTACCATGATCAAGTTGGCTTCACCCATGGGATTCAGGGATGTTTCAATATACAGAAATCCATCAATGTAATCCAATATATATATATTCACAGAAAAAATCATGATCATCTCATTAGATGCTAAAAAAGCCTCTGACAAAATACAACACTCATTTTCTTTAAAAGTCTTGGAGAGATCAGGAATTCGTTACACAAACCTAAACACAATAAAAGCAATATATAGGAAACCAACAGCCAACATCAAATTAAATGGAGAGAAACTTGAAGCAATTCCACTACAATCAAGGGTAAAACAAGGCTGCCCAATCTCTCCCTTGTTATTCAAATAGTACTTGAAGTTCTAGCTAGAGCAATTAACAACAAAAGGAAGTAAAAGGAATACAAATTGGAAAGGAAGAAGTTGAGGTATCACTATTTGCAGATGATATGATAGTATACATATACAACCCAAAAACATTCTACCAGAGAACTCCTAAACCTGATAAACAACTTCAGCAAAGTGGCTGCCTATAGAATTAATTCAAACAAATCAGTAGCCTTCCTCTATACAAAGATAAACAAATGAAAAAGAAATTAAGGAAACAACATCCTTTATAATAGTCACAAATAATATAAAATACCTTGGTGTAACTCTAACGAAGCAACTGAAAGATCTGTATGACAAGAACTTAAGTCTCTGAAGAAAGAAATTGAAGATCTCAGAAGATGGAAAGACTTCCTGTGCTCATTGAGTGAAAGAATTAATATAGTAAAATGGCCATTTTATCAAAAGCAATCTACCAATTCAATGCAATCCCCATAAAAATTGTAATTCAACTCTTCACAGAGGTAGAAAAAATGGAGAAGGGACTGAAGGAATGGCATCCACATACTGCCCCACCTTGGGATCCAGCCCCTGCACAGACACCAAACCCAGAGACTATTGTTAATGTTAAGGTGTTTTGCAGACAGGAGCCTGGCATGGCTGTCCTCTGAGGGGCTCTGCCAGCACCAGACTAAGACAGAAGCAGATACTTACAGCCAACCATTGGACTGAGCTCGGGGACATCAATGGAAGAGTTAGAGGAAGGATTAAAGGAGCTGAAGGGGATTGCAACCCATAGGAACAAAAACAGTACAGACTAACTGTACCCCTCAGAACTCCCAGGGACTAAGCCACCAACTGAAGAGCATTCATGGGCAGGTTCATGTCCCCTACTACATAGGTAGGAGAGGACTGCCCCAGTTTGAGGGCATACCTTAGTTCTGTAGTGGCTTCATGCCCCAGAAAAGGGTAATGTGAGAGGGCTGAGGTAGAAGTAGATGGGTGGAGGGGGGATAGGGAATGGGGACAACATTTTAAATGTAAATAAATAAAATTATTAATAAAAAATAAAATTCAAAGTTGTTCAGCCAAACAGAATCAATACTTGGATATATGTATATATCTAAGTAAAATATACATATTTTAGAATAAATAAATTAATTAATAAATTATTCTAAAATATGACTGTACTAAATGTCTCTCTACTCTCCACTTTCTGAAACTTAAATTTACCCCGTTCTAAAGGCCTGTTACACTTAGGTTCCATCCAGAAAGCAAGGGAAGATTCAACTTGATGGACTGCTTTCTAAGTTAGATTCAGCACACTGACACTTCCATCCTCCTAAGCAAGACCAGAGGTTTAAGCAATTCATGTTATTTATGACTATGATAAGTCCCCTTGCTCTTCTAAGAAGTTATAGTTCCATATGCAATCCTATGATCTGTCAATCTTTCCCTACACTCACACATGGGAAAGGGTGTTTGACCAAAACCGAATAGTATCAAGTCATCACTTTCTTCCTCCTAAGCACATAAGGCAACCATATTTTCATACATTTTTAAGTTAGCTGGAGCTCAATACATGTAAGGGAAAATTAACATATGTCAGTTCAGGCATGACTGTAATAACTTGAATGATTGTTTCAGGTATTTGTTCCTCTTCATGACAAACAAGGATATTATGCGTTAAATATGGTGAAGTCACAAGACAAAAGAAGTCTGGATCTCTGTGGAGTGTACAAGGGAGCTCTCTAGGACAGTTACCCATCAGCCTTCCATCCTCTCAGCCTGTGTGATTTGGCAAAATTGTTACTGCATCTTAATCCCAGATACCAGCAGATTAATTCCTTTGAGGATTAAAACTATCCAAGAATTTATTCGCTGTGTGAGTCATTAATTCTAAGACATAATTTTTAGTAGACTTGGTTAGTAAATCAAGAAGTATGGAGACATTCTTTTTTCTTTCTTTATTAAAACTGTAGCATAATAATCTGGATATCAGCTACTGTCCTAGCTAGCTCTATTTCTTATTCCTTGGGGTACTTCCTGTCTAGGAACGCCGTAGTCCACCAAAGGAAGCGCACTGAAACTGAGTATACAAAGGGTGTGGTTTTTTGGTGACTGTTCCTTTGTTCATAGGGGCTCATGATTGCTCTGCTTTTTTGTTTTGTTTTTGTTTTTGATTTTTAATCAACTCATCATCAGTGAAGTGCTTTGTGGACCAGAGAATACTGAGGACAAACTGGGCTTGTAATTGAGAGTCTGCTTTAAATATTCCCTAAAGAACAGAGACTTGCAAAGAACAGCATGCTAAGCTTGTAAGTAAGAAATATTTATAATTTGAAAAAATTGTGCATGAGTGGTGTGTGTGTGCACATATGTGCACACATGTTCATGCATAGGCAAATATCAAAAGGGAAAGTAGGCTTCTGCAAGTGAAACTAGGGCGATAAAGCTCAGCTCTACCTCCAGCTCTTAATTTTTTTCTTCTTTGTTTTCTTTTGGTTTGTAAATGAACAACAAGAAAAGAGAGAGCAAGAAAGCAGATGAGCTTGGACACAGCAGCAGACACGAAGTCATATTGTGACCCATGAGCGGCAGTCAACTGAAACCTCACGGATAATCATTTCTCCACAGTGATATTTGGTGTAGGCTTTCAGATATTGTTTCAAGGCTAGCTTGATTTATATATCCAATGAAATTTTAAGCATGTTTATATAAGTGTAAGTAATTTTGCAAGGCCACAGGGTAAAATAGGAAAGTGACTTTTTTGCATAGAAACTCTATGTGGACAATTTAAAACAATACTTTTTGTTTGTATTCTAATTTTTTAAATATCTATTTAACACTTGGATTTTAAAATATTTTTAAAAGTATTGTGTTTACTTATGGGTGGTATAAGAGATAGGAGTGTGAACAGGTTGGTTGCAGCTAGCTGCATGTTATAAGAGTTTTAGATATTTGGAATATAAATAAATAAAATGATTAATTAAAAAAGATTTTTAAACAAGGAAAAAATTTCCTAAGGAAGACAGAACATAAAGTAATTATATTATCATCTCTACAATGTTAGAAAAAATACCAAGAGTAAAAGATGTTTTTCTTATTTTATGTAAGAAAAGAGAGGAGAGAAAATAAAGTTGACTATAGGCAGATCAATTTCAGTTAATGATGAGAAAGTTTTAGCTAAATAAGAGGAAGTCCAGTATTTGTTATTGTCACAGGAGGTGTTGAGGAGTGCATGGACTAATATTTGGTAGAGAAGTGAAAAAAAAAAAAAGATTGGGTAATATACTAGAGAAGAAGACAGGAGACTCCAAATCTGATTTATTAATTGCATAAGTTCTGAAGCTAACTGTGCTCCACTCATGCTCTAATGTCTGCTTGTATGATATGCACTCTGTGTAACAGCAAATAATCCACCACTGCAAACACCAGTTTATATCATATCCAGCATCTTAAATTCCAACTTTTTGTGTTATTCTTTCTGAGCATTAACCGTCAACAAAAATCTGGCCTTAAAAAAACTATACACATGACATGACAATAAAGAATAAATTGATGAGAAGAAAACTCAGAAAGAATGGATGGAAGGATGTAGCCACAGCTTCTCTCCGAACAAAGGCAAGTCACCTTTCTCCCCAGAAACATCAACTCTGCCTTGCTTCTTTCTGTTGTCTTGGATTTTATGTGATTTTGCTTCTTGTCTCTGCCTGACCTTTTCTTTTTCTTCATTATTTTTCTTGCGTGATTATTTGGAAGCATTCTAAAGAAGGTGGTAATATGAGTATGACATGCTGGAAAAATTATTTAAGCGAGTTGTAGGATCAAAAAACTATTTGTTGTGGTTAGTTTTTTGTTTTGTTTTTTTGTTGTTCTTTTACGGTATAAACACTTTCAGGTAAAATCCTACCAACAATATCAGAGTTGAAAAGGCATTTGAATCTTGACCTAATAGAACTTGACCTTCTATTTATAAAGTAAGTCAGAAGTAAGAACAAATGTAATCTAACTTACAAGTTTTGGAAACAAGGAAGGAATCATGGAAGCAGATATTAGGAAAGATATTTTGTCAACCCAAAAAGTTACTTCCAATTGAATTACACCATGTATTACTGCATTATGTTAGTTTTCTTATTGATATAACCACATGCTGGACAAGACTCAAGTTATATGAGATAAGAGTTATTAAGTCTCACTTATAGTTTGAGAAAAAATATCTTATCATGACCTAGATGGCATGAATGCAGGAACATGAAACAATTAGGAAACAGAAGATAGATAGGACATGGGACAAAGCTATTAAACAGTCAGTCCCACACAAGTGACACACCCTGGCTTCACCTCAATCCCTCCTTCCCCAAGCTGAGGACAGAATGTTCAAGTACAGAAGCATTTGGGGACTCTTTGCAATTTAAATAATAATTCAAAATTCTCTTCCATGGGAGAATCTGCTGGAAAGAGGAGAGGATCACATTTACCAGTATAGAAGCAGGGACCTTTAAGCCCACTTCTTTGGCTGTATTGTAGGTACAATGATGGATACAGCAGCATTTGGACAGTCTTGAGTTGGCCACGTTTCTTTTTTTTTTTTTTTTACATGTGCAGAGCAAGATTGACACTCCAAGCATACAAACCAGACACATCTTCAAGTCTGCTTCCGTACTACAAGTAAAATAGTTTAGAACTTCCTCATGGGCAGTGACAAGAATGTCATTGACTGCAGGGAAAACCCCAGTGCCCATCCTTGTGATATTTTGTGACCAAATCATACTCTTTCCTTGCACTAATGTACAGTTTCAGATTTTCAACATCTGCCATTGGAATTATTTTCATAATGGTTTCTTGGCCTCCAGCTTAACTCTCTGTTGTAGCCAGGTAAATCATTTTAAAACTTAAAGCAGGAAGTACTTCCTGCTTAAAACTCCTTAGCAGACTATGAAAATGGAAGGGAAGAGGGGGATGGATAGGAGGGAGAAGGAGAGGGAGAGGGAGAGGGAGAAGAATCGAATTAAGATCAGGAGAGTAATTGAACTGAAGGAAAGAATTGTTCGTAAAGACTCACTAGTTGGGCATTGGTTACAGGGGATCAGTGGATGTTTGCCTCACTACACACCTCCCTCAGTTTTGGGTTCTGCCTTTCTTCCCAGTTTTAAACTTTTTCTTTAAGCTTTTAAAGAGAAGCCCATATTTTCCTAAGATCTCTTGGCTCTCCTGTCTCTGTATCACCTCAGTTGTTGTGCGTTCTGCTATATGATCGTATGCTTACTTTACAGGCCTGACTTACAAAGTGCTCGGATCCAGAATGAACTTTTCTTGTTTTAGTTTCTCTAACGGCTCAGCAGAGTGCCTACAATAGTTTTGTTGCTCTAATATCAATGCATTGTTGAACTAATCTTTATTCTTTAAAGAACTGTGATTATGTGAAAAGGGATGATCTTCTTATTTTAGAACTTCAAAGTTTTCAAATGTGTTTCATTTCAGTTGACTAGATTGGAAGTCTGGTCTCTGGTAGATATTGTTAGAAAATCATTCTTACTCTAGATTTGTTGCAAGAGTTTTCGATAAAGATTGATTTCAAGAAAGAATATTTTTCCCAGTGGAGAAGACAAAACAGATTTCATATTCATAACTAGCGTAGGCTATACAATAAGCCTGTGTCTCAAAACAAACACACATATGTATGACTTACTAAAAAATTCTTGACATCAAAATTATCCTGTTTAAAATTTAAACTTTAAACCAAAATTTAAAACTACTGTTTGGCTATATATATTGTAATTTTTTATCTGTAATGAAAAATGAAATCATGATTTTGTAGAAAATGAATAGAGCTGGAAATCATTCTGTCAAGTGAACTGAGCCAAAGGCAAAATGAAAGTACTTTATGTTCTTTTTCACATGTGATGAGAATAGGTAAAAGAATGTCTTTCTCTCTTTCACTCTCCCTTCCCCTCTCATCCTCTTTCTCCCTCCCCCCTCTGTCTTGTGTGTGTGTGTGTGTGTGTGTCGTGTGTGTGTGTGTGAGAGAGAGAGAGAGAGAGAGAGAGAGAGAGAGATGAAACCAGGAGGGTAACAATAAAAGGAAAAGACAGATTTTACATGACAAGAGGGGTAAAAGGAAAAACAGAAAACTGGCCTTGGTGGAGAAAAAAGGGAACAGGAAGTGAGGAGAACAGGGAGTAGGAAGGAATCAAACCAGAAGGAGTATGTATGGAAATGCCATCATGAAACTCATTGTTCTATATGTTAATTTAAAAAGATAAAGCAGTGCTTCCATTTCTTAAGCAGTTTTAAATCATTTTCTCACTGTTATTAAAACATGAATTTCTGCAACAGAATTTCATGGGAGTGTAGCTGAAACAATTGCAGAACAGAGGAATCTCTTGTGTGTGGCTAACTTCAACTTCACTTCATTATGAGAAGTATGGTTACTATTAAGACTTTAAGCAATATTCTCAATGGTTCCAAAACTTTATTATCATCCTGGAAATCTCTAAGGAGCCTGAGATATGATACTTGGGGGACTAGTTGGAGTGGGACAGACATAACTCACTCACTTTTATTTTTGGAACATATTTATTTGGGGAATTTAATATTTCTCCAGTTTTTCTTTATCATCCCATTGTGTTGCAGAAGAGAGGTTTCATTTTAAATTCTTCTTGTTTAAAAATTTCCAATGCCTTTCATTTTAACATCTCAGTCCTATTACCCCATGAAGCCCCATGCTGACATCTGTAGCTGTTTGAAGTTAAAGTGGTCTAAATGCAAGCCTCAAGAAATGTTTTCCTCAATGGGGCATTAAAGCACATAGTATTACAGGGTACTCACACAACACCAAATGAAATATAAGAAACATAAGACCATAAGGCTTTGTGATGCTGCTGGAGAAAGTGTCAGTGGAGATCACAGGCATGGCTTCTATCAACAGTCAGTAACGCACTCTGTAGAAGTCACCTACTGCTCATGAGCCATTCTGTATTCAGACAGCTGGCATGTTGTCATTGTATCCATTTATTTTTATTTATTAAAGAACAATATATGGTGCTATCCTAGTGTTTGGGAAGCTGAGGCTGGGGATTGCAAAGTTCAAGCTCATGCTGGCCTATAACAAAAAAACACACATTCTACTATCTATCTATCTATCTATCTATCTATCTATCTATCTATCTATCTATCTACCTATCTATCTATCATCTATCTATCTACAAAATTAACTTACTATAAAAATCTTGATATTAAAACTTATCCAGTGAAAACTCTAATTATTCTTTAACTATACTCTTAAATTTCTAATCTAACAGCCAGTTCTATTTCAATATATACCTTGATACATCACTGTGTCTGCACATACTAAATACGAAATGCATGCATTTGTGTGTTATATTTTATACCCTGCATCTGATCACATTTTACAAGCATCGTTCTGTATGATTTCTTCTCAAGCTCATGGAGGGAACCAGAGATAAAAATATGATTTTGTTGTTGTTTCACATCCCAATAGACTCAGTCTTCTGGCTAATTTTAAATAAAATGTATACAGTCTTCTCTGTAACAGAGTCGAGAAGATCATTTTAATATTGGCATTTGTTCCTCTTACTCCTTTATCGAGCCACTGGTGAGAATGTGATAGCTTTTACGACAAATAATAACTGTAGAACAGATATAGGGTGATGATCTGAAAGTAGTTGTTCAAAAGGAAAGGACTCCTGTACGTGATGGTGAGGATCATTTCTGTCTCCTCTCCTCTTTCAGCCTTCATCCAGCATTGCTCATACAGCTCCTCCTTTGTCATTTGGTCTTTCATCCTCTGCAGAATGGCATCCTCTATACTTTTCTTTCCACTCTTTGCTTTAAAGTGTTCATTGGATTATAGAATTTTGCAAACTATGCTTGCTTGCATACTTAATGAAACAGAAGTGGCACAGGGACACAACTGAACACTGTACAATCTGTCTACATTTGTGTCAGAAATTTTTATGTAGAAAATGTATATAGTACACAGTTAAGTTTTTAATTACAGAAAAATCTATATGTGGACAAATCCCATTTTACAAAGTGATTCTCTTGATTTGTGGCATTTTATAAAGCAGAAAGCTCTCTTCTGTGTGGGCAAGCTGACTGTGCTGCTCTGTGCTGCTCCATTGATTTGCTATGCTTTAAAATCTTTCCTCATTTAGCACACATTACAACTAAGATTCCATGCTTTTTTAAAAAAATAAAAATAAAAACTCCCTATCAGCTGCATTTATCGAATGTAGTTATTTTGTCTCTGCCAATATTGTAGTAAGATAAATAATTTAAAGTATACACTAAAGTCATTAAAAATTATGCTAAATGAGAAACTGAATTAAGATTTTAAAACAACTAAAGGCTAAGGTAACATTTTAATTACTTAAAACCATATGGGGAGAAACACATACCAGAAGAGAAGTTCTTTGGCGAAAGGCAACAGACTCCAAGTTGAAGTGACAACTGTGATCAGAAGCTGACTTGTTCCGCTTCACTTCTTGACTGAAATCTTAGTCCATTGTAGGCTGAGATCTCCCAGGCTCAATCAGTCAGTTCAGACAGACTTAGGGCTCTGTAAACCAGTTGTGCTTTCTGCTCTTTTTGGAAAAAAAAAAAAAATGACAACACACACACACACACACACACACACAACACACACACACACACATTATACACACCAACACATATCATGCACATGTACACACATGCACACATGCGTATATACTACACATATGACTCAGACATAAGACACAGAACAATGCATACCTTGCACATACCACAAACATGTACATATAGACACATCACACATACATGTACACATATCACATAAACACATACTCAGAATAGACACTTCACTCACACATACATCACAAACACATACACATATAACCATCGCACATATATCATACCACATACAAAGACACACATACACACACCCACACAATGTACACACCACATACACACAGAACACAACACACCAAAATTGATTTAAATAAAAGTAAACAAATTTAAAAGGAAGTAAATTACTTTTCATACATCTGAGGACTTTGAATTTCTACTTTGTTCAATTCTCTCCATCTTTAAAAACAACACTCAGGTGACTCAGGGATGCTACCTTGAAATTAAGCATGAACAGACTGCCACCTTGTGGTCATTTAGCTCGTGCTTCAAATGTCAGCATAATTTTCCTCATAAATTGCAACAGGTCACATGACATTTGTTTCTGACTTGAAGAGTTATGAGTAAAAATTCTGTTGAGGTATTTAGCAGACAGGAATCTTACAGGCGGTTTGTGACCTTTTTAAAAGAAAGGATCATTTTATTAGTGTGGTTCATTTCTGTCAGATTTGCCACTAACACTTTTCAGAATGACTTAGTGTCTTGAGACTGTGGTGGTCCTTACTGTGTGCATTTGCTGCATTGAAAGGACATTCCCAAATGAAGGAAAGCTTGGCCACATACAGTCTAGGTATTCATCTAGTAGAGAAGGTGTTATAAAGATGTTTTAGAGTTAAAATTTTTTGAATACATTTATTCCTTTATTCCTTTGTTTTTTCAGTGTGTGAGAAAAACCTAGGATGGCCTCTAGGTTGCTGTGTATTATTTTTCTTCCAGTGGTAGGTGGTTCCTTAATAAAATAATCAATAATGGGGTTACTAAAAATTTGAAATTTTCAAAAATGCTTCTGATCTATCCTACTATAGGTCTCAATAATGTAAAAAGCATTGTACTCACCAACTGTCACCAGTACCTTCGGGTTTCAGGTTCCAGAAACAACTACAGTATTAACACACTTCCTACGAAGCCAGCTGTTCTGTGCAGCTGATCACCAACCCTCCTGTCCTTCTGACTTGAGTGCACAGAATTGTGCTTTCCCCTGGCAATTACAAACACACACACACACACACACAAAACACACACACACACACACACACACACGTGTCAGACTTTCTAAAATGGTCTGGTCCTTTATCTTTTCAGTCATGTTTCTCCTCTTATTCTTGCTAATTCTTTCCTTTTGTAGCAAGCAAAAATGAGTCAAAAATTCCTCATCCCTAAAAATTCAGAAAAAAAAGAAAGGAAAACAGAAAAGTACTAACGCTATGTTTTGTTCCCTCCTCTACTTCTCTCAGACTTTCACTTCACAGAGCCAGTCTGCCTTTCTGTCTCTCAGACTTTCATTCCACAGAGCCAGTCTGTCTTTCTGTCTCTCAGACTTTCACTCCACAGAGCCAGTCTGCCTTTCTGTCTCTCAGACTTTCACTCCACAGAGCCAGTCTGCTTTCTGTCTCTCAGACTTTCACTCCACGGCCAGTCTGCCTTTCTGTCTTTCTGTGACTTCACAATATGACTCTGATACCAGAACTCAACAGGATACATAAAAATAATATCACCAAGAGCTTGCCATTACTTGAAGCTGTAAGAGTAGAAAAGCATTCCAAAGAATAAGTCTATTTGAAAATAGAACAAAATTGAGAGAGCAGAGAGATCAATGTCAGCAGAAGTACCTCAGACAACACTCTAAGTCAGCATGTTTCAGAATCTCCCAGAGAACAAGAGAAATAAGCTAAAAATAAAAATAAGACATAAAAAATTGAGAGAGAGAGAGAGAGAGAGAGAGAGAGAGAGAGAGAGAGAACTAAAGGATGAAATGACCATGAGAAATCATGGAGAAGAAGAAACAATAGCAGAAATGCTATTAAAATCAACAGCAATAAAGGAAAGATTGTTCGCATTAACCTCAGATTTTTATCTCTACATTAATCTCAGATTTTTATATTTGATAAAATAAAAGGTAAATTATTTACTAGTAAGTATGTAGCACATTTCACAGCACAGTCAAGGCTCAGAAATGTGCTGTAGGCATTCAAGATGAATGAAAGGTTATATAATCCATGTATTGAGACAGAGTCCTTTGTACTAGCTGCTTTGCCTCTGTGTTCTTCTCATAGTAGCTTGGTATTTCCTTGTTGCCAAAGTGATTATGTTTGTTCCTAGTGACATTCAAAAAGGTATATAATAATGGTAATCTGCAACTGATGAGTTTGAGGAGATGGGGGGCATCTCTAGGATGAGACAGAGACTTGGGATAAGGAAAGTACCCAAGAATCAAAGGGGTAACTCACTACATTGAGGATATAGAACCTGAAGAGGCCACCTCCTGTAGCTAGGTAGGAACCCAGTGGAGAAGTAGACATACCAACCCACCTACAAAACTTTCAACCTAATATTTATTCTGTCTACAAGAAATGCAGGTCATGAGATGGAGTGAGACTGAAAGAATGGTCAATCAATAAGAGGCCCAACCTGAGATCCATCCCATGGTCAAGCACCAATTCATAGCACCATATCAATTAATGATACTTGTTATGTTAGCAGACAGTGGAAAGTTGTCCTGTGAGAGACTCCAGAGCTGACTTGAAGAGCTACAGACACCCACAGCCAAACAGTGGATAGAGTTGGGTACTCTATGAAGAAATAGGAGAAAGGATTGAGACTCTGAAGGTGATAGGAATTCCAACAGAACAACAGAGTCAACTAACCAGGAGTCTTGGGTCTTTCAGAGTCTGAACCACCAACTAAAGAACATACATGGGTTGGATCTAGGCCTCCCTACTATATGTAGCAGATATGCAGCTCTGTCTTTATGTGGGTCCCAAACAACTGGAACTGGAGCTATCCCAAAAGCCTGTATGTGAGATATGTTCTTCTAGCTTGGCTGCCTTGTCTGGCCTCAATGGGAGAGGAAGTGTTTAGCCTCACAGAGACTTGAAGTGCCAGAGTGGGGGGGATACATGGGGGGACACTTTCTCAGAGAAGAAATGGAGGGGAAGGGGAGTGGGGGAAGAATTGTGGGAGGGGTAACCAGGAGAGGGGCAGTAAGATGTAAAATAAATAAGCAAAAAATAATTGAAATTCAATTTTTTAAAAAAGAATAACAAAAGAGATATATCAGGCCATGTATTTCCTTCCTTCTGAAATGCACCAATGATTTGTTATTGTGAGTGTTGTAAAATTCTATCTTCCTTACATGGCTTTGTTGCTGGCGGCATAGAAGACCCTACCTCACCTGTTTCAACTTCATTCCATTATAAAACACCTGTCGTGTAAGCCATCTTGTCTCACCTCCATACTTCTAAATATGCTTGCTTTTCTGTGTAACCTTCCTTGTTATTTGTTCTCCACTTTTATCTAGTTGGCATTGACTTCCATGTTCAAGTTGTCATCTGGGTATGACTCTTTAGGTCGAGGTTATTCAAACCTCCCTGGACAGACTTAATATTTTCTATCTAACTGATCTTGACAGAACTTACCAGACAACCTTACTAAATATCCCTTTGATAGATCTCTTATTTCTTTCTTTTACAGTTTTTGTCTGACTGCCTTTTAAAAATTTCTAGAATGCCTCTCCAGCAAGGTCAAATGCAATGTATTTTTGTATATAGTCTATGAGATGATGAATATTATATATATATATGAATATATATAATATATAAATAATATTCATATATATATAAATGGCTTCTGAAATTGGGTTTCTTTTTTATATTTTCTGCCATCTGAAATCTAAAACTCTGTGGTCATATATGAATTGCTATCAGTATTATATTTTGTTAAGTGGAAAGGTAAGACTTA
This sequence comes from Mastomys natalensis, assembly GCA_021653895.1. Lineage (NCBI taxonomy): Eukaryota > Metazoa > Chordata > Mammalia > Rodentia > Muridae > Mastomys > Mastomys natalensis. Next base: position 493,454 of record JAJTUV010001795.1, read on the forward strand.
TTATTAGCCTTGCACCTTGTTATGAGAGTTCACCGAGAGAACACACGAATGAGTATTGGTGACTTTATTTACTTAATCTTGATGATAACCTTTATTATCGCATTTTATACTTCACAGTAAACTATAATATAAAGAGTTGCCAAAGGTCACACCTAATTAGCTATTTGACTTAAGTTAATAGAGTAAATACGTTTAATCAGAACAAAGGCTGGTGTGAGAATAAATTTATATAGAAGACTTTGGAGTTTAGTGGAAATGTCCCAAAAGCTTTCACAAGCTGGACCAGACTTGAACTTTGTCTAAAGACCAGATGAAAAATATTTATTTTGTTGTTGTTATTAATGCTATTTGGAACACTGGCTGACTGAATTGCAATCAAACCCTGGGTATTGTTGATCCCAGCTAGAAGAGGAGGAAGAAGATACTTCTTAAGCTAAACAAAGGAAAGAGAAAAAAGAAGCTGTGTACCGGCTGGTCATCTTTTCTGAACATACGATTTTTGAGGCAAGCTCAGATAAACATAGGTCTTATGTGCCTAAAAATAAAATTCAATATTTGACATTACTTCATGGAGACATTTGCAGAGCCCATATTCAGTCACAGTATATGACAAAAACCAACTGTGAGTATTTTCATTCATATATAGCGTTAGAGACATGGATTACATTGTAAATCTGTTTCCGGATTTTTATCATGACATGCTCGATTTAAATGGACAGGGTGGCATCAACTTGTTGCTGTGGTGTCTCAGGCTTTTCTATTAAAAAATCTAATAAAGATGGCCCTTGGACGAGCTGGAAACATGAAATGATTACGGCATTGTGGATTTTTATTACTTTGATTCTAGTTCAATGGTGTCATGCCAAACTAAAACTGCGATACAGTATTATGTTTGTTAGTAAACAACATTTAATGTAGTTGGAGGAAATGAAAAGGAAGAAGGAAAGAAGGAAGGAAGGAAGGAAGCAAGGGAGGAAAAATGAGGGAGGAGTAGGGGAGGAAAGGAGGCCGTAGAGAAGAGAAAGGGAAAAGAAAGAAGAAACAAAACTGGTGTGATGTATTGGGAACAACCTTGGTTATTCAGAATCTTTGTGAGGGAACTACAGTTTCATTAATCTTTAAAATTTGTAGACATAGCGGGAACTCACAGATTAACTGTGATGGTTAAAACATTAGAATAATCAAGCCAAACAAACATTTTGTACAGTGACAATAGGAAGGAGCCTCAGAGAGTAAAACGTCACTATCCAAAGCTCCAGTTTACAAAATGGCAAACTATCTGAAAATGCTTTCATTTGAAAAAGAAAACATCAAAAGGAAACACACTTAAAGTAACCACATTCAAAAGAGGAAACTAAAAAATGAGCTTCCAGAATTTACCAGTTAAAAACACAGGGCATACTGAGCTCTTATCCAGGGAAGGAAAACACAGACTGACAGCAGCATTGGACATCATATCCATGATGCTAATTTTGCAGACATGTAGCATTCAAGAGTGATGGGTGGCACATGGAAGCTTGTGCCAAAGTTGACTATAAAGCAACCACATGTGCTGTAGGCAACGATGTTAGGTGAAAAAAGCTACTCAAGCCTGTTGGAGTCTGTATGATACCATCACAACTGCCACATACAGGACATGAACCTACATGGCTTGAAAATAGCCCTTGTGGAGCTATATAGAAGTGGGAGAAGAGATCCTTGGTCCCATGAAGACTGGACGTCGTGGGGGGTGGTATTCGAGGGTGGTGAGGTGAGGTACTGGGGAGGGTGGGTGTGGGTACACCATCATAGAGGCAGGAGGAGGGGGGAAGGGATAGGGAGTTCCTGGGAGGAAAGGGGAGTAACGGGGTAAGGGGAAAACATCTGAAATGTAAATAAAAGTTCCAATAAAAAAAAGTATTAATTTTAAGAGGAAAATGGGGGAAACTATATTAGAATGAGATAGGGTGTGTTGCTAAATTCTGATTGGGTATGTTAATTAGGATAGTCAAAATAATGGATTTTGATTGCTGATCCTTGATATATTAATAGTTGAAACTTGGTGATCAGTCCCAGGAATGAGTCAGCAGGTCAGTAAGGGAATAGACCTCAGGGAAGAGCTTTAGGAATGTACTTTAACAGTTTACCAATAGGAGAAACATAAAAAGCAAAGCCTATTGGTGCCATGTTTGCCATGCTTGGGTCTGTGTTGGCCATGCTTGGGCTTGCTAGAGCCTTTCAATTTTTATATTAGAAAATATATTTACCGGTATAAATAAATAATTTAATTATTGATTTTATGAAATAAACTTATGGCTACTTTTTATATTTTCCATGTCAATAGTTCACTTGACAAATAAAAAAATCAAAAAAAAAAAAGAAAGAAAAAAAAAAAGAAAATAGCCCTTGTGAGTTTCAGTCTGGCTATAATCCAAATTGTCAATGCTGTGTCTCCATTTCTTCTTTATTGAATGAGAATGTTTACACTGTGGCATTACATCATTACATTTTGGAAATCAACAACTTACTGTCTTAGTTAGGGTAACATTAATTGCTGTGATCAGCCACCGTGAACAAAGGCAACTCTGAGTAAAGTGTTTGTTTTACCTTATAGCTGATGAGTCTGTCACTGATGGAAGACAAGACAAGAACACAAGGCAGGGATCTGGATGTAGAAAAAGGAGCAGAAGTCATGGAGGAGTGCTGTTAAAAGGTTTGCTCCTCATGATTTGCTCAGCTTTGTTAATAAAACCATTGAGGGCTGGTGCCATCCTCTGTGGTACAAGTCCACCCCCATCAATTACTTATCAAGAAAATATCCCACAGGTTTGTCCACAAGCCATTCTCACAGGTACACTTTCTTAGTTGAGGTTCCTGCTAACCAAATGACTCTAGACTCTATTAGATTGACATAAAAAACAGCCAGTGTACTTGTTTTTCATTTTCATTCTGGTTCACAACTAAAAAGTGCATTGAGTTAGAGTTAAGACTTTGAGATTTATAAAACTATTGTTTCTATTAAAGCTTATAGGCATTTTTGAAATTGGATCAAATATATTTGTATTATGAAATAGGTCCATGGATGTAATATCATCAAATGTGAAATGTTCCCCACAAGCTCATGAGTTCAAATAATTGATTTTAGCTGATAAGATTCTTAATAAAGGAAGTTATGGGATCCTTAAGGGATTCATCATTGGAGAAAAACTGGTTTCTAGGTAGGGGCCTTAAGGTTTATGTCCTTGCCTATATTCTTTCTACTTTCTCGTTCACCCAGGTATAAGCATGCTCACACTTTTGTGCATTAGTCCCCAGTGACTCCCAGTGCTATACCACTTTACCCTCTTGGACTGACTTTATGCTTTCATCTTATGAGCTAAAGTACACATTGTCATTCTTAAGCTGCTTCTGATTGGTCACAGCAATGAGAAAAATAGTTAACACAGCAATATTAGAAGTGATTTCATTCTTCAGAAAAAAAGCGTATAAAGGCAGCTGAGAAGAATTTAATGGTACTTTAGCATCACAAATTTAAAACTAAGCTGAACACATGGTCTGTAGCTTCAAATAATTTAGATAGCTAAAGGAATGAAATGGGTGGTAAAGTTGAAATTTGTCACTAAAATTTAATGATATTTTCAAGGATAAAAGCTGCCATGCAATTGATGCTCTGCCTTCCACTGATTCGACTGTGACCATATAATTATCACGTTTACCCTGTCAATGGATTCGGCCAGAGAAATATGATGTGTCTATTTACTTAAACTTGACTATACAATCAGATAGTTGGTATACCCTGTAAATCCGTTCTCTCATCTACAAATGCTGTAAATCTATCTGACCACTATTTAAAAGTTGCTTGAGGGAATTAAAAAAATGTAATTTATATAGATTTTGTGCACCCTCCACTGATTTTCAACAAATAAATAGTAGCTTGAACTTTACCATGTAATGTATTGATGACTTGTTACACTGATACACTATCTCAGGGACACTCTATTTTGTGAGTCACATTTTATTGCCTGCTCATCTCATGAGAGTACAGATGAGTTTCTCTTTGATTGCCTTCAGGTATACAATTTAATCGAGAACATACAAACTCATGGTGAATCCCATTCACCTTTGTCCCCATGCTTGATATATAATCTGGTCAAGATAGATAGAGACTCAAAGGTCTTCTGTAAAATGAAATGGGAGAACAACATATGGATCATTCCAGGCATAGGTAAGGTTTCATTGGGGCTCAATTGCACACTTCTTGGAATCTCAAATCTCTTCCAAAATTGAACAGAATTTACATGTTCATGTTCTGGTGTAGACTTTTCTTTTAAAAACTTCTCCTTGAAGACCTAAGTGTTGGTGCTACAATTCTACATAGAAGGGGGAACAAAATAGTCATAGGAGGTAGAGGGAAGGAGGAACCTGGGGATGGAGAACTGGGAGTAGCCACTAGAAAGTCCCAGACCCAGGGTAGAGGGAAGCTCCTAGGACTCAACGGGGATGACATTAGCTGAAATACCCAACGAAGGGGAAATAGAACCTGAAGAGACTACCTCCAGTAGATAGGCATGGCCCCCAGTTGAAGGATGGGACCACCCACTCATCTCAAAATTTTTAACCCAGAATGGTTCCTGTCTAAAGGAAATGCAGGGACAAAAAATGGAGCAGAGACTGAAAGAATGGCCATCCAGAGATCGCCCCACCTAGGGATCCATCCTATCTGCAGACACCAAACCCGGACACTATTACTGATGCCAAGACGCGCTTTCTGACAGGTGCCTGGTATAGTTGTCATAGCACCAGCTGGCAGAGGCTCTCCCAGAACCTGACTAATACAGATGCAGATACTCACAGCCAACCATCGGACTGAGCCTGGGGACCCCAATGAAAGAGCTAAGTGAAGGACTGAAGGAGCTGAATGTGATTGAAACCCAGTAGGAAGAACAATACCAACTAACTGAACCATCTAGAGCTCCCAAGGACTAAACCACCAACCAAAGAATAAACAAGAAGGGATTCATGGCTCCAGCTACATACGTAACAGAGGATGGCCTTATCTGGCATCAGTGGTAGGGGAGACCCTTGGTCTGTGTAGGCTTCATGCCCCAGTGTAGGAGGATGCTAGAGCAGTGAAGCTAGAGTGGATGAGAGGGTGGAGGAGCACACTCATAGAGGCAAATGTAGGAGATGGGATAAACGGTTTGTGGAGGGGAAACAGGGGAGATATTATTTGTAATGTAAATGAATAAAATGATTAAAAAAATAAAAACAAACAAAAACCAAACTTTTCTTTGGGTATAAAAACACTACTGTTTTCTCATACATTTTTCTCAGCTCTTTAATGGATTCTCAGAAAACTCATCCTACTCCATGAATATCAAAAACAGAAATGGAGAAGAGAAAGAAGGAGGAATATAGAAAACCAAGGAGATTAAGTAAACATAGGAAATTTAAGTATATTGTAAAGATCACTGAAGATTTGAGAAAATAGGAAGAATGCTTATTTGGCAACATTTATGCATGTTTTCTGTAGTCTGAAAATTTCAGAGCTATAAACAATTTGAACATGTCCACTCCCTTCTTCAACTTCTCAGTTTCTTTTCCAATATTTGCTCCTCCAGAATTCATGTCCTTAGAAAAGTGTTTTTTTGTTTTTGTTTTTTTTCTATAACCACTGATTCCAATTAGTGTTGGAAAATGCTCATGCACTGGAACATGGACAATCTCTGAGGAGTCATACCCATTTAAAAATCCTCTCTCCCTCTCCCTGTCCAAGTAGTGACCTACTACCATTAGTTTCTCAGGTAAGGATATGGCCTGTTTGCTCCCTCCACCAGTGCTGGAATGCTGAGTGACTTGATCCTTTGTAGGTTTTATGAAGTATATTCCTAAGTGAAATGGTCACATCATATTCAGAAGACATAGTTGTCTGACAGTCTTCTCTAATCTCTGGCTCTTACAATCTTTTCACCACCTCTTCCATGATATTCTCTAAACCTCGGAGGAGGGTGGGTTTTGTTATCAATGTCCATTTGAGCCTGAGTGATCCACAGTCACTCACTCTTTGTACTTTGATCAAATGTGTGTGTCTCTATTAACCTCTCCCTTTCTGGGAAAATGAAGCTTCTCTGAGGAGTGTTGAAAGCTGCAAAAGATGTAAAGATAAGTACTTAGAGTGCAGTGTGATACTATGTACACGTAACAAAACAAGGTTCTCCTCTTGGGCTTATGACCTCCTAGTTAGCTTTTATTTTTAACTCAACATTCTCTAAAGTAATCTGAAAAGGAAGCCTTGACTGGAGCCTAGATCAGATTGGCCTTTGCTGATATAGGAGGGATTAGTCACCACTACCCCTAGGAAGGTGACATAGATAGTATAAGAACTATAGCTAAGCATGAGGTAGAGAGTGAGCCAGCAAACAACATTCCTCCATGAGTTCTGCTTCAAGTTCCTCGAGTACATGCCTTGATTTTCCTCAGAGAAGGACACTGACCTAGATGTGTAAGCCGAATAAACCATTTCCTGCATTGATTTGATCAGATTATTTTATTACAGCAAGAGAAAGAAACTAATCCTTCAGAGCCATGGCTTTCTGGCTGACTTTATAATAGCAAGCATAAATTTCCTCCTGTGGAGAAGGACTTAAATCTAATCAGAAATCAGTTGGTCACCCCATAACATTTATATCACTGTGTCAGTGATAGGAGTATTTTTGCATGCAAGCCAGTATTGTTGCTTGCATAGTTCATAGTTAGGTAAGGCTGATGATGACTTTTTCTTTTAGCAGCCTGCACAGCCCCTACTGGCATTATAGCAGTTTTATTTCTACATGTTCTTTGACAAAAGTGTGTGTTGTGTTCACCAACTGGCTCTTACCATTGGTTCTTCTGGGTAACTAAAACCAATGACAATGGCTTTTATTGTTTTTATTGAGGGGGGCTCTGAGAACCTCAACCATCAACTCAAAGGGATCAAAGGGAAGTATCTCACACTTGGGCATAAGAGTTTTGTTTAATAGCTTATGGCTCCTGAGGGCATTATCCATTATCTTGCTGTGTTGGGAACTTTCATTTAAACTCCTTCTTATTATAATATTTAGAAAGGTTATAATGTAGTAAGTTCCCATACATGCTTTCCAAATACTCTCTGTGCTAGTTATCTTCCAGGCCTTCTCATGTTCCTTCCCATCTACACACCACTCCCCGGTGATTCCTTATTTCTCCCTCCATACCACATGTGTTCTATTATCTCCACCTCTTCAGGTATCCCTCAAACTGATGGCTCCGTTCTGGTTTACACATGTACTCCAAATTAACCACACAAATCTAAAGATTTTAAGTTAAGACCCACTTATGAGAGAGAGCACAAGCTATTTGTGTTTCTGGGTCTGGTATACATTACTCAATATAATTACATGTTTAAAATATGTCCTCAGTAACAAATGGAGTTAAAACCTGGCTCTGGTAGAGTCAAGCATTAGGTAATTGATCTTCATCTCATTATTAGTCTTTAATTATCAAATGTCAGTATAAGCATATGTGTTACAGCTTTGGCTTATGTTCAGAAGTTTCTTTAAATAATGTCTAAAATTTATTACTCATATAACAAATTAGTGTAAAATTTAATGTTCTTTAATCTATTAACAGAGCCTACTATCCTTTCATCAATGAATAATGTTGTATGAAGTTGGGATAACAACTTTTGCCTTTTAGCAATGTAAAATCAAGGTTTAGCTGTACTAATGCTTTTCTGACAAAAGTGCTCATAATCTTCTTAGGCTCCAGCAAAAGCATAAGCCTGTTGCTATGTGTGTTAATGTGTATATTCACCAGGAGCAAAGTTAGTCGTATTCTAAATAAATGTGATACTGGTGTATATTACATATCTCTCTTGCCAACATTCCATTATAAATAGTTACTGCAAAGTAGAAATTTAAAAGAGAGCAGAATGTTTCCTGTGCTTGATCTAGTTTCTTAGAGAGAGTTAAGAAACAGATTATTTGCTAGAGAACATCTCATGTGCACAGAAATAAGGTGGAGACAAAGGAAATTGTCTGGTTCACACAAGCTTCACAGCTCTGCACCTAAAATAGCAAAGCAATGACAAAGTCTTTTTGGGCTTGTTAGAAAACAGCATGCATATTCTTCCTCACACTGAAGATTAGAGTATGCCATATAAATACATTTAAAAATATTTTTAATGTTTATACTCATATGTTTGTATGTGTTTATGCCACACATGTTCAGGAGTCTCAGAAAACAGTGACAGCTTCAGGTGCCCTGATGGTGGAATTACAGGTTGTAGTAAACAGTCTAATATGGGTTCTTGGAGCTGAACTTGGGTTTTCAGAAAGAGCAGCACATCCTCATAGTGCCTGAGCCATTTCTCAAGCCCCTTAACAACATATATATATATATTACATTTTTCTACTATAGGTTATGATTTGGAAAACATTTTGTAAAGTGAGAATAAGTATTTTAGGCTTTCTAGATCATCATGGCTAGAAGTAACCGTGAATCCGTGTCATAATTTTTCTCCTATACAACTTTTTATATATAGACAGACAACTCTGATGGGGACCATGGTTAACCCATTTCTAATCTAATACCTGAATCTGGAGGTTCTAAATCACAGAATAGAAGCATTGAAAGTGTGGGCCAACACTTCAGTGGTTCTGGAAAGAAGTGGTTCCTGTGACTGTATCATAAGAGAGCATAATACATCACAGAAAGAGCATGTATTTAAAGAGCTAGATTGGAGAGAGAAAAAGCTAGAGATCAAAGTCATGGCTATACTGTCATTACATTTTATTAAACAAAACAAAACAAAACAAAACAATCCCACTCCCTTGAAGGTCTTATAAGAACTACATTAGTTTCTCTGAGGCAAACACTAATCATGACACAATTTCCCTGCATTAGTTTCCACTTTTAGCAACTTTTGTCATTAGTAATTGTGAATATGAGAGCTACATAGGTATTTAACATGCATACATGTCAAAGTATTACGGATGACATGTTTATAATTCTTCCTCACTAATCTAAATTCTTTATAAATTTCTTCTTTCAAATCTATTTTCTCCTTTCGTTGTCAAATCAAAGTCATGAGACATGAATGCAGTCATCACTATTTTTATTTTGTAAAAGATGTAAAGATACTAGCTAATTTGTGGGACTTAAACAAGCTCCCCCAATCCCACCTCTGCTTTTTGATTTGGATGGTCTTGAAACGAATACACTAAAACAAATTTTGACTCTGAAATAAGCATGTGCCCAGGTTTTTCAATGTTCTTTATTATGAAGTATAGTTACCAAGCATACCCAAATTATAGAATTAATATATTTTGTGTTTGCTTATAAACACTAAGAGGAATTCAAAGATATATTTATCATATAATAACATTGACTCACATATCTTAAATATTAAAACTCATCCCAATAGAAGAATAGACACTAGTCAATATAGCTAGCCTGGTTAACCTATGAGCATCAGGGATCTACTCACCTCTGCCTCCTCATGGCTGGGATTACAAGTTTGTACCATCATACAAGTCTTTTTTATGTGAGATCTAGTGACAGATTTCAGGTTCTAGTACTTGTAGGGACAGCATTTTACTGACTGAGTTATGCCCATAACTCCTGTACTTTATAGAGTAGACATAACAGTTTTGAACAAGAATAAAGGTTAGGATTTATAACCTCATGATTTGAAAGCATATTACACACCCTCAGTAGTCAATGTTGTGTATACTAGCATAAACATATAAACAAATAAATCAGTAATCAAATGTCATTGAGACAGCTGTCCAGATCACTCACTAAGAAAAGGACAGTTAGAATGGTTTCTGAGAAATGTATATCCAAATGTAAAAAAGTGAAATATAATCATTACTTTACACCACATACAAAAGTTGTTTCAAAGTAGATTAACAACAATTAAGTTGTGGGATCTAAATGATAAGAATCCTAGAAAAAATGATAAAAAAAACTTAGGGATTTCGAGGTCACTAATGACTACCTGGATTTGACACCAAAACCCAGGTAACAAAAGAAAAAAATATAAATGGAAAAGTGGCCTTAAAACTTTCATTCATCAAATGATACAATTAACAAAGTGTAGAAGGCAAGATACAGAATTATAGAAAACATGTGAAAAGCACCTGCCAAACAAAGGACTAGCATTGAGATTACAAAAAGAACTCCCTCTACTTCTCTGTAACCACAAAGTCAACACACCTATGACAAATGAGCATATTTCTCCAGGGAGGGGAGAGAAATAACCACAAGCATATGAAGAAATGTTCAAAATCACTAATCATTAGAGAAATGCAAGTAAGCCACAATAATGTTGAAAAACAAAAACAAGTGTTGGCAAGAACATTGAAAAATAGGGACCCTGCTATATAAGTATGCAAAACTACTACATAACACAGTATCAAGGTTTCTCAAAGAATAAAAATTGAGTGGCCCTGTGAGTCAGCAGTCTCAGTTCTGACTGTATATCTAAGTGAGTTCTAGAGTGTCACAGAGATATTTCACACCCATGTTCTTGGCTATTGTTCATAATAGCTGAGGAGTAGAAGCCACCACCAGCTGTGCGGCTGAAAATAATGTGTTGCCAAACAGTGGATTGTTCACCAGTCTTTTAGAAGACTGTAAATTACTTTGTCTTGGGAATAAGATTCCTTAGTGTAGTTCCTCAACAAGTGTTCAGTTCTTTGTGATATGCAGTGGGAAATCAATTTTCATTCCTGAGGGTTTTTTTGTCTTCTGTATCCTTGAGAATGTCCTTGATTTCTCCTCTAACAGTAAATAATTCTGTTTTCTCACCCACATTTCATGATTCCAGGGAGTGAGTTTTATTTTTTCTACACACACAGAAGAAGTTATTTACATCTTATGCTTCTGTCCAGTGCACTTTGGTACAGATAAGCAGTAACATCTATCACAAGGTAAAACAATAATTAACAAAAGCCAAAGTCTAAATTAAGCTTCTAACTGGAAGAAAAATTGGCTTGGTTGTAGTCAAATTGCTATGAAAACATAGAAAAAGTTCATCTTTGTTGTTTGACTTATTTACATATTTCATATCCTCTGTTATATCTTAAACTGTTATTACTTCTAAATTCTATGTTCTTACTGTTTGTACTATCCACTTAAAAGTGTCTCACAAGTAGCCTTCATCTTACTATCATAATTTTACAAATGAAAACAATGGGGTTTGAAGTGTCATAACTCCCTTTAAGTCTGTACAGACTTAACATTAATTATAATGTTATTATAATTATAATGTTGATTCACCGAAGCAAAACCCCAAAGTTACAAACAAATAGAAAACATGATTTGACTACTATATTCTATTTTCATAAAACTTGACCTTTAGCTATTTCTTACAATGCTACGTATTGATTTTTAATCTTTCCTAGTAAAAGTATCATGTCAGTTTTCAAATGTAATAAGATGTCTTTAACACATAAGGTCTCTGTTAGATACATAAACATGGCTGAACAGTACATAAAGAGTAACTTTCCAATAGTCACATTGTTCCTTTTCAAAAGAAATATTGTCATCTGTTCCTTTCAGGGAAATTACATGGAAAGTCAAATTTAACACATGAACAAAAACAAAGGTAGTTGGTTTTGAAGCTCTCCTAATTAAAGTAGGCCTACTTTCTCTTCCTGGTTTTTATTTTCCCACCAATACTGATATTGACTTTAATAAAAACAGATGTGGGACATTTTCATTATTTGGTGACAGCAAATGAACATACCAAGAACTCTACCTTACAGATTGAGTTACAAATATCAAAATATAGACTAACAGCACTGTGAGGTATTCTTCCTCCAGTGTGGAAATGCTGTGACATAACAGAGCGGGACATCTTCTGCAAGGCATGAGAGAATAGAGTGCTTCTCTCCTAAGTATTTTCCCCATGAGAATATGAGCCAGGCAGTAGGCACTAAAATGTAAGATCGTTCTATAAATTTCTGTGATTAGAAACAAATTGTCCTATCACTAGCCTACAGTTTAACTCGAGACAGTGAAGGAAGTCAATCAGTTCTGCCATTCCACTGCCTGATGTGTACCCTTTAAGGGTGACTTCACAAGCTGTTTGCTGATGGTTTGATAAAAATGTCCCCTTCCAGTGTGACCTTTCACTGTCAGGATGCACAGTTTTCATAGTGAATAATAAAGTTCATGGCGTCTCTGCTTGCAGTGACCCTTCTACATTTCTTCTCCATATTTCTATCTAAATAAGCATATTTTGGAGAATGAACCAGGTTTATATACTTTGTAAGCACAGCACATATTGTAAGCAGGAACTGAGGGACATAAAGACCTAGAAAGTCAGGAAAAATGGTTGACATTAGTTTTAATGCTGACCAGAATGACAGTCTAACAAAACGAGAATCCTTCAGAACATTCTGGTCCTTTGAAAGATGTCTTGTCTTCCTAGCATTTGTTTGCAGTATATTGGCAGAAAGCCATTTGGAGACGCTTCTATCTCAGTGTGTTTCTAGGACTCAAAGTTCCATGCATTTTCGTGTCCAGTAGTTCTCATCAACATGCAAGGGGTGTGTGCTGATTAGTGAGTACTGACCTGAGGATGTTGTAACTATAAGATCAAAGACGTTGGTTGTTCAGTACAATGGGGATCTGGGTGTTATCATCTTACTGACAAAGAGAAACATATCTGGAAACTAAAAGGATGAAAGAAGATATTATAGGCAAAGGAATCAAAACCAAGAAGAAATACGTACACTCATATCTGATTAAGCAAATTTTATCCTAAAAGTTATTGAAAAGATTAAAAAGAAAGTTATTACACAGGGAACCCTCTGTCAAGAGAGTATAATACTTATATACATGACAAATATTTTTTATGAGATTTCATACAGCAAAAACATTGTTAGATACAAAGATTTAGATAGGTTCTAATCATCAAATGTACCTTCATTTGATTATAAAAGTCAATGAGTTTACACATTTTTATAGTTACATAAAAAGCAAAGTAAGATAAATGTAAATATCGGTAACAGTAGACTCCTTCCTTCTTGGGCTTCAATTCAAAACTCCTATATTCATATCTATAAGCCTAAACATAGGAATAGTTTCCCCTGATGTTTGATTTATCATGTCAGATCCCCAATAGGCCACACTGCTGGTTCCAATCTTTACTGTTCAGCAGTTGAGTGGTTGGTGAGGATCCTAGTGTTGAGGAGCAAAGGACCTTATTCTTCATGATCAATGGCCCTTTCAGCTGGATATTGTAAATGTCACTTTTATTTCCTCAAATGAAGGGATGAGATGAGAGCCATACACAAATTGTACAAATACATAGCTTGTGCTGAGCCCAGGGTGTTTCTTTCTTTCTGTTTTATCTCTAGGCCTGGGTCTGAAAGCTTCTTGCATCTATACAATCTAATCTTCCAAGCTGACTAAATCAATCTGGCATTTCTCAGCTTCTGCCTGAGTTATTCTGCTTGGCCTCATACTAATTTTAGTAATATGTTCTAATCTTCTGTTTCCTTCTCATTTTCTGGCTCTTTCTGTTTTCACCTGTGTCTAGCCTATCTGTGTAAAATTGTTCTGGTAAAACTGACACACACACACACACACACACACACACACACACACACCCCACCACCACCACTACCACCACCACCATCACCAACACTACCACCACCACCACAACAACAACTACCACATCACACCATATCTCCCCCGACCCCCTCTCTTTCTTTCTGCTCTTAAGTAGCCTCTCTTTTCTGTGCTGTTCTCAGGGGTATCTTGTCTCTTGACTCATTCTGATAAATCTTTCTTTGTCACTTTGTGTTTCCCTCAAACATGGCTACTTCCTTCTACAAACTATTCTTATCTTCATTGTTAGGGATTAAAGGTGTGTAGTAAGGGTGTCTACATTCTAGCCAAATCATATTGTAATATAGTGCATAACTGCATTCTGCCTGGATCATATACACATAGATCTTTGGATGTGATCCCTTACCAGAGCAACCATGTTGCTAGATTAAAATTCCTCTAGAGGATAATTTCTTTAAACATCCTACTTATTACAATAGAATTCTTTGGTCATTAGTCTGTTTTAATATCAAATACTGTTCTCTGCTGCTTTTAATATGTAGATTCTGAAATCTGCTTTTAAAAAGTGTTCAATCAATGTGTTGTCACAGATATTTGCATTTGAGATCCCTGGAGCATGGTGAGAAGATACAGGGTTTTCTTCACATCAAAGTTGCACACTTCTCTCTGTCTTCTGGTATGAATTTTGACATAAGAATATACTACTAAATTTAAGAATTCTTTTGTTTTTCCTGAAAACTTATTAAAATGTGATTCCGAGTCTTATAAACTATATGAACCCGGCATGGGATGAATTTTAATATAGAATAGGAAAAGAGTATGAAGACATTAAATGCTACCAAAGGTAAGAATTGGCAACAGTGTAGGAAAAAAAATAGCAGAACATAGCAGACTAATAGACTAATATCATAGTTCATAATCATTGACATGTTTGAAGCAGTACATTGTTTTTACTGAAGCATTCTTCACATCCTTGGCAGCCACATTTTAAGCCAAGAGTAATAGGAATCACATGAATAAGTTTTTCTGGACTGGATTTGATTAAATGTATCAATGCCCCTTGATTCTTCAGCTACAAGCTTTTAGTTCTTAACCTTGGACCTCATGGATGTAATGGCTGTGTTTTGAACAAGAATTCACTGTCTCATACAAGGTGTTTACAAGTCTTGTGATTGAATATTAACACATAGTAATGTTAATATTAAACAAAGCAGTCCAATCTCTAACAGTCAAATAGGGTTCTGATTTTCTGCTGAGACCACCATAAGAAAACGCTCTAGCAAAGTCAAAACAAAGGCATGCCCTGGGCTTAATTGTAGTGTTAGACCACTGCAAGAAGGCAGCTAGAGCAGTAAAGGCAATTGCATGATTTGGGGGGCATCTCAGTATAATTCCCTTAAAGTTATAATCCTATCATACTACCATCTGTAACTTATACAATAACTTCTAAAAAATATGTATTTAGATAAAAAAATATATCATTGATTGCTATTGGGTGATTATTGATGCAATAAAATCCCATGAGAAAGAACAACTTCGAGAGGAATAGGTTTATTTGAGCTTATGTATTCTGATTCACAGTTAATTGAGGGAAGGTAAGACAGAAACTCAAAACAGGCAGAAATCTGGAAGCAGGAGCCATAGAGGGATGATGCTTACTGGATTGTTCCTTATGGCTTTTCAGCTTGCTTTCTTATAGAATCCAGGACCACCAGATCAGCGCAATCCCCACCCACAATGAGTTGGGCCTTTCCAAATTAATCACTAATTAAGATAATGTTCTACAAGTTTGCAGCATACAGCCTGGTTCTATGGAGGCATTTTTCAATTGAAGTTTCTTCCTATCAGATGACATTTCCTTGTATCAAGCGGAAATAGAGCTAGTCAGGGCAATTGATTAAATTCTAATACATCATCAGAGCCTTCTGTAAATCATATGCTTTTACTTTTGAACTGCCATCCTGCCTTTATGCTAATGGATGCTTGGTGAGGGTTGGTTGATTATAGCAACTGCTTAAAATATGACAGCAGTAAATTTTGTCAAATAGTCTGATTCCCTTTTTCATAAAAGACTTTTTTTTTGCCTACAATAATGGTTGATGGTATTTTTTTATTTTTTATTAAAATATTTTTATTGATTATTTGGAAATTTCACATCATGAACCCTGAACACATTTTCTTCCCAGTTCTCCTATATCTACCACCCACCATTGTGAACCCACCTCCCCCCAAAAAAGAAGAAGAAAAGGAAAAAAAGAAAAGAAAAACAAACAAGTCCAATTTGTTTTGCACATATACTCCCTGGAACATGGTTAAATTCCCAGTGGCCAACTCCTTAAAGAAAACAGAGTCCTTCCCCACCTGAACCCCTACCATAAGCCATTAGTTTTAGAGAGCTACACTTTAGTATCCTTATCACATTTTCCAATAGTTCTCTTCAGTGCTTTCAGTCTAGGCTGTTACTTTGGGTGGGTGGGTGGGGTTTAAGGGTTGGAATTGTTATAGAAGGGATTGTTACAGAAGGGATTATTACAGAAGCCTTCCATGTCCTCTTTTTCACCTCTAAGTCTACAGTCAGCAATACCATGGCAAAAGTGGCTTCCTTTTTCCATAGTAGAACTTTCAAATTTGGAGTCAGTGTTTTCAAGCATTAATATAAGTTTGGTAACTAAGGTTATACTATTATAAATCTCTTATAAATATTTTTGTTACACAAATAAAGTTAACATAATCTTTATTGGTAGTAGATTTTACCTAAAAACAAACACCAGTATATTCTTCCATCAATAATCAGCATATATTTATACATTCAGGATTTTTACATGAGGTTTCAACCATTGAGTCATATCCCATTACTTCCTTCCTAACCATTTTTATGCCATTTCTGCCATATGTGCAATATTTTTCTCCACTGAAATCTTGAACCATTAAAATCATTTGGAATCAACGTTTTGCAAATCATTGTTAACTTTGATGTTTGACTTTTTCCCAGTAATCATTAATATTTTTAGTAATATTTAGAATGGTGGTGAATCTTTTCAAAAGATTTTTCAATTCCTTTTGTACACATCTGTCAGGGAAATTACTATGTGTGGAAGCCAGGTTTATCAAGTGTGTTTATTAAATAACAAGACTTTAAAGTTGAAGTTCTCTTTGGTCTGTAGGCTGAAGAATGATTATAATATTAGCAGGCATGAAAAATTTGAATGTATGTATCACTGTCATCATCTTGGGTGACCAGGTACATTTTGACTTCTCAGCAATAGTTTGAAAAGAATCATTTGCTGCACAGCTGACTTTAATTTTCCAGTGAATCATCCTATAAAATAAACGTGTTGTCATCAAAGCATTATCATTCCATTTAGGGCATACTGAGAGTCCTAGGGATGTCCAAGATGGTGATTGGGCATTGATTTCCACTAAAGTTCATCAGTTACCCTAGTCTTTAACAAGAGAGTTAGCTTGTCCTTTAACATCAGCACTGAATTTTATTTTCTGGCTACTAATGGATAATTTCTAAATGTAATAGTAAGTTACTCATCTAACATTGAAAAGTCTGTTATCTAGCAGAGCCCCTTCACATTAATCTGGATAGACCTGGATAATCTTCTACATTTGCCGTTTTAATCACTATCTTTAATCATTTTTATGTTGTTGAAATAAATTTATTTCTGAAATCCTATGAAATGACATCCAATGTACCTCTCCCATACTTCACAGTAGAGAAGAGAACAGAATTTACTCTAGATTAAGATTAGTGGAACAGTCTCATGAGGTCTTATCCCAGTGTTCCCGGGGAAGCTCAGGAAGTGCTCTATTAACAGAAACTAGGTGTGATTGAGCCGTGATGTGGGCAAAGGTCTCTGGATTACTAGCTCATTGCTCTTTACCCTCCACCCCACTGCCCCGGCAATTATAGGTATGAACACTCTACACTCCCTTAGTCAGGAGGCAGATGCCACTGACAGTTGTGTTTGCATTTTTATGTTCCACTTCAGGAATAAAAATGCTGAAGTAGTCAAATTTTATCACTTCCATGTTTCCTAATAATGTTTAACTTTCATTTAAAAAAAAATCTAGGAGATAAAAAAGCATACTCCCTCTACCCCCAGTAACTTCAGAAGTCCTCTGGCAGATGCTTCAGGAGAAAAGCAGACAGCTAGTGACCAGAATCAGATCTCAATTTGTCATTTCCCCCTTTGGTGCCAGTTTTATTACTAATTGTTCTTTTGACAGCCAGCTTTTGAGAACTTTGAGGATAGTTTGGTATCTGAAAATTTACACATAGATGGGTGATCCTCAACTCTTCAGAGAATCAAATTCTTCCTTCCATCTCAAAAAAGCATTGGCTGTTGGAAACATCTCAGTGAGCCTTGCTTGAAAGAGATTCTCTTGTGTTTCACTTCCAAGCATGGCTGTGAAGAACTTTGAAGCTTGGGATTATGTTGTGTTTGCAGGCCTCTTCGTCATTTCCTCTGGAATTGGCGTGTTCTTTGCCATAAAGGAGAGAAAAAAGAAAACATCTCGGGAATTCTTAGTAGGAGGAAGGCAAATGAGCTTTGGCCCTGTAGCTTTGTCTCTGACAGCCAGCTTTATGTCAGCTGTCACTGTCCTGGGGACTCCTGCTGAAGTCTACCGCTTTGGGGCATCCTTCCTCATTTTCCTCATCTCATATGTATTTGTGATCTTTTTCACATCTGAGCTCTTTCTTCCTGTGTTCTACAGATCTGGCATCACAAGCACCTATGAGGTAAGAGACCACTTCCTCTCTGCTTACAGCAAGGAGATGGCACTTGCTTTCCACATGAAAAGTCTTTCTTTTCCTTGGTTTGTTGTTTTTCTATGACATCTTGAAATCAGTAGTAGACTACTATTTTTAAGGCACACTGTTTAAAAAGACAATATGTAGTATGGGGTTCGAGGTGTAGTCTTAGGTTTTGGCTGTAGAGATGTCTGTTTGTCACTCTGTAGAAGGTAACTAGTAATGTCATTCCTGCTGGCTATTTCCATGATTTAATGAGGAGCAATGTATAAAAACTGATGCACTGTTTAATTGGTTAAAGATAATTAAGATTAAGAGAGATGTCATTTTTTATTGTCATTAGCATGACCACTCTGAAAAGGTAAATGGAATACATGGTACTAGCATATTTTCTAGCAGAGAAAAGTAAGATCTAGATAGATAAGTTAGACATGTTTTAAAACTAGATGAAAATCTACTGAGAAGCTAGTATTTGTATATGATCTTTTAATGGCCTGCTTATTAAACAGTAGCTCCCTAATGCTAGTTATTACTGCACTCCAGTTTTAAGTAGCAAGTAGGAATCTTTTGGAAAAGTGAGAAATATTTTAGGAGGAAGAAATTCCCAAATAATAAAAATAAGGAAATTATTGTAATGAAGGAGAAATAAGACTATGGAATTTTGGCCTTGAAACAATATTAAATAAAACCAACATGTTTAAAACTGAATTTTCATGCCTAGTATTTAAGTGTGTTTATAAATCAGTTTTTTGTGAAGAAAAAATATTGAACTTTATTGCCAATGAAAACCCTGAAACAACAGAAGACTCATAAAAAAAAACTTTAAAAAAAATATCTGAGATAAATTATCACAAAATGTTTCTCTAGTCTTCCAAAGCTGTTCACGCAAATAAATATTTTCCAGTAGGTCTTAAGACATACAGTGTCATGGACAATCATATCCCAACTGTTCATCATTAGAAATTAATCACAGCTGGGCAATTCAACAGTCACAGTCTGAGACACAAACTCAAGGGAAAAACAAGTAAATGTATGCTTAGCTCTACAACTGTACACATATGCCATTCAATTGTAATGTACTTCTGACAATCAAAACATGGCCTAGATTTTCTCATCCATGCATGAAGATTTGACTGTAGAAAACATTGCAAAGTTTTCTAGTTTTGTTCTAGAAATGTTTTTAATATTTGCAACTCCTATATCTATGTTTCCATTTGGAATATATCTTATGATTAGCTTTTCATTTAATAAATACCCATTCAGCACTTACTCTGTCCTAGGCACACCTTCAGACCTTGAGGGCATGCTGTAAAGTGCTTTCTAAGTATCATCTGTATTAACTCATTTGGTGTTCATCAGCACAAAAATCACAGCTCTCACCTCAGGGAATATGAGATAGCCTATTTATAGCCAAATTTGAGTGAACATAGCCTTAGAAATATATAATTAGGCTAACAAAGGTTCTATGTTTACTTAAAAATAATTGAGTAATATATTTACACGAAGAACCTGCTTTCTCTAAGTCTTGTAACTTGTAAGTAATTTTAGTAAAGTGAATGGGAATTGCAAAAGCAATTCAGCAAATTGCAAACACATAATTTGCAGGAAACCAAGGACTCTAACCTGAGAAACTTATGATGCATGCCTCTCAATGCAGCTAGGCCAGGCCAACTCTGAAGAAATTCAGAGTTGAAGAAATTCAAACTCCTTTCAAATTTACATGTTAAATTTAGTACACAAACCTATTTTTAATTTGCCTGAGGATTCTTTAAAATCCTTTGTATATAACAGGAGGACATAAGAATTGTGTAAGTACTTGTAAGGTTATTTTGAGATAGGCCTCTACTTTATAAGAATTGGCAGTGTGGCCTAGACATGAACATCGTGAACTCTAAGTGTAAGCTTACTTGGCTTTGAATGATGGTTCTGCCACATGCTAGCTGTATGATAGGAGAAAGTTCTTAAGTACTCTATATCTGGTTTTACACTCCAAATATTGTTAATAATGCTTCTGTCTCAAAGGTTCTACAGCGGATGAGATAGTATATGGAGTTATTTTTATAGATCTGGGCTAGAATAGTATGTCAGCATTTCTATTATTTTCATTGTTTCCTATTTATAACACTGTGGTATTTGGGATTTCTTCTTTATGCCCCATTTTATAGTGAAATATATGACTTTTGGGATCTTTTCCCTGAAAAAGTCTGCAATAAGTGGCCTATCCTTTCCACTCCTTGAACATCAACCAGTTTTGTCAATTGCTTTGATGAATAAAAATTTCTAACAATTAGTGGGTTTGAACCTCATGAAATTTACAGCTTCTGTGTTTGTTTGTCCCTTGGAATTCTGCCATTATATTACTATGCAAGAAAGCTGGCACAGCTGGTCTAGTTCTGAATAAGAAACATACAACACACACACACACACACACACACACACACACACACACACACACAAACCACCACTACCAACAAAGCAAGGCCAAATTGCTGACTGCCCACTTTCCAGATAAGTACAAAAGCTAAGGCATTCCATTCTTCAAGCCATTGATTGTACAGTTGACTTGAGCTACACAGGAGCTTGGAGCAGTAGCAGAGGAAGAACCATTAGCCTCAATGAGATTAGGAATAGGCATTCTTGAGTTCTGAACCCATCAATTTTGGGATGGAAATTATAGTTTGCTTTCAGCAAGTGATAAAAAACTGCCTGAAACTGAGTTAGGGAGAAAAATGGTTGTTTCATGTTACAGATCCCAATTCAACATAGAAGGAAGCTCAAACAGAAACTCACCTGAGGCAGGAACTGAGGTAGAAACTGAAACAGAGACCATCAATACACACTGGTTATATGACTTACTCGGTCTGCTTCTTTATTCAACCCAGGACCACCTTTCTAACAGTGGTACTATCTCCAGTGGCCCATTCCATCCTTTATCATTAATTCAGAAAATGTCCCACGGACTCGATGGAGCTATTCTTCAAAATCCCTCCTTTGGTTGATTCTAGTTTCTTTCAAGTTGACAGAAACTAATTAACACAGTGGATAAATTACAGGAATAGACAACTCTTTGGGTGCTTTGATAGGCAGTGGAATTTCAAGGAGAAAGTATGCATCTCCTTATCACTAGCTCATCTCAGGTCAAACCATAGGAATTATTTTCATCCATGTGTTCTAAGTCAGGCTTAGCTCTCTCCGCCTTTGCCTCTAGAAAGCTGAGATTAAATGGATGCACCACTGCACCCAGCATGACTCAATTTTAATAGCATACATTTTTATTATCTCCAGTTTGATATTATCTTCATTTCAGTTTAGCTTATATTCATTTTCTGTGAGAATAAGCTCAGCTTATTATTTCCTCTTTTTTTTCTTTGTTTTTTCTTCTATTTTATTGGATATTCTCTTTATTTACATTTCAAATGTTATCCCTTTCCTAGTTTCCCTTCCGGAAACACCCTATCCCTTTTCCCTCCCCCTACTTCTATGAGGGGGTTCCTGTACCCTCCCACCCACTCCCATCTCCCCACCCTGGCATTCCCCTACACTGGGGGATCGAGCCTTCTCAGGACCAAGGGCCTCTCCTCTCATTGATGCCCGAAAAGGCCATCCTCTGCTACATATGCAGCTGGAGCCAAGAGTTGCTCCATGTGTACTCTTTGGTTGGTGGTTTAGTCCCTGGGAGCTCTGAGGGGTCTGTTTGTTGATATTGTTGTTCTTTTTGTGGGGTTGCAAACCCCTTCAGCTCCTTCAGGCCTTTCTGTAACTCCTCCATTGGGGACCATGTGTTCAGTCCAATGGTTGGCTGCGAGCATCCGCCTCTGTAATTTACTCCTAAACTGTTTAAAATATGTTTCATAATCCATAGTTATGTCTCATTTCTTACTTTTTTCAATCTAAAATTTTCATAACAAAATCATTTAGATTATATTGTCTCACTCAGTGATCCCTGAACATTTATGCATTACATTTTAGTAAGTTAATTTTAGTTCTTCTGTAAATTAGAGTCCAAGGCATAATTTTGATAATACTTTGATAAGTAATATGTCTAAATATTATAGAATACTACTTCATCAAAATAAGTTATGTTATAAAATATTTGTCCTAAAATGGATATTTAATATCTGATAAGATATAACCCAATATTATGGAGATTTTAGTTAAATCTATGAAGGAATTAGCTTTTGATATTTATAGATAGGTCATTATACTGTTTGGTTGAGGAGTGGTATATTTTATGCAGTTTCTATTTTAGGGTTATAGACTAGCTGAATGTAGAGAATAATTTTAGGGTTTTAACCACTGAAGCAATTGGGCTAAGAAGGAGTCTGTTGCCAAAATATAGAGGAAAAGTTAATTTTAAAGCAGCATTAAAAGAAACAAACCAAGTGTTTTTGTTTGAAAGTGTGGTGTACCAGGCTCCTTTCATGAATTGGATGTGTGTTATGACAGCAGAAGACGAGACAAGATTAGATTTATATTATTATTATTTGGGTGTGAGTAACCATGGAAAGTAGACTTAATGTGTCTTGAGTTAGGAAATAATGTGGCTGGGCCAAGTCTAGTGTTCTAAGAAAAGAAACAATGCAATGAACTAAATATTACCTCTGGGACTTTTAAAAACAGGCATGAAATATGTGATTTTTCTATTAGACTCAGTTTTTGCATTCTATTGTAGTTAAAAAGCTTTTATATTCACCAAAGATAAGCAATAAGTAAGGGAAAACACTTGGAAGGAAGAGCAAATAGAGTCTTTCAGATGTAGAATTGTGTGAGTTTATGCAGGAGAAAATAGTCTTAGATCATCGAAAGAGGTAATATTCTCCAGTGCGGTGGAGGCAAAAGGAAGGGACTGCCTGCAGATACGAAGAAGACAGAGAAGCTCAAATGGGGGAAAATTTAGACACTTCTATGGGAATATGGTACTGCAGCAGTGATTTGGCCTAAGGAAATTCATTTGAATGATCTTCAGAAATGAATATATATATATATATATATTTTAAGCCACCCATATCCATACATAACCAATAGGGCCTGATGGCCTTAAAAGTATTTAGCATATCTGAGTGCAACAGAGCTCAGAAAATAGAATACGCATGGGAATATGGATGCCAGCTGGATCAATCTCCCTGAGAGATGTATAACTAAAAGTATTGGGAACAAATATGCAACTTTAAATTTGAGGAGAATCTCTCTCTCATTTTTAATTAATGTTGAGAACATGAAAAAAAAAACAGCTTTTGGTGAGTGACACTTATTTCAGCTTTATGAATACCCTGCCATGGTGGTAATGGTTGTGGTTCCTAGGTACTATACAGAATGGTCAGCTTTGAAACCATATATGTGTGAGGGTCTGAAAATCACTAAAGGAAAACCCTAGACTCAGATAGTAAGCAAAATAGAGTGTTTATTCTGCAGAAACAATCAGCATGCAGGGGTCAAACATTCTCTAAAATGGTGACCCCAGACAAAGGCACATAGGCCTTTTTTATAGGGAACAGGGTTGGGGGAATCTCTAGAAGGATTAGATAATCTAAAATTTCATTGGTGGGTGCTAGGAGTTCACAGGTGGTCAGTGCTCTGCATTCCTATGCCATGAACATTCAACCATGTGATGAAATAGGCCTGCCCAGTACAGATGACCCATTCTGAGGTAAGATAGTTCCTTATTTTTGTGGGTATTTTCAGGCAGTTCTTTGGGAGGGGGTTTATGATTTTGTTCTGTATTTTGTGGTCTCTCCCTGGAGCTGGTTTTTATGGCCTAGTTTCTGGAATTTAGGGTCTGTTACTGGAGCTGGTGCTTTAAGGCCTTTTTTTGAAGTCAGTCCTGATCCTTAAATGGAGACAAACGGGGTCCTGAAATGGAGATAAATGGGATTTTTGTTGTCCTTACATATACACAAACAACAGTAAAGGACTTATTAGGTTATATTTATAGATATTTGTGCATATGGATACCGATATATCCACATACATAATAATAATCAACAAAAAGAGGCTATCACTGTGTGGAGGGGAATAGAAGGCATTTGAGAAAGGGTAACTAGAATGAGCTGTCAGACAAAATAGAAAGGAAAAGTGTTGTAATTATATGTCAATTAGAATATTAAAATAATAATATAATAATTACCAGTTTAGACACAAATAATTATTTAATCTGGAGAAAATCTGGAAAGCACACGTATAACTAACTTAAGATACACAGGTGTAGCCAGGCAATAAAGCAGATCAAGCCAGAAAGGCATACATTGTTTTGGCAGTCATAATCACTGGAGATTTTGAGATTGGTGTGATCCGAGCTGTCCTAAGAGACACAATGTCATGGATATGCACTCACAGAACATACTGCCAAGGCTTAGTTTTAAAATGGGCAAGGAGAGGACAAGACTGTTAGTCTAGAAAAGAAGAAATAAAGATTTAGGCTAAGTTGTGGGTAGAAGGATCATAAAAGATACATTGCCATCGGCAGGTCCAACAGGAAGACCCCTGGGTAGAAAAGGAAGAGGAGTAAACTTTCATGCAACCAATCCACTTGCCTTCCATAACTGTCTCGAAAAAGATGAAGAACTAGATATTAATATATGTTTACTTTTAGCAATCCATGCTTTTCTCCATCTGGTTACTTCCAAGAAAACATTCCACAAAATAGTATTATAAACCCAAATTCTATATTAAAAGGAATACTAAGAAACTAAAAACACTTGTGGTGGTTTGAATAAGAATGGCCCAACTGATTTGCATATTTGAATGCATAGTCATCAGAGAGTGTCATTTACCTAAGAAAGATTAAGAGGTTTGGCCTTGTTGGAGGAAGTATACCACTGCAGATGGGCTTTGAAGTTTCTTTTTTTATTGGATATTTTATTTATTTACAATACAGATGTCATCCCTTTCTCCATTTCCCCTCCCTAGAACCCCCATCCCATCTCCCCTCCTCTTTGTTTTTATACCATTTTAATTATATGCATGTATTAAGGTCAGTTCGAGGTTGAGGAACTAGCAATACAATAGATGCAAATAGTCAAGGAACAAGCAAGACAATAAACACAATTAGTCAAAGGACAAGCAAGGCATTAAACACAATTAAACATTAAACATTAAACTCCCATGATCACTGTTTCTAAAGGCTTATCAGGATGACTAAAGTATCTGAGCCTACTTCCCTATCCTAGCCCAAGGTCATTTTCATGTCTGAAGCCTACTTCCTTGTTCTAGCCTAAAATTTAGATTCCTGTCTGAAATTACTTCTTTGTTCTAGCCTAATATTTAGGTTCCTGCATGAGATTACTTCTTTGTTCTAGCCTAAGATTTAGATTCCTACCTGAAATTACTTCTTTTTCTAGCCTAATGTCAGATTCCTGCCTGAAGCCTACTTCCTTGTCCTTGGCCAATATCATATTCCTACCAAGCAGCCCACTTCCTTGTCCTTGGCCCATGTCAGATTCTTGCTAAGCAGCCCCAAAGGCTCTCCACCTCTCCCCTTTTTTATTTCATTAAGAAGACTGAGCCTGTCTTAGGTTGTGCATAGGTGAAAGGGAAGGATCCACTTACTGACATATGGCATGATCCTGATCAGGTATTAAATATGGGGAAGAGGGCATGTTTGTGTTTTTTCTGCAGGATGCTGAAGGAGCATGGTGGCTACCATAGCGATGGGTGAGGCATGCTGATGCCAGGACAAAGAATGATGCTGACTTGTGAGCTTGCTGAGTGCCCTGAAGATGGTGACTGGGAAGCTGTATTGGGCTTTGATGTTTCAAAAGCCTAAGCTAGGTTCCCTTCCTGCTGCTTGTGGATCAGGATGTAGAACTCTCGGCTACTTCTCCAGCACCATGTCTGCCTGTGTGCCACCATGCTTCCCACTCTGATGACAATGGACTAAACTTCTGAAACTATAATCAACTCCTAATTAAATGTTTTCCTTTATAAGAGTTTCCATAGTCATGGTGTCACTTCACAGCAACACACTACTGACTAAGACACAGCTTGTCTAAAGCTTACTGATTGCTTTTCTTTTGTTTGCTAGTACTTACAGCTACGATTCAACAAACCAGTTCGTTATGCAGCAACCATTATCTACATCGTGCAGACGGTGAGGAGTAGGGGTTGTGGAAGGGTTGGAAAATGAAGGTGAAAAGATACAGTTACAGCTCTGTTCATTTGTAGGGAAATGATCTCACTTAAAGGACAGCTTTGTTTCCAAGAAGTTACTACCTTTTACTAAAGATAACACTTCTAGAGAATGAATCCTTGAGATGAATCCACCCAGCATAGATTCCTTATTTCTGGACAAACAACTGGGAACAAATTGTAAGCTGGTTATGGTAGCTTGACATTTAATCTCAGCATTTGTGAGGCAGATGGATCTCCTTGATTTCATAGACACTCTGGTTTACATAAAGAGTGAGGCTAACCAGGGCTACAAGTGAGACCTTTCCTAAAACCAAACACAAAATATATAAAAAACAAATTGTTAGAGGGCACATGGCAAACACTTTTCTTCAAATTTATTTCATTCTCTAACTTTTTAAGATTTAATTATGGAATGATCTGGTAAGTTGTTTTTGTTGTGAGACACATACTATCTATGTAACTCAGGCTGGAGTTCTCTTGCCCCAGAATCTGGAGTCCTGGAATCAGGCATGCACTACTATGCCTGGCTTAATTTTTAAAACCAATAAGCTGAGTCACATCAGAAATGCCTGCTTTTCTCTAAGTTCCTTGCGTCTCCTGCAGTAACTTCCATTAACACACCTACTTCTCTCTTATGGGATTTTCTCCACATGGACTTTAGATTCTGTAAGCTGCCACACACGTAAAAGCTGCTTCCTACTACCCGTCTCCAAGTACTTACTGCTACAAGATAACCTCCTTTTCTTCTAAAATTCTGCCTCTGTCTGAAGGATTTGTCTAGGAAATAGGAGACAAGTAATACCTTTCCCTTTGGGCAGTTACCATAATTTCAATACTACTGAGTGCATCAAATACAATATAAGGTTTCTATCCCAATCAGTCTTATCTTTATTATTTTTTGAGATTATAATTTAAATATAACATTTCTCCCATCCTTTTCTTCCTCCCATTTACCCAATGCTGCCTCTTTCAAATTTGTAGTCTCTTTTATTCCACTAATTGTTATTGTGTGCATATTATATATGCACATGTATATACATATATATTACTAAATATAACCTGTTCAATCCATATATGCTACTTGTATATATGTTTTCAGGGCTGACAATTTGATGCTAGACAACCAATTGGTTAAAAAGCAATATTTGTTGAATGGTCCAGATATTTGCATTTTGAAGCCATGGGACTCAATTGGGATTCATATTCACATAGTTCTAGATAATAAAATCCAGCTTAAAATAAAATGGAAGTTAACTAATTTTCACAAGTGAAGCAATTGCAAATGTGGCCCACATGGGTCTGCGTCAGGTCCTCTGCATGTATGTTACAGCTGTTAGCTTTGTGTTTTAGTGGGACTTCTAGAAGAAGGAACAGGTGTATCTCTGACATTTTGCCTGCTTTTGGGACTCTTCCTATTGGGTTACTTTCTCCGGAATCTATATAAGGGCTTTTGCTGTGTCTTATTATATCTTGTTTTGTCCTCATTGGCTGTCATCTTTGGAGGCCTATTCTTTTCTGAAAACAAAATGGAGGAGGAGTGGATCTGGGGGAAAGGGGGTGGAAAGGAGCTGAGACGAATGAGGGAGAGGAAACTGACCTTGGGAAGTATGAGACAAGAATTTATTTTCAATAAAAATTTAAAAATATAAAACCTGGAACAAAAAAGGACTAAGGTCAATAAAGAACTTTCTAGTGAGGCTTCCCCCTCCTTCAACTTTCTGTCTGTTCCCCTGTCTACAACAGATTCTCTACACAGGAGTCGTGGTCTATGCCCCTGCTCTGGCTCTCAACCAAGGTGAGCTACTGGGCATACTTTGTCTCAAAATTTCTGAATTCTCAGCTTTGAAAATATATACTTGATACCTTGTTGGGGAGATACTCTAGTGGTTACTACATATGTGAAACTCGAAAAGTGTACTCAATACTGAAAATTAATATAAAACTCTAACTAGATTTTGCTTTATAAGTCTTCTTGCTTATAAACACACACTTCAGTTGCATGTGGTTTGCTTCAGTGTTTCAGTTTTGTTTTCCAATATTGGAAATTATGTCAGATTTGCTATTGTATATTTCTAAGTTCTACAAATGTCTTCTGTGTTGAAGATCAGTTCATAAAGCAGAAGATCTTAATATAAGAGTAAAAGGTGTCTATGTCTACATTCAGATATATCCTTTTGAGATAAGAGAATCCTGGAAATAAAAATAAAAGAAAAATAACAATACAAAAGGCACATTTTCTCAGTGAAAACTCCCATATTGAAAGAGCATAGCAGTGACATTACTTGAACTGGGAAGTACTAGTTCTTCAAATACGGCTTCAAGATTATTTACTTCATTGCCTAAAATCACATAAAATATACGCTTAATATTAAAAATTAACAATCTTGAAATTCACGTTCTTCCTCCATGTAATGCTTACATAGACGTTTACAAATAAATGACGGAGAGAAAAACTTCAGAATCAGTGTAGGTGGTTTCAGATTACTCAGAAAATTAACTAAAAGCAACAACAAAACTGGATCTAGGATCTAAGCTACATAATCAGAGGAGGCCAAATTTGCTGTTACTTTTTTTTGTGGAGAAGTTTCCTTTATTGTTTTGTAATGACTTTTCTTCTTTTCTAGTGACCGGTTTTGATCTATGGGGCTCTGTGTTTGCAACAGGAATCGTTTGCACATTCTACTGTAGCTTGGTATGTATGGAGCTGTGAAAAAACTATTAGCTGTGAAAAAAACTATTATGAATTACCTCCTAATATGGGAAAAGGATATGTTTCCAACAAGAAGCCATCCAATAATGGAAGAAATTGCTATTATAAAACTAAATGAAAGAAGCATATTGCCTTATCTGTCATAACTTTTTGAGGAAGGCACTATTATTCCTTAAAAGTCTCTGTAGTATCTATTATAAAGAGAATTTGTGCTCTGAGTTCACTCAGAAAAAATAAAGTTTTATTGCTTTGGAGCTTCTGAGGGTAGCAGTTTAGTGGTGGGACTCTCTCACTAGCCTTGGGTCATTGTAGGAATCTGAAGTAGCTTATGTTTCATAACTCATTTTGATTTATGTGCTTTTAAAAAAAGGACATAACATGTCTGGAGAAGAATCCAATTAAGGCTATAAAACAACCACTTAAAATAATAAAGTTGTATTCAGAAGAAAAAACAATTGACATTAAGAAAGTCATGTTTAATGAGAGATAATTTAGTAAAAGAAATATGTCCTTAATCAGAAGATAAGTGACACTTTGTAAGCTCTGAAAAAAAATTCTTCCTTAAAAATACTTAGGAA
The DNA here is from genome assembly GCA_021653895.1 of Mastomys natalensis. Classification (NCBI taxonomy): domain Eukaryota; kingdom Metazoa; phylum Chordata; class Mammalia; order Rodentia; family Muridae; genus Mastomys; species Mastomys natalensis. The sequence continues at coordinate 523,212 of JAJTUV010001795.1, forward strand.
TTATAACATTAAATTTCTCTGTACACTATAAGAAAAATAACAAAATACATGTATATGAATGATCAAAGTCAGCTATCATTTAGTAAGTCTGAAGGTTCTGTGGCCGTTTTGTCTCTTGCTTAGAGATTACATTTAATATTTTGATTATGAAATTCTCAGTTCTCAAGCAAACAGTGTGGTATTTATAGAATTTTATATAGTTGTGACAATTAATTGAGATAAATAAATAATGTGCATTTATTGTATCTATTTCACACAATTAAAATCTTTTATTCTTCTGAATCATTATATAATTTTCTGCTTATACTTTACCAGTTATTACCAATTAGGTACATTGTCTATCTGCCACAGCAAAGAAAAATAATTGACACATTATCGCTGGCTATACATGTAGTTTGCATTATGCTTATATCATATAATCTTTGTAACATATACACTGCATACTCTAATATTTCTCAACATTGAAACCTTTATCTTTATTACATACTTTTTCATACTTTGCTTAAGAAGAGGCTCCTTCTCTGTCTAATCTGACCAGGTATGACAAGTTTGTTGCTCTAATAGAAAAACAGCTAGACTCTAGCATAACTTTTAGATGTGCAGCTGAGATTTCACAGAAAACCATAGCTCCCCGAGGAATTCTCCCACCATGCCCACCCACTTATAAATAACAAAACAATGCAATTTTAAAATAATTTAAATGTGTGATAATCAGTACTATTATTTGGAAAGTAGTGTTTGGGCAAGAAGGATCAGGCTCCCTGGAGGGCAAACTCATAAGATAAGTGTGTCTTTATTATATTAATGAGTTTTGGAATCTTGTCAATACAGATGAAGTTGGGACTTTCTTACTAAGTTTAGATCTTTTGAGGGATATGATGTTACTCGAGTTTAAAAACTCACTCTGCTTCGTTAAATGAAAATATAATATAAATTATTTATAGAGAAAAAAAATCCAGCTTAGCATTATAAAATAATCTACTTAAAACCCTAAAGTAATATCTCATCAGTGATGCAATAAGATATCAAGAATGAGGAACAGTAAAACCTCAAACAAGATTTAGCCTCAAAGGAATACCTCATACTGAATTGCAAGATGTTGAATAAGGAACAGATATGCAGAAACTAGTACAATAAAGTACTATATTAGTATATCATGTAGTATGTAGTACAATGATGTAATATATTAGTAATAATTTACTATGAAGTATATCCCGAATGGTCAGGTTACAACTACTACAACAAGTTGGATTTATTTGAAGAGATGATTTTCATCTTGGAAGATATATCTTTTTTTTTTGAGACAGGGCTTCTCTGTGTAGCCCAGGCTGTCCTGGAGCTCACTTTGTAGACCAGGCTGGCCTCGAACTCAGAAATCCGCCTACCTCTTCTTTTTCTTTTTTTTTTTATTGGAACTTTTATTTACATTTCAGATGTTTTCCCCTTATCCCCTTTCCCCCCTCCCTCCCAGGAACTCCCTATCCCTTCCCCCTCCTCCTGCTTCTATGATGGTGTACCCACACCCACCCTCCCCCATACCTCACCTCCCCACCCTCGAATACCACCCACCACGATGTCCAGCCTTCATGGGTCCAAGAATCTCTTCTCCCACTTATATATAGCTCCCTTGCATATATAGCTGGAGCCATGGGTCCCTCCCTAAGCGCTCCCAGGCTGGTGGTTTAGACCCTGGGGGCTCTGGTTGGTTGGTATTGTTGCTCTCCTCATGGGGTCCCGTACCCTTTCTACTCCTTCAGTTTGGAAGATATATCTTAAGAAATAACAGTATGTGTTCAGAAAGATGATGAATGAAAGAAAAGAAATGAAGATATGTAGATAACAAAATGAGATTTAATTTAGATTCAATTGGAGTTAGAAGGAGAATATACCAAGAATGGAGAACTGACAATATATACAAATATTGTGTTTGAAGTACTTTAGAACTGATAAAAGGTAGAAATCTACAAGTTTAGTTTGTGCTATCTTTAACAATGAGAAAAAAAGTCCGTCTCTACACATATTAGTGAAAGCACCGAATAATATACACAAGGAAGACCTAAAATAAAGTTGGTGATGTAGAAAGAGGCTCTGCAGGATCTCATCAGGCAGATTCCTAGCAATTTTTATTATTTATTATAACTGGAAACAGGAATAGTATGTCCAATGATGGAGAGAAGACCTCTCTCAAATTATAGTCAAGTTCCCAACAAAGCTGTCTTTGAGGATCTGAGTATCAGTTAATCTGAGTCTTCACAACTAACAAATGATCCCCAAGGATTAATATAAATGAAATACTATGAAGGGAATGGGAAACACTGACTGGCTTAAGTAGTGTAGTTTATGAGAAGAAAGAAAATACAAGCTGAGTGACCATAATCCAAAAGTCCAAAGTGCCACCCAAATCTTACACTTATTGAGGATGCTCAAAATGTTTTAGACTTCAGAGCATCTCAGATGTTGTACTTTAGTGTTACTAGCAACTCTATCATAAACTCTGTATGAACATTCCAAAATCTGTAAGACTCTATAATGTAAAACACTTCTTTACCGAAGCACTTCATACAAAGGATTCTTAAGTTTTGGCACTTGATAATTGTTGTTTTAATGTGGTTTATAAATAACATTATTAAATTTTCTAATTATTATTCATAACATAAAATATGAAAAACATAATTGTGGATTTAAAGAATGAACCCTGAAAAATATGAAATGCTAACACATGAGTTAGGAAGACAGCAATCAGATTTAAAGCTTTCAAAAATCTTGATTTTGGAGCACTATTGAATTGTTTAAAATTTGACATTCATGAATGGGTGAGACAATTTCAAGAGGATCTATGTAATAAAACAGCCAAAATGGGAAAGTGTAGTCTAAATAAAGCATCTCAATGTATCTAAGCGAGAACAGGAAAGTACTGACAGAATAAGAAACACTCAAGAGTAAGTAGGAATAATTCTTTGTGTTTCAATAGTCACTGATTAAAAAAAGAAAAATAGTCATACACTGAAGCCAGCTCTGTGCTGCCAGACTTTCTCACATGTCTCTATGCCTATAACCAGCACTTATTCATGATCAAATTATTGCTTTCCACCATTCCCAGAATAAGAAGCTTGTTAGTGTGGAGTTGATATTCTTTCATTAGCTGTATCCAAGTCCTTCATTTATCCTTACCCCACCAAACCTCTAACCAGGCAACAGTGACAGTGCCTCACCAACAGACAATTTATTTATCCAGCAGTGACTTCGTATTGTACTCTCTCTCTTTTATTAATTTTTTTGAAATCTTGTGGTTTTATGAATTCCACACTTTTGGAAAAGTATAATCAGTGGAAAGATCTCTTCATTATAAAGTGATATGTGCCTGCTATCCAGGTCTTTGCCACTTTGTGTCAGTTGCAGTTGGAGACTAATTTAATATTATAGTGTCATGGGCTATGAGAGATGGGAAAGGGAAAAGCCTAAAAGGACGAGGAGAAGACAGAGAATAAAGAGGAGAGAGAGGAGAGAGAGAGGAGAGAAGAAGAGAGGAGGAGGAGGAAGGAAGGAGAGAGAGAAGAGAGAAGGGAGGGAAGAAGGGAAGAGGAGAAGGGAGGGAGGGAGGGAGGAGGGGAGGGAGGGAGGGAGGGAGGGAAGGACAGAGGGAGAGGACATTTGACAGTCTGTACTCTTGGATGACTACCTGATATTCAGTTATGTGCAGAATCTTATACAACTAATGATAAGTATGCTCTGAAAAAGAAGTGCTTAATATTTTGTGTTTAAAGCCGTAAGGAACAAGCCAGTATGCATCATCCCTCTATGACTCCTGCTTCCAGATTTCTGCCTGTTTTGAGTTTCTGTCTTACCTTCCCTCAATTAACTGTGAATCAGGATACGTAAGCTCAAATAAACCTATTCCTCACAAAGTTGTTCTTTCTCATGGGATTTCATTGCATCAATAATCACCCTATAGCAATCAATGGTATATTTTTAAAGTACTGAAACACTGAGGTTTGAATCAGAGAGAATTAACATCTTTGTTTGTTATTGTTTTTTTTTTTTTTTTGAGACAGGGTTTCACTATTTGCACTGAATCCTAGGACTCACTATGTAGACTAGGCTGGCCTCAAACTCACAGAGATCTGTCTGCCTTTGCATTCCATGTGTTAACATGCTCGTTGGGGATAGCTTCTTTAAAGAAAATCAAGATATTGGAAAATCAAAATATTGGAGATGTATGTGGTTATGTGGGCGATTTATTGTTCTTCAAAACATTATTTGAAAACATGCATATATGCAAATGCAATGCTTTTAGGACAGACTTCAATGATTCAGATTATGGTTTAATTTTAATTAGCAAGTAAATGGTGGGCAACTTCAGTGTCTTCTTTCCTCTCAAACTAAAGATAAATATGTCAACTTTTCACAGAAGTTACTGACACTCTGGAGGAGTAACAGGATGATAATTCCAATTTTTTAGTGTTAAAAATATTACTTCCTTTCATTTTACTGGCACTTACTCTCTTGCAAAACACCTTTACATGCCACTTCATTTAATTTTTCTCTAATTGCCTTGCCATGCTCATGATGGTCCTAGGGGACTCAAGTGATGGAATGCTACAGCAAGCTCTCATTTTTCTCTTTCTTTCTGCCCACATGTTTTCAGCAAGAACTCTACATTTGAATCATTTGCAGAACTTCTAAAATGCAGAAAGAAAAGAACACAACCTAGTTTCAGTTAATTCCTCTGCTACTAAGAACCTCTGGAGAGGAATAGGGGCTTTGTTTTCTTCCTGCCCCCTCCTCTACAAGGGAGGCAGGTTGGGTATATTCCCTGCTTTAATTTCTTGTGAACTTAATAATTGTGGTGAACTTAACTATTTGATTAAACTTTCTGTAATTCTGGTGTAATTGCCTAACCACCATGCTGCTTTTAAAACTCCCTACTCCACATATATGTAGAACTGATATTTATTCCACATATATGTGGAAACTGATAGTTATTCCTCCTTAGCTGTTCCGTGTGTGTGTGTGTGTGTGTGTGTGTGTGTGTTGTTCTGTCTCTCTTTGACTCTGCCTTTCTGTCTGTCTTATTCTTTGTCTTTCAGTTTCCAAAATGTGCTACCACTAGTTACATTAAAACTCTGAATTTGTACAGCTGGACCTATATGTTTGCACTGAATTCTTTCATTTCTTCCTTATCTGTATTTAGTGCACTATGAGAATCTTATCTCTTGAATATCTCTTAAAACCACAGACTTTTTTCCTTTCTGCCCTGCTTCAAACCATCAATCATCTTGGGTATCAAGAATAACTTAGAACTTTCTTACCAATGGCTACTGTGGAACAAATCTCATCCTATTGCTCTCTATGTTCTTGGGGAATCATTTAAATGGGCTTGCTTAAATATATCCATTCTGACTTCCAGAAAATTTACCAATGTGCCCTTTGGTCTATTCACATCTCACATCTGTATCTCCCAGGTTCTCTCATTTCCTGAGAAACCTTATATCTCTTTTCCTTTCTCAATTTGTGTGCTGAACCTCATAAATTTGTATTCATTTTTCAGAATTTACCCTGATACTTTCTCACACCTGGTCCTTACTTGACTGTACTTCTCAAAAGTAACTAGTCTTTGATTACTCTTCCAACACTTTAAGTAACACATATTTATTTATCCCAGATTTACCTTTAAGGATGTTCAGTAACCTCAAATGAGTTAGATTCATTTATTGGGGAGCCTGTCTGATAGAGGGTTACAGATTCATTTTTCAATAATTGTAACCAGATTCTTTCATTTCAGGGAAGGTTTGAAAAGCAGTGGTGTGGACAGATGCATTTACAGAATGGTTGTCATGATTGTGTGGCTTTTAAGTTCCTCATTCAACAGGATCAAATCGTGTTGGTGGCTTCAACAATGTGTTAGAACATGCACGAAATGGATCCCGGCTACACATTATTGAGTATGTCCAATGCTATTTTTCATGCTTTATAAAATTTAATTACATGACCTCATAAAATGATAACAGCAGAATATCAAGAAAATATCTCTATTATTGCCTTCTTTCTGTGTCACAGCTTTGATGTAGATCCTCTCAGACGGCACACCTTTTGGACAATTGCAGTAGGAGGAACTTTTACTTGGCTTGGAATCTATGGAGTGAACCAATCAACCATCCAGAGATGCATCTCTTGCAAAACAGAAAAGCATGCTAAGCTGTAAGTTGTCGATTAAGAAAAAGTTTCTATGTTATCTTTTGTCCTAGTGAGTTATTAAAGTATGCATGCCTGTGAAAGAGAGAAATAAAAGAAGATATTTATTTAATCTGTTCAAAGTCTTTGTTTGCTTGTGTGTGTGTTGTGGATAGCCCCAGCCTTGTATTTTGAACCTAGTTCCACCTTCCTGGGAGGGACTGCAGAGGATCATTGAATCTGTTACAGGTGACGTCTTGTGAACCTTCTGTCCAATTAAACTTGTAAAATAAAGGCTAGGGTCAGTGATTGGGTAGTAGAAGGGGAGGCGGAGAAAAGGGTTTAGGGGAGGAGAGAGTAAGAGGAATTCGATATAAGAGGTAGTCGATGGAGGAAAAGTTAGGAGAAGGTAGTCGACGGAGGAAGGTGAGAGGAGAAGGAGTCGACAGAGGAGAGAAGGAGAAGGAAGTCAAGGGAGAAGGAAGTTGACGGAGGAAGGTGAAGGAGTAGGAAGCCGACGGACAGAGGAGCCTGAGGTGGAAGGACAAGCATGGGCCTGGATAAACCACAGATTATAAGGGATCTCATAGCTGGGGATTAGAGTAGTGTAATGGTAAATCTGCCCAATCTAGGCATGCAATTTATACCATAATTATTGAGTTGTGTTTTCTTTACTGGTCTTATTTGGGTCGGAGATTTATAGCAACATGTGTGTGTGTGTGTGTACATGGGACCATGATATATACAGAAGTGTGTATTGGGGGTAAATTCATACATGTAGAAGCTAGAGGAGAATGTTGAATGCCTACTTCATCACATTTTTTTGTTTGTTAATTATTTGATACAGGGTTTCCATATATACCTCTAGCTGCCCTAAATTTCACTAAGTATACCAGGCTGGCCTCAAACTCACAGAGACAGGCTTCCTGAGTCTGCTTCCTGAGTGTTGTTAAAGGCATATGTCATCAGGCTCATACAGGTCTTACTGCTTTGGGACATGATCTTTCCCTGGTCCTGGAGTTAGAGTAGCAGCTCAGTAATACTCTTGTCTCTCTGCTTTTCCCAGCCCCTGAATTCATGTACAGCCATGTCTTGCTTTTCACATGAGTGCTAGAATCCAAATGCAGGTCTACATGCTCATGTAGCAAGTATTCATGCTGTCCTTTCAACAACTATTTCAGTTAAACGTAACTATTTTCATTTCAGCATACTCTGCTTGGCTTTTCTCTCAGTTAAGTTTTGTCTTTATTTACTGAGAAATAAATAGACTAGATTAGGTGCACTGAGTAAGGAAGAGGAGCAAATCTTGCTTCTTGCTTATAGTCTCCATGGCAAGATGGCCCCCGGTCATTTTTGATACATTGTGTGCTATCTCCAGCTGTAGCTTATTTTGTATGTGTTAGGGGGTAAATTGGGACACATTTTGACATTTTAAATAGTTAATTTGAAAAAAATTTGAAGTCAGGCAGCAGCATCATTTCAAATATTTCTTGTGGTACCACTAAGGGAATACAGGCATGAGACTTTTACAATATGAACACAGAAATAAAGCAAAGAATATAAGCTATTGACTAAAGCTGAATAACCACCTTGCTTGCTCATCCCTATGAGAAGCTCTAGCTCTTGAGTTGTTTACTGACTTCTCATAGGTTTTCCTTAAGCTTCTGTGTCCATAAATGTAGATATTTAAAAAAAATGGAACAAACTAAGCTTCACTTTATGTTTGCAAATCAAAGTTTCCTCTATATCTAGCTCTCTTCTTCAGGATTCTTTAACATAGGTAGCTAACCTTAATGTTTCTAAGGAGAGGTATAGGAAGTATAAAATGTAAGGCAATGTGTCTGTGGCTGCTGCAGCTCTCACAGCGGCAGTTTACTGCAGAATATGAGAATAGGTATAGCTAGATTTTCTAGGGTCCAGCAGAACTTTCCAGAACAGCTCACTTGCTAGAAAGAAACCAAAGACATTTTTCTATCATTTTATACAACTATCAGAAATCCCCAAATTTCACTCAAATGGCATGTCAACACTTGAAAAACTCCTCAAGGTTTCTGGCCCTAGTCTAGTCATTATGATCACTTCTTCACACAATTTCAAAATATTTTCGATGTAAATTTCTTATTTTCACTGTAAGAGATATATAATTGTCTTGAAATAACTCAGCCATTTGTAAGTTTAATTCTAGAGTAGGAACTACCACATCACTATATGTATATTATATAAGTTAACTTATAATATATTATATGTATATTTTATAATGAAAAGATCAGATATATATCTAGCATTCTATCAAGCCACCAATGATAAATGACAATTTTATTACAGTAAATTATATTAAATAAGCTTTCCAAAAACATGGTCATCACTTTATCAAATAGATGAAATGCTGAAAAGTACATTTGGCTTTGATCTTAAAATTCATTTAAAACTCAAATTCAAATAAAAATCTGCCTTTAGATAACCTAGAATTAAATATATCTATACAGAAAATAATCTTTTGGTGAAATAATAACTTTATTCTTTTCCTTTAATATTCTTAGTTTTGAAATAGAATCTCTATTTATTCCAGAATAGCCTCAGACTTCTAGGTTGAAAATTGTTTCTCCTCTACCTCTTGAATTGTTAATACAATAGGTATTTGCCATATGCCTAGATATTACTTTTTCCTGTGATATGTTGAATTTCTATCTTTTAATAAGTTAGTAAATGGATGTTAGGAAGTATATCTTTCTCATCAATTTTTTTCCAAAACACCAAGAATGACATATTGTATCCGTTAAGTATTTGTCATTTATTTGAACAATACAATGTTTAAGGAAAGGCATTCTCCATGTTTATGCAGAAACATACCAACACCCACATATTGGAAAAGTGTATGGATGGAAGCATGTATATATATATATATATATATATATATATATATATATATATATATATATATATATATATAATATTATATATATATACACACCCACATATTGGAAAAGTATATATATAGAGATGCCTGCATCCATACACTTTTCCAATGTGTGGGTGTCTGTATGTTTATGTGTGTGTGTGTGTATCTCAAACATCATGCCATGGTTGTCTTGAAATAAACGTATATTCTTACATTTAAATGTGGAGTCATCTTCAAATTGTGACTGAATTAAAACAAATAAACAAAAAGGACCAGTGTGAGTCTCATCACAATGAGATTTTTTTATTTTATCAGCACAATGTAAGGCCTGCCTACTTTCAAGTCTTCGTGAGATTGAGAATATGAGTAAAATCTTGACAATCAAATGGCTACAAAAGCAAAGTAATGGATAGGATCTTGAAAAAGCACCCAACTGTAATTGTGCTTGTGTACTGTAGAATAAAATTAACTTCTGCAAATAATGTTTAAGATGATCTTTGCATTGTTGATTCTTCCTATTGTCTCTAAAATTCTTGACTTTAGTTTTTATCAGCCTTCATCTCCAAAGCAATTGTAACCAATACTTGTCTATTTTTATGTTATCTCATTATTATTTCCTTGGAAGAGAAGATATTAAAATATAAGTTGACTTTCCTTGACAGCTTCATCAATTGAATAGGGGGAAATTACTTAAAGTTATATAATAGGAATAATTATTATGTAAAATTTTATACAAGAAAATAGGTCATATACCACACACATTGCAATTTTGGAGAAAAACTTATTCAAAGGAAACTTCATCTAAAATCTCAACTTACTCAAATTTGATAATTATCCTGAAAAGTGTGATGACTCCTTTAACGTGAAATTGTAAAGTGTAATGCTTCCTGGAAGCTTCAAAGTGTTCCCTTCATTCTTTGTTGAGCTGTAATGTGTCAGTTGCTCATGTCCTCTCTTCTAGTGCTTTGTACTTCAACTTGTTGGGTCTCTGGATAATTGCAATATGTGCCATCTTCTCTGGCTTGATCATGTACTCCTACTACAAGGATTGTGACCCTTGGACTTCTGGTGTTATTTCAGCACCAGACCAGGTATGCACATTTCTGGTTTCATAGCAGGAATATGTTGTGTAGTGGTGGAGTTATTTTCTACATAAACCTACCCCACAGGCCAATCACATGCCACCAGGTTCTTACCCTAACTCCTGGGTGATCTCACACACAGTACATTCTAATATATAGAAGTGGGCCTACAGAAAGAGAACACTTTTCCTTGTTCATGAAGACAAAGTATGAAGACAGGCTAAGGCTAAGTAGAAGGTAAGCTTCAATCCATGTGTTTGGCTGTTGGTGATACTCATTTTTTTTATGTAGTCTAAGGTTTATTAATGATTCTTTAGTCAAAAACTGAACAAAAATGAGCATAGTGTCAAGTACTTGCAATTACAGATTTAAAATGGAGCCAGATGATCAAAAATTTAAGGCTAGCATTGGTTACATAGTGAATTTGAGAGGATTTCCTAGACTATATGAGACCACATTACAAAATTACAAAAAATAAACAAGGTAACATTAAATAGTAAAATTGAACAATAGGTTGAATTAGGGAAAAGCTGGAAGAAGTTGAGGAGGATGGTGACCCCCATAGGAAGACCAGCAGTCTCAACTAACCTGGACCCTTGATATCTCTCAGATACTGAGCCATCAACCAGGCAGCATACACCAGCTGATATGAGGCTCCCAACACATATACAGCAGAGGAAGATGCACCTCGCCCTTGAGAGACTTAAAGTCCTAGGGAATGGGCAGGTCTAGTAGAGTGGTTGGTTGGAGGACAGGAACAGCCTCTTGGAGATGAGTGGGGAGGAGGAATGGGATGAGGAACAGTTGGAGGATGGAACGGGAGGTGGATAATGACTGGACTGTAAAAAAGATTAAAGAATAAAAAAAGAAAAAAATTGGACAACTATTTTTTATTCTCATAATACCTATTATTACATTCCCAGCATAGCATAGCAAAATATGTCATGAATGTATAGATCACTAAATGTGGTTTTCAAAACTTAGACACAATATTCTCATGAGAAGCATTCACTTTCCCTTTCTTTCCATATGTATTCAGCTGGCCCACTGTCATGTATAGTCTCCTTTCCCACAAGCTGGGCTACACCTAGGTTCTCTGAAAGACATATGTTAAGGACAGGCTTTTAGAGATAAACTTTAAATTCAGAGAAAACACACAAGGAAAATTCACACATTGAAGAAAGATACTGGAAAATGAATTTCTCATTTTAGTTGCTGAAATCTATATTCCAACATTTCAGATATTGATGAGCTGACTATTAATAAACCCCTTCTCCTCCTCCCTCTACCTCTGCTTCTTTTTTTAGCTGATGCCATATTTTGTCATGGAGATTTTTGCAACTATGCCAGGGCTGCCAGGACTTTTTATGGCTTGTGCCTTTAGTGGAACTCTGAGGTTAGTATATTGACAAGCTAAAGATGATGATGGTGATGACAGTGGTGATGGTGAGCTGTCTGGAATGATGATGGGCATGACCAACTGTTTACTGAGCACTTGTTGAGTGTCAAGTGGCCACTGCAATGCTGTGTGTTTCTATTTGATCACTGGTATCACATAGCATGTAAGAGAGAAGCTTTACACTCACTGTCATCAGTCTGCAATTGAGGAAAGAGATTAAGGATGAGGGAGAAAACTTCCCTTTGGTAAATAAGTAAAGTGTGGATGGAGGATGCGGGAGTATTTTCACATCTACTTTAAAACTTTTTGGCTATTATTTCAATGTTGTCTATATTCATTCCATCACAAAACACTCAAGTGCTTACATTGTTCCAGCATTGATCAAAAGACTAAAGTCTTCCCGCAACAGTTAGGGCAAACTCAGCCGTCAATACCTGAAAAAAAAAAAAAGATTCCCACACTTTCAAATTCTGGTGGGACACACAGAAGGGGTGATTGACCAAAGACAAAATCAGAACCCAACACTGCAGACATTAAACGTTGACATTCCATGTCTGATATCTGGGGATTATAGTACTGGACTCCTTAGGGTTTGAGTAATGGTGGAAGTCTGAGGTTAGTATGTTGACAAGCTAAAGATGATGATGGTGATGGTAGTGGTGATGCCTGTAGCTTATTGCAATGACCAATGTATGTTGCTGTCTTTTCTGTCTTCACTGGGTCTCCATTGCACCTTCAACTTGACTTCTGTGGTTCCATTACATTGTCCTATAAAGGGTTGCTTCCAGCAGCATGATCCTGAAGCATGCTACTTAGTTGCCAGGCAATCTTTGAAATATTGAAATGATAAATCATATTTGATATTATCTTTTTGCTTCATAATATGATTAGTAAGAAAATCTATTCTATTATTATGGATAGCATAGTATATTTCTTATGCTATTAATGGGTAAAATTATTAATCATCTACCCACATAAGTGATGTAAAAATCAAGTAGGGAAGTGATATATTTCCCTTCTAAATTACCAGCCATTTGTCTTACTTTTTAATAAATAAACCACCTTTACACCAATGACTTGAAATATTACTTTTATTTCATCCTAATTTTTCTATATATATTTTAAATACTTCATAAACTCTACATTTTTATTCCTCTCATTTTGTAGTCCTCACTTGGTCTACAGCTGTAATGATGTCAGTGCTTTTAATGAATCTAACATGTGATGTTGTGTATATCAGAAGCTGGTTATTAGTTTTATTTACACAATTTTCTGTACATTGCAGTTTTTTAATCTTAATTATTTCTATTTGACTTTCTGGGATTTTTTTCCCTCAAATTATTAAAGCCACAAAAATTTGTGAAGTTTTTTCCTTTTCTATGGTTATGTTCCTTTGTCTCCTTATATAACTATGCTTTGTGAACAAGGACAAATAATTGAAGTTGAAATCATTGTTTCATTCTATTCTTTAGAAGGAACCAGTCTTGGGTGATTCAACTTTTAAATTTAATTAAGTTATTTATTGAACTAAATGATTTTTGTTTTCTGTGAAGAATTTAAATAAGCTTTCATGCTATTTTGTAAAGAAAACACCAACTTTCTGATGCTTTGGTACATCGATCACACTCAGTTTTATGATGCCAGAGAGAGAGAGAGAAAGAGAGAGAGAGAGAGAGAGAGAGAGAGAGAGGAGAGAGAGAGAGAGAGAGAAAGGGAGAGAGCAGCATGGCTGTTAGCTGGTTTTTGTTTCTTTGCAGGCTCTCGTTTTCTCATTTACTAATTGCATTCCAGACTCTCTGGAAGCTTCAGGCTGTAAAAGGCAACAGTCGTCTTTGCACCTCAGTATGTATGCTCAAGGTTTCGCCTTCATTCACCAAGGACTTTCACCTGCTTTTTATGACTCTTTTCCCTGCTTGTCTTAGCTGTCACTTTTAAAGGAACATCTTCTGTTAGAGTCAGGGCACCTTATAACTGTCTTTCATCATAATTTCATAACTGTAATAAATTATAAAATTGACTGTTGTATTACAAGATAGACTACAAGGATTATGACTTCTAACACTTATGTATGAATAAGCAGATATACAGATAGATATGTTATTAATTAATGGCAAACTGCACTTACTTTGGAGTTAGGACAGTCACTTCCTTGTTGCTTCCAAGTGAGCCTAGAGTGACACTCCCCTCCATATACATGTGCATATGTATACACATACACATATACACATACACACACATTGGTATATGTGTGGAACATTCCTCCACTATTGCTTGCTATTTTTTAGCATATTGCCAAGGGAAATTAATGGGAGTTATAAAATGAAAACTTATCTTCTTTCAGAGTATTTAAATAAATAAAGGTCTGCAGGCCAGGTAGGTCCCTGGGTTCTAGAACATGGACATATGTGGATATCTGTATTTCTTAAGACTGTGTTGCCTTGCTTCTCCTTGATGTTAAGGTTGACATATGACTCATCCTTTTTAGTTCAGACCATTTTCTTGTGTGTTGTTTTGTTTTTCTTTTTGTAGCACAGTGGCTGCCAGCATCAATGCCTTAGCAACAGTGACCTTTGAGGATTTTGTCAAGACCTGTTTTCCACATCTCTCTGACAAGCTGAGTACCTGGATCAGCAAAGGCTTATGTAGGTATAGCTGGTGGAAATTCTCTTCCATATTATGAAAGTTAGATAGCGTGAATATCAGAATATTCCATGTGCTGTTCAGGATGCATGAGTAGATATAAGAACCCACTGAGAACAAACATGTACATTCTAAAGTTTCCAAAGTTCTTACCAAAATGGTACCAGGCAGAAATGACTATCTAGTTTACCTTGCTCTGGTTCTACTTTTCATGTATCTCATGCTCTAATCTCTTTATATCAGTGTCTCTTGATAATGCTGAGTTGATCTTACCCCACATTTTACATGAGGAGATGCTCTGTTCCAAACTCTCTGGAAGCTGCAGTGTGTAGAAGGCAGCAGTCACCTTTTGTACCTCAAGGTGTATGCTTGTAGTTTCTTCATCATTCATCAAGGGCTTCCACCTGCTTTTTATGAATCTTTTCCCTGCTTCTATTAACTGTCGCTTTAAAGGGACATCTTCTGTCAGAGTCAGGGTACCTTATAACTCTCCTTCATTCTAATTTCACAATTGCAATAAATTGTAAAATTGTTGTATTTCAAGAGACTACAAAGACTATGAGATTCAACACTTATGTATGAATAAGTGGATATACGGAGAGATAAGTTGTGGCCAGAAGATGACTAGCCACTTTATCTAATAATTACCTCTTGAAACCAAACATCAATTAATGTAATTCAGGGAATGAGTGTTCCTTGTTTAAGTAGAAGCTGTACATTATCTCCTCAGCTAGAGATATGGGCTTATTCTACACTCACCTACTTTAGAGTATTGACTAGCTTGATCTTAAGCAGGTCTTGTGCAGTCAACTACAGTTGTGAGTTCATGGGTGCAGAGTTCCTATCATGTCCACATGATCTAGTTCTCTCCAACCTTTAATTCTTACATTATTTCTGACCCCTTATCCAAATATTTTCTGAGATTGGGTGGAAAGGGTGTGATGTAGATGATTCACAGTTGGTGGTGGTTTGTTAAGAGAGATTCCATTTTCTTTTTTTTTTTTTTTTTTTTATGGTTAGATTTTGTGTTTATTCGTGTATAAAATTTTAAGTCTAGATTCATATGAGTATAAGGAGTAAAAGGAAATGTATGTTTTCTTCTGATAATAAGTTTCAATAAGTCATGTCCCTTCTCAGCAGAAAAGTTCACTAAAGGAGGTAAAACACATTCTAAGAGCAGATAAAATTTTCACATGTAGGTCACAAAAAATAAGTATTTTTCATATGTAAGCCATAGAAAAATACAAATTCTGATGTCTCTCATAGGTTTATCATGATCCAATGGCTGTCCCCGTGTATATAAGTATATCGGTAGGACTAATTAGATTCAGCAGATTACTAAAATATAATAAAGAGGAAGTGAAGTTGGGAGGGAGGTTTGGGGAAGAGACATCAATAATTGGAGGGAGATAGTGGTGGTTTAATATAATTGAAATATCTGCATGAATGAGATTATCACTGATTTTTAATTATTAAAATTGCATATTATAATCACTGAAGCAGTTATCACATTGAATTATGTTTTACAAACACTGCTGTTTTAGAATTTTTTTTTATTTTCCAATTATTATATGTATATGTGTATGTCTGAGTATGGGTTTGTACACATAGTGTAGTAACCATAGAGGTCAGAAGAGGGTGTCAGATCCCTTGGAACTGGAGTTGCAGGCAGGTGTGAGCTACCTGATATGGGTGCTGAAAACAACTCAAGTTGTCTCTGTAAGAACAATGTGTGCTCTGAAATAATAAAATAAACACTTAGTTCCTGAGCCCCCGAATTTGCTGCCTTTATGGTACAGATAATTGTACCATATATGCTTAATATAGAAAATACAGGTAATTTAAAAAATTAATTTAGTTTGCAAGTAAAATTATACCTATATAATCCTGTTTCTAGTTGTTTTTGTAGGAATTTATGTTGTACATTTTCCTATGTATGCTTTGAAAATGTATGAGTTCAATGATTATACTTTATTTAATAGCTTATTGTTTTACATTTTTGTTACTTTTATAGTGCATAGTCATATTACATGGTGGTCAGCTTCTTATAATAATTTTCTTTCAAGTATCGTGCATTTTGAACACATTCACCATAGGCCTAAAGTCAGCAATAGGCCTGACATACATGCATGCTAACACAAAGTCTAGGGTCTCTGTGGAAAAACACTGAAACAGAAGGCTATAAGCTATTGTAAACAGGCAGCTCCTGTGGAAATTTACCAGACCTAGTAGTCATTGGTCTTATAAATAAGCAGCCTCAGTGGACAGTACCAACTTAGATAAAGACAAGTGAATCACCAGAGTAGTTGTTTATTTAAAAGTAAACTACAAACACTATTTCATTTTCCATAATTATGGAAATATAATTTCCATAATTCATTTTCCATTTAGCTTGCATATTGTTAATGAGAATTTAATATCTCTTTCAAGGCTTTTAATGTAAGAAATGCCTATATTGAAATGGAAAACTTTTAGGTACATACATGTTAAGTTGTGACAAATCCATTGTCCTAGTAAGGTTACTATTACTGTGATGAAACATCATGACCAAGCCGGGCGGTGGTGGCGCACGCCTTTAATCCCAGCACTTGGGAGGCAGAGGCAGGCGGATTTCTGAGTTCGAGGTCAGCCTGGTCTACAGAGTGAGTTCCAGGACAGCCCGGGCTACACAGAGAAACCCTGTCTCGAAAAACCAAAAAAAAAAAAAAAAAAAGAAAGAAACATCATGACCAAAAGCAAGTTGGGGAGAAAAGAATTTATTTGGTTTGCATTTTCACATAAACGTTCATTGTAGAAAGAAAACAGGAATTAAACAGGGCAGGAAACTGGAGGCAGGGGCTGATGCAGAGCACTGGAGGGGTGCCGCTTACTGGCTTGCCCCAGTGTCTTACTCAATTTGCTTTTTATTCAAACCAGGACCACTTGACTAGGCATGGCCCCACACACAGTAGTCAGGACCCTTCCATACCACACTAATTGCTAATTAAGAAAATGCCCTACAAATGGCCTATAGCCCAATCTTTTGGAGGCATTTTTCAATTTAGGTTCCCACTTCTCTAGTAACACTAACTTGGGTCAAGTTGTTATAAAACTGCCCAGCACATGCGTCAGTCTATGAAACCCCATTCCTTGCTAAGATATGTTGTCATGGCCAATATCTTACAAAGCTTTCCCATGACTTTTCTCATTATCTACTCTCTGCTTCCTCTAGAGGAAAGCAACAGCCAGATTTTGTTTATCCACAGTAGATTTTTACCTTTCTTGACTTTCTTATAAATGGAATCCCACAATGACCCAGACTTTGTAAGGTCTGTGTATGTTCAAATACATACATATATACATGTCATAGATATGTGAAGTTGTCAAGGTTTCACATCCACTTGAGAAGATCTTATGTACTCCCTGTTGTAAACTGAGATCGCCAGTTTTTAAGTGATATTTTTTGGATTGTTTGGTGAATTATTATATATTCATTAATCTCTGTGGTTTCATTTATGCATGAATGATAGGATAATATATTTTTTCCTTTATTTATGTTTGAACAAGGTTAGATGGATGCAATCACATATTTACTCACTGGAGTCTGTAGATCTTTTTCACTATATTAATTAGAGATCCCAGAGAGTGAATAGGCTGTGTGACCAACGTTATCTCCAAGTACTGGTAGATAATCATGGAAAAGTATGACTAAGAAAGAAGTTATTTCTGTAACTGTGTTGTCTCATTATTGGAGCTGATGTAGATTTTGTATGACAAAATCCAAAAGCACCATTCTTGTGAAAGTATTTTTGGATACATTTTTGGAATTCTTTAGTGTAGTCCTTTCTCAGAATGAGAACCCTTTGTTCAAAGAACAGTTTTGACTTTATTACCCTGGAGTTTTGCATAGGGCCCAACCTTTAGAGAGAATATAAGATTGAATCAACAGTTACTTTAGGAGCTGAGTTTCATCTTTAGGTGTTTTAGTTCCATTTCTTTTTCTGGGATAAACTAGTTTAACAAATACAACTTAGGAGACAAAGGCTTCATTTTAGTTTACAGGTCCATTATTACAGGGAAGTCAAGGTAACAGGAACTTGGAGCAGCTAGTTAACCTACAGCCAAGAGCATACAGAGTGAGTGCATGCATGTTGTGTTCAGCTTGCTTTTCTTGTTTTATATATTTCAGGATCTCTTATCCAGAGAATGGAAACACTCACAGCTTTTGTGTGTGTGCGTGTGTGTGCGTGTGTGTGTGTGTGTGTGTGTGTGTGTGTGTTTTGTGGGGTGGGTTCCCACCTCAAAGTAACCAATATAATCTTCCACAGACATTCCATGGACCAACTTGGTGTAGACAATCTCAGTGAGATTCCTTTCCCAAGTGATTCTAGACTTTTCCAAGTTGACTATTTTTTTGTTTTATTTATTTATTTATTTATTCCCAATCTGCTTTTATACCATTTTAATTACATGCAAGTATTAAGGTCAGTTCTAGGTTGAGGAACTAGTAATACAATAGATGTAAATAGTCAAGTAACAAGCAAGACAATAAACACAAATAGTCAAAGGACAAGCAAGGCAATAAACAAATGATCACCTCCAGTTTCTAAGGGCTTATCAGGATGACCAAAATATTTGAGCCTAATTCCCTGTTCTAGCCCAAAGTCATTTTCATGTCTAAAACCTACTTCTTTGTTGTAGCCTAAGATTTAGATTCCTGCCTGAAATTACTTCTTTGTTCAAGCCTAATGTAAGATTCCTGCCTGAAGCCCATTTCAAGTTGACTATTAAAACAGTAATGATCACATTGACTAAGAACAATATCTCCACTGTGTCTCTTACTCTCACTCCCTTTATTTTGTTGAGGAGTTATTATAGGAACATGCTCTTAGAATGTTTTTAAAGTAGAAATGTGTAAAAACAAAAATCTTTAATGAGAAGACACCATCTTATAAGTCACTGTACAATACAATGATCTCAATGTTAAGCTTCCGTGATATCTGAGAGTGGTACTTAAGGCTCCTTGTGCTAATGTGTGAATGAATCTGTATGTTGATATATGAGCAAACTGATCATTAATTGTAACAATGTTATAGCATTACTAAGGACCATAAGATGTTATGAATAAAACACCAAAGTGAAAAAGCGAGAAAAGCTTTCAGATTGTGGAGTCGGTGAGGTAGTATGTATTAATGCCGATTCAGTACCTTAAAGGTAAAAATCTGTCTGTATTTTAAAAAGTCCAGTAGCTTCTTCTTTAACTTACTGTTGGTAAGTAGCTGACCTGGAATTAGTACCCACAAAATTAGCTTGGATTTGCTTAGACCCTTTCCATATTCATGTTGTTCCACATGACAGACTTCTGAAATGCCAGAAAGAAATCTTTAGATCCTGGACCCAAGTTCATTTTCCCCAAGGAAAGGTTATAAATGTGCTGAATAGAGCCTGTGCTGTCTGTGTGCAGAAAGTTTTCTTTCTACAGTCCTTCAGGAGGACTGGAGCTGGACACAGTGATAGGTACTCAGGGTTGACTTCAAGGAAGTATATCCTCATATGCTTTCTTTCTTGCAGGTCTCCTTTTCGGTATTTTGTGTACCACCATGGCTGTGGTTGCATCCTTCATGGGGAGTGTTGTACAGGTAATGAAAGAGGGAGAAGACATTTGATTTAACAGCAGAATTTCCCCTATTGTCCTTTCTAATGCCATGCCTATTATTCTAAGGCCCAACATTAATATTTATGAATACTAGATCCCATTGGAACATACATGAAATTTCAACCAAAATTACTTTCAGGAGGTGAAAGTGGTATTACTATGACCTATAATGGGTTTATTTTCTCAGAGAACATATGTTCTTACATTCCCTCCAGTGTCTTAATCTTTGTTTTCTCTTTTTCACTGTAATCAGTAGTTTAAAAAAAAAAAACATTCAATTGATAAAACTATGAGTCTATTGAAAAATATTTTGAGAGAATTTTCAATTTTCAGTTCATTTTTAATTAAGGTGTGGCAGGTTCCAGAGGAGGCAAGACATCCCTAGTGACTGATGGAAAGAAATTGATTCTGTAGTGAATGAATTAAGACAGGTGGACTCATCCCTCTGTCCTTGTTCAGCTGAGTATTCTGGCCCAACTGACTTGACTGTTTCAAGTGTATGTCACACAGTTCACACAGCATGGATGGTGGGAGGCTAGCAATGGAAACCCTACCTTGTCTTTCTGATGAGGTGAATGTCTCTACAGTGATCCAGTCATTTTTCTTGCCACATCTGAGTAAATAAAAACAATTGTTATTTTTTTTTACTCTACCTCTTCACTATTTGAATATAGTAAATTAATTTGCAGATTCTGATTTTCCATATGGAAACCAACAGAAACTCAAGTCCCACATGTCTGAATGATGGGACTGAGTCTACGTTCCTCTTCACAAAATCCACCCCTATACATATGTCATGTACTTGTAGGTGATGCTGGTGGCCATAATTTTCAGTGCCATAAAAGCTAAATCGCATATTTTAATTAATCATTTTTTTTGTTTCATATATTTAAGTTTGGTATTCAAGTCCTATTGTATTGTTTTAGTGTAGGAATTTACAAAATGTGTCTTTAAAAGTTTCAATCTGTAATGTTCCAAAGGAGACAATTACCACAGTCAGGTTTCATGTGGAACATGTCATATATGGAATTTTCTTTTTTTCTTTCTTTCTTCTTTTTTTATTGGATATTTTATCAGTGAGTGCATACCATGTGCATTCTTTTGTGATTAGGTTACCTCACTCAGGATGATATTTTCTAATTCCATCCATTTGCCTAAGAATTTCTCAAATTCATTGTTTTTAATAGCTGAGTAAGATTCCATTGTGTAAATGTACCACATTTTCTGTATCTATTCCTCTGTAGAAGGACATCTGGGCTCTTTCCAGCTTCTGACTATTATAAATAAGGCTGCTATGGACATAGTGGAGTATATTTCCTTGTTATATGTTGGAACAAATTCTGGTTATATGCCCAGGAGTGGTATAGCTGGGTCCTCAGGTAATGCTATGTCCAATTTTTTAAGGAACCACGAGACTGATTTCCAGAGTGGTTGTACCAGCCCACAATCTCACCAACAATGGAGGAGTGTTCCTCTTTTTCCACATCCTTTTTCCACATCCTTCCACATCTGCTATCATCTGAGTTTTTGATCTTAGCCATTCTGACTAGTATAACGTGGAATCTCAGGGTTGTTTTGATTTGCATTTCCCTGATGACTAAGGATATTGAACATTTCTTTAGGTGCTTCTTGGTCATTTGAGTTTCCTCAGATAAGAATTCTTTGTTTAGCTCTGTACCCCTTTTTTAATAGGGTTGTTTGGTTGTCTGGAGTCTAATTTCTTGAGTTCTTTGTATATATTGAATATTGGCCCTCTATCTGATGTAGGATTGATTGATAAAGATCTTTTCCCAATGTGTTGGTTACCATTTTGTCCTATTGACAGTGTCCTTTGCCTTCCAGAAGCTTTGCAATTTTATGAGGTCCTATTTGTCAACTCTTGATCTTAGAGCATAAGCCATTGGTGATCTGTTCAAGAACTTTTCCCCTGTGCCCAGGTATTCGAGGGTCTTCCCCACCTTCTCTTCTATTAGATCCAGTGTATCTAGTTTTATGTGAAGTTCCTTTATCCACTTGGACTTGAGCTTTGTACAAGGAGATAAGAATGGATCAATTTGTATTCTTCTATA
The DNA here is from genome assembly GCA_021653895.1 of Mastomys natalensis. NCBI lineage: Eukaryota > Metazoa > Chordata > Mammalia > Rodentia > Muridae > Mastomys > Mastomys natalensis. The sequence goes on from JAJTUV010001795.1 coordinate 545,107, forward strand.
TGCTGACCTCCAGTTGAACCAGCACCATTGTTGAAAATGCTGTCCTTTTTCCACTTGACAGTTTTAGCTCCTTTGTCAAAGATCAAGTTACCATAGGTGTGTGGGTTCATTTCTGGGTCTTCAATTCTATTCCATTGATCTTCCTGCCTGTCTCTGTACCAATACCATACAGTTTTTTTCACTATTGCTCTGTAGTACAGCTTGAGGTCAGGGATAGTGATTCCTCCAGAAGTTCTTTTATTGTTCAGAATAGTTCTCTCTATCCTATTTTTTTTTTTTTTGTTATTCCAAATGAATTTGCAAATTGCTCTTTCTATCTCAATGAAGAGTTGATTTGGACTTTTGATGGGTATTGCATTGAATCTGTAGATTGCTTACAGCAAGATGGCCATTTTTACTATATTAATCCTGCCAATCCATGAGCATGGAAGATCTTTCCATCTTCTGAGATATTCTTCGATTTTTCTTCAGAGACTTGAAGTTCTTGTCATACAGATTGGTACTTCCTTGGTTAGATTCACACCAAGGTATTTTATATTATTTGTGACTATTGTGAAGGGTGTCATTTCCCTAATTTCTTTCTCAGCCTGTTTATCCTTCAAGTAGAGGAAGATACTGATTTGTTTGAGTTGATTTTATATCCAGCCAGTCACTTTGCTGAAGTTGTTTATCAGGTTTAGGAGTTCTTTAGTGGAAGTTTTAGAGTCACTTAAGTATACAATCATATCATCTGCAAATAGTGAAATTTTGACTTCTTCCTTTCCTATTTGTATCCCTTTGACTTCCTTTTGTTGTCTAATTGCTATGGATAGGACCTCCAGTACTATATTGAATAGGTAGGGAGAGAGTGGGCAGCCTTGTCTAGTCCCTGATTTTATTGGGACTGCTTCTCTCCATTTAGTTTGATATTGGATTCTGGCTTGATGTATATTGCTTTTACTATGTTTAGGTATGGGACTTGAATTACTGATCTTTCCAAGTCTTTTACATGAAGGGATATTGAGTTTTGTCAAATGCTTTCTCAGAATCTAGTGAGATGATCATGTGGTTTTTTTCTTTGAGTTTATTTATATAGTGGATTACGTTGATGGATTTCTGAATATTGAACCATCCCTGCATTCCTGGGATAAAGCCTACTTGATCATGGATGATTGTTTTGATGTGTTCTTGGATTCAGTTTGCAAGAATTTTATTGAGTATTTTTGCATCAATATTCATAAGGAGATTGGTCTGAAGTTTTCTTTCTTTGTTGTGTCTTTGTGTGGTTTAAGTATGAGTGTAATTGTGGCTTCATAGAACGAATTGTGTAGTGTTCCTTCTGTTTCTATTTTTGGAATAGTTTGAAGAGAATTGGTATTAGGTCTTCTTGGAAGGTCTGATAGAATTCTGTACTAAAACCATCTGGTCCTGGTCCTTTTTTTTTGGTGGGGAGACTTTTAATGACTGCTGCTATTTAGGGGTTATGGGACTGTTTGGATGGTTTATCTACTCCTGATTTAACTTTGGTACCTGGTATCTGTTTAGAAAATTGTCCATTTCATCCAGATTTTCCAGTTTTGTTGAATATAGGCTTTTGTAGTAGGATCTGATGGTTTTTTGAATTTCTTCAGTTTCTGTTGTTATATCTCCCTTTTTTGTCCTGATTTTATTAATTTGGATACTGTCTCTGTGCCCTCCGGTTAGTCTGGCTAAGGGTTTATCTATCTTGTTGATTTTCTCAAAGAACCAGCTCCTGGTTTTGTTGATACTTTGTATATTTCTTTTGTTTCTACTTGGTAGATTTTAGCCCTGAGTTTGATTATTTCCTCAGTCTACTCCTCTTGACTTATTTGCTTCTTTTTGTTCTAGAGCTTTCAGGTGTGCTGTTAAATCCATTTGGTTCATAACTACTGTTAATTTCCCCATATCTCTGTTGAGTTTCTGTTTCCATGATCTGTCCATTGCTGAGAGTGGAGTGTTGAAATCCCCCACTCTTGTGTGAGGTACAATGTGTGCTTTCAGCTTTAGTAAAATTTCTTTTATGTATGTGGGTGCCCTTGCACTTGGAGTATAAATGTTCAGAATTGAGAGTTCATCCTGATAGATTTTTTCCTTTGATAAGTATTAAGTGTCCCTCCTTATCTTTTTTGATTAATTTTGGTTGAAAATCAATTTTATTTGATATTAGAATGGCTACTCCAGCTTGTTTCTTGGGACCATTTGCTTGGAAAATTGTCTTCTGTCCTTTTACTCTGAGGTTGTTTCTGTCTTTGTCACTGAGATGTGTTTCCTGTATGCAGCAAAATTCTGGGTCCTGTTTATGGATTCAGTCTAGGTCTTTTTTATTAGGGAATTGAGTCCATTGATGTTAAGATATATTAAGGAAAAATGATTGTTGCTTCCTGGTATTTTTGTTATTAGAGATGGAATTATGTTTGTGTAGCTATCTTCTTTTGGGTTTGTTGGAAGATTACTTTTTTGCTTTTTCTAGGTTGGAGTTTCCCTCCTTGTGTTGAAGTTTTCCATCAGTTATCCTTTGAAGTGCTGGATTTGTGGGAAGATATTGAGTAAATTTGGTTTTGTCATGGAATATCTTGGTTTCTCCATCTATAATGATTGAGAGTTTTGCTGGGTATAGTACTCTGGGCTGTCATTTGTGTTCTCTTAGGGTCTGTATGATATCAGTCCAGGATCTTCTGGATTTTATAGTCTCTGATGAGAAGTCTGGTGTGATTCTTAAAGGTCTGTCTTCATGTGTTACTTGATATTTTTCCCTTACTGCTTTTAGTATTTTTCTTTGTTTTATGTATTTGATGTTTTGATTATTATGTGAAGGGAGGAATTTCTTTTCTGGTCTAGTCTATTTAGAGCTTTGTAGGCTTCTTGTATGTTCATGGGTATCTCTTTCTTCAAAAGTTTTAGAAAAGTTTTCCTCTATATTTTTATTGAGGATACTTATTGGTCCTTTAAGTTGGGAATTTTTACTCTTATCTATACTTATTATCCTTAGATTTGGTCTTCTCATTGTGTCCTGCATTTCCTGGATGTTTTTGGTTTGGAGTTTTTTGCATTTTGCATTTTCTCTGGCAGTTCTGTCAATCTTTTCCATGGTATCTTCTGCACATGAGATTCTCTCTTCTATCTCTTGTATTCTGTTGGTGATGCTTGCATCTATGACTCCTGATCTCTTTCCTAGGTTTTCTATCTCCAGGGTAGTCTCTCTTTGAGATTTCTTTATTGTTTTTACTTTCACTTTTAGATCTTGAACAGTTTTGTTTAATTCCTTCACCTGTTTGGTTTTCTTGCAATTCTTTAAGGGATTTTTGTGTTTCCTCTTTAAGGGCTTCTACCTGTTTACCTGTGTTCTCCTGTATTTCTTTAAGAGAGTTATTTATGTCCTTCTTAAAATCCTCTATCATTGTCATGAGAAGTGATTTTAAATCTGAATCCTGCTTTTCCAGTGTTATGGGGTGTCCAGGACTTGCTATGGTAGCAGAACTGGGTTCTGATGATGCCAAGTAACTTTGGTTTCTGTTGCTTATGTTCTTGTGCTTGCCTTTTGCCATCCGGTTAACTCTTGTGCTACCTGCACTCATTCTCTCTGACTGGAGCCTATCTTTCCAGTATCTTTCTTGTGTCAGAACTCCTCAGAGTTCATATGTCTCTGTGATCCTGTGATCCTGGGTAGAAGAACTCTTGGGACTCAGGCTGCCTCTGAAATCCTACTGAGTGCAGTGGTTCCTCTAGGATGGCTCAGAATATGATGTCTTCTTGGGAGCAGACCAACTAGGTGTCTACTCTAGCCAAAGGATCCAAGCTAGGGGCAGAAGGGGAGTGCTATTCTGGAGGGGTGAGGTTTGAGTGGCTGATGAGTCCTGAGTACCCAGTTTTAGTTCAGGGGCATAGGGTGTTGAGAGAGAGTTCTTATCTGCTGCTCTGAGTGCAGTGGCTCCTCTAGGATGTCTCAGGATATGGTGTCTTCATTGGAGCATATCAGCTAGGTGTCTGGGCCAGCCAAAGGGACAAAGAGAGGGCTGGAATTCTCTTAATACTTGTGATGAAACATACATTAGTATTCTGAAGGCTGTATTCTCGAAATAGTGTAATAGAGGATGTGGGTTGGGATCAGAGGAGAGCAGGAAAGCTTTTTCTGTAATGAGGGCTTCAGAGAGCATACAGTGAGACACCTCTGATTTGCACCTCTTTGCTCTTCTAATTTTTAATCTTCTGCCCATTTCTTATGTCTCATGTTCTGATATTCACTGTTGGCAAATCTGAATTAACTAAAGATGTAAGATTTCAGTTGGATTTCTTTCAGAAGAGGAAAATGCTAAAACAAGTGAAGTGATGACAAAATTCATTATGATTAAAATTCAATAGACTTTTAGATTCCTGAGAGTTAAAACGTTGACAGACATCTTGCCATGTAATATTTCCAGACATGTTTATATTGCAACTAATGCAGGTCTTCTTTAGATCTTAAGCATTCTAACATCCAGAAGCCATGAGACTAAAATCAAAACTCCATAGCAGGGGACAGCACTGACAAATACAATGAGAGTAGTGGGCATTTCAGGACCACCCCTAATATATGGTACACAAACATGTTTCTGAGTTTTCTTTTGGAGTCCACATTAAATCCTCAAGTTCTGTAAGTGGGTATAAGATGTCTTTCTGACATTTTAAGCAAGGTAAGCATAGCTAAATGCCATTGACAAACCTGGTAAGCAGCTTCAGAGCTATAGAGTACACATTCCTGTATATTGTCATCCTATTGTAGTAGAAACTCAGAAGGAATGTAGACTTTGAAGTAGACACCAAGTTAAACTAGCTTTAAGTTTATCTTCAAATAAAGATACTGAATGATAACACCAAGGAGGTAAAAATAAAATTCTGTTGCCTTTGTAGACTACAGATATACACACAGGGAAAATTTGAATGTATATGTGTTTAAAATAGTGCCTCTTAGATTGAATTTCTGTTGTTTTTTGCTCTGAGATATAAGGCATTGCAAGTCTCCTCTCCATTCAAGAGTAGATAAGTATCTTTAGTATTTTATTGACTTTTTCCATGATAACTAGTAATTATCTTCAAAACTGAACTGCTACATCATGATGAATTAATCCTACCTTCAGCAATGAAAATGCGACAGATATTAAATAACTAAAGGCAGAGGAAAAGAAACTTAATCTCATATGACCCTGTCTTATTAAAGTGATAATAGAAATTTAATTCTTTGAAAATTAATCAGGAAAAGAAATCATAATAATATATTGCAGCTCATATTTCTGAAAAAAGAACATATGCTATGGTTGGAGGAAAAGGGCAGATCTTTTGGCTGTTTATATTTTTATATAAGAAGAAGAAAGAGAAAGTTGAATGGATATGCTAGTAGTGAAAATTTCAAGTCCTAGTATTATGTAGCAGGTTATAGTGAGAATTCAATCTAACTGATAGGGTCTCTCAAAGCCAATTTCTTCTTTAAAATAAGGAGGGGATTATGGTGATTTGTGCTTTTGGTATTTTATCATTAATTTATCTATCATCTATCTTATCTATCTATCTATCTATCTATCTATCTATCATCTATATAGTATTTTCATATCTATTTGTTTTTTACATTTAGTTATTCTAGGTAAGATTTCCACGTGTAGCCCTGGCTGTCCTGGAACTAGCTCTGTAGACCAGGCAGGTCTCAAACTCACAGCCTGGTCAAAAAGAGAGTTCCAGGACTGCCAGAGTGGGTTGTTACACAGAGAAACCCTGCCTCAAAAAACAAAAACACAAACAAACTAACAAACAAAAACCAAACTAATCCCAAAATCTCTTGATATTTTCTTTTAAAGATTGCTTTTGGCAAAGAAAATATAAAAATGTAAAGCAAGACAAATCCAGAGGTTTATATGACCTTTGCCTGCTCTCTAAATGAAAAGGCACTTCAGCTACAAGTTTCTTTTCTACAAACTTTGATTACTGTCACTGTTCTGCATGAGTGTGGGGGTTGAATGAGTTATTGTCTGGAGTGGATCTTCTTGACTATCTAGGGTAGATCTTCTCAACTGCCTGACACCTTTGTGGTATATTATAAACTGTTATAAGATCTTGGGGCATTCAAAAGCTTGGATCTGGATATAAAATCCCCATGCTACTTGTACAGATATAGAAAGTGTTGTAACAAAAGTACTTTTTTATGTGTTGTATGTGGGTGTGTCTGTGTACACACTCATTAGCATAATTCAGTGCATTTCTATTCCAATAGCTGGAAGATTCCAGAGACTCTTTATGCTGAAAGCACAGTTTCTCAGTCTTGTCAAATTGCTATCTCTTCTTATGTTACCCATGCATTTACATGGACATAGTTATATAGACTCCAGAAAACCTGTTTTCATTTATGTTTATATTATAGGTAGTCCATAAACCCTAAGGCAGTTTATTTGGTTGAGTCATTTAAAGATATTAAAATGCTCTACTCAAAATTTCTTAATATCCAAAAATATATTAAGATAATATCCATAAATGTAAAGAAAAATCAAAAGGAGGGGTTACAGGGTGTCTGATGGCCTGCTCATAGTATTCTATAGACATTCTCCAGGAACTGCAGTGCTAGGGATGGCATGAGAGTGGATACACTCCAGATAGGTATTATCTAAGTTACAAAAATTCAAACCAAGTTAAAACATCTAATCAGCCATGTAGGATAGGAAAAAAATCAGTTATAGGTTATTGAGATAGTAAATTACTTAACAAACAAACACAGTATCTTCTATGGTGCTGGGAATTAGACCCAGGGCCTTCTGAGTTCTAAGCAAGTGAAATAAAAAAAAAGCTTATTTGTTATAACAATATAATGTGACTCCAACAATTCCAAGTTAACCAAAGTGCTATATTTTGAACTCATATACACACACACAAATACATATACATTGATGTGAATAAGCATATGTGTAGCTGTCTGTGTCTTTGTAAAGATATATATATATATATATATATATATATATATATCAAAGGTATATAAAATTATATATTGACAATGAACTTAGAAGTGATTTAAAAAAAACATATGATTAATGAATGTGGCTCAAATTATCCAAGGTTCAAAAAAGGGATGCTGGTGTGTGGGGAAACTACAAATGCATTCTGTTTATCAGGCTTATGTGGTCTGCTTTGCCCTACAGGCTGCCCTTAGCATCCTTGGCATGTGTGGGGGACCGATGCTAGGTTTGTTCACTTTGGGACTCGTGTTTCCTTTTGTAAACTGGAAGGTAAGGATTCTATACCTTTCTTCATAAGCCCAGTTCAAATAAGGCTCTTTTCATTTTCTCTCTTCTCTTTCCTTAACTTTTTTTCCCAGAAAACAAACAACCTTACAAACAAACAAAGCTCCTGAAATACATGTTGCCTGTATTTGTATTTTATTAAACATATACATACACAGAAGTATAGAATTAAACAGGACCATGGCCCTCCTATAGCATACTATGTTAAAACCTGCTTAGATCAAAAGACAAATTAGGGAAGAAGTGGTCTTGAAGTCATATGTCAAATGATTAATGCATAGAAAGGATAAGCCAGAGATACTCCCACATGTACTCTTCCTTTGCATGTCTTTAAATAAATGTAAGTAGAGTGTTTATCAGGTATAGGCAAGATGAAAACATTTTAAGAAAACTAACATAGCACCATTCAAAACCATTTAGAATATTATTTTATATATTATATTTTATATAATTTAAAATATAATTTTCATTATCAAATTAAGTAGTCACTTATACTGTCATCCTCTACACACTTACCATATGTACAACTATAGAGATTTCAGAAAGACTGCTTGTATTTATGTATAAATTAGGAGTTTGAAGGCCCATCTATGTAACTATCTGCTATTTGTTGATATTATTCTAGATAATTTCATAGAATTAGGTAGTGAACTTGGATATAGAATGAACATTTGGTTATTTGTAAAAATTCTTATGCAGACTTATTAGGAGAACACTGAAAATTGCTTTTGTGGTATTTGGGTTTATAAAAATGTTTATGTCATATGGTTTAATTTGTGGTAGTACCTAGTTACTAAACTCATACATTCAAAAGACATATTCAGTAATATACATTCTTACTAGAATGCATTTTATAAGAAAAGAAATAGCCATGCTAATGTGGACATAGGAAAGACCACAAGGCCTCAGCTCTATACAAAGTAAACACAAGCAACTAAGGAATAGCGAGAGGGGAGAAATAATTTTCCCCAGGGAAGAGCATATGAATTGGTTATCCAATATCAAATAGTCAACCCTGAAAATATATACATAAAAGTAACATTATTCATACTGATCAAGTTATATTTAAACACACAACATTCATATAATAGCAATTAATAAGATAGGCCATCAATTTGAAAAAGATCAAGGAGGGAGATATGGGAGGGTTCAGGAGAAAGGAGAAAGAGAGTGATATAATTATATTATAATCTCAAAAATAAAAGAAGTAATAAAATAGAGATTATCTTTGTTAGTATGCCCTAGTTCTTCTGATTATGTAGAAAAAGCATGTAGTTCTATACAGAGAATAGTAAATATTATGACTTTGGGCCATCTATTCTCTTATTCACTGACCTTAACTACTTTATCATTAATCTTCTTCCCAGGGACTACAGGAACCACTTCAGTTTCTGCCTCCACATGGCTGTCTAGGTAGCTACTGAGCTACGGAGGTTGACTCACCAGCTATTTTTTACCATTAGGTTGAATTCAGGAAATTTGATCTAGTACAAACATAGCTACATAGCTGGCTTGCTGTTTGCGGGTATGACCTGCAATCTAAGAATGTTTGGACATTTCTAAGTAGGTAGAAACTCAAAATGATTATATTTAACAGCACATTAATATCAGATTTTAATGTCCATCAATAAGTCTCACCGGACTACTACTAAACTCTTATCTTTGATCTTGTCCATGTTTCTTTTGGTACAAGGGGCAAGATGAATAGCTGTGACATACTTCACAGATCATAACACTTAAAACATGTATCTGGCCATTTACAAATGTTTGTAGACCAGGCCAAAGCACAAGTATTCATTTACACATGTTGATTTAATTTCACCAAATGATGGAGAAAACATCTGAGACCTTACAAAGGACCCCTTTTGTGCATAACAGAAACTCAACATGCTGTTTTCTTCCACGAAAGTCTAAGCTATATAATGGCAAACAGAAGCATCTAATGTGATTTCTCTATGAAGCCTAGTGTTTGTTTGATTTGTCCGGCTTCCATTAATTTTCAACTGTTTATTAAGAAACATAAACTTTAAACGTCGGGAATAATAAAAATACACTTACTCAAGCTTAAAATCAATCAATTAATCAATCAAACAACCAAACCCAAAAACTTTAGCATCAGGAGACTCTTCTAACTTGTGGAATGAAATCACTGCCAATCTTTCTGTATAGTATCTGTCAGTAAAAATTGACTACAATGTCTCAAGTTTTTTATAGCTCCTGAAATTCTTCTGTTGAACACCAAGACTTCAAGAGTAACAGGACGAACAAACAGAAGGCAGAAAAATTCACTTAAGGAACAACTTATTCTTACTTAAAAATAACTTTATTAAGCTGGGAGGAGGTTGTGATTCAGTGCTAGAGAATTGGCCTAGCATGCATAAGAGCCTAGAATCCATACCCAGCACACAAACTACGTGAAATAATGAATAAATAAATCTACTTGCTGAGGGTTGAAATGAAGGCAGTTTGAGCTGTTTCAAATGCATGTGATCAAGATTTAAGGTGGACAGCTAAGATCTCCACTGTTCATAACACCTTATTATCAATATTCATACAAGAAAAAGCATTAACACTCTATATTAATACTGTACGGAAATTCTTCACCTAATCTCTCATTATCTGATATTTTTCTCCGTCAAGGGTGCTCTAGGAGGTCTCCTTACTGGGATCACGTTGTCCTTCTGGGTGGCTATCGGAGCTTTCATTTACCCTGCACCAGACTCTAAGACATTACCTTTACCTCTATCAACAGAGCATTGTGTCGTAAATATAACAACCACAGTAGCTCCACAGCTTTCTAGCAGGTATGAATACTGAGTTTAAAAAAATCATGCTAAGTTATACTGTTCTGACATGTCCTTTTGGAGACTTTCTGTTAAGTCAAAAATGTAGGCAAATGTCTGTCACAATTTTTCTAGTAAATCTGAGGTTAATGAAAAATTGTAAGGTAAGTAACTGACTAAAAATGGAACACATGTACCTCATTGCAAAATCTCTCTCTCTCTCCCTCTCTCTTTTTTATATATACATGTATATGTACATACATATCTGTATTTATAAATCAGGAATGATATGACTTGTGTAAAATGAGAAGTCAAATTATTTCATGATTAATTTTTTTTATTAAAGAATTAAATAGAAAAATATGAAACTTCGGGTTTCGAAGAGATGCTAGAACCTAAAGGGAACAGTGAGTGCACCCTAGGTGAAGAGTCCTTGTTTCTGAACAATGAACTTGTGGCGTTTTCTCCTCAGCCGGCAAATATGACACGACACGCCTGGATTCTTCTTTAACAGCTCTTTTATTCCAGGCACAATCTTCATCCATCGAAGGGGCCGCCACACCCCCAAGCAGCTGAAATGCACTGCTTATATACCCTTCCAAGGGGGCGGGCCAGGCGGCCTGTTCTCTCAGGATTGGTTAGGGCCAATACCTCATTAGCATAAGCCCTGTGATTGGTTGGGGCTCGTGCCTCATTAGCATAAGCCATGTGATTGGTTAGGGCTCGTGCCTCATTAGCATAAGCCCTGTGAGCTCGTGCCTCATTAGCATAAGCCCTGTGATTGGTTGGGGCTCATGCCTCATTTGCATAAGCCCTCTCGGGAGGGGCTTGAGGCTGACGCATGCGCAGTAGGCTTATACAGGACGCTGCCCAGCCATGTTGGAAACCGGCGCCGTCTCTTCGGCCGCCTACATGAACTGAGTTGATGACTTGTGCTGCTTGTCTCAACAGACCTGTCCTAGCTGACACTTGGTACTCACTCTCCTACCTTTACTACAGTGCTGTGGGCTGCCTGGGATGTATAGGTGCTGGAATAATCATCAGCTTCCTGACAGGTAGGTCATCTGGATCTCCCTCTTTGAGGCTTATTTCATGTCATTGTCGACCTGGCAGCCTCACAGATTTGCTTCTGAAGGTACCAAAAATTGCACTCTTCCTGAGGTGTTTAGTCCTGCTGCAACTAGATGCCCCAGGGAGGAGTAGTATCTAAACTGGGTTTTTCCTTCTCAGAGAAGGGGATGGGGTAATGGTGGAGATATTTGCAAGAGTGAGACTAGGAGGAGAAGAGAGAGTGACTGGGATATAATGTGAATTAAAAAAATAAATTATGAAAAAGTCTTCTTCCCAAAGAGTACGGTCTTTATGCTGATCCCCACACCTCTATCTCCCTTTCTCTCCCTCCCTCTTTTCTCTCTGCTCTCTGCTCTCTTCTTTCTGTCTCTCTCTGTCTCTCTCTCTCTGTTTGTGTATGTGTGTGTGTATAAAATAATCAGGAAATAAGACATTTTGAAGCAATCCAGTCATCATACCTGAGTATAAGAAATTCTTTGAAACAGCAAATATGAAGGAAGACTAAATGCTAAGTATGTTTTTCACCCAAGTCCCAACATAATTCTATCTTACATTCAGGGTTTCATTATAGGGCTTTATCACTTGTGCACTGTGCAGGGGGACCACAAAGGGGAGAAGTAGGAGATGGATTTTAAGCCATACTTTATGCTGTTTTCACAGGATCTATACCTTGGCACAATATTGATTTTATTCAGAAGAAGGAGAACCAAGGTTGCAATAAAAGTAGTAATATTGGAGGATGGAGAGAGCACTAGTGGTTAAAACCACTGACTGCTCTTCCAGAGGACCAAGTTCAATTCCCATCACTTACACTGGAGCTCACAATTGTCTATAATTCTAGTTCCAGGAAATCTGGGGTCATTTCCTGGCCTCTGTGGGAAATGCAGGTTCACGGTCCACAGATATAATGCAGACAAAATATCTATGCACAGAAAAGAAAAATAAGTAAATAAATAAAAGACATAGTGATGTTTCCTCTTCAAGTCTGGCCCCATTACGTTATCAATTCAGTTATTTGAAATTTTACTTACATATCATAGTCACAGACTGAAATAGTCTACTTTCATTATGCGTGATCTTCAAGATCTTACTTGTGAAGGATGTTATAAACCTAGGATTAAAGAAACTACAGAGATTCCAAGTTGAGTTATGCTTTTATTTCTAACATTCCCGCTTGTGAAACTGAACTGCTGTCTTCACATCATGACCTACTGTCTCCCAATGTCTTATTTTTGATTTTAGGAAAACAAGCAAACAAAACAAAATAAAACAAAGCAAAAAACTCAGATTCTAACTAATATGAAACAAAGAACACTTTTTGAAGGCTTCTAGCCTGCCCTAGCATGGCATGTTTTCCTCTCTTTTGCTAAAACACAATAGATTATATTCCTAAAGCTAGCCCCCAGGTTCCATTCCCTTATTTGGACAGTGACTCATTCCTGAGACAAACCACCAAGATTCAACAATCAAAATTGCTAACTGGCTAATATGTCCAATCAGAACTTACCTACTTACCCTACCACAGACTCCATGCTTTTATCCTTAAAATCCACTCCTGCAAACAAGCAAAAAACCCTGCTTGCTGCTTGATGTCTACCCTTGTCTGATCCAGAGGCAGACTCTGACCCCTTGCTTGCCCCTCTATGGTAATAAATCTCCTTTGTGATGAAAGTTTGATTAGCAAATTTTAGGCCTTGATCTGTATTATGTAAAATTTTTTTACAATGATTGATATTTAGTTGTCTACCTTCCCTGATTTAAAACATTTGATCCAGAAACACAGGGACAGACATTCTTCATTACAGGTTTCAGCTTTTGCACACATTCTCTCTCTCTCTCTCTCTCTCTCTCTCTCTCTCTCTCTCTCTCTCTCTTATTTCTTCTCTCTCTTACTCATACATTAAGAAAGTTATACTACCATCTTTGAGATCACAGATGGTTTCTTCCTTGATGCATTATTTACTAACCAATATAATGTTCCATACTAACTATACTTGAAGTGTGCCTAGTCTATAGAAGTACTGACTGACAAATATTGATTTAACTAGAAATCTGTTACATAAGAAACCTTTTGTGTAATACTGTGGCACATGTTATTTGAACCTCAAAATATTGGACCGGGACAAAATACTACTTAGACATAACATCGGGCCATAGAAGGAGTCTGATCAACATTTAACTCTTGCTACACTGCTTCCTTCAGGGACCTCTAGATGGATTGTCTCTTGTACTCACCAGCACTTTGTAGAATGTGGTATTTACACTAGGCTTCCTGGCCAGAACATTTGCAAAGATTCTTCGAGGATGACCTTATCAGCCTTTATGTCTTAGTGTAAATGTCATTCTGTCTTGGTCCTCACTAGGACTTCAAGGGGCAGAACACTAATCAGGTATGCTTTGAGGGTCAGAAATAAAGTGTGAAGGGAGTTAAGACTAGCTGGTAGAATCCTGGAGGACTTGCTAAGATGCTGATGCTGTAATGGAAGAAAAAGGAACACGGAGAACAATCCTGATTTTACAAATACTGACCTAGATGATCCTGGAAATACATGATTTAAATAAAATTTAAGAAAGAAACATACTTCTTTCTTTTTTTCTTTGTTATTTCTTCAGTTAGTCTTCAAAATTTACTAGTAGAAGAATATTTTTCAAATAAATATGTTATCACAATTTAACTTTATAGCCCTGAACTTTCTTGACCTGAAAGTTTGTGAATTTATAACTGCTAGCTCTCACCTCTTTCTGCAGTCTCCCCAGTTCTATGGATTCACCTCTCAAGCTCGTTTTCAAGCTGTTCAAAAGTAACTCACCCTTCAAGTCAATATGCCTGTACTGAAACTGGAGTCATGGAGCATGGAAGTCATTTAATCTATCTGCTCTTTCTTTATAGGCAAACAAAGTGGCAAAGATATTGACCCACTTTTAATAAGACCAGTTTGCAATTTATTTTGCTTTTGGTCCAAGAAATACAAAACTCTGTGCTGGTGTGGAGTTCAGCATGACCGGGAAACAGAGCAGGTAAGCAGATGAATGAGAACAGGTGTTGACTTCCACAGTTCTCCCTTCTCCCCACGCCCTATGCCCTACCTCTATCCTCTGCCAGAGGAGTGGATCTAGGGGAGAGCAGAGTTGTATGTGTGGGGAATAGGAAAGTGTTGGGGAAGCAAAAACTGCTGCCAGGATGTAATATATGAGAGAAGAATAAAATTTAAAAAGAGAAATTAAACAACAACAACAATAACAACAACAACAACAACAAAACCCAATCAAACAAGCAAGCAACAAACAGCTGTTGGCTTACTAAGTTCTCAATCTTCAGTTGAATTCTTAGCTTTCTTAACCTTCTTAATGTTGAAATCCTTTAATAGCATTCCTCATGTTGTGGTGACACCACCATCATAAAATTCTTTTCCTTGCACATCATAACTGTATATTTGCTATTATTAATTGAAACGTAAATGTCTGTGTTTTCCCATGGTATTAGGTGATAATCTTAAAGAAAGAGTGTTACTCCTGGGGTGGTGCTCCTGGGAGGGCCCTTCTGGCCCTGGGAGTACTGTACTGCCCTGTGAGTGAACTTCTACCTTTGGTGTCCTTCTGTCCTTTGCAACAATTGGTAGTGAAAGGGCTATGAGAATAGAAAACAGTAAATGTCAGAGCTTGAAAGGATCAAGCTTTTGACCTCAGAGCCCCACAGCTGATGGTTTTGAAGTGTGTGTGCTGATGGGCAAATGTGCCTCATGGTTGGACTGTTGATATGGTAAGTGACCAGTTTCTGCCCCTGAGAAGGTGCGTTCCAGGAAAAATCAAAATGAGTTTTAGAAACAGAACAAAATACAAGATATAATTAAATGTGATTCATAAGTTCATGAGTTTGAGAGTCAGACAACCTAGGTTCTAACCCTGGTTCCAAGTCTTCTTTTCCTTCTGTTTAGATTTACTATTTGAGAGCTAAAGAAGATGATTATACAGAATGACATAGACACAATTTTCTAATTCTCCACCATGTTACATTAGTTATTCTTACCAAAATTCCTAATGGAAAGTCTCAAAGGAGGAGTTGTGGGTTTTTATTGTTGTTTGTTGTGTTTTGGTTTAGTTTTTGCATACAGTTTCAAATGATTCATCCATGCTTGCTTAATCCCATGCACTTAGACAGATTAGGAAATTAGTGGGACTATGTTCAAATCCTGGTGGGGATGAAACAGAAGGAAAATGAATATGTGTAGACATAGCCCCAAGGAAAAGCCCAGAGTGATCAGTTTTTTCAGGTAGGCGCAACTTCTTAAAGAGTTACAATCTCCCCGACAGCATCACTAGCTGATGTGAAACTGTAAGCAACACTGCACATTCAAACCATAACAAGTGTAAACAGTGGAAAGTTACAGACAAAGGAACATCAACTATGTCTAACTTCCTTAGGCTCCTTTTACCCAAGAATTACATTTATGTTTGACCAACTAGAGACTGGTAAGATTTGCCTTCTCTTCAGTCAAAATCCATGATGCTCAGCTTGAGCTCTAAGTAAATTGCACTGACCACTGACAATGAAGAGCAAGCTGAGAAACAGCAGAAGAGCTAGGCAATAATGATCCTCCTCAAGAGGAGGCAGGATATGCTTTTGTATGTTCTGAGCTTTCAATGTTAGGATTTTGAGAGGACTGTGAAGATGTTTAGGGAAAGTAAAAATGAATACATACCTATCTTGTTCATCCTTTGTAAAAGCAGTAGTTACACAATGTCCCTTAAGTTGGTTTGAAACATGTCAAGACTGGCTTTTAATGAGTGTCTTTCCTCATTCCTCAGGATTACCTTGACAGTGGCAGTGAGTGGAAGCAAGGGGTTGAATCTGGCCTACAGAATGGACTCAAGCAAGACACACTGGCTCAGATCCCAGGCTACAACGCCAAAGACAAAAGCTACAGCAACAGTGGGCAGGAGAAGACCACTTATTTCTAGGACAATACATGCAACTGATTATATGCTTACACACATGCATGCATGTACTTCATGTCACTTCTTGTTGTATCCTTGTGTACAGATTCTTGTCAGAAAAGAAGGATGTCCAATACCTATTTATACTTATTTATAGAAATGATGTGACTCAGGATGTTCTTTGGGAAGACCCGAAAAACCCGGTGAGAAAAATCAGCTGAGGCCAGAAGTGCTTAATGCCACAAGACTGAACAGCACTGAGTTTGATCACGACGAAAGGAGTTAAAGTTTCTTTGATTCTTGTCAGATTAAAACTCTAGGTTTATTGTTTGTTTGCAGGCTTTTGTTTTGGTGCTGAGAATTAAGCACAGGTCCTTGCTCTTACAAAATATCTGCCTGACCACTTACCCTAGTCTACATTTTGACATTTTAACCATCAAAATATCTTGGTGAGATAGAGAACAAGCATAAAGGGGAATGTGCACGTTCAATGCTGTTCTGGCAAGGCTGATAAAATAAGAATGACCTCATCTCCAACCTTATGTCTCACATGTATGTAGACATGTAGATATAACCATGCCTACCTTGTGGCCACAGCTAGAGCACTTTACTTAGTATCCTCACACTGCCTCTGTTATGCATTCCATTAGTCATTTCTACTGTTGGAGCTATTATGACCAAACTTTAAGGGTAATTGTACTAAGTACAGGGGGAGAAAAATTAGTCTTCCCTGTAGGAGCGATCACATATAAATAGACTATTAACTTTGTGTTGTTGAAGCAGTGTTTCTTCTTGATTTCTGTCATTTTAAATTGTTAAATTTGGAGATGGAAAGATGACTCAGCAGTTAGGAGGACTTGTTGCTCTTCCTAAGAACCTGGGTTCATTTCCCAGCACCTAAGTTGAGTAGCTTACAGCTGCCTATAATTGTAGCTTTCAAGGGAATCTGATATCTTTTATGACTTCCATTGGCATTCACATTCATGTGCATATACCCACACATGGACACATACACCTACACATAATAAATAATTAAAACAGTTAAAGTGGAAAATAGTCTATGCTTATCCAGAAGTCGAATCTACAAAGCTGAATGAAGGGGAAATCATGCTTCATTGAAAGCTGTGAGGTTGGACAGTGCATTTTCAATGAACCCTATACAGAAAATACTGTTTATAGCAGAGCTCATCACCCACAGAGTCTTATAAATTATCCAAAGAACTCATCCAGATCACATGTGCAAGCTTAACTCACTTCATCAGATCCAAGCACTACATTAGTTTTTAGTCTGGAGAATAACCTCAAAGTTCTGGAGTAGAACTCATCCAAACTGAACAAATATGCCTTTATGTGGAAGCAGAAGGGAATATGAAAAAGAAACATATTATAGAGGGCTGGGAAATGTATTAATTGTGTGGTGAAGGAAAAGTACACAAGCACCAGCATCTTCCCTCCCATCCCTTTCTCTCAAAATGGCAACTGGGAATGGTGTTTACAGGGCCACGTTCAGTGCAAATGGGTTAAATATGGGGCTGTTTTGGCATAGAATGTCCAGAGAGTTCTCAATACATTGTTCTGTGAGTGGTGAGTTTCTAGACATGGAAAGCATACTAAACTCAATGGTAGCCTTTTGTGCCTTTTGTGCAAAATTGCAGACTTTGGTGAGGATAAGAATGTCTATTTCACTAAACTCATTTAGATGGCTGACATTCTCTTTGTCGTTATTTGGACCAAAAAGGGTAGTTTGTTGGTTGACAGGAGGTATCTAAATCAAATGGCTTAGACTCAAACATGAGTTCTGACACATATTATCCTGGTCATTTGGAGGAAAGACTTCTAAAAGTATTAGTTTATTTTCCAGTTAAAAGGAATTGAAACTATTTTTATTTAAAAGAATTATTTGTGAGGACTTAACCCAGTGACTGGCCAATTGCCACTGTGTAGTGTATGAAAAAACCTGGTGTTCATTTTGACTGAAATTGTTTCACTGTTTCTCTTTGACAACATTGACTTAGTACATGTTTTACTAGGAATCTGTGAAAAAACTAAAACTGATGAATTAAACAGTTCTAAGTCAAAAACAGTCCTGAATTCCCAAGCACTGGGCTTTATGTTAGAGTATCCATAAAACACTATTTAAAAAGCTCTATTCCCAAAAATGGGATGCATCTTATCATACTCACAAGTTCATTACTGGAAACATGTTCTACTACTGTTTATTAAGTCTTACATTTGTAAAATCTAGCCTTAAGCAAACACCCCAAGCTAAGTTAGTAACTCAGTGCCTAGAGGGTGCATCTTAAAACAGAGAGAGGGGCACAGGGTTTACTTTTGTTTAATTGAAACAGCATTTTCTGAGTAATTTTACTATTTTGTGACTACAGTGTTTCAGCAAGAATAGCAAAGCCCACAGGCTGTGATCCTTTCACAGAGTATTTAAAAAACAAGTATTAGTGAAATGTTTTACAATCTTCTTAAAACAACAGAAAATGCACATATCATGAAAAGTATGAGTTTCCCCATATCTGTTCTCTTAGTAATAAGTTCAGATTTTTTTTCAGAATACTTCAGAAAAAAAAATCCAGTATTTGTTTAGTGTCTGTTATATATTTATATATTCCATGTACTTCAAAAACAGTTGTAGCTTTTGATTGATAGAAAAATCACTGCAGGATTATTTCTATGTATAGTTCTTGGAAAGATTGAATGCTACAGTTTCCCAAGGAAGTCAATAAAGATTCACAACCATGTGAATGACACTCAAAGGTGTACTTTTCCGATAAAATATTTTTGGGGTTTGTAGTATCAGAAGTCTACAAAATAGATTTATACTTTTTAATATATAGCTACTTAATAGAAATATAACTGTTTGGTTTCAGACCCCAGAACAAGAGACTGAAGTGCTTATTTTTCATACCAAAGTAGACCTGGCCTCCAGGGTCTCCCAGTATCCCTCAGTCCCTACCTGGCATACTCTGCCCCCTCCCTGAACTTTCGAGTCCAGAGCCTGGGCTGCCCTTCTCCTAGAGGCTCTTCTCTATATAATCCAGACATTTTGTTCTCTTTTTTCTTCTCTCTCTATGCAGATCCCCCTCCCTCTCTCACTTCCCCTCTTCTTCCCTCTCCCTCTTTCCTCCTCCCTCCCTCTCCCCCTCCTCCTTTTCTTCTCCCTGTCTGCTCCCCCTCTTTCCCTCCCCGTTTCCCCTTCCCTCATGCCCTCTTCCTCTCCTTCTGCCCCTCCCTTTCGTCTCCTCTTCCATACCCCCTCTTCCTCCCCCTTTTCCCTCTTCCTCTCCTTCTCTTACCCCCTTTCCCTATGGCAACTTCTGTGGCCTTGACCCTTTGGGCCAGTAAACTTGCCCATCTGAGAGCAGTTTCCCAGTAAAGCTGCCTTTAATACAATCTAATCTGGTTTATACTGGCTTATTTCATGGGAGCTGGAGAAATAACCTAGAGGATGGTGCCGAAACCTGGGAGAAGTTGAGTCCCCAGCCTGATGGCTTTGGTCTTTCCAGGCCACATGGGGACCACTTCTGACTCTTCATCCTCCACTGGATACATCATTTCTTCGGACTCCGTGAGTACCCATTCCCAGCATTTGCCAAGCGCTAGTTTCCCAACATTATTGAATTGACGTCCCAATTTATAGTCTGAGATCTAATGAAGGGCTTATGCTGGGCTGTAATCTCGGATAAAACATCTCAATATCAAAAGTTCCTCCCAAAACATGACCTGGTATTTGTTCAGAATGGAGCTAAATCTGGCTACCCAGCAGAGAGAGCCCAGCGGTTCCTGGACCCAGTTAGGCAGTAGCCTTCAGGAAAGGGGTTGGGGGTTGGGGAGGGAGAGAGAAAGAGAGAAAAGGGGCAAATGCATGCACAATAAGAGAAAAGAGGAGGAGGAAAAGGAAGTGGTGGAGAAGGAGGAAGAGGGAGGGAGGGAAGGAGAGAGGGAGGGAAAGGCAGAGAGAGGGAGGGGAGGGAAAGGAAGAGAGAGAGAGAGAGAGAGAGAGGGGAGAGAGAGAGAGAGAGAGAGAGGGGATCTGAACCTAAACAATAACCATTATTGGGAGTTTCATGTTTTTTTCTTGGCAAGCTAGGAAAACCAAACCAAACCAAACCCAACGAACCAACCAACGAAACAAAACAAAAACCAACCTTATCTTTATACTTCTATTTATCAATTTGAAATTTCATGGGATATTTTCATTTTAGTAAAATTTAACACAGTTTTGTATTCATGGATTCTGGGATACTTTTAAATCTGATGTATTTTTTTATATAACTATTTAATTTTAAAGAAAGTCTTTAGAAGATGATGTATAATCAAGGTTATTTGAATTATTTATTTAAAAATGGATTCATATTTTAAAAATCCATTGAAACGACCTTTGGAATATCTCCTGTGAATGAGTGCAATATGGTCTACTACTCTGAAAACCTTTCTGTAAACTTTAGAGACTAAGATGGACCTGTCAGCTAACAAGTAAACACGATGTAATAAGCTTCACCATATTATATACAATGTTTTGGATAAGTATGTAGTGTTTGATTTATTTCATCCTTAAGGAGCACATATACAAACACAAAGACAGAGGATAAAAAAATGTCTCATTTATTTTTGTGCTCAAAGATGAACTGAACTTCTCTGCTCTCTAGTTAGAAAAAAAAGCAAGATGTGTTCACAAGCTAGAGGCACCCGCAAAGCAGACTTGTTTTTATACATAGGTCAGATGTTCCCATGTTGCCCCTACTATTTCCAAAGCATAGCTGCCACTAATATTTTGCAATTGGATTATTTTTTTTCTGGTCATTCAATTTCATTGTTTTCCATTTAAATGAACACGTCAAAAAAAAGTAATGTCAATTCATATGAGATAGAACTGAGACTGTAAGTCTTTGCTTCTTGTATGGCTGAGTACTCATATCTCAATTGCGATTGTATATTCAGATGTTGATTTCTGTGCCCAGAGATCTGGTTACAATCCAGATGTTGGTATATGGTCAAGCATCTTCAGTCTCAATATTACGTAAAAATTGTTTTCCATCATCTCTGATTTGTTAAAAAAGAACTGATCAGCCAATGGCTGGGCAGGAGAAGACAGAGGTGAACATTTGATCCCAGTTAGGAGGTCCCAAAGGGCCAGAAAGGGACAGAGAAGAGAAGACAAGAACATGTGCAAAGACTATGTGGAGGGACCAGGAGATCTCAATGAGGGAACAGCCACCAGGACACATATGGACCAGAGCAACTCAGGGCAAGACGCAGATGCAGGTAAAAGACTGCCTGGTTTGGAAATAGGTAGCCTTATAGGTTTAGAACAGGACAGAATCTGCCCAGCTTAGCGCTGCTAGCTTGCTAATAAATCTATTAGTTCTCTTTGTCAATTATTTGGAAGCTAAAATGGGCTAGAGCAGGTACAGAAATACCCTGCAGTTATTTGGGAGCACAAGGGGCGTAGACCTCCCCAAAACCCCATTACATAATTGTGTTTCTGAGAAGTCTTCCAAATATAGCTCTCATGTTTTCTTTTTAATTACTAATTTAGGAATTTTGCTTCTTTAAAAAACAAAGTGGGTAGAGATATTGTTTTTTACATCCAGAGATTTAAGTTGAAAAATTGAATTGAATAAGTCAGTACAGATCTAGGCTCTAAAATTGTGCCTTGCCTTCTTGGGGAAAGAAAGACAGCGAAGTGCATGCTGACTCTCCACTGTAAGCAAGGATTGCCACTTAAAGTCAAGAAATGTGGAACCTACTTTATCAGGGAGAGCTGTCAGCTCACCTGTTACAAAGCAGTAAATAAGTGGAGTTAGGAATCCACTTGCTACTCTTCCCCGAAGGTAGATTTAGGCAACAGCAGTCATTACTCCTGATTAGAAGACACTTTCAACCAACCTACATGCTTTCATTTTTACTTTTAAAAAAGGCTTACTGTGAGTGAAACAAGGATGATCTTTAGAAAGATCATCAAATATAGTCACAACTATAATTCCAGATGAACCAAGTGGCAAGCTTGTGAAAGGACAACATAAACCCCATTTGTCTCCATTTAAGGACCAGGCCTGATTTCAAAAAAGAAGGCCAGAAGGCACCAGCTCCAGGAACAGACAGTAAGTCACAGAAACAAGGTCATAAAACTCCCTCCCAAAGAACAGACTGGAATAACCACAAGAATGGGAAAATACCCCAGGATGGGTCATCTGTGCTGGGCAGTCCTTATCTCATCCTGCAGTTAAACATTCATGACATAGGAATTCAAACCACTGACCACCTGGCACAAGCCAATCAGAAACTGACTCCCCAGCACCCACCAATGAAATTTTTGACTACCTAACCCACTATCTAAATAAAGAAGAACTAACAGTAGCTAATCAAAGGTATATTAATGTCACCACTTTGGCCCCTACCAATTACATGAGAGATTATCTAATCTTTTTAGAGGGTTGCCCTGGTTCCCTATAAAAAGGCCTGCACACCTTTGTCTGGGGTAACCATTTTGGAGAATAGTTGACCCCACCCCAACCCCGATTCCCTGCATGCTGGTTGTTCATGCAGAATAAACACTCTTTGTCTTTGCATACTATCTGAGTCTGTGGTCTTCCCTCAGCAATTTTCAGGGAAATTGTGTTGGTTATTTCCACAGTGAATTGTCAGAATACTGGTCAAATCCTCATCTCCTTGGCTCATACCCTATGCTTTTTTGGCAAGTTATGGTGGTCTGACTGAGAAATGCCTCCCACAGGCTCATGTGTTTGACTACTTAGTCCCCACTTGGTAGTACTGTTTGTGAAGGTTATAGAACCTGTAGAAGGTAGAAACTTGCTGGAGGTCTTCCATCAGTGGGGGCAGGCTTTGAGGGATTTTCGCTACATTCCATTTCCTAGTCCTTTTCTCTGCTTCTTGTGACTGGATGAAATGTAATCAGCTTCTTGCTTTTGGCTTGCTATTATGTCTTCCTCACCATGAAGTGTTTACCTCTGTGAAACCACAGACTAAAATAAAGCCTTTCTTTCTTAAAACAATATTTATTTTTGTGCTATGTATATGTTTTGTATGCATTTATTTTTGTATATCACTTGTGTGCCTAGTTCCACCACAGGCTGAGTGAGAATGTACTGGAGCTCCTGGAAATGTAATTACAGATGATTGTAAGCCACTAAATGGGTGCTGGGAGCCAAAGTGGGGTCCTCTGGAAGAGCATTAAGTGTAGTACTCTTATCTGCTGAGATATTTCTTCAGACACTTCCTGTTTGTTTTTGCCTTAAAAAATTACTTACTCTATGAGGTTTTGATAGTTATTTGGAGAGGCAGAGTATGTCTGAAGAGAAAAAGTGCTTGAGTTTGGTAGAAACCTAATTACCCTCAGATGACCTAATCAAATTGATTTTCTCATGTGCTTCTAGCACAGACATCATTAGCATTAATGTGATATCTCACCTGTACCTTAATATGCAAATATTTATTTTATTCTTTTTTGTGGTGTATGAATGTTTATGTGCATTAGTGTGCCTTCCTATGTTTATGTGTGTTGTGTTTTGTATGTTTGTGTGCATGTGCATGAATGTGTGTATGTGCAGACTAGAAGTCAATGTCCAGTGTTTTCTATTGATTTATACCTTACCTTTTAAGACAGAGATTCTCACTAAGACTGGAGCTCAAAAATTGGTCACACTGGCTGGTCCCTGGGACCCTCCTATCTCTGCCTCCCTAGAGTCGGTGGTCACAGACATGTTCTATGATATTAAGCTTTGTTGTTTGTCATGTTGATGCTTGCATAGCAAACACTTTACTCACTGAGCCATCTTCCTAGTCTTGTGAATGACCTTAAGATAGGAATGTTATCTATCAAGAGACAGTCTGAATGTGGTAAGTTTCTCTAATAATAAAATTATTGCTTGAGAGCTAAAGAACACGCAATCTTTCCTGCCCATACCCATTCAACAGATCCCAATTTAATATTTAAAAACAAGCAGAATGAAATGTAATGTGCAAATTATAGTAAAAATGATAATTTATTGAGTGAAAAAGTTTCTATTCATTCCATTGTATAGTAGATTGTGCCAAGAATCATTTAGCATTCAAGTTGAATCTCATCATGCAGTCAGGCAGCAGTGGCTCACCTAAAAGTGCATACACAGACACAAATGACTGAGAACTATTACAGTTAAGACTCAGAATGGTTTATACAACTTGTCAAGGCAGACTGCATGCACGTATCCATTAGGTGTTAGCATAAAAAGACAACAAGTGAGAATATGAAAATATATGAGCAGCATTCACATCATACAGAATTCCTGAGAATAGTGTGTGCTGTAAATCTTCAAGAAAGAATTTATATTCATATGAAAACACATATAAAACATTTCTCTCAACTTAAGTAGAGTGATCTGATCTAATAAAACTAACATACCGTGAGGGTCTATCTGTGTTTTGCTATCGGTGATGATGAGACAAAATTTGATTGTCCTGCACTGTTTAAGAAACAAATACACCAGATAAATTTTTTTGGTTCTGTTTTCTCTTATCCATCTCAAAAATATCAGGCAAGATTTTTTTCTAAATTATTATACTACAACATTAATTAAAATATCTTTCTCTGTTCATATCAATCAATATTATTTAAACCCCAATGGTGTATAGAAAACCCTAGAAAAAGAATTCTCAAGGAAAAGACTGTTATTGTCTGTCCAACTGTAAGACACATGTCCATCTTGTATCTCTACTTTGGAAAAATTGTAAATGTTAGGTAAACAAAATATGCTCAGGTCTGTGAACACATCTAGTTAATGAAGAAAAGGGAGCACAAATGCTCCAAAACAGAGGAGCTGGAAATCCTATTTGATAATTGATGAAATCAGCCATTATATTTGTAGTGGAAGAGTCCCAGGAACAAGGATTTGTGTTGGAATTCACTTTGTACTTCATTTTATTTACATTTATTTTCTTTGTTTGTTTAGTGGTGCCAAGAGTTGAGGTTATGTGTTCCATATGCATGCTACACACAGTGCCACTGAGCTACATTCCCAGATCATGTGGAAGACGTTAGAATCTCAGGCTGTATGCCTGGCTCAGAATCATAGGGAAAGTAGAGAAGCGAATATCCTGGGCAGAAACTATAAAACAACCATAATCAAGTAAACAAAGCTTTTGAAGTGTTAGAATTGGGGCAGTATACTTCCAATAAGTGAAAAGGGTTTCCTTGATAAAGAATTACTAATATGTGTGCAAAGTAGTTATATTATTTTTGTGTGTGTGACTAATCTAACATTTTACATTTTATGAACATTTTTGTTTTGTTTAATTGAACAAAACCAAATTGAACAAATAATAGAAATCATAACAATCATGTATTTATGTGTTCTCTGTGCGTTTATGTGTTCTTTGTCTGATTGTCTTCTGTGTTTATGTGTTCTGTATGTGTGTGTGTTGATGTGTTCTGTATGTGTGTGTTATATGCTTATATGTTCTCTGTGTGTGTTCTCTGTGTGATTTCACACACTATTCATAGAAAAAAGCTTGGATCTTTCTGTTTTACAAGGGAATGTGTGTTGATTTCTACAATATACCCTGCTCCACTCCTTCACTTTCTTTGTATTCTGCCCCCTTAATTAATGCTTCCTCTGAGATTCTTTTAGTTGAATATCCCTTCATTTGTGCCCAGTCAATGTGGGATAAAGTTGAAATTCAAATAAGGATTCTACAACAAATGATGATCTTCACAACTAAATTGACTTTGTTTCTATAGAGTTTTGAAACTAGATAAAATCAATTCATCAAAAAAAAAAAAAAAAACCCAAAAAACAAAAAAAAAAACAGAAATCTCCCTTCTATGATGAAAAAGTGAAACCCAGAAAGGGGTTTTATGTAAATAATACACTCCATGCATGCATTATTTTCATTAGCTCATAACTGAGAATGCACGTTATAGAAAAAGCATAAGTGTTGCAGAACATGTGGCTTCAGATTTCCTGAATGAAGAGATTATAGTAGCATCCTGTGTAACTGGTCTTAGACTGGAACTCACATTCCACAGTATAAAGTGCAAATATATAAGGGACATTGGCATATTTACAAAGTTTTAATATAGCATTCTGTGAGATTTGTAATCATTCAGAGAGGAGTACATAGAATAGAATAGAATAGAATAGAAGATAGAATAGAATAGAAAAATAGAATAGAATAGAAAAGAAAAGATAGGCTTCTGCAGTAAAATACAAATTAATCATGTTCTAATGATACAAGAATAGCCATTCAAATATTCGAAGTGAAGCTATTGGCATTTGTTAACAAAATGGGCAATGCACTTGGCTCTGAGTGATAAAGAAGACTTGAACACAGCCAAAATAATAGAATTATTCCAGTGGTGCACTTTTGGGGAACTTGGATTTTTGGTTTGACTGCTATAGTGATGGTCAGCTCTTTAAGTGCATAGTCAACACAAAGCAGCATAAATGCCGTGTGCATATATTTGTTATATAAAAGAGACAAAGACAACTTCACAAACCTGTATGCTGAAGGGCATGGGGTTCTGACATCAGAGCCAACAATTGATTTAATTCATTTCTTGTGAATATCTGAGCTTATGTGTAAGTCCTAGAATCCAATTAGTGTTTCTAGTTTATGAACATTTATGTGGAGATTTGTCCCTGGAAATTTCACCACTACCTTTCCTATTTGTTCTGCAGCTAATGGTACAGAATGGCCTCGAAACACAGAACTACCCTGAAGGCTTGCTCTGAGAATCAGAGCCTGGCTCCTGGCCATTCAGTTGCAGCCCTTTGGAGGTCAAAAGTCTTTTCTTTCCTTAGAAGTCTGAGCATTCTACATCCCATAGGCTGCTGTGATGTATTTCCAAGTAGCATTTTACAAAATAATTTGGCAAGTATGCCTTTCTCTTGGATTCCGTCTGTATTTCAAGCATTTCATTCCTTCACACTAATGGTACCTCCCCCTTTGGGTAAAGGTACTGCCTAAGGCCATTCATGGTGAATAGGCTGACCACTTTTTCTTCTCTGTTGCTGTAAATGTTCCAGTTCAGCCTCATACATCATTTCTTGAACTAAGTATTTCTCTCGTCGTATGCGCTCACGGAGGCCCTTTGGTATATCAGGAATCAGGTATGCAATGAATGACTTAATGCCAAAAACAAGATGCTGTAAAGGTAAAGATAAAAGTACATTTTCAAAGGTTCCAGAGCACTCACTGTAAATAGAAAAGTCATTAACAATGATGCATTTGTCTCAAAATCAAGCATCAGAGCGTATTGTATAGCATTTAGAATATTGCTTCCAAGACTTATATTGTAAACACAAATTTTATTGATAGTCACCTTAATTAGATAACAAAAAGTTGTTTCCTCTTTTTAATTTTGTATAGCGACATCACTGCATAAAAAACATCTTAAATTCCTGTTTAATATCTTTGCATGCTATGCAGTATTATTACAGTATACATTAATAGATACAAATGTATATTCAATAGACAAAAATACATGCAAGATAAATGTGTAAGCCAGGGATTAGACGCAGACTCAACGAAGTATTTTTCAGAAATTCTATTCTGTAAGTTCACTATCACCATTACTTCTACCAAGACTTTGTGTTACATAATTTTGGTACAATATGTACTATTTGTGTTTTGCGAA
This sequence comes from Mastomys natalensis, assembly GCA_021653895.1. Lineage (NCBI taxonomy): Eukaryota > Metazoa > Chordata > Mammalia > Rodentia > Muridae > Mastomys > Mastomys natalensis. The sequence continues at coordinate 572,799 of JAJTUV010001795.1, forward strand.
TAAACTGGCAGTAGTGGGGGGTTGTTGGTTTTGTTAGTTTGCTTTGAGAAATAATTTTGCTATTATTTTCTGCTCTGGCCTAGAACTTGCTTTATAGATCAACTAAAAGAAATTCGCCTGCCTTTATCTCCTGTTTGGTCTCACTAAGGTGTGCACTACCACACCCAGCCTTAGTGTTGGATTTGAACAAGTAAAAATGGAACCCAAAAGGCATTATGCTTATAAGTAAATGTCCAGTATTTGAATGAGATTAATTAAGTCTTCATCCTTCAGACACTCAGGGGCTGTATCCCCATGATCAAATTATCCACATTCTGTGCCTCTGATAGTGATAATACCCCATCTTCGATGAATTAAGTTAACACACATTTGAAGAGCTTAAAAGAGTGCTTGGCACACCATGAGCTCTGCTCAAATGGCACTTCCTGCTGTTATAACTATCCTATGAGAATGGTAGGTCTTACCATTTCTCAGAAAGGAAAGAGAACAATGTGTTATTTGTGGGGTTAGTATGGCTTCTTGAAAAACACCTTTATGTAAAAGGCTGTTAGTGGACAATATATTCTTTATGAGAAAAGGAAGAATTAATTGTACTTTTAGCTGGACTTGCTTATGTGTCCCAAGAAATTGCATTGCAAAGTAGATCTGTAAAACAATTCATATTTTCCCACACAAAACCAGAACTTCTTGCCCGATCATTTAAACATACGATACTTCTAAAAATTCAATGATGTGTCTCAAAATGATAGGAATACAAATGAAAATATTGCCATGATTTAGTAAAGTGTAATATATGATAATAAATATTTCATTATATTTAAAGATTATAATTCATATGATTAGCAGGTGTGTTCTAAACATGGGTAGAGCTCATTGACACTTCTTTCTAGTGCTAAACACATAAAGCAAGTAAAAGATGAAAGAAATTTTAAGGCACAAAATGATTGAAGTTATTTGGAAAATATAGCATCTAAAGTAGTACTACAACTACTAATATATGTATGTGTATACACACTTAAGAATCAATAAGGAGAGTTTCACATAGGTTGCTTAAGAGTTACGGTATTAATAACGGGAATGAAGAAAGAGAAATAAAGAAGGTCTCACAGGGACCCTTGAGTGATATTACAAACTGATGTGTCTGATTAACTTTGTTCATTTGACTTCTGAGGAATATAGGAAATATGTACATTTTAAAACTAAATAATGAGAAACATCTCATTGAATTATGAGATTGAAAATATGAGTTAAACCATTATACTACTTTCAATGAAGTAGAAAATCTTATTCAGTAAGATATATCTTAATTGATTCAAAGAGACATTAAATAAGAAAATATCAGTCCTCAATAACACCTTTAGAGGCAAGCATTTCATTTTCAGATATGTACAAATTGTAAATTTATATTTGGACATAACTTGGAATATGTAATTGTCTTTAAAAAGGATTTTAAAATCAGATTTATTAGGTAGAATGTTTGCCTAGCCATCACAAAGCCCTAGTTTCTATCCCCAGATTCATATGACTCAGGTGTGGTGGTGTGTGCCTGTAATTCTAGTGCTTGGGAGGACAGACAGGATGATTAAGAGTTTGAGACCAACCTTGGCCAAATTGGAAGTCTGAAACCAGGTTGGTATATATGAGAAGATTAAAAAATATCAAATGAACAAAACTTTTTTGTTTGTTTCAAAAGATTTAAGATAATCAAAATACTATCTCTTTTGGCCATAAAAAATGTAAAAATTTTCATTGACTCACTGGTAAGCCAGAGAAATTGTTCAATACATCCCAGTGCTAAATTCTTCACTACAACATGACTTGTAAAACAAGTGATAATATTGTGTGTAGTTCTCTTTAAATTGCCTCACAGTATTACAATTCAATACTATCATGTCTGTGATAATCAACCTCCAATAACTTTTAATAAAAGTTTTACACAAAATTTATGGATTGTCCAAATTGTTTTAAACAAATATTCATGCGATTGACTGTATTTTGAGTTAATTATTCAGAAATACTCTACTCTCACGAGTAGTTTTGAATTCATTCATCAGCTTATGAAAACCACTTCTTTATTTTTAAGCATGACCTCTAAGAATGTAAATCTAGGACCCTCAAAATTTTTGTGAAATAGTATCTTTCTCACCAATTTTCTTTCATAAATAGCCACTAACTTGTGGTTATAGTTTTTAGATCTTACTCATTAGTTTTCATGTTATTTATTATTGTTTTACCATATACAACCATTTCCCGGGCCTACTAAAGTTCTTTTTTAGAAGCTAGTGAAGAATTGTCATCAACTTCTCCTGAGACTAACCTCAAATACAATAATGAAGGCCAATCGAGCAGCCAGGATGTGCCAGTACTGTAGAGTGAACTCATAGGGTTTGGAACTCCAAGGGGGGCCTCTATAGTCTCGGTACCTGCAATCCACAAAGACAGAAAGCATGAAGATAGCAGAACATTCTTGATTTACTCAACTTTCAGAATGTTAAATGCTTTTATACATGTAAGGGGGAGGAGATGAGGTGGCAAAAGCAAGCAGGAAAGATAAATACATTATAGGTAAGTACCTGCAGTAACCAGATTTTCCCATACCAAGTTCACTCAGGTCAAAGAAGGATAAGCTATTGTTGACATATCCCTTTAGACAACTAGGAGAAAATAACAGAATTGCATGAGTCATAAATTAATAAACTTCTGAAATACCTTCTTCCTTATGAGTCACAGGATTTAAAAACTGCCATTGTTCCTCCTGTTCTTTTTTTTCCTTTTTTAATTTTATTTTTTTTTTGCTTATTCACTTTATAACCCGTCCCAGTCACCCCCTCCCACAATCCTTCCCCATCTCTTGTTTTCTGAGTACCCCCTCCTCCTGTATCCCCCACCCTGCCACTTTAAGTCTCTGAGAGGCTAGGTGCTTCCTCTCCCATTGAGGCCAGATGAGGCACCCAGCTAGAAGACCATACCCCATATACAGGCTGCATGTTTTGGGATAGCCCCCACTCCAGATGTTTGAGACCTGCATGAAAACCAAGCTGCACATTTACAACATATGTACAGGGAGGCCTAGGTCCAGCCCATGGAGGTAGATCTGTGTAGACTAGGTATGCTCCACGGTTGGTGATTCAGTCTCTGAGAGCTCCAAGGGTTCAGGTTGGTTTACTCTGTTGATCTTCCTGTGCAGTTCCTATCTCCTTAGGGCCCACAATCCTTCCCCCTATTTTTCTATAAGAGTCCTCAAGCTCCATCCACTGTTTGGCTTTGGATGTCTGTATCTGTCTGAGTCAGCTGCTGGTTAGAGCCTCTCAGAGGACAGCTTGCCCCTGTCTGTTCCTCCTGTTCTAAGTACTCAGGACTCTTATTTCAACCTGTCCCCACATCTTGTCCTGTCATTTCTTCTCAGTATTATCCTCATTGATTTTTATTTAGTTTATTTAAAACAAAACAAAATAAAACATCTTTGTGGTTTCTGTCCATAAGACATTCTGCTACTTGTGCATTAAACTCAGTAAATCTTTTATAAACACATTCATGTGACACAAATGGCTGGTTATTAGTTATATATATTTATCACCTATTCACTTATTTAATATATTTATTGTGCACCTATACTTTGTTATCAAAATTCTCAGTCCTTGATATTCAACAGTGAGCAAAACAGATAGTTACACACAGTGAAATTGCTGTTATCTATAAAGAAAGATGATTATTTGTCAGGTGTGTTGGCACATGCCTTTAATCCCAGTACTCATGAGACAGAGACAGTCAGAACTGTGAGAACCAGGTCAGTCTGGACTACAGAGAGAGTTCCAGGACAGTCAAGGCTACACAAAGAAGCCATGTCTCAAAAACAAACAAACAAACAAAATCAAAACAGGAAAGAAAGAAAGGAGGAAAGGAAGGAAGGAAGGAAGGAAGGAAGGAAGGAAGGAAGGAAGGAAGGAAGGAAGGAAGGGAAAATAATTGTGATGTTTGCAGCAAAATGAATGCAACTGGAAATAACCATACTGAGTGACTGAATCTGTCCCAGAAAGAAAATTATGGCATGGTTTTTTTCTCAAGTATATTTATTAGATTTTAGATAGAGATATAGACACATAAAATTATGTATGCAACTATGAAGTGAAAGTAGAAGTCAAACCATTTAGACATACAGTTGGAGTTACTGACAGGGGAGCAGCATATGGAAGTATGAGGGGAATACACTCAATGTATGCTTGAGAACCACACATTGAGAAACACTCCTAGAAAAAGCGGTTTCTAAAACGTGATGTAAGAGTATGTCTATCACATTCTTAAGTTTGAAATATTAGTTGCAATCCAGCAATAACTTCACTGTATTCCTTGTCAATCCTGAATCTTGTAACATCACTCAAATGTTTTCTTATTGATATTTTCATGTCCACTACTATCTTATCTCTTCATGATTTGCTCTGAAATTTTCTAACCTGAAAAGAGCTTCAATTTCATTGCTAAGCATATTTAGAATATTATTAAGCAATTGAGTGTTTCTCTTTATATATGATGTCTAAGTCACAAAAGACCTGCATCGTTTTGCCTGAAATTAGTCTACTCCCCTGGTTACTGAATAAGGAGATCTTAGGTGCTGTCTACAGGAAATTCAGGTTCTGAAATGTAAACTCAGTCAGTAGAATTTTCATTCACCACTAGGTGGCAATAGAGCTACTAGCGAGTAATTCATTTAAGAAAGACACCAGACAAGAATTCTACACATTTTACACTTGACCTTAAAGCAAAGAAGACTAAGAAGTGACTGACTTATACTTTTCAAATTCTTAAATCTGCTTCTAGACCATTCTGCATTAACAAAAAGGCAATATTTTGGTTTTTCACTATTGATATTGAAACTACATCTTGTTCATTCTCAGACACCATTTCATAATCATACCCTTACTGTCATAAATTGACCATGTCATATAGTCATAAAGATGCTATATATCTTAGCAAATGACAAAATTAGAACTCTAATTTTAGGTGTCTAACTTCAAATTCCTTTAAAGCTCTTAAAGATCCCAGAACCTGTTTAGGAAATCAGTAGTAAGATTCTTCTCACTCTTTAAAAAAGAAGAAATACTTGTAACCAAGTGTTTTTCCAATGTTGTCAGTAAACACAAGTTCACCAATAGTTAATTAATGGTCAATGTCACTCTAAAGCAAAGCTCCACCTGTTGTGGCTCATGACCTTTCTCCATTCCTATTGATTCTCCTGAGGAAAAGACTTTTTTTCTTCACTCTAATGCCTTTCCTTCCAGATTTTACATCTAAGGCTGCACCTGAAAAGCTTTTCAAGTTGGCCTTAGTTCTCTATAGTTAGTTTTCACAGGCATTATTCCCATATAACTATCCAAAGGAAAAGTCTGAATTGAGAAATATTGCCTAAAGTGATTGTCTGAATTCAGTTATTTTGTCCCCTGGAGACAACAGGCAAAGTCTAGAGATAACTATTGTAATCAGAATGTGTGGATTGAGGTAACTGTAATGATATCAAATGGTCAGAGACCACACATGCTGCTTAGCACCCTAGAGTGGGCGAAACAACCATCTTCCTGACTGGAAAGAATTACTTGAATTAAAACACCAATGGCAAAACCAAACAAAAGCAAATAAAACCAACCAGCCAACCAACCAACTAACCAACCAACCAAACAAACAACCAGAGGAAACACTGCAGAGGTTGAGAAGTTGCCTACTTTGAAATGTGTCTTTCAACTTTAGATGAAAAACACACACTAGCCTCATATAAGGAGGTGATTCTGCATCAGTCATAGGTCATATCCTTAGCACTATATGTTTAAAAAATTCTAGGCCTGAAGATTACAGACTTTTCAGGCTCCATCTCTCATTTTTTTACTGTTTTCTTTCTTATCAGCTTTACCTTCTCTCTGCATAGCAAAGACACCTTGTCCCCTTCCTTGAAGAGTTTAAGTTCGATTCAGGCTCTTGAACTGGACCTTTCTAGAAGCATTAGAATTTTCTTAGCATTTTGACACATTTTTTCAAGTAAAAACTGACTCTGAAATGAGTTTCTGTAGAAAGTACCTTCTGTTCTTAGCCCCAAATGCATTTATCTAAAAAAACAAACTATAAATACAATGATCAGAAAAATTACTTTTTAATGGTCACAGAACAAAACTTCCCAGTTGTCCATTAACTGCAAGTATAAAATAGATCAGAAAAAATAGTCAAATTTCAATCTTACTTTTCATTCTGCTTTACATGATTTGCACAAGGGCCATATTTGTATTCATAGACAAAACGTGGGATGTAATCAGATGTAATAGCAATTACAAATGCATTGGTGATCACAGCCAGTATGCCAATTCCTTCAAGAATTCCAAGCCAGATACCTGGTAGGAGAAAAAAGATTAAAATGAGTGAATAAAAAGTATACAAGATGAAAGCACTCTGGTTAAATTTACTTTGCAAAGAATATTCTATTTATTTTGAGCCATATTTCTGAACATTATTTACCCTTCTTTCCCTTAAAGGTTATATTACATTATGTGTATGTGTGCTCATGCACTTGGGCATTTGGAGGAAGCAGAAGAAAGAATCACATTGCCTAGTGAGCCATCCCAGTGTTCATGATGAGGACTTAACTCTGGTCCTTGACAACAGCAGCAAATGATCTTAACAGATAGGCCATCTCTTCAGCCCCTCGTTAATTTTTACTACAGTATATCACACTCCACATATTAGAGATGTTGCAAATACTATTTTTATAAAGGGAAAATTGAGTCTTACCTATGTCAGTGGCTCGGGCTGGTAGAGGCCTCCTCCACTGGGTTACAAATTTATATGCATCCAATCTGATTTCTATGATATTGTTTAATAAAGCCAAAAGAGGGGCCAGGGGAAAAGCAGCAACAAAGATGGTAGTAAAACCAAATTGTAGAACTGTAAAACAAGAGCAGTGAAAGTTATAGAGATACACAGTAACATCCACTGAATGCCTCACCATGCCAGTTTAGAAACACTGGATGAATTACTTAAAATTATTGCAGTAGTTCTACCCAGTAAGTATTCTTATTTTTATAGTTGAAGAAACTTTTGTTCCTAGGTGATAGGTAAACTTATTGAAGGATTAGATGGATTTAAAAAAAAAAAAACGTTAAAAACCTGTACTCCATCCTAGATATGGGCATATTTAATGGATACTCCCCAAGCCCACACACCTTATAATATGAGAAGGCAGGGGAAAAAGGATAAACAGAAAGAGAGAAAGAGAAAGAGGAAGGAAGGAGGAGAAGGAGAAGTATCAAAAAGACAGGCAGACGAGCATTTCCTTAAGGAAATTGCTTGGCTCTGGCCAGGTCCCAAAAGACCTCCAATGCACTACCCCATCTTCTCTTTTTATAGATGAGGATAATGAAGGTCAGAGTGTAATCAAGTTGACAACTAGACTGGGAGTCCATATTTCCTTAGTTTAAATTAATGACATTCCTGCAGAAACTGGGACTCAGACTGGGCTTTAGAGGTTGGAGGTGATGAATAATGGAGGAGCAGAAGGGGTGAATATGGCCATATACTGTATATTACATACATTGTGAATAACAAAAAGAAAAAATAAAAACATTATTTAAAAATAACCATGACTTTATTTGAGGAGAATAATGTTTTTCTTCATAATGAGATCTAGGTTTTTAATTTTTCATCTAATATGTGCTGAAGATCCTGTTGTGGTGGTACATGCCTGTAATCCTAGCTTTGGGGATACCACAACAGGTAGATTGTGAATTTAAGACCAGCTTGAGTTGTTTATTCATCAAGTTTAAGATCAGTATTAAATACACTGTAAGACCTTATCAAAAAAAGATAGATGCTAGTAAGACCTTATCTCAAAAAGAAAGATGCTAGAGGCTTCATTGTGGCAACAACTTCATTTTGACTAGATGTCACAGCTTCTTTAACTTAACATAAGTGAAAGCCCACAGTGCCCCAGACCCTTGACAGTGTTAGGACAAATGTTCACTTGTGGTTCAGAATGCTCAGAGCTGGAAATGGTATTGTCATTAAATTGTTTCCCTCTTGAACCAAAGCTCATGTGAACTAGGAAAAGCAACACCAACAAGGCCAAATGGTTCTGCAGTGTCTCTCCTTACCCATTTCTAAGTACTCATCCATCAGCCCATGAATATTCATAGGCTGAAGGTTCCAGTCATTTTCCCACTGTGGTATGGAAGCGTCCTGTATTCCCCGTTTGATTTTATGTCGTGACCACCAGTTTTGGATTAACCTGCATCAGAGAGCATACCAAAGACATGTGACCTGTTACTGGAACATCTGTAGAAAAATGTATATTTTTACTAAGAAATAACGAATTTCAACTAGTGACTAGTTATTTCAAGTATTCCTGGAACTGAAGATAGTAAATAGTTTTAACTCTTTTTTTTTTCCTTTTACTGGTTATTTTCTTTATTTACATTTCAAATGCTATCCTCTTTTCAGGTCTCCCCTCTGGAAACCCCCCTCTTCCATTCCCAATCCTCCTGCCTCTATGAGGGTGCTCCCCCACTCACCTACCCACCCACTACCACCTTCTTGCCCTGGCATTCCTCTACACTGGAGCATTGAACCCTCTCAGGCCCAAGGACCACTCCTCCTACTGAAGTCCAACAAGGCCATCCTCTGCCACATATGGGGCCAGAGCCATGGGTCCCTCCCTGTGTACTCTTTGGTTGGTGGTCCAGTCCATGGGTGGTTTTAACTCTTGAATAAGTAAAAATAAATGTGAACTTTACAGCTATAATGTTGAATTAAAAAGATTTAGCAAAGTTCTTATCTTTCTCAAACTCTCTATGGCCTTCCAAACATCTGGATATTTATTAGAAATCCATTGCCCATAAACTGAGCTATTTCTTGATGTTGATTAGGCTAAATTTATTTCTCCTATCTCTACCTGTAAGAACTCTTACGTTGCCTGTTGTCAGGAGGCCTGCGCCACCCATTGTTTACTCTCCATCATTTTGGGGGGCTGCTCATGTGGACATGGATACAATTATGTTCTGTAGAAAATAGCAGTCCTACTTAAACTTTCAAGGGTCTTGAGTTTTTGTCATGCATTGTATGTGAGATTTTTGTCAAATAACTTCACTTCTTTGAGCTATAAACACAAACACTAATAAAGGCATCCTGCTACTGTAGTTAAGAAGACTTGCTGGAGTTCCTGGGAGGGAGGGGGGGAAATGGGGTAAGTAGAGAACATCTGAAATGTAAAAAAAAATTTTCCAATAAAAAATTTCCAATTAAAAAAAAAAAAAGAAGACTTGCTGGGACACAGCTATGCTTACATGAGTCATCATCTGGCATCTAGAAAAGAAATAAAACTATTCTATCTCCTGCCTGAGAATGATACTATGAAGTCTAGTGGTAGCCTGGTATGTATGTGAGGGGCTTTTGTATAACAAATTACTTAAGAATTTGAGAACAAGATACTGTAGGACAACATAATTTTTCACAACTCAGTGTAAAGAACCCAAGGCTCAATTTTAAGGAATTACAGATTCAGAATCTGTTGGAATAAGAAGTTCTCCAGTCAGCATCCCATGGAGGCCCCTTTTGGAGACTCATGAAGATGTGAAACATCAGGCACATTAGAATCGATACAGCTTGCTTATTTCAATATTAAGGTTTTAACTGAATGGACATCTGGAAGCCAAACAGTGTCAACGAACGGGGACCCCTGGGAGCTTCCAGAGACTAAGCCACCATACATAGAGCATAAACAGGCTGGTCCGAGGCCTCTACATATAGAGCAGAGAACTGCCTTGTCTGGCCTCAGTGGGAGAGGATGCTGTGCCTAATTCTGTAGAGACTTGATGTGGCAGATTATAGGGATGCCTATGCCAGGAGTGTGTGTGTGTGGAGCACCCTCTCAGAGACAAACAGGAGGAGGATGGTGTGAAAAATTCTGGGAGGGGAATGAGAGGTGGGGCAACATTTGGGATGTAAATAAAAGAAACAAAAAGAACAAAACCCTAAAATAAATTTTGAAAACTATTGCTTTGGTTATCCAGTCATTCCTGCTAAGTTTTCACCTGCAAGGCCCTTTGTCTATGTATTTGAAAAATACAAGTGGAAGATATTCTGCTATTCTTCCCTCAGTACTTGATGTGCATGATTCAGGCTTACCACCTGGACAAGCTCATCATTAAAACAAGTATCTGATATGTCTAATGAATATAATTGCAGACCACACATGATGATGATGATGGTGGTAGTGGTGGTAATGGTAGTGTGTTAATGATGATAATGCAAAGAATCCTTTTCTATGCTACAATGGCTACAATTCCACCCTGTTGGATTTTATAACATGCTCCTGAAAGATTCAATCCTATGCCCTACTGTTGATATCTTATTTCCTCAGCTGTGTTCATAGGATACTTCCCATCCCCTACACCTAAAAATGGTAAGCAAAGGAGAAGGGACATATAGCAAGTACAGGAGGGACCCTAGCCTTTAATTCTTCATGCAGGTTTTATTTAGAAGACATGTCACTGAATTTGTTATATAACTTAAATATATAAATACATATGCATATATAAGTATATAATATATACTCCTCACAAGCATTTTGCTGTTTAAAATTCAATTTTAAATTATATTGGGTCATTTCATTTTTCTTTTGCAAATTCCCTGTTTCACAAATGAAAGAAAAAAGACATCAGAGAAGTGACATAGCCCTAATCAGGATTATCAAGGAATTAAGGCCAAAAGTAGGTAGTTCTGACTCCACGCTCTAGGTCTTCCTGTAGTTTAACCACTGCTCAGCACGCTGCTGTGTTTATATACCTTCTCCATCTCTAGGTCAGTGGCTTCGGAGTGCCATTTTATAGGAAGACATGAGAAAGAGTGAAAATAAAATTTTATGAGGAAACTCATTTTGTATCATTAATTCACGAGGAAATCTATTTATATCATCAATCAGCTCATCAGTTTGAAGGTAAATGTCCTTACAGGATGTCATCATGTCAATTTGCTTCTAGTTATGTTTGTAGAGGTGGGGAGAGGAAGCATTATAAAAGGACTATCAAACTTTGTTCTTTCCAACCTCTTCTACTTGATGTATTATTTTAGAAGGAAAGAAGGCATTTTTTATTTAACAATAATGTCACCACCACCTTACATCTGTTGATAGCTCTGAAACACCAAAAGTTATTTTTATTTTTGAGACTCTGTCTTGTGAAGTGTTGAGAAATAGCTAATAAGCTTAACTAGTATTCTCTACACATTCATTCCTTCAACCCCAACAGCTGTTCCTAAGGCGACCTCACCATTCATCTTTTCTGAGACATATGAGAAATTAAGGCTCAGAAAGCCAAAACTTATGGGCAGTCACACATTTAGTCAGGATCAGAATGGTAGCTGACCAATCATCTCACTATTCATGAACCCCAATTATAACTATATATAAGACACATCTAAAGTCAATTTGCTCACGGATATCCCAGCTCCATGAAATTGTTCCATATTTGCTTCAAAAACATGATGACTCCCATCTGGAGGCAGAGGTCTATCAGACAACCACTAGGATGGCACTGAAATAGAACAGGGAGAGCCATAAGGAGCCTGCTCTCTCCTACCCACCAAGCCAGCTCAAACAGCTCCAACTTTAAATTGCAAAGTAAATTGTACATCTGGGTCACATTTTCTCATGTAAAAATGGAAACAGGTACAATGACATTGGGGAAAACTTTGGGTAATTACTAAGGTGGGATTTGGGTTAGCTTTTAGTGAGCACTGGCTGTCTCCCAGTGTCAATCATGCACACATATAATGAATACTAACATGCGTTCTATATCTATAAATAGTAGAGTATTAGAAAAAGTAAATCTGACACAGTGTTTACAATTTTCTTTCTAGGTAACTCTATTTTGAAATAACTTTAGATTTTCTGAAGGATTTTCAGTCATTTTAATAAGTTCCTATAGAATCTTTCCCATCCAGCTCAAAGATAAAGAATTACTAGCAGTGCCTTGTAATTAAGTAAATTACTATCGCCACTTTCATTCCCCCCTCCTCCTCAACTGTTGAACAATACAATCAGCATACTGCTTTGCATATCTTTCATGTCTCCCCATTTTCTACTTTTTAGAATGTGTTTTTTGTTTGTTTGTTTTTTGTTGTTTTGTAACCTCGAGAGATTTTGAAGATCACTGGAACATTCAGGCCTCCTTGTTCTTGTCCTTGTCTGGGTTTATGTAAAGATTTTCTTCTGTGCTAATTTTTGCTGTTGTTTAGATTTCCATTCAGTTTCCATGAAACACATGCACGCGCGCGTGCACACACACACACACACACACACAGAGAGACACACACACACAAAACTTAACTGAACCCAGCAACCAATATGTGCTGTGGAAACTGCACTATAAAAGAGATTCAGGTGGAAAACGTAGGTCTGCATCTTTAGAAATGGGATCATGTCCTGCTCATAAGGATGATTGTTTCTATGGCTTTGATCCATAGTTTCTATTTCTGTCAAATTGGTACTAGTGGGACTTCAAAAGGAATAAATAGTTAAGACATAAAAGAGCCTGATTTTCCTGTTCCAGCCCAGTGGCACAACAATCTGAGCCAGAGAGTAGGTGCGCCCATGGCCATGCTCATTGCACAGCAGGGTCGAGAATCTATCATCCTAGCACACTTCTTTCTAGCATGAATGTATAACCCCTGAACTCGTTCTCACTTTGTACCATAGATGTGCTGGGTGGAATATGTGAAGCTGACTCACTAAGATACAGGGAACATCGCAGTTCGATGAGATTGCTCCTCACTTTTGCAGAGAGACTTGAGGGCAAATTGACATGCTCAGAGCCTAAGGAAAGAAGACACTAGTCTCCTCTCACAATGCATCATGCTAAGGATAAATTCTATTTACCAAATATGTCAGTTGCCTTGGAGCGTAGTCATGAGATGTGTATATTATTATAAAGGGATAGGAAAAAGAAAGCAACAAGAAATATATGATTGAATCATTTCTGTAAAGTGTAGGCCAAAGTTAAAAGGCAGGTCAATAATGAATATGTTAAAATTGAGCCTGGAAGAATGTGTAATTTATAAATCTCTGTGCGTATTCCTTAGAGAACAACAAAGAACAATGGTTTTAGTTTGTCCAATTCATATAGTGATGGCCTTGAGCTAAAACCAGTCCTTAAGTACTCTAAATTTCATTTGATAAAATATACTTAGAATGTATAAATAGGCAAGAATGAATATGTGAAAAACCTGGGCATTTGTGAGCAAACCGAAGTTCAGTGTTTTCACATATTCTCTCCTGTTTTGGTAAGAATGTGTTTAGGGAGAGTGAAGAGAGGCTTAGAGTCTGTAGTCACAGAAGATAGAGAATAGACAGGACTGTTCTCCATTTTACCTATTTTAGAATTTTTACTCTACAGTCAGCTCACTTGTGTGAGCCCACAAAATGCACTTTTATGGCTATGCTCACATCCCATTCCAGTGGTGCCTGGGAAACAGTGTTCAGAGCAAGACTTTGAAGCTATACTGTTTTTATTCAAATCATAATTTCATCAGTTTTGTGACTTTATGCAAATTATAAAACTACTTTTTGTCTTCTACTCATCTATAATATCAATATAACAACAACAATAATAATTAATAATAATAAAAAAGTAGTAGTAATATGAATAATTGTTATGAGAATTTAATAAAATTATATAGGAAGAGCACTTAGTAACTATCGATGGAATATGTCAACATGTAGTAAGTGCTTGATAAATGGCAATTTAGAACAATGTAATAATGAATAATATTGTTATTTTTGGAGTACATTGAACTACATGATATTTTTGTGAGATATCACCTAACTATAGCGAGAGTCATAAATATGATGTAGCCATTTCTTAAAAGTTCTGACAAATTGTATCATTTTTCTTTCTTTAGACTGGTTACTATCAGTTTTGCCTGTGGATTGAAATGCAAAGGTTAATTTCATTTCACAAATGAGGGCATGTGCTACTTCTTGCTGTTACTAGTCATAAAAGGGAGGAGCTAAGAGTCCAGGTAAGATGGTAACAATTGGAAATTTAAGCACATAGACTACTAGAACCCAAAGACAAAGCATTTGTTAATTTCTGATAACATCCTATCCTACATGAGTATTAATGCTATCAAATAAAGGCATGGGTTTGTCCGTTACAGTCCCTCCATCAGAGGCCTGCCATCAAGTCTCTGTTCATACGTGCTTCTTACGTGAAGGAATTCAGAGTGAATACTTATCCTTAGTTTTCATACTTTATAATTGGAGATTTCTAGGGTCCATAATAAATTACAATGCTAATGTTATTTTTGCCTAGAACATTTAGTCCTTTGTGCATAAATATAGCCACTGCATATCATATCTATAGTGGAAAATGTGGAGGAGGGTTATGAGATATTTTTGTGATACTAGTATTATAATTATTTTTCTGGGACTTTCAAGATTAATAAATATTTCCCACAATTTAGTAATTAATAATAAAATTAATAATGATGATTATACATATTTGAATACAATAAGTGGCAGTGGTAGCTCTTAAAAGGATATCAATGTGCATCTACATGGCTCTAACTCCTGTGTTCCCACTTTAGGTTTTTTAACTCACCCAGTCAAGCCACCCTGATAGAAGTACTCCTTAAATTACTAAGTGGGTGACCAGACTTTTGTTGAATGTCAGCATCATTCTTGTCCATAAATAACAACAAAAACAAATTAACAGACATATAGATAACCAAAACAAAAGAAAACTGAAAAACGTGAGACTTCCAGGTAAGCTCAGTGTTACCACAGTCTTAGTGTCCATCTCTCCTCTCCCAGTGTCTTATTTATGACAGCCCATTTAGGTTGGGATTCATTAGGCACTCAGGGTCTGCATGTAGCTTAATATCTTCAGTTTTCAGCTCTCAAATGCTAGGGTTATAGGAATGTATAATGACACTCAGTCTTTGTCTTTGGCTACAGAATAGTACAAATAGAGCCATGGTGCTAGAACAATGATAAGTATCAGCAGCAATTTGTGAAGGTTATCCTTTAGGCCAGGGTTGTGCTTATTGTGCTTTGTAAATCAACTCCTATCTATAAATAACTTGGGAACCTAATTATTACTACTACCATTTTAGCATGGAGAACTAGATAGTCATGAATGATAAAGGCAAAGAACAAGGTGTAATGGCAATTAATATTTAAGCCCAGCTTTTTATTGTAAAGCAGGAATTGTGAGGAAGATTTAGGCTTCATCCATGTACAGAGACAATTTCTGAAACAATCTAGAAAGATATCATCAGTGGGGTCTTCTGGTAATTTTGAGGAGCTTTGTATAGAGACTGGAACTATCCCTAAATTTTTATTTTGTAATCTTTTCTTAGCTCCTTCTACATTACAACATCATATTAAAATCACCATATTAATTGGGTATTTTTTCGAATTGAATCATTATTAAAGTCACTTTGGTTCAGAGAAGGAACAAAACTTTGATCAGAACAGAGATCAGACATGGACATGATTATAAGATACAGGCTTCAACAAATATAGACTCTGCTTTTGCTATTAAATGCATAGCTTCTATTTTGTAGGAATACTTTATTATTCTTAGCAAAAAAGTAAGTTTTGAATCGGTAAGTATCACCATATTAGAAAATAAAGTTAATAAGAATGAGTTATTTTATGTTCCTAGAATTGAGAAGTAATTTTGTAGGATAATATTAATACTAAAATCCAAAAAGAGCACAGTCATTTAAGATAGGTATAATGGCAAAAGTCTGACAAAGAGACTTCTCACTCTAGAAAGCACTACTATTTGGAAGACAATTTCTCAGCTTCAGGGAAGGCTCATGAGATGAAGAAATCCTCTGTTTTCATCTGGTTTCAATGGGCTATATATATTATAAATCAATAAAGAAATAAAGAATATACTTTCTTCTCAGCACCTCATGGCACCTTCTCTAAAACTGACCATATAATCAGTCACAAAACTAGCATCAACAGATAAAAGAAGATTGAAGTAATACCATGCATTCTATTAGATCACCATGGACTAAGGCTAGACTTCAATAACAACAAAAATGAAAAAAAAAAGCCCACACACTCTGAAAAATTCTGTACTCATTGGAAACTTGGTCAGGGAATAAAGAAAGAAAGAAATTAAAGACTTTCAAGAATTCAATGAAAATGAAGACACATTCTTAAACTGATGGGACACAATGAAAGTAGCGCTAAGAGAAAAATTCATAGCATTAAGTGCCCTCTTAAAGTAACTGGAGAGATCCTACACTAACAACTCAATAGCACATCTGAAAGCCCTAGAAAAAAAAAGGAAGCAAACATACCCACTAGGAAGAAATAATCAAACCAAGGACTGAAATAAACCAATTAGAAACAAAGAGAATGATACAAAGAATCAACAAAACTAAAAACTGGTTCTTTGAGAAAATTAACAAGATTGAAAATCCCTTAGCTCAACTAACTAAAAGAGACAGAGAAATTATCCAAACTAAAAAAATCAGAAACAAAAAGGGAGAACAGAAACTGGGGAAATTCAAAAAATTAACAGATCCTACTATAAAAGCCTATATTCAACAAAATTGGACAATCTAAATGAAACAGATTCTTTTCATGAAAGATACTTCATAGCAAAGTTAAATTAAGAGCAGGTAAACACTGTAAACAGTCTGTAGCCCCTAAAGACATTAAAACAGTAATTAAAAACCTCCCAATCAAAAGAAGCCCAGGGTCAGATGGTATTAGTGCAGAATTCTATCAGGCCTTCAAAGAAGAGATAATACTAATACTTCTCAAACTATTCCACAAAATAGAAACAGATGGAACACTACCCAATTTACTCCTTGAAGCCACAGTTAATCTGATACCTAAATCATACAAAAACCTAGAAAGTAAGAGAACTAACTTCAGACCACAATTTCACTTATGAATACCAATGCAAAAATACTCAAAATTCTTGCAAACTGAATCCAAGAACACATCAAAACTATCATTCACCATGATCAAGTAGGCTTCATTTCAGGGATGCAAGAATGGTTCAGTATATAAAAATGCATTAAAGTAATTCACTATATAAACAAACTCAAAGAAAAATAATCACATAATCATCACATTAGATGCTGAAAAAGGCTTTGACAAAATATAACACACCTTCATGTTAAAAGTATTTTAGAAATTAGGAATTCAAGGCACATACCTAAACATAATAAAAGCAATATACAGCAAATCAACAGCCAACATCAAATTAAATGGAAACTTAAAACAATTCCACTAAAATCAGGGACAAGATAAGGCTGCCCACTCTCCCTATCTATTCAAAGTAGTTCAATGTAATATTCAAAGTTCTAGCTAGAGCAATAAGATATCAAAGTAAGATCAAGTGGATACAAATTGGAAAAGAAGAAGTCGAGGTATCACTATTTGCAGATGATATACATAAAAAACCCAAAAAACTCTACCTGAGAACTCCTACAGCTAATAAACAACTTCAGCAAAGTGCCTGGGTATAAAATTAACTCAAACAAATCAGTAGCCTTCCTTTATACAAATGATAAATGGGCTGAGAAAGAAATTAGGGGACCAACACCCTTCACAATTGTCACAAGTAATATGAAATATATTGGTGTAACTCTAACCAAACAAGTGAAAGAACTGTATGACAAAAACTTTAAGTCTCTGAAGAAAGAAATCTAAGACGACCTCAGAAGATGTAAAGATCTCCCATGCTCATGGATTGGAAGGATTAATATAGCAAATATGTCCATCCTATAAAAAGTAATATATAGATTCAATGAAATTCCCATCAAAATTTCAACACAATTCTTCATAGGCATGGAAAGAGTAATTCTCAATTTCATATGAAAAACAACAAATCCAGGATAGAAAAAAAAGTCTCAACAGTAAAAGAACTTCTGGGGGAATCACCATCTCTGACTTCAAGTGGTACTACAGAGTAATAGTGAAATAGTCACATGATATTGGTACTGTAACAGACACGTTGATCAACAGAAGAGAACTGAAGACCCAGAAATAAACGCACACACCTACGAACCCTTGATATTTGACAAAAAAGACAAAACATTCAGTGGAAAAAAGAAAGCATCTTCAACAAATAGTGCTGGTCTATCTGGCTGTCTGCATGTAGAAAAATGCAAATTGATCCATATTTATCTACTTGTTCAAAGCTCAAGTCCAAGGGGATCAAGGACCTCCACATAAAACCAGATACACTGAATCTAATAGAAGAGGAAGTGGGAAATAGCCTTGAACACATTGGCACAGGGAAAAATTTCCTGAACAGTACACCAATATCTCAGACTCTAAGATCAACAATTGACAAATGGGACCTCATGAAACTGAAAAGCTTCTGTAAGGCACAGGACACTGTCAATAGGACAAAATGCAACATATAGATTGGGAAAAGATCTTCACTAATCCTATATCCCATAGAGGGCTAATATCCAAAATATACAGAGAACTCAAGAAGTTAGAGTCCTAAAAACCAAATAATTAAAAAAAAATGGTGTATAGACCTAAGCAAAGAAATCTCAACAGAGAAATCTCAAATGGCTGAGAAGCACTTAAAGAAAAGCTCAACATCCTTAGCCATGAGGGAAATGCAAATCAAAACAACTCTGGGATTTTACCTTACACCAATCAGGATGACTAAGTTTAAAACTCAGGAGACAGAACATTCCCTTTGAGGGAATGTTCCTTTGAGGTGAGGATGTGGAGAAAGAGGAACATTCTTCCATTGGTGTGGGATTTTAAACTGGTACAACCACTGTGGAAATCAATATGGCATTTCCTCAGAAAATTGGAATAGTTCTACCTTAAGACCCAGCCATACTACTCATTGGTACACGCCCAAAAGACGCTCCACCATACCACAAGGACACATGCTCCACTATGTTTATAGAAGCTTTATTTGTAATAGCCAGAAGCTGAAAACAATTCAGATGTCCCTCAGCCAAAGAATGGATACAGAAAATATGGTTCATTTACACATGGAATACTATTCAGCTATTATAAATGAAGATATTATGAAATTTGCAGGCAAATGGATGGAACTAGAAAAATCATTCTTAGTGAGGTAACCTGGTCCCAAAGGACATGTATGGTATGCCCTCAGTGATAAGTGGATATTGACCCCAAATTTCAGAATACCCATGATACAACTCATAGAGCTTAGGAAGCTTAACAAGAAGGAAGGCACAAGTGTGGATACCTGAAACCAACTTAGAAGGGGAAAACAATAATCACAGGAGGCAGAGGAATATATAAAACTAGGTGGATGAGAGGGAGGAGAGAGGAGAAAAGGAAAGGCAGGATTAGGTATAGAAGTATAAGGAGAGACAGGAGGGACACCCAGAGAGCCAGGAGAATGAATTGAAATGTGCAGCAGTTGGGGATATGGGCAAGAGGAACCTCTAGAAAGTTTCAAAGACCTGGGATGTGAGAGGCCAGGACTCAATGGGGATGACATTAGTTGAAATGCCCAATAGTGAGCAGATGGAACACGAAAGACCATCTCCAGTAGATATGGCCCCTAGTTGAGGAAGGGGGTCACCCTCCCATCTAGTGGGGGTAAGGTGAGGGTAGGTGGGCGTGTGGGGAGCACCATCTCAGTGGTGGTGGGGGTGAAGAACTCAGGGAGGGGGGACTGGGAAGGAGGAACTTTTGGAATGTAAATAAAAATAATTTAATAAAGATTTTTAAAAGAAAAAAAAAGAATAAACTGTATAACCTCTTAAAAAGAAATATGAACTTCTGTCCATGTGCACACATATTTATATATGACTAGTATATGCTAGATTTGTTTTTAGACTGAATTTTTGTTTCATCAAAGGGAACATAACATATTTATATTTGGAAACTCATTCAATAGATGATAATACTTTTTCCAAATGAGTAAAATTATGGGAACTATATTTGTGGGGCTTGTAAATAGAAAACAAACAAAAGCAAACAAACGAGCATGACTTAAAATGTAATAAGAGAAGAGCTGAGCATATTGGAATTTAACTGCAAAATATCATCCTACTTTAAAAATAAATAAAGCTCCTTCCATTTTAAACAGAACAACCTCTTCTCTTCTAAAATGTATCTCTAACACTTTTGGACATCTTCCCTCCTCATCCCATTACCTCCCACAGTCACTGGTCTGTATCCATCCCCATCCGCACACCCACTCGCATGGGGTTACTTACTTCTTCCAGTCTCCACCGCTCAAAAAGTTTATTGTATTTTCCTGGGTGGCCTACGAATCTGTAAAAAGTGATTGAATTCATTAGCAACTAAGTGAAGTTCACCTGCTGATGAATTACACAAAGTCCTTGTGTGGGTAGACAGAACTGTTCACTGGTGCAATTTGTCCCATGCAGTTGATATTTGCTAATACACAACATCAAAGAAACTGACTTCAGAATGAGAAAGTTAGGTGTGAACTCAGTATCAATGGGTGACGAAAGTGCAGATATATCAAACTGATGACATCTAATATTTTGCTCTATGTGGAATTTTAGTATTGTGTGGGCTAGGTTAATGAATACCATCATAGTGTACTGAATGATTTTGTTCAAAATGTTTCTAGCTTCTGAATAGTCCCATGGTGCCAAGTGGAAGGCTAACAGGGCATGTTAATTTTATACTTTCCTCCCTCATATTTCAGATGAAAGAATCCTGGTTTCTACACCAAAAATTTGCAACTCAGGGATACGTAAAAATTCTTTTCTTCTCAGTAAAATAATAATTAGTGATAAATGATAACTTACACATGACATTGTGTGTGTGTGTGTGTATAAAATATAAGTGGTAGTAGCTGTCAAGGGTTACCTGAGGAAGAACACATATAAAATATGATTAGAAAATATTCTAAGTCAGAGTGCAAGAATTCACCACTTCTGTTACCTAATTGGCAATGGAGATGTTGTTTGTGTTTTGTTTTCTCCCAGGGAACAGTAGCTTGTGCAAAGTTAACTCACCTTCCCAAAAAGAATGCAATATAGAAGATAGAACTGTTCAGATTGACAAACTGGAAAAGGAACATCTTCAAGGCAAAGCTGTTTTCCCATTCTGATTCTGTTCGTGGATATTCTACAAGAAGCACAGACATCGACATACTTGAGGTGAACCAAACCAAATCAAGAACAAAACCAAACAAAAAACCCATCAGTATTCTACATTTGTAATTTTTTTAGTCTTCCAATGAAAAAGAAAAAGAGAACATATATAGGTAACAAAACAAAAATAAATGAAGAGATGTTGCATACTAAAGAACAAATAAACTCAAACCACTGCGGGAAGATTCTAGTGTGGAAAGACCTATTTGGATCAATAAAAGCTCCATATAGTTCACATTTGAAATCATGAAAAAGTCTAGATTTCTAAGATTTAATTGGGTAAAATCATTCTGAGGGGCAAATGTGTATTAAAAGTGAGCTATTCAGCTTTCTGTATATTCTGACCAAGATAAAACTATTTCTGGCATGAAGGTTTCTCATTAGAAATCTGTATACTAGTTACCAGTGAGTTATTTATTCTAGAATCTACATATATCCTGATATAGTTGCCTCTGGTGTTCAGTTTGTACTTGAGCAATGTGACTCAATCTTGCCAACAAAGAGAATAGGAAGTTAAGATGTAGGAGCAGGACATGCACTTCTCCATGTCTGTCTCCCTTTACAAGCTAATTGTTATGCAAGGATCTCCATTGTACTGTTATTCCCAAACACAAGCAGACATCCAGAAAGGGACATGGGAAAAGATGAAGGCCATGGAAGAGATCAGCCATCCCAATAGTTCCACATGAGGTTTACCATGCCAGTGAAGAGACCACTGTAGATGTCTATGTACCAACAAATAACTGCATGGACCAGGGAAACTGTCTAACAAATTAAACTTGATTATCGAATTTCTACCCCACCCCTCCCAAAATTATTGTCCTATGCTACTGAGTTTGTAATAACTTACTATGTATCAATAAATATAACAAGGGGAGTTGACAATAATGATGGCCATTTTTACTATCAGTCTAGGTTCTTTACCACAAATAACACAGTGATTTTACAACATTCTATGGCATCTTTACATGGAGAAAATTCTGGCTCATCTTGAATGAGCATCTAACTTCAAGGAGAAAATGAATTCTAAATTTTGACAACATAAATTCTGTTTTCTAGGCTAATATATTTATGGCCAAATTATTTCTTAGCTTTCTCTTAATGCATATAGTTATTGATAATAAACTAGCTACTGGTTATAAAATCGTATTTGATATCACCATTGGCTGCAAATTAGGTCCTTAAAATGTTAATTTCTTTGTTTAAAAATTTATTCTATATGTATGACGTGGTTTCTGAGTTTTAAGATGGTAATGCTATGATTCAGTTAGATCTCTAACAAAACCTATACTTGCATGTCTTGATTGACTTTATGTCCCAGAATCTGGGTTTATGTAATTAAGGCCACTAATTACTGCAGATAATTGATTTTTCTTAAACAACTAACAATCATCATGGTACAATTCTCAGCAACCATAAACTTAAAGCAAAATAAAACCCATGTTGGAGAAATGCATATGTAATTATTCCATCTTAAGAAGTGTCAACTGATTTAATCTTTTTTTTTTTTTTTTTTTTTTTTTTGTGGCTTCTGAAAACAAAATATTTGGAAAAGTCCAGGAAACAAAACCAAAAACTATTGTTTCAACTTCTGTCTCTTTGATAAGTAGGATCTAATTTCTAATATGAAGCATATATTAGCTTAGCCAAAGAGTTTTAAAAAAATATATACAATCATAGTCAAATTTGTTTTACATAAAGAAATATCAATTTTTACCATGATTATTAACTAAGAACTGTGGATCCGCAGAAACCATGCCATCACTGGGTTATATGTCAAAAATAAATAAAATACTAAGCAAAAACCTGGACATTACTGACACTTAGAACAGCTATTTTTTTCTTTTCCTATTAATTATAATCCACCTCCATCTTCATTTGGTTTTGTAATACATCTGTTCTAGAGGTAAAAATATCTTTAAAAAATTAACATAGGTATCAGAGACAGAAGAGAGCTTTGAAACAATCTGTAAGAAAGCTTTTGATAGTATAGCTCAATTATTTATTGTCCAGATGAAACAACTGAACTCAGAAAGAACGAATAAACGGGTGATTGGCACTCTACACACACTTTGTGGTGTGTTGGGCAGGAGATCAACAACAAAATGGAAACTATTTGAAATTTCAATTTCAAAACCTACACTAAAAAATAAAATTAAGAAAAGAGCCAACCTTGGCTCATTCCCTTAATCCCAGCAATCATGAAGCAGGGGCAGGAAGATATTTATAAGTTCAAGACCAAACTGATCTCCATACTGAGTTCCAGGCAGGCGCTCACTATGTTACATAGTGAGAACCTGTCTCAGAAAACAAAACAAACCGAATCAACCAACCAACCAAACAAACAAAACTACTTAAAGTATTTCCTTCCTAATTGTATTCTTCAGAGGACAGAATCTTGGAATATAGCTTTTGTTCATTTTGATGGGGAAGTTGGGGGAAACTCTTATAACTGTTTAAGAAATGAACCTTGGGCTGGAGGGAGGTCAAGAAATGAACTCTCTTTTTCACATTTTTTTTCCTTACTTTTTCTTTCTTTTCTTTTTAAAGTATTGCAATATACATATTCAGATTGACCCTTACTGAATCCCACAAGCCTAAGTATTCAAATAGTTATTAATATGGAAGCATCATAACTAATGAGATTAGGAAAAAGGAGAAGCCAACAGATGAAAGAAGTCTGTTTTCTTGAAACTGAAAACAGTTGATAGCAAGTAACTAAGTATTCAGCAGAGGCTGAAACTAAAGTCTGAGTATGAGTTGAAGAAGGACAACACCCTCGCCCCCCCCCCCCAAAAAGGATGCTGAGACATGCTCATCAGAGCATAGAAGGCTAGAAGAGTCAGAAGTACTATGAAAAATAGACTCAGTAACAATATGACTTGGAGCACCCCAAGGGGGAAGTTGTATGCACACATGTATTCTGAAAGCCATAGTTATTTTCCTGAATCGGCAGACAAGAAGAACCAAACAGAAGTGAAACTGCCAAATCTGAGATACTAAAATTCTAACGTTGGGATTTTTTTTTTTAAATGATGGAAACTTTTTCATCCTATAGGGATGGGTGGTAACCCGTAGACAATCATAAAGTGTCCTACATATTTTTGCTTTTGTTTCTTGTGCTTGCTGTCAAACCTGACACCTGAGTTCAATTTCTGGAGCACACATTGTAGATTAAAAATACTGAATTCTACATGGGACCATGGTGCGCAGGGACACACACACACTAGACAGTCAGACAGACACGCAGATATAGGTAATCCAAAACTTTAAGTGAATGAGACTAATTATTTACCTAGCACTTCAGAAAAGTCTTTTACAAGAAAGACATCAAAAGATAGTGATAGGAACAAACATAGAAATCAAACAGTATTCAAACAGGACTAGAGCTATTTTTCTTCAGGACTAGTGAGTTAAAACTAAAATATATCGTGGTAAAACTAAATGAAATTCTGTGAAAATATTATCCTATCCAGGTGGTAGTGGTGACTCATACACACTTTAATCCCAGGACTTGAAAGCAGACCCAGGTGGATCTTTTGAATTTGGCAGCATCATTTACAGAGTGAGTTTATGAACAGCCAGATCTAAACAGAAACACTGTCTCAAACAAAGAAACAAATGAACAAACAATAAGGATAAAGAATGAAAAAGGAAAAGGAAGGAAGAGAGAAGGAGAGAGAGAGAGAGAGAGAGAGAGAGAACATTATCTTTATTTTAGTAAATGAATATAAGGTGTCAAGAGGCAAGGCTATTGATCACAACTTTGTAGCTAACTAGAATAAGTTGCTGAACAAAGATTTTAACCTATAAATTCTCACTCCAGAGTCTACACTTTACTTGATGGAAGAAGAAAATCAATTAGTTCCTATAAGTTTTCCTCTGTCCTCAAGACATAGATCAAAATATGTTTGTGATCCCCATTCTCAACACATCTCATATACGTAAGGAAGGAGCAGCAAGTAACCCAGAAAAAGCTTTCCAAGTAATGATGAATGTACACCAATTTCCAACTGCACGTCTCTCTGGATATTTATAACTTGATAACTGAACAAAAAAAAATGGTAAAATACACAAAATGTCTAAATGCTAATATGCACAGAGTTATTTACTCACTGCAAGTAAAATAAGAAAAATGAACTTACCTAAGTTCGTGAGGAGGTATGCAATTTTTTCATAAGCCTGCAAAAGAGTATACAGATAAATTTTATTCTTTTTTATACAGTGCATTTAAATATTTCAAAGAAGTGTCTAACATGTGTCCACAAGGTGGATACATTTTTAGAAAGTAGAAACATTTATTAATACAGCATGTAGTATTCTATACCTGAATATATACACAAAATGGCTGAACTATAAATGAGTTTAGAAATACATGGTATGTATACATGTAGACACCTTATTATCTGCTCTTTGTTGCTGTTTTAATTTTCATTGAATATCTACTTCCTAAACTAAGACAAAAATGAACAAAATTCATTGAGTTTATAAGCTGCTGAAATGAGCTACACAACTGTGAGCAACTCCAGCCTTGGGGGATCTGATGCCCTCTTCTAGCCTGAACCAATCTCCATCTATATGTGACAAACATACACCCAGACACACGTATATACATACAAAACCAAATGGTAGCCATGTCCACAGTATTCAGAATTCAAGTAATGTATTTGATTACTTAATGAATGGTTCAGATTCTCTCACTGTTCTGTCAATAAAACCATTCCTGTTTCTTTTTAGCCATGATCCAAATCTACCTCATTTTAAGATCAATACTATCTTGAGACAAATTACATTAAGGTAATATTCTTTTCTCTCGAATGTGGGTTTTTGTTTGGATTTATTTATTTTTATTAATTTTTCATTTCACTCCTATTAATGAGCAATATTTTCAAATTTTAAAGCAAGATTACTTTGATTTTACATGTTATTATCATTCTGCCATGCTCTTTCCCTTGCCATACATATTACAAATTCAGATGACAATAACAGCTTCTCCAAGGATTTTAACAGGATAGACTTTATTAGTTGACAAGTAACATTTTAACAGCCACTGTTTGTCAGCGTAGAGCTGAATGGCCTCATGGAGATTGAAAGCAAAGTCTAAGTTGTTGCCATTTACAGTATTTCACACGTGCCTACACTTTCCATATAGGAATTACAGAACAGCAATTTTGTCAAGTACACTACCACCATTTTCCAGAACAGGGAAATAAGGTTGAGAATAACAGTCACTTGGCCTGATAGAATAAAATACCTAGCAAGAAGTATAGTTAGAATGTTCTGTTATGAGCACTTTACACCATCTATTCATTGTCTTAGAACTTGGCACATAGAATCCATCTACAAGTCTGTGATGGAACATCGTTATCTGGATGCCCCAATAAATGACAATAACTCTTGAGAAATGTCATAAATTGCTGTTAGAAATTTATCCAAGATAATTAAGATCTAAATAGTCTAGACTCAAATGACAGAGCTAATTGGTAGTACCCATATGCTACACTCCACATTCAGTCCACAAAACAACTTGTTAGGTAGAACTCTAAAGGCAGAAAGAACACATGACTTATATACATTCAAATGTGTCGGGAGCCAAACTCAGGAAATTGCCTGCTGTTTTGGGAGGCCTAGTCAGTACCAGGTTGAAAAGCGATGTTCTCAGGAACTTAAAGTCTGGCATTGCCTGGAGGCTGGTTGCAACGGTGGGATGGCCCTGGGCAAGGACCCCGCCCCCTTCCTTGTTTCCTTCCTCCCTCGCCTGGGAGTATATCTGTAATCTGCTCCCCCATTAAAGCGAGACCTTGACAAAATCCCCGCTGCATGGTCCCCATTTTTCTCTCCCTCCCATGTTTATTTTGCAGGTGAAGGTCCACCTTGACAACCCACGAATAACCAGACCCGCGGGTCGGGTCACAAATGTTTGATATATGGTAGCAACAGTGTTGAGAAAGCAGGTTGTCTGTGTGTGAATTTGAATATAAGGAGTGAAATGCCTGTATAACTGGGAGAGGAAAAACACAAGAATGATCAGAGACAACTGTTCTGGTTCTAATCCCTTGTG